>OX419719.1:34341778-35591778 GCA_948474765.1 Patella depressa
GTGATAAAACAGAAAATTTAACCCGGTTGTAATGTTTCTCACTTTAAAGTCAGCAATTTGCCGATTTTAAGGGGAAAACGTTTATTGCGAACGATTTAGCTGGTCAGGGGGAGCTTATTTTTAAAAGTTTTGTAATATTCGGTTGATAACTAAAGGTACCGTGCAAATTAAACTAATAAAATAGAAGATTTCGCCCGGTTGAAATGTTTCTATCTGTAGGTCAGCAATTTGCCGATTTTAGGGAGGTTGCGTGACTGAATGGTTATCACGTGTGCTCTGTATCATAACGTCTGTCATTGAGTCAACTGGCGTTGTTTCGATTTCTTGGTTGTACGTGACAAGGAGTATGGTCGCCTGTCCAACCTCGTAGGCCTTAACGCCGCTGCCCGGGTAAAATTTCCCTCATTGCACACTTTATGGCGTATGCCCGTCTTCATTAGCCCATTTTAGGAGCAGAACAGTAGGACGTTAAACCCCATTCAATTTCATTTCATTTTCTCTATGTTGCTTATTTATTATAGTGGATAAATGTTTTTCTGGTTCTATTAATTATTTCATTTCTGCATAGAAATCTTGCTTTGACTAGTTTTTTTTTTATTGTTTAAAACATGCTTCAGAAGTTGTCACGATTTCCTACTTATAACCAAACATATTGTAAACCATAATTATATAACATATCTCTAATTTTGGAAGCCCGATTACAGCTATACAAGTTTAGGTTATTTCCCTTTAGTTTAAAGATTATTTTTTTGCCCGGGTGCAATGTTTCTCACTACATTTAAATTTGTAACTTTGTGAGTTTTGACCGATTTTGATAATTATGTCTTTATAATTTTCCAAATTTACATATTTAACGTAAATATTCAAACGATTGGGATCAACCTGATTCAATGATTCAAAAAATTTTAGTTTTGTTCAAAGTTATCTCATTTAATTTTTCGATGTTTTCTTACCATTTTCATTTCATTTTTCTGAAAGTTTTGAAGTGGGAAGTCATCCCGACTGCAGCAACACAAGTATCAGTTATTTCCCTTTAGTTTTCAGATTATGCAATGTTTCATACTATATTTAGACTTGTAACTTCGCGAGTTTTTGACCAATTTTGATAGTTTGTTATTCTTATCCTTTTATTTGAGATACTTGATATAATCGATGAAACGTGACGATGAATATGAAAGCTTTCATATCTGCATGGGACAGTAGCAGATATAGTTATTTTTTTTTGTGTGTTTTATCCACAAATTGGATTTCTCAGAATCTATCCATAGGATCTTTCTGAAACTTTAACCTATCCCCCCCCCAAAAAAAAAATGGGTGGTGGCTGTTTATTAAATATATTTTCAAAACGTTTTACGAATCCGAAATCACCGAATTATACGAACGAAAAAACTGACAATGCGTAGCCGTAACTTTATTATTATTTGACCGATTTTACTAATTCTTTTTTCTTTGAATACCTTGAAAAAAATCATTTTCATCTGCATTTTCACATTTTCGAATTTCGAAAATTCGTCCTGTGATTTCGAACCGGAAGTTTAGACCAATTTGACAACTTCTTTAATAGTTGTACGATTTTCATGAAATTTAGTATGTAAGTATTTTCTAAATTATCTCCCCTTGACGAAATTAAGGATCAAATTTTTCAAAAAAATCAAAGAAATATAGGTCAGAATAACCTAATTTTTTTTTTGATACTAGACAAGCAATGTCTGATTCGTACACAAATAATGGAGTTTGTGGATCGAACTGGATATGCCACCATCTTTAAAAGTGAAAAATCAAAAAGGCTTTTTTGCTATTTTACTTACAGACTCGGGAGTTATATTTTCGGAATCCTTGAAAGAATTCCTAAAAATCTATCGGATCAGAATTTTGATTTCGGTCACGTGATGGTCACCATTTTGAATTGAAAATGAAAAATAGAAGCAATTTGAAGGGCCGGGACTTTGGAACACAATAACTCTCCTTCTAATTAAGGTAGAATGTTCAAACTTGGTGTAGCCGTTCACTACGTCAATCTCATGATTGAGTTCAAAGATGAGCATTTTCTACCTAGGGTAAGCAGAGATAAGCATGCTGATTTGTTGATTATTTAGGGCACGATATCTTCGGTTATAATGAAGGGAGGGCGGTGAAACTTTTGTCAATAGAGAGTTCAATAGCTAGCCTGTTGTGTGAAATTCTTGTATCATTTATTTTAAATATCAGGGATAGGCGAAAAAAAAGAGATTGAAAATCCAAAAATTCGTATTTTTACAATTTGGAGCATGTTTAGAGGTTTTTCTCCTAAAGTCAACTTAATATTTTTTGGAAGAACAAAAGGAGCGAACATTGAAAACGGCATCCTTTCATTGTTAAGCGATACATGTGTGGGTGACTACAATCTACGCATTTAGTCATCGTATAGAGCTTATTCTACAGTATCGAATTCCAACTGCTTAGGGATATTTTACGTGCACTCCAATGTGTACACGGGACCTTGGTTTTTCGTCCCATCCAAAAGACTAGACAGGTGTCCTTGTCAGGCCCTCCGTTCTGTCTCACTGACAAGGTTAACCACGCTGAAAAATCGAAATGAACTTTCTCTGTGCAGAACTTTCAATTCAGGCCAAATATTTACTGCATACGATTAAGCTGGTAAGTTTGAGCTTATTTTCAAAAGTTTTGTAATAATCGGTTGGTAATTAAAGTACCGT
This sequence comes from Patella depressa, assembly GCA_948474765.1. Lineage (NCBI taxonomy): Eukaryota > Metazoa > Mollusca > Gastropoda > Patellidae > Patella > Patella depressa. The sequence goes on from OX419719.1 coordinate 34,344,475, forward strand.
GCAAATCAAACTGTTAAAACAGAAAATTTCGCCCGGTTGAAATGTTTCTTGCTATAAGTCAGCAATTTCCCCATTTTAGGGAGGCTGAATGGCTGAATGATTAGCATACGTTGCTTTATCTTAACGTCTGTCATTGAGTCAACCGGCGTCGTTTCGATTTTCAGGTTGCACGTGACATGGAGTATGGTGTCCAACCTCGTGGGTTTTCTCCGTGTCCTTCGGTTTCCTCCCACGGCTAAAGACCCGTACGCGCAAGGAAAGTTTTTAAATAGAATTAAAAGACATATGTTAGTCCCGAAATGACCTCGTTTGTCTGGAATGGCCGTTAAGCTGCATTTCTCTCTTTCTCTTTTATTTTTAAAGTTTTGTTATAATCGGTTGGTAATCAGAGGTACTGTAAAAGTGATAAAACAGGAAATTTCGCCCGATTGTAATGTTTCTCACTTTAATGTCAGCAATTTGCCGATTTTAGGGGGCAAACGTTTATTGCGAACGATTAAGCTGGTCAGAGGGTGCTAATTTTTAAAAGTTTTGTTGTAATATTCGGTTGATAATTAAAGGTACCGTGCAAATTAAACTGTTAAAATAGAAAATTTCGCCCGGTTGAAATGTTTCTCGCTGTAGGTCAGCAATTTGCCAAATTTAGGTAGGTTGTGTGGCTGAATGGTTTGCAACTGTGCTCTGTATCGTAACGTCTGTCATTGAGTCAACTGGCGTTGTTTCGATTGAAATGCCCGGTTGAAATGTTTCTTGCTATAAGTCAGCAATTTCCCGATTTTAAGGAGGCTGAATGGTTGGCATGTGCGCGCTGTTTCGTAAAGTCTGTCATTTAGTCAACCGGCGTCGTTTCGATTTCCAGGTTGCACGTGACATGGAGTATGGTGTCCAACCTCTTGGGTTTTCTCCGTGTCCTTCGGTTTCCTCCCACGACTAAAGACCCGTACGCACAAGGGAAGTTTTTTTAAAAACTAGGGTTAGGGTTTAAAAATAGAATTCTGTCCTACTGTGTGACGTAAGCTTCGAGTCATGCGAGATAGCGTGCGCATCACCTAATCGCCATTAGTACGTTTCACCTTCACCGTGAAAGCACGGTGAAACAAGCTGTCTGCAAGTTTTTAGAAATTTAACTTCAATTAGTTATTTCTATTAACCAAAATTGGTTGAAAAACTTGTCTTTGCAATACTATTCTTATTAAGCTACAATTAGCTCTTAACCTCATTTCTTTAGCCCGGAAAAAATAATTTTTGTTCGGTCTACTCGGGCAGAACACGTTTTTTCATGAAAAGAAAATGGCGGAACAACAGAAGAAATCTTCAAGTTCAAGTTCCAAATCTGATTTCGATTTTGCTAGTATTCTATTCGATAAAGATAAAGAACCTAAGAGAAAAAGAAATACTAAATCTGAAATACTAACCGGTAAAACTACCGAAATGGACTTTGCCCCAACTAGAAGTGAAAATTCGCCCAGGTCAAAATCGACTCCATCGTCAGCGGCGAAAGATAAGTCTGTAGCCAATATAAACAAAACGAAAGTAGCAGAAAGCGACTTTACGACAACTGAGAGAGATAGTTCCTCCACAGTTACTCAGGCTAATTTGGATGGCTTAAAGCAGGATATGCTTAAAATCCATAATGATTCTCGTGCAGAATTTTTCAAAATCTTGGAAAATTCTTTGAAGAATTTGCGACAACCTGAAGTCGTCATCAATTCTAACAACAGGAAACGGGATTCAAGACGAGAAATGGAAGTTTCCGATTCTGATGAAGACATTCCCTTAACTCAACGAACGTTCAAAAAACGTAAACTTGATACTCCAGATAAGGATGTAAGCGAACAAATTGACGACTTACTAGCCGATGATCGAAATAAAGAAGCATTAATTGGTGACAATTCGCCTAAAACTGCCACTACTGGTGACAATGACGTGAATGTTGTTGATTTCGGCATCGGAGAGGTCCTGGACTCACTCGAACAAGAGTATTCTATAGTCGATAAAGTGGGAAATAACATTAACCCAAAGGTTGCCTCCATTGTGAAACAAATTTTTTCAAGCAAATTACCAGATGAAAAATTACTGGAATTACTTAACAAAACCACAAGGCCTGGAAATGTTGACATTTACCTACAGTCGGTGAATGCTGAAATTTGGGGTAGCAGTATTAAAGGTTACACCCGTTCTAAAGATATTAAATATCAAAAACTTGGAGAACTAATTCTAAAAAGTTCCTATACTATGATGTCACTTGTGGATAAGTTATTGGAAACTAAAAAGGAGTTACCAGTCAATAAGGATTTGTTAACTGTGGAACTTAAGTTGGCAATGGATTGTATGTCCTTATTAGGACACACTGTACAAACTCTGAACCAGAGCCGTAGAGACTCAATAAAATTTGATATTAATCCAACTTACAAACCAATTTGTAATCCGTCACAGAACTTGGATACCGGAACAAGTAAATTTCTGTTTGGGGATGATATCTGTAAAAAACTTAAGGAGTTAAAAGAGGCTGCACAAGTTGGCTCAAATGTGACATCGTCAAAGAATTACTCGCAGGGTTATGGTGTGAAAGGCAATTCAAGATATTCCAATAATAATTATAAAGGGAAATCTTTTTTGTATCAAGGCAATTATCGTTACAAGAAGCCTCCGGCCCACCAGTACCAATACAACAAAAAGATGTTATCAAAATCAAAAGACCAGTTGGAGGAAGACTTCTCAGTCAGACAAGAAATAGATTATGATCTGGTGAGTTTTCTTAATAATTCTCTACCTTGGGAGAGTTACAAGGATAAATTACTCAAATATTTACATGCTCGTGTTAAAACGTTTAGAGCAGGAGAATTGAAAGAGCATTTACCTTTCTGGAAAACCTTGACATCAGATAGTCAGGTCTTAAAAACTGTTTGTGGTATTGAAATCGAACTTCATGATTTACCTAATCAGATTAATTTACCAATGCCGTACAAATTTAACGAGTCCAAATGCTCTTATTTAGGTTTTATTGTGAATTCAGTTGCTATGACTGTTCGACTAACTCCTGAAAGGCTTAATAAACTTAAAGTAGCTTGCACTCAATTATACCGTTCTAACAAGTCTATAACTATAAGACAGTTTGCTAAAGTTATTGGGCAAATGGTAGCAGCATTCCTGGAGTACAGTATGGGGAGCTATTTTATAGACGCTGTGATAATTTTAAATCATTGTCTTTGAGTAAGGCTTATGGTAATTTTGAGAAGAAAATCTTTTTAAATGATGAATGTAAATCCGATTTACTTTGGTGGATCAGTAATTTATCAAATTCTAAGAAATCTATAGTTTTAGATAGTCCCTCCATTACTTTAAAATCTGATGCTTCTAAAAAAGGATGGGGAGGGGTATCTGGTGATGGCCAGTTGACAGGGGGTAACTGGTCCGCAGAGGAGTCTATTAAACACATTAATTTATTAGAATTAGTTGCTGCAAAATTTACCCTGTTTGCTTTTTGTAAACATGTAAGAAACTTGCATTTTCATTTACTTATAGACAATACGACTGCTGTATCATATATAAACTCACAAGGGGGTAAAATATCTGATTATAATGATGTAACTAGAAAATTTTTTTTATGGTGCATTGAGAGAAATATTTCTTTGTCTTCAAGCCATATCGCAGGTGTTTTAAACATAGAAGCAGATAAGGAAAGTCGTTCTTCACATGATAATGGTGAATGGGAATTAAGTAATGAAATATTTAGTGATTTATGCAATAAATGGGGTGTGCCGAATGTCGATTTATTTGCTTCAAGATTAAATGCTAAAGTAGAGGTTTATTTTGCCTATAAGCCTGACCCTAATGCTTTAGCCATAAATGCTTTTAGTAGATATTGGGATCAACCTTTTTATGCTTTCCCTCCTTTTTGTTTAATTGGAAAGGTCTTATCTAAAATTCGTCAAGATAAGGCCACAGGTATTTTGATAGTCCCTTGGTGGACAACTCAATATTGGTTTACCAAATTGATAAGAATGCTAATTGATTTTCCTTTTGTTTTGCCTAGTATAGATACGATTTTAACTCATCCATCGAGAAGAGTTCAAGAATTGCCGAAAAAGATGAGATTGTTAGCAGTGCTGGTATCCGGCCAAGTTGTTCGACAGGAGGTTTTTCTGAACGAGCTAAAGAAATCTTGTTGTCTTCCTGGACAGAGTCAACCAAGTCCCAATACGCGACGTATATTAAACGATGGTTTAGGTATTCAGATGAAGAACATTTGGATCCCTTTTGTCCTCCTGTAGAGGCTGTTATTAATTTTGTAACTTCGTTATTTCAAGATGGACTGAAGTACAGCGCCATTAACTCGGCACGAAGTGCGTTGTCAACTTTTATTTTTGTGGACAAGAAACCTGTTGGATCTTTGCCCATTGTGTGTAGGTTCCTTAGAGGTGTATTTAAGCTGCGACCAGCTTTACCTAGAAATAATGTCACGTGGGATCCTAATTTAGTGTTACGTTATCTACGCAAGCTTTCACCTGTGAGAAAACTTTCTTTAAAGTTGTTAACTTTTAAGCTTTTAGCTTTATTCGCTCTGCTTTCGGGTCAACGTATTCAATCGTTTCATCAGTTGGATGTGTGGAACATTACTGTAAGTCAGAATTCACTTAAGTTTAGATTCGGAGATCTTCTTAAACAAAGTCGACCAGCGTTTCATCAGAGTGAAATTACTATTCAAAGTTACGCACCAGATCGGCGTTTGTGTATCACGACAGTTTATACAGAATATATCAAGAGAACTGGGAATATACGTGGTAGTGAGAACAAACTTTTCTTAAGTTTTGTGAGACCATTTAAGCCGGTTACCAAAGATACGATTTCTAGGTGGCTTAAAACTGTGTTACTTTCTTCAGGAGTGGATACATCAATATTTACTCCTTACTCATTCAGAGCAGCTTCTACCTCATCAGCTAGCAGAAATAGCGTTTCGATTAGCAGTATTTTGCAAACTGCTGGATGGACCCAGGAATCTTCTTTCAGGAAATATTACAATAAGCCTGTTAATGATAGTGGTGTTTTTGGTAGAACAATTATTGATAATTTATCAGGAGATTCCTAATTGGCAGTCTTTTATTATTTCATTGAGTTTGTGTTGAGATCTTGTATTGATTTTAACATGGTATATGTTTAAATTAAAGTTTGATTTTGTAAAATTGTTTTTCGATTTATTGTTTGTTCATGGTGACAACTTTAAAAATCTCGCATGACTCGAAGCTTACGTCACACAGTAGGACAGAATTTATAAATTAAACGAGGCTTACCTGTAAGGTGAAGTTTGATTGTAATTCTGTCCTACTGTTGACGGCTGAGAGATCATGTGCCCACCCTTTGGTTTTTTTTTTTGGTATATCCCAACCCTTTACTTGACTTTTACTGTGGTTCTTGTCACCATTCTCTCTTTGAAATATGGCGATTAGGTGATGCGCACGCAATCTCACATGATCTCTCAGCCGTCAACAGTAGGACAGAATTACAATCAAACTTCACCTTACAGGTAAGCCTCGTTTAATTTATAAATTAAAAGACATATGTTAGTCCCGAAATGACCTCGTTTGTGTCGAATGGACGTTAAGCCGCATTTCTCTCTTTCTCTTTTATTTTTAACGTTTGTATTAATCGGTTGGTAATCAATGGTACTGAAATATTGATAAAACAGAAAATTTCGCCCGGTTGTAATGTTTCTCAATTTAAAGTAAGCAATTTGCCGATTTTAAGGGGCAAACGTTTATTGCGAACGATTAAGCTGGTCAGGGGGAGCTTATTTTTAAAAGTTGTGTAATATTCGAAAATTCGTCGCAGTGATTTCGAACAGGAAGTTGAGACCAACTTGACAACTTCTTTAATAGTTCTACGATCGAATTTGACGGACGCAAACACGCAAAATGCGTGTTGATTTTGTAGACTGCGTGTTACAAAATATGTCACACGAAAAAAAATGCGTGTAACATTTTTTCGCTTATTGGAAATTGTTACTGAATAAGATGATTTCTTTTACGTAAAATTAAGACCATAATTATGACCAAAAACGGAAATTCGACTATTATTTTCCTTCCTAGCAAAATGTAAATAATTCGATGTCTATGTTCGGCGTATTGTGACATCTACGCATGCGTTACGCATTCAGAATTCTTCGTCGAACATTCGGATTTCTTTTGTTTTTCCCGAACTGATCGTTTTTATTGTGGTAAAAATCTTATATTTCATCAGCTAAGAGGTTACCCTATTCGATAAAAACAATACACAAATATCATAATTGACCTCTTTTAGTGTTCGACTATCTGTCCTTTCATTATTGTCGTTATCTTCCATCAAACAAATTCCGACATCGGTCAAAAATAAACGTTATTCATTCATCATTATTGCCGAATGACTTTCACGCGACACAAAAAAATATACATCGCAGTTTTGATTTTTCTGGGAGATATTTAAGATAAGTATTGAAAAATTGTTTTCCTTTTGATGAATAAAAATTGTTAGAAACTCCTTAGTTTGCATTCCACGAAGTTTGCAAATGCCGATTCGGAGCTCTTGTTTATGTCACGTGACTTATCGCTCACTTTTCCACCCGTTAGCATTATCCCTGTTTCTGTTCAAATTCTATACATCTTGACAATCTGTTTATACCGATACTTTGATTTTCCAAAGGATCATTCATTTTCAGATTGAAATAAATTCTAATAAAGCAGAAATATACATGATGCTAAAATTGCCAACTATTGAGAAGTCCGATAGACTGATTTATTGATTATCATCCACCGTCGGACGTATCATGCATAGCGGTGCGTGATCTGATAAATCGCTATTTGTATTTGACTAAATCAAAGGACACTTTTTGACGCAGGACTTTAATTAACTATCCTTGTATTAAATAATGCATCTTAAAAAGTATAGGCTTGATTGAGAAAAAAAGTCCAAGGGTAGCTATAAAAATAAATATGCACGGCCGAAAGAACACAAACTTTTTTTAAAATGTTTTTCTTGTGCCTCCATCATAAGTATTTTTGATTTAAATTGAATAATAATAATTAATATTTTGCTATTAGCTTTTTAATGAAATTGTAAGGAACATGTGTACACTCCAATGTATAACGTAACTTGTAGTTTGTACATAATCCAAAGATAATAAAAATATTTTCATTAAAGAAAAAATTGCCCCTTGAATTTCTTCGGAATCCTATTTTTGCTTGTACATTTGAAATCAACAAGCAAAATTTTGCTTGTACGTTTTCAAGTAAAGTTCAATCCCTGGAGCCTATTTTACTTACAGACTCGGGAGTTATATTTTCGGAATCCTTGAAGGAATCCCTAAAAATCTAACGTATCAGAATTTTGATTTCGGTCACGTGATGGTCACCATTTTGAATTGAAAATGAAAAATAGAAGCAATTTGAAGGGTCGGGACTTTGGAACACAATAACTCTCCTTCTAATTAAGCTAGAATGTTCAAACTTGGTGTAGACGTTCAATAGGTCAATGCCATGATTGAGTTCAAAGATGAGCTTTGCCTAGGGTAAGCAGCGATAAGCATACTGATTTGTTGATTCTTTAGGGCACGATAACTTCGGTTATAATGAAGGGAGGGCGGTGAAACTTTTGTCAATGGAGAGTCCAATAGCTAGCCTGTTGTGTGAAATCATTGTATCATTTATTTTAAATATCAGGAATAGGCGAAAAAAAGAGATTGAAAATCCAAAAAGTCGTATTTTAACAATTTGGAGCATGTTTAGAGGTCTTTCTCGTAAAGTCAACTTAATATTTTTTGGGAACTTCTTCTACAAAGAGTCTTATTGGTAGTCTCTTATGTGAAACCATCGATCAACAATCCAACATATCAGGAGTAGAAGAACAAAATGATCGAACATTGAAAACGGCATCCTTTCATTGTTAAGCGAAACATGTGTGGGTGACTACAATCTACACATTTAGTCATCGTATAGAGCTTATTCAAAAGTATCGAATTTCAACTGCTTAGGGATATTTTACGTGCACTCCAATGTGTACACGGGACCTTGGTTTTTCGTCCCATCCGAACAACTAGACAGCTGTCCTTGTCAGGCCCTCCTTTCTGCCTCACTGACAAGGGGGAACCACGCCGGAAAATCGAGATGAACTTTCTCGGTGCAGAACTTTCAATTCAGGCCAAACGTTTATTGCATACGATTAAGCTGTTGAGTTGGAGCTTATTTTCAAAAGTTTTATAATAATCGGTTGGTAATTAAAGTACCGTGCATATCAAACTGTTAAAAGAGAAAATTTCGCCCGGTTGAAATGTTTCTTGCTATAAGTCAGGAATTTCCCGATTTTAGGGAGGCTGAATGGCTGAATGGTTAGCATGTGCGCGCTGTATTTGTAACGTCTGTCATTGAGTCAACCGGCGTCGTTTCGATTTTCAGGTCGCATGTGACATGGAGTATGGTGTCCAACCTCGTGGGTTTTCTCCGTGTCCTTCGGTTTCCTCCCAACAGCTAAAAACCAGTACGCGCAAGGGAAGTTTTTCAATAAAATGTTAGTCCCGAAATGACCTCGTTTTTGTCGAATGGACGTTAAGCCGCATTTCTTTCTTTCTGTTTTATTTTTAAAGTTTCGTAATAATCGGTTGGTAATCAAAGGTACTGTAAAAGTGATAAAGCAGAAAATTTCGCCCGGTTGTAATGTTTCTCACTTTAAAGTCAGCAATTTGCCGATCGTGACATGGAGTATGGTGTCCAACCTCGTGGGTTTTCTCCGTGTCCTTCGGTTTCCTCCCACGTCTAAAGACCCGTACGTGAAATTGAAGTTTTTAAATACAATTAAAAGACATATGTTAGCCCCGAAACGACCTAGTTTGTGTCGTATGGACGTTAAGCCGCATTTCTCTCTTTCTCTTTTATTTATAAAGTTTTTTAATAATCAGTTGGTAATCAATGGTACTGTGAAAGTGATAAAACAGAAAATTTCGCCCGGTTGTAATGTTTCTCACTTTAAAGTCAGCAATTTGCCGATTTTTATAGGCAAACGTTTATTGCGAACGATTAGGCTGGTCAGGGGGGGGGGGGTTATTTTTAAAAGTTTTGTAATATTCGAAAATTCGTCGCTGTGATTTCGAACCGGAAGTTGAGACTAACTTGACAACTTCTTTAATAGTTGTAGGATTTTCATGAAATTTAGTATGTAAGTAGACATTACTGATGCGACTTGAAAAATGACTTTTAAAATTTTCTAAATTATCTCCCCTTGGTGAAATTAAGAATCAAATTTTTCTTAAAAATCGTCGAAATAAAGGTCTGAATGACCTAATTTTTTTTCGATACTAGACAAGTAATTACTGATTCGCCAACAAAACATGGAGTTTGTCAATCGAACCGGAAGTGCCACCATCTTGAAACGTGAAAAAGCAATAGAACTTTTGCGATATTGCACTTACAGACATGGGACTTACATTTTCTGAATCTTTGAAGGAAAACCTAAAAAGCGTTCAGAGCAGAATTTTGATTTAGGTCAGCTGATGGTCGCCATTAAACAAACACAATAGGACATAGTATGTTCAATGCGTCTCCTATGTCTAAAATTTAATACATTTCAGGATAGCCGGGATACGTGTCGAAATTTTGGTATTTGAATATTTCAAAAATTCGAATTTCGCCTTTGATGTTTTTCGTGCCGAAAAATCACATTAATTTCGCTAGATTTTGACCGATTTTAATGATTTGTTTTTTCTTGTTCGGATTATTTATATGACCCATGAAGTGACAGGAAGTGACTGTGAATATGAAAGCTTTCATATCTGCATGGGACAGTAGCAGATCTAGTTAAGCTTTCATATTACATATGAAAGCTTATTGTTTCTGTTAAAGTTATTAAGCTTTCATATTTCATATGAAAGCTTATTGTTTCTGTTAAGATTATTATTAAGCTTTCATATGTATTACATATGAAAGCTTATTGTTTCTGTTAAGATTAATATTATTAAGCTTTCATATTACATATGAAAGCTTATTGTTTCTGTTAAGATTATTATTAAGCTTTCATATTACATATGAAAGCTTATTGTTTCTGTTAAGATTATTATTATTTTTTTTTTGTGTATTTTCTGCAAATCGGATTTCTCAGAATCTAACCATGGGATCTTTCTAAAACTTTGACCTTCCCCCCCAAAAGTGGGGTGCGAACGTTGTTTAAATATATTTTCAAAACGTTTTACGAATCCGAAATCACCGAATTTTACGAACGAAAAAACTGACAATGCATAGTCGTAACTTTGTTATTTTTTGACCGATTTTACTAATTCTTTTTTCTTTGAATACCTTGAAAAAAATCATTTTCATCTGCAGTTTCACATTTTCGAATTTCGAAAATTCGTCGCTGTGATTTCGAACCGGAAGTTTAGACCAATTTGACAACTTCTTTAATAGTTGTACGATTTTCATGAAATTTAGTATACAAGTAGATCTTACCGATGTGACTTCAAAAATATAATTAGACATTTTCTAAATTATCTCCCCTTGGTGAAATTAAGGATCAAAGTTTTCAAAAAAATCGTCGAAATATAGGTCAGAATGACCTAATTTTTTTTTTCGATACTAGACAAGGAATTACTGATTCGTACACAAAATATGGAGTTTGTCGATCGAACCGGAAGTGCCACCATCTTTAAACGTGAAAAATCAAAAAGGCTTTTTTGCTATTTTACTTACAGACTCGGGAGTTATATTTTCGGAATCCTTGAAGGAATGCCTAAAAATCTATCGGATCAGAATTTTGATTTCGGTCATGTGATGGTCACAATTTTGAATTGAAAATGAAAAATAGAAGCAATTTGAAAGGCCCGGACTTCGGAACACAATAACTCTCCTTCTAATTAAGCTAGAATGTTCAAACTTGGTGTAGACGTTCACTAGGTCAATGTTATGATTGAGTTCAAAGATGAGCATTTTCTGCTTAGGGTAAGCAGAGATAAGCATGCTGATTTGTTGATTCTTTAGGGCACGATAACTTCGGTTATAATGAAGGGAGGGCGGTGAAACTTTTGTCAATAGAGAGTCTAATGGGTAGCCTGTGGTGTGAAATGATTGTATCATTTTTTTTAAATATCAGGGATAGCCGAAAAAAAGAGATTGAAAATCCAAAAAGTCGTATTTTTACAATTTGGAGCATGTTTAGAGGTCTTTCTCGTAAAGTCAACATACTATTTTTTGGGAACTTCTTCTACAAAGAGTCTTATTGGTAGTCTTTTATATGAAACCATCGATCAACAGTCCAACATATCAGGAGTAGAAGAACAAAAGGATCGAACATTGAAAACGGCATCCTTTCATTGTTGAGCGAAACATGAAGTGTGGGTGACTACAATCTACGCATTTAGTCATCGTATAGAGCTTATTCAACAGTATCGAATTCCAACTGCTTAGGGATATTTTACGTGCACTCCAATGTGTACACGGGACCTTGGTTTTTCGTCCCATCCGAAGGACTAGACAGCTCTGCTTGTCAGGCCCTCCGTTCTGCCTTACTGACAAGGGAACCACGCCGGGAAATCGAGATGAACTTTCTCTGTGCAGAACTTTCAATTCAGGCAAAACGTTTATTGCATACGATTAAGCTGGTCAGTTGGAGCTTATTTTCAAAAGTTTTGTAATAATCGGTTGGTAATTAAAGTACCGTGCACATTAAACTGTTAAAACAGAAAATTTCTCCCGGTTGAAATGTTTCTTGCTATAAGTCAGCAATTGTCCGAATTCAGAGAGGCTGGATGGCTGAATGGTTAGCATGTGCTCGCTGTATCGTAACCTTTGTCATTGAGTCAACGGGCATCGTTTCGATCTCCAGGTTGCACGTGACATGGTGTATGATGTCCAACCTCGTGGGTTTTCTCCGTGTTTTTCGGTTTCCTCCCAACGGCTAAAGACCAGTACGTGCAAGGGGAGTTTTTAAATAAAATTAAAAAACATATGTTAGTCCCGAAATGACCTAGTTTGTGTCGAATGGACGTTAGGCCGCATTTCTCTCTTTCTCTTTTTAAAGTTTTGTAATAATCGGTTGGTAATCAAAGGTACTGTTAAAGTGATAAAACAGAAAATTTGGCCCGGTTGTAATGTTTCTCACTTTAAATTCAGCAATTTGTCGATTTTAAGGGGCAAACGTTTATTGCGAACGATTAAGCTGGTCAGGGGGAGCTTATTTTTAAAAGTTTTGTAATATTCGGTTGATAACTAAAGATACCGTGCAAATTAAACTGTTAAAATAGAAAATTTGGCCCGGTTGAAATGTTTCTCGCTGTAGGTCAGCAATTTGCCGATTTTAGGGAGGTTGCGTGGCTGAATGGTTAGCACGTGCGCTCTGTATCATAACGTCTGTCATTGAGTCAACTGGCCTTGTTTCGATTTCTTGGTTGTACGTGACAAGGAGTATGGTCGCCTTACCAACCTCGTAGGCCGTAACACCGCTGCCCGGGTAAAATTTCCCTCATAGCACACTTTATGGCGTATGCCCGTCTTCATTAGCCCATTGTAGGAGCAGAACAGTAGGACATTAAACCCCATTCAATTTCATTTCATTTTCTCTATGTTGCTTATTTATTATAGTGGATAAATATTTTTCTGGTTCTAGCAATTATTTAATTTCTGCATAGAAATCTCTGGCCAGTTTTTTTTATTGCAGAGTGCCATTCTTGTATATTGCAGTCTATGACCCTTTGTTTAAAACATGCTTAAGAAGTCGTCACGATTTCCTACTTATAACCAAACATATTGGAACCCATAATTATATAACATATCTTGGAAGCTCGATTACAGCTATACAAGTTTCAGTTATTTCCCTTTAGTTTAAAGATTATTTTTTTGCCCGGGTGCAATGTTTCTCACTACATTTAAATTTGTAACTTTGTGAGTTTTTGACCGATTTTGATATTATGTCTTTATAATTTTCCAAATCTACATATTTAACGTACATATTCAAACAGTTGAGTTCAACCTGATTCAAAAAGTTTTAGTTTTGTTCAAAGTTATCTCATTTAATTTTTCGATGTTTTCTTACCATTTTCATTTCATTTTTCTGAAAGTTTTGAAATCGGAAGTCATCCCGATTACAGCAACACAAGTATCAGTTATTTCCCTTTAGTTTTCAGATTACTCAATGTTTCATACTATATTTAGACTTGTAACTTCGCGAGTTTTTGACCAATTTTGATAGTTTGTTATTCTTATCCTTTTATTTGAGATACTTGATATAATCGATGACACGTGACGATAAATATGAAAGCTTTCATATCTGCATGGGACAGTAGCAGATCTAGTTATTATTTTTTTTTTTGTGTATTTTCTGCAAATCGGATTTCTCAGAATCTAACCATGGGATCTTTCTAAAACTTTGACCTACCCCCCAAAAATGGGGTGCGAACGTTGTTTAAATATATTTTCAAAACGTTTTACGAATCCGAAATCACCGAATTTTACGAACGAAAAAATTGACAATGCATAGTCGTAACTTTGTTTTTTTTTGACCGATTTTACTAATTCTTTTTTCTTTGAATACCTTGAAAAAAATCATTTTCATCTGCAGTTTCACATTTTCGAATTTCGAAAATTCGTCGCTGTGATTTCGAACCGGAAGTTTAGACCAATTTGACAACTTCTTTAATAGTTGTACGATTTTCATGAAATTTAGTATACAAGTAGATCTTACCGATGTGACTTCAAAAATATAATTAGAAATTTTCTAAATTATCTCCCCTTGGTGAAATTAAGGATCAAAGTTTTCAAAAAAATCGTCGAAATATAGGTCAGAATGTCCTAATTTTTTTTTTCGATACTAGACAAGGAATTGCTGATTCGTACACAAAATATGGAGTTTGTCGATCGAACCGGAAGTGCCACCATCTTTAAACGTGAAAAATCAAAAAGGCTTTTTTGCTATTTTACTTACAGACTCGGGAGTTATATTTTCGGAATCCTTGAAGGAATGCCTAAAAATCTATCGGATCAGAATTTTGATTTCGGTCATGTGATGGTCACAATTTTGAATTGAAAATGAAAAATAGAAGCAATTTGAAAGGCCCGGACTTCGGAACACAATAACTCTCCTTCTAATTAAGCTAGAATGTTCAAACTTGGTGTAGACGTTCACTAGGTCAATGTTATGATTGGGTTCAAAGATGAGCATTTTCTGCTTATGGTGAGCAGAGATAAGCATGCTGATTTGTTGATTCTTTAGGGCACGATAACTTCGGTTATAATGAAGGGAGGGCGGTGAAACTTTTGTCAATAGAGAGTCTAATGGGTAGCCTGTTGTGTGAAATGATTGTATCATTTTTTTTAAATATCAGGGATAGCCGAAAAAAAGAGATTGAAAATCCAAAAAGTCGTATTTTTACAATTTGGAGCATGTTTAGAGGTCTTTCTCGTAAAGTCAACATACTATTTTTTGGGAACTTCTTCAATAAGGGTCTTATTGGTAGTCTTTTATATGAAACCATCGATCAACAGTCCAACATATCAGGAGTAGAAGAACAAAAGGATCGAACATTGAAAACGGCATCCTTTCATTGTTGAGCGAAACATGAAGTGTGGGTGACTACAATCTACGCATTTAGTCATCGTATAGAGCTTATTCAACAGTATCGAATTCCAACTGCTTAGGGATATTTTACATGCACTCCAATGTGTACACGGGACCTTGGTTTTTCGTCCCATCCGAAGGACTAGACAGCTGTGCTTGTCAGGCCCTCCGTTCTGCCTTACTGACAAGGGAACCACGCCGGGAAATCGAGATGAACTTTCTCTGTGCAGAACTTTCAATTCAGGCAAAACGATTAAGCTGGTCAGTTGGAGCTTATTTTCAAAAGTTTTGTAATAATCGGTTGGTAATTAAAGTACCGTGCACATTAAACTGTTAAAACAGAAAATTTCGCCCGGTTGAAATGTTTCTTGCTATAAGTCAGCAATTTTCCGAATTCAGAGAGGCTGGATGGCTGAATGGTTAGCATGTGCTCGCTGTATCGTAACCTTTGTCATTGAGTCAACGGGCGTCGTTTGGATCTCCAGGTTGCACGTGACATGGTGTATGATGTCCAACCTCGTGGGTTTTCTCCGTGTTCTTCGGTTTCCTCCCAACGGCTAAAGACCAGTACGTGCAAGGGGAGTTTTTAAATAAAATTAAAAAACATATGTTAGTCCCGAAATGACCTAGTTTGTGTCGAATGGACGTTAGGCCGCATTTCTCTCTTTCTCTTTTTAAAGTTTTGTAATAATCGGTTGGTAATCAAAGGTACTGTTAAAGTGATGAAACAGAAAATTTGGCCCGGTTGTAATGTTTCTCACTTTAAATTCAGCAATTTGTCGATTTTAAGGGGCAAACGTTTATTGCGAACGATTAAGCTGGTCAGGGGGAGCTTATTTTTAAAAGTTTTGTAATATTCGGTTGATAACTAAAGGTACCGTGCAAATTAAACTGTTAAAATAGAAAATTTGGCCCGGTTGAAATGTTTCTCGCTGTAGGTCAGCAATTTGCCGATTTTAGGGAGGTTGCGTGGCTGAATGGTTAGCACATGCGCTCTGTATCATAACGTCTGTCATTGAGTCAACTGGCCTTGTTTCGATTTCTTGGTTGTACGTGACAAGGAGTATGGTCGCCTTACCAACCTCGTAGGCCGTAACGCCGCTGCCCGGGTAAAATTTCCCTCATTGCACACTTTATGGCGTATGCCCGTCTTCATTAGCCCATTGTAGGAGCAGAACAGTAGGACGTTAAACCCCATTCAATTTCATTTCATTTTCTCTATGTTGCTTATTTATTATAGTGGATAAATATTTTTCTGGTTCTAGCAATTATTATACGCCCACATTTTCATGTGGACGTATTATGTCGTCGCCCCTGTCCGTCCGGACGTCCGTCCGTCCACAATTTGATTGTGGACTCTCTACAGGTCACAATTCTTATCCGATTTTGACGAAACTTGAAATATAGGTTTATCCCCAAAAGATCTCGGTTCCTTTCGATATTGGCATGTATCGGATCAAAACTTCATGGATTATGGCCCCTGATTGTACGAAAAATCACGTTTTTAGCTTGTGGACCCTATAGAGGTCACAATTTTGAACCGATTTTGATGAAACTTGACATGCATGTTTGTAACCCAAAGATCTTGGTTCCTTTCGATATTTGCGGCTATCGGAATGTAATTTCCTGAATTATGGCCCCTGATTGTCCGAAAAATCACCCTTTTTAGCTTGTGGTCCCTCTGGAGGTCACAATTATTATTCGATTTAAAAAACCGTTTGATTATATCACCGTTACACCCTAAGGAAGGTTGAGTTCGAATTTCGGGAAAATCGGACGAAAATTGCCATACAAAATGGCCGCGTTAGTACGCGAATACTGTTAAAAAATGGTATATCAAGGTTGTGGACCCTGTGGAGGTCACAATTTTGATTCGATTTTGATGAAACTTGAAATTCATGGTTATAACCCAAAGATCTTGCTTCCTTTCGATATTTGCGCATATCGGATCGTAACTTCCTGAATTATGGCCCCTGATTATACGCAAAATCGCCTTTTTTTTAGCTTGGAGGTCACAATTATTATTCGATTTAAAAAAACGTTTGATTATATCACCGTTACACCCTAAGGAAGGTTGAGTTCGAATTTCGGGAAAATCGGACGAAAATTGCCATACAAAATGGCCGCCGTTTGTACGCGAATACTGTTAAAAAATGGTATATCAAGGTTGTGGACCCTGTGGAGGTCACAATTTTGATTCGATTGTGATGAAACTTGAAATTCAAGGTTATAACCCAAAGATCTTGCTTCTTTTCGATATTTGCGCATATCGGATCGTAACTTCCTGAATTATGGCCCCTGATTATACGCAAAATCGCCTGTTTTTTTTAGCTTGGAGGTCACAATTATTATCCGATTTAAAAAAACGTTTGATTATATTACCGTTACACCGTAAGGAAGGTTGAGTTCGAATTTCGGGAAAATCAGACCAAAATTGCCATACAAAATGGCCACCGTTTGTACGTGAATACTGTTAAAAAATGGTATATCAAGGTTGTGGACCCTGTAAAGGTCACAATTTTAATTCGATTTTGATGAAACTTGAAATGCATGGTTATAACCCAAAGATCTTGGTTCCTTTCGGTATTTGCGCATATCGGATCGTAACTTCCTGAATTATTCGAATTTCGTGAAAATGGTACCAAAATTGCCGGAAGAAATGGTCGCCGTTTGTACGCGAATAGTGTAAAGATATGGTATATCATGGTTGTTGACTCTGTACAGGTCACAATTCTTATCCGATTTTGACGAAAAGTCACATTTCTAGGTTGTGTACCGTCACACCATAATCATTGTCGACTTCGAATTTCATGAATATCAGACTGGAACTGACCAACAAAATGGCTGCTCCCAATACAGTATGAAATACAGGACTTAATGATGTAGGAAAGATCACTTTCCGTATTGTTTGTTCTCTATCCATCTCTCGAAAATGTGGGCGTATCCTGCCTGGCAGTGCCAGCCTATCTTTTAATTTCTGCATAGAAATCTCTGGCCAGTTTTTTTTTTTATTGCAGAGTGCCATTCTTGTATATTGCAGTCTATGACCCTTTGTTTAAAACATGCTTAAGAAGTCGTCACGATTTCCTTCTTATAACCGAACATATTGGAAACCATAATTATATAACATATCTTGGAAGCCCGATTACAGCTATACAAGTTTCAGTTATTTCCCTTTAGTTTAAAGATTATTTTTTTGCCCGAGTGCAATGTTTCTCACTACATTTAAATTTGTAACTTTGTGAGTTTTTGACCGATTTTGATATTATATCTTTATAATTTTCCAAATCTGCATATTTAACGTACATATTCAAACAGTTGAGTTCAACCTGATTCAAAAAGTTTTAGTTTTGTTCAAAGTTATCTCATTTAATTTTTCGATGTTTTCTTACCATTTTCATTTCATTTTTCTGAAAGTTTTGAAGTCGGGAGTCATCCCTATTACAGCAACACAAGTATCAGTTATTTCCCTTTAGTTTTCAGATTACTCAATGTTTCATACTATATTTAGACTTGTAACTTCGCGAGTTTTTGACCAATTTTGATAGTTTGATATTCTTATCCTTTTATTTGAGATACTTGATATAATCGATGACACGTGACGATGAATATGAAAGCTTTCATATCTGCATGGGACAGTAGCAGATCTAGTTGTTATTTTTTTTTTGTGTTTTATCCACAAATCGGATTTCTCAGAATCTAACCACAGTATCTTTATGAAACTTTTACCTACCCCCACAAAAATGGGTGGTAGCTGTTGATTAAATATATTTTCAAAACGTTTTACGAATCCGAAATCACCGAAATTTACGAACGACAAAATGGACAATGCATAGTCGTAACTTTATTGTTTTTTGACCGATTTTACTAAATCTTTTTCTTTGAATACCTTGAAAAAAATCATTTTCATCAGCAGTTTCACATTTTCGAATTTCGAAAATTCGTCGCTGTGATTTCGAACCGGAAGTTTAGACCAATTTGACAACTTCTTTAATAGTTGTGCGATTTTCATTCAATTTAGTATATAAGTAGATCCTACCGATGTGACTTCAAAAATATAATTAGAAATTTTCTAAATTATCTCCCCTTGGTGAAATTAAGGATCAAAGTTTTCAAAAAAATCGTCGAAATATAGGTCAGAATGACCTAATTTTTTTTTTCGATACTAGACAAGGAATTACTGATTCGTACACAAAATATGGAGTTTGTCGATCGAACCGGAAGTGCCACCATCTTGAAACGTGAAAAATCAATAAGGCTTTTTTGCTATTTTACTTACAGACTCGGGAGTTATATTTTCTGAATCCTTGTAGGAAGGCCTAAAAAATGTCGCGAACAGAATTTTGATTTAGGTCAACCGGGAGTCACCATTTTGAATTGAAAATCAAAAATAGAAGCAATTTGAAGGGCCGAGACTTTTGAGCACAATAACTCTCATTCTAATTAAGCTAGAATGTTCTAACTTGGTGTAGACGTTCACTAGGTCAATGTTATGATGAAGTTCAAAGATGAGCATTTTCTGCTTAGGGTAAGCAGAGATAAGCATATTGATTTGTTGATTCTTTAGGGCACGATAACTTCGGTTATAATGAAGGGAGGGCGGTGAAACTTTTGTCAATAGAGAGTCTTATAGCTAGCCTGTTGTGTGAAATCATTGTATCATTTTTTTTTAAATATCAGGGATAGCCGAAAAAAAGAGATTGGAAATCCAAAAAGTCGTATTTTTACAACTTGGAGTATGTTTAGAGGTCTTTCTCGTAAAGTCAACATAATATTTGTTGGGAACTTCTTCTACAAAGAGTCTTATTGGTAGTCTTTTATATGAAACCATCGATCAACAGTCCAACATATCAGGAGTAGAAGAACAAAAGGATCGAACATTGAAAACGGCACCCTTTCATTGTTAAGCGAAACATGCAGTGGGGGTGACTACAATCTACACATTTAGTCATCGTATAGAGCTTATTCAACAGTATCGAATTCCAACTGCTTAGGGATATTTTACGTGCACTCCAATGTGTACACGGGACCGTGGTTTTCGTCCCATCCGAACTAGACAGCCGTTCTGCCTCACTGACAAGGGGGAACCACGCCGGGAAATCGAGATGAACTTTCTCCGTGCAGAACTTTCAATTCAAGCCAAACTTTTATTGCATACGATTACGCTGGTCAGTTGGAGCTTATTTTCAAAAGTTTTGTAATAATCGGTTGGTAATTAAAGTACCATGCACATTAAACTGATAAAACAGAAAATTTCGCCCGGTTCAAATGTTTCTTGCTATAAGTCAGCAATTTTCCGAATTCAGGGAGGCTGAATGGCTGAATGGTTAGCATGTGCGCGCTGTATCGTAACGTCTGTCATTGAGTCAACGGGCGTCGTTTCGATCGCCAGGTTGGACGTGACATGGAATATGATGTCCAACCCCGTTTATTGTGAACGATTAAGCTGTTCAGGGGGAGTTTATTTTTAAAAGTTTTGTAATATTCGGTTGATAACTAAAGGTACCGGGCAAATTAAACTGTTAAAATAGAAAATTTGGCCCGGTTGAAATGTTTCTCGCTGTAGGTCAGCTAGAATGTTTAATTTTGATCGAGTTCACAGCAGAAATAACAGTGAAACGATCAACGAACTCATAGCAGAAATAACAGTGTAAAATTTAACGAATTCATAGCAGAAATGAAATGGGGTTTTACGACCTACTCTTCTGCACCTGACCTGGGCTAATGGAAGACGGCCATACGCCACACAGTGTGCTATGAGGGAATTTTTGCCCGGGCAAGGGATATTTTACGTGCACTCCAATGTGTACACGGGACCTCGGTTTTTCGTCCCATCCGAACGACTAGGCTGCTGTCCTTATCAGGCCCTCCTTCTGCATCACTGACAAGAGGAAACAACGCCGGAAAATCGAGATGAGCTTTCTCGGCCAATGCAAGGATCGAACACCCGACCTTCAGGCTAACGAGCCAGCGCCTTGCCCACTTAGCCACCGTGATTCCCATAAATAGCAATGAAACGATCAACGAATTTATAGCAGTAATGACACTTCAACAATTAACGAATTCGTAGCAGAAATAACGATGAAACAATTAACGAATTCGTAGCAGAAATAACAATGAAACGTTCAACGAAATCATAGCCGAAATAAGAGTGGAACAATGAACGAATTAATAGTAGACGAGTTCATAGTAGAAAAAACAGCGAAACAATGAACGAATCATAGCAGAAACCAGAAGGCTATCAATACACTGTGAAATTTGAAACCTAAATGGCCCGGCTAGAAACAATATCTACATGCCCGTAAAAGACTACTTAACAGTTGGAATTCGAAAGAAAAGACCGTAACGACGCTGTCCGATCAAACTTTAGTTAATTCAGTCGGCGCAAAAAGATAGGTCGTTAAAACCATTTCTGTTCAGTTCATTCCATTTCCTTAAATCTATGAAAGTTGTGTGAATTGGGAATCGCGTATTACTCAACAGTTTCAGGGGAGATAAGCCGTCTTTGAGATTGGAAATCAATTTTTGATATCGACTGTGTATGATTGCTAATAGATCGATTGTGATTCAGGTTCTAATCAGTTTGGATTGAAGAATCGGGGTGGTATATGTGTGTGTGATGGGGTGGGGGTGGTGGCACAAGACGCTATATCCCATTCGCAATCACACACCTAACAAATGCAGGGTATAGGTTGCGATCAGTTCTTTCAAGATTTTCATATATTTAAGCCACTTTATTACGCGCCTCATCTGAAAATGTCTGTGTTAGTGTAGATAAATGTTGACCAAATAACATCTTTCACCATTTTGACTTTCAGTTACAGAACTAGCATAGGGGCGTTTTAAGGTTTATCATGGCGGAGGCTGTACTATTTTGAGGGCCCTCTGTCGCGAGGGGAGGTTCTTGATTGATGATTGTCACCCCAATGCAATGGCTGCATTCTCATTCAGTAGTGGATTCGACAGTAACAGTGTATAGAAAACGATTGAGTTGGACTCGGGGGCCCTTTCCCTTGGCACTAGGGACCCTTTTGTCATTCGTCGAACCCTTTTGTCTGTCTTTAGAGCCCTCCCTAACTAGGGCACATTTTCATTTTTCGCATCGGTTTTAGCATTTTTCTCCCGTTTTATTTTTTCAACTGCTTTGATTTTTTTCGCGGGGAGGCTGGCGCCTCCAGCGCCTCAGCTATAAAACGCTTTTGAACTAACAGTACTATTGACATAATACCGTTTTTTCCAGTAATGGTAACTCACTCGTTTCTTCAAGAATCATTCGACATTCCAGGTATGCTACATTCTATTCGCTGTCTTCCATAGGAGCGGTAAGATGAGACCTGTTTGTGGGAAAATCCCTAAACAATATGCGAGGGTGGAATAATCGTACATTACTTTAAGGTTTGCGTGAAGTAATTGACATATCGAAATTACAGTTATATGCACTGAATAACCATGACACGGAGAGAGAGAGAGAGAGAGAGAGAGAGAGAGAAATGGGGTTTAACGTCCACTCGACGCAAACTAGGTCATTTTGGGACTAACATATGGTTTAATTTTATTTCAATAATCTGCTTGCGCATATTAACAGTGGGAGGGAACCGCAGGTCCCGGGATAAACCCAGGAGATTGGACAGGCGAGATTGTAGGTTAGGGTTAGGGTAAGCGCTAAGGTTAGGTCTTGGGTTAGGATTAGGATTAGCGATATCCCTATTTACATCTCGTGACCTTTGACCAAACGTAATGAAGACAGGATGTGACGTATATATGCACATTGAGGTTATCAAGCTATAGACCGGACTAGTAGTAAGCTATAAACGGATAAATAACAAGAGTTTATATGTATATTATTTTATTAAATTTATATATATCTTAACTCCCTGATTTACGTATATACATTATGCATGAACAATAGAAACTATATACTAGTATTTATAAGTATTAAAGCTATGGTAATATTATGCTATCAAATAGCCGTATTGTCTTAATATTTGTTGTAACCGCAACCTTGACAGTTATTGTAAGAAGGATAACGGTTGTAGTTGTTGTATCCGTTACCGTATCCGTTGTTATTGTAGTTGTTATATCCCTTCCCATATTCGTTGTTATTGTGGCCATTGTTGTAACCGTTGTTGTAATTGTAGGGGCCGTTGTAACTATTGTATCCTTTATTATTGTATTGGTTGTACTTGTATAGTCCGTTGTTGTATCGGTTGTATGGCCCGTTGTTGTACCCGTTGTAGTTGTATGATTGTTTGTAAGCTCTAATCTTTCCATGTCCAACAAATCCGTTTCCAATTATACCGTGTCCGATACCGTTACCAACGATACCATGACCAATTCCGTGTCCAACAATACCGTGTCCGATACCGTTACCAACGATGTCATGCCCAATGCCGTTACCAATCTTTCCATGTCCAATAAGTCCGTGTCCGATTCCGTTTCCAATGATACCATGTCCGATACCGTTACCAACGATACCATGACCAATTCCGTTTCTAACAATACCGTGTCCAATACCGTTACCAACAATACCATGACCAACTCCGTTACCAATAACACCGACTTTGCCAACAGCTACTATTCCGTGTCTGAGTCGGTTTCCTTGGATACCATGTCCAATACCATGGTTGAGTCCGTTGCCAATAGCTCCTACACTAACAAGACCATGTCCAACACCGGCATGTCCTCTTCCATATCCTTTACCAATTCCGTTTGCAAAGACACCAACACCATGTCCTAAACCGTGTCCGATTTTAGCATCGATGTATTGGGAAGCAGCTACTGTCAAACAGACAGCGAAAGCGACGAAAGCCTGAAAAAGAAAAAAAAAACATGTGTTTTACAGAAATAGCCGTAGATTTGATTCCATACTAAAAAAAAATCGCGAGGGTTTATTTATAACCAAAAACTTGACAATCAAGAAATTTTACTGTGCCGCCATTATTTAGTACATGATCGAGTTTTGGCGTTACCAGGCAAAATCACAAGTAATGTTCAACTCTGGGTAATAATTTACACTTTTTATAATTTACCGTTCTGGCCCTATGAATATAAAACTGCCTTTAATACAATGTCAAGGGCGATAAGCAATAATACAACAGTGACGATGCAATACCATGTTCAACCCTCGGTAATTTCTACCAGTTTTAAATTTAAAGATGGACCTATGGGTATGCATGCCAAGTGCGATAAGCAATCATATAAAAATTTAGTATGTAATGAAACTTATTAGTGCTTTACCAAATTAGATATCAGGTTTCTTGTCTAGAAAGTTCAAGTATATCCCATCTGGGTCACGATCCTTGTCACTACATACCGCTAATTAGAAGTATTGAAGATTATTTAGTCAACAAGTTAAATTTACTTTCTGTAGATTGTTACAATGTTTTACTGTATTAGCCCAGTCTGTACAGAACAGAGGGCGAAAAAGCAAGCCCCATTTAAGATTTCAGGGTCCGGGTATGCTTATCTTAAAACTTCAAAGATATGAAATCTTATACGGAGTAGGGCAAAAGTCCTACTTTATACACCGACTGGACCATTGAAGACAAACAGGTAGATTTTGCCCGGACATCTGTATCACGATATACTCTATCAAGGAATCTTTTACGTGCACGCCAATGTGCACACTGAACATTGCTTTTCGTCCCATCCCGACAATTAGACACTATTCCCTGTCAGACCGGGCAGACCTACTGTCCTGTACAGCTAACAAGGGCAGTCAAGCCTGTACAATTGACTTTCTGGTCAAACCCCGGGAGAGAGCCCAGGACCTACTGGTTAGTTAATCAGTGTCTATTATCACTGAGCCACCATGATCCCCATACATTAAAAACGCGGAGTTCGTAGATGAGCATATTAGGCTTAGGGTAAGCAGAGATAAGCAATTAGATTGGTTGATGATTTTGGACACTTTCACTTCAGTCAGAGTGATGAAACTTGGTGTATAGTTTCATTACATCAATACCTTGAATACGTTCGACAATGAGCATTGTCTGCCCTGGATAAGCAGAGCGATGAGCAATTTGATTGGTCGAGAATTTGAAACAAAATAACTCTCCTTCTAATTGGGGCAGAATGTTCAATCTTGGTGAAGGCGTTCATTAGGTCAGTGCCATAAAGGAGTGCGAAGATGAGCATTGTCTGCTTACAGTAAGCAGAGATAAGCAATCCGATTGGTTGATTCTTTGGGGCACGATAACTTTGGTTATAATGAAGTGAGAGTGACAAAATTCCAAATATAGATTCATTATGTCATTACCTTGACTAAGTTTGATGTTGAGAATTTCTGCGTAGATTTAGGAGCAATAAGCAATTTGACAGATCACATTGGAACATAACACCTCTGTTTCTAATTAAGGTAGAATTTGAACCGGTTGAATTGTTTCTCGTTATAACTCGGTGAGTTTTTGGCGGATTTCATTAATTCTTTTTCCTTTTTAAGATTCTTTATATAACTCTTGAGATGCGACAGAAACTGACCGTGAATATGAAAGCTTTAATATCTGCTTAGCAGATCTAGTTATTATTTTTTTTTTTTGTGTTTTATCCACAAATCGGATTTCTCAGAATCTAACCATAGGATCGTTCTGAAACTTTTACCTATCCCCCCAAAAATGGGTGGTGGCTGTTGATTAAATATATTTTCAAAACGTTTTACGTATCCGAAATCACCGAATTTTACAAACGAATGCATTTGACCTAAAATGCTGTAACTTTGTGACTATTTGACCTATTTTACTAAATCTTTTTTCTTTGAGTACCTTGAGACAACTACTATAAATCTGCAGTTTCAGATTTTCGAATTTCGAAAATTCGTCGCTGTGATTTCGAACCGGAAGTTTAGACCAATTTGACAACTTCTTTAATAGTTGTACGATTTTCATGAAATTTAGTATCTAAGTAGATCTTACCGATGTGACTTCAAAAATATAATTAGAAATTTTCTAAATTATCTCCCCTTGACGAAATTAAGGATCAAAATTTTCAAAAAAATCGTCGAAATATAGGTCAGAATGACCTGATTTTTTTATTGGATACTAGATAAGTAATTACTGATTTGTACACAAAATATGGAGTTTGTCGATCGAACCGGAAGTGCCGCCATATTTAAAAGTGAAAAATCAATAAGGCTTTTTTGCTATTTTACTTACAGACTCGGGAGTTATATTTTCTGAATCCTTGTAGGAAGGCCTAAAAAATGTCGCGAATAGAATTTTGATTTCGGTCACGTGATGGTCACCATTTTGAATTGAAAATGAAAAATAGAAGCAATTTGAAGGGTCGGGACTTTGGAACACAATTACTCTCCTTCTAATTAAGCTAGAATGTTCAAACTTGGTGTAGACGTTCACTAGGTCAATGTTATGATTGAGTTTAAAGATGAGCATTTTCTGCTTAGGGTAAGCAGAGATAAGCATGCAAAATTGTTGATTCTTTAGGGCACGATAACTTCGGTTATAATGAAGGGAGGGCGGTGAAACTTTTGTCAATAGAGAGTCTAATAGCTAGCCTGTTGTGTGAAATCATTGTATTATTTTTTCTAAATATCAGGGATAGCCGAAAAAAAGAGATTAAAAATCCAAAAAGTCGTATTTTTACAATTTGGAGCATGTTTAGAGGTCTTTCTCGTAAAGTCAACATAATATTTTTTGGGAACTTCTTCTACAAAGAGTCTTATTGGTAGTCTTTTATATGAAACCATCGATCAACAGTCCAACATATCAGGAGTAGAAGAACAAAAGGATCGAACATTGAAAACGGCATATTTCATTGTTAAGCGAAACATGCAGTGTGGGTGACTACAATCTACACATTTAGTCATCGTATAGAGCTTATTCAACAGTATCGAATTCCAACTGCTTAGGGATATTTTACGTGCACTCCAATGTGTACACGGGACCTTGGTTTTTCGTCCCATCCGAATGACTAGACAGCTGTGCTTGTCAGGCCCTCCGTTCTGCCTCACTGACAAGGGGAACCACGCCGGGAAATCGAGATGAACTTTCTCCGTGCAGAACTTTCAATTCAGGCGAAAACGTTTATTGCATACGATTAAGCTGGTCAGTTGGAGCTTATTTTCAAAAGTTTTGTAATAATCGGTTGGTAATTAAAGTACCGTGCACATTAAACTGTTAAAACAGAAAATTTCGCCCGGTTGAAATGTGTCTTGCTATAAGTCAGCAATTTTCTGAATTCAGGGAGGCTGAATGGCTGAATGGTTAGCATGTGCACACTGTATCGTAACGTCTGTCATTGAGTCAACGGGCGTCGTTTCGATCTCCAGGTTGCATGTGACATGAAGTATGATGTCCAACCTCGTGGGTTTTCTCCGTGTCCTTCGGTTTCCTCCCAACGGCTAAAGACCTGTAAGCGCAAGGGGATTTTTTAAATAAAATTAAAAACATATGTTAGTCCCGAAATGACCTAGTTTGTGTCGAATGGACATTAGGCCGCATTTCTCTCTTTCTCTTTTATTTTTAAAGTTTTGTAATAATCGGTTGGTAATCAAAGGTACTGTAAAAGTGATAAAACAGAAAATTTCGCCCGGTTGTAATGTTTCTCACTTTAAAGTCAGCAATTTGCCGATTTTAAGGGGCAAACGTTTATTGCGAACGCTTAAGCTGGTCAGGGGGAGCTTATTTTTAAAAGTTTTGTAATATTCGGTTGATAACTAAAGGTAACTTGCAAATTAAACTGTTACAATAGAAAATTTGGCCCGGTTGAAATGTTTCTCGCTGTAGGTCAGCAATTTGCCGATTTTAGGGAGGTTGCGTGGCTGAATGGTTAGCACGTGCGCTCTGTATCATAACGTCTGTCATTGAGTCAACTGGCGTTGTTTCGATTTCTTGGTTGTACGTGACAAGGAGTATGGTCGCCTGTCCAACCTCGTAGGCCGTAACCGCCGCTGCCCGGGTAAAATTTCCCTCATTGCACACTTTATGGCATATGCCCGTCTTCATTAGCCCATTTTAGGAGCAGAACAGTCGGACGTTAAACCCCATTCAATTTCATTTCATTTTCTCTATGTTGCTTATTTATTATAGTGGATAAATATTTTTCTGGTTCTAGCAATTATTTAATTTCTGCATAGAAATCTTGCTTTGGCCAGTTTTTTTATTGCAGAGTGCCATTCTTGTTTAAACAAACATGATCCTTTGTTTAAAACATGCTTAAGAAGTCGTCACGATTTCCTACTTATAACCAAACATATTGGAAATATTAGTCTGGCATTATTAAATCCTAATTTTATTGGTCTTATTTAAAATTAAACTTTCATTTAACTATGAACAACCCTTAACGTGTCTCTTTAAAACTATTAAGTACTCTAAAACAGTAGCTCAACCTTTTGACCTAAACTCATTAATTTACCATTTTGTTGTGAGCGACTTCTTATTCTTCCTATATGACATATTGCACGTGTCTGATTTCAAAGGGGGGTTGGGTGGCTGAATGGTTAGCACGCGCGCCTGTCATTGAGTTAACTAGCGTGTTTTCGAATGCCCGGTTGTACGTGACAAGGAGTAAGGTCGCCTGTCCAACCTGCCATTTTTATTTTTTTTCCCGCCATTTTCATTTCATTTTCTCATCCGTCTCATTACAGTAATACAAGTTTCAGTTATTTCCCTTTAGTTTTCAGATTATTGTTATGCCTGGGTGCAATGTTTCATACTATATTTAGACTTGTAACTTCGCGAGTTTTTGACCAATTTTAATAATTTTTTCTTCTTATCCTTTTATTTAGGATACTTGATACAATCAATGACACGTGACGATGAATATGAAAGCTTTCATATCTGCATGGGACAGTAGCAGATCTAGTTATTATTTTTTTTTTGTGTGTTTCTCCTGCAAATCGGATTTCACAGAATTTAACCATAGGATGTTTCTGAAACTTTGATCTACCCCCCCAAAAATGGGTGGTGGCTGTTGATTAAATATATTTTCGATACGTTTTGCGAATTCGAAATCACCGAATTTTACGAACGAAAAAATTAACAATGCATAGTCGTAACTTTGTTATTGATAGACCTATTTTACTAAAAAAAATTTCTTTGAAAACCTTGACGAAAACCAATTTCACCTGCAATTTCAAATTTTCGAATTTCGAAAATTCGTCGCTGTGAATTCGTTCCGGAAGTCATGACCAATTTGACAATTTCTTTAATAGATACACGATTTTTATGAAATTTGGAATGTATGTAGATCTTACCGATGCGAGTTTAAAAATGACTTTTAAAATTTTCTAAATTATCTCCCCTTTGAGAAATTGAGGATCGAAATTTTCAAAAAAATCGACGAAATATAGGTCAGATCATCTTGAATTTTTTTTTAGGTACTACCTACGAGACCACTGATTAGTACACAAAAAATGGAGTTTGTAGCTCAATCCGGAAGTGCCACCATCTTGAAAAGTGAAAAATCCCTAAGGCTTTTTGCTATTTTACTTACAGACACGAGAATTATATTTTCTGAATCCTTGAAGGATGGCCCAAAAATCGCAGGGAGCAGAATTTTGATTTAGGTCAACTGATGGTTGCCATTTTGAAGTGAATATGAAAAGTAGTAGAAATTTGAAGGGCTGAGACTTTCAAACACAATAACTCTCCTTCTTATTGAGCTAGAATGTTCAATCTTGGTGTAGACGTTCACTAGGTCACTGTCGTGATTGAGTGCAAAGATGAGCATTATCTGCTTAGGGTAAGCAGAGATAAGCATGCTGATTTGTTGATTCTTTAGGGCACGATAACCTCGGTTATAATGAAGGGAGGATGATGAAACTCTTGCCAATCGAGAGTCTAATAGCTAGTCTGTTGTGTGAAATCATTGTATCATTTTTTTAAATATCAGGGATAGCAGAAAAAACAGAGATCGAAAATCCAAAAGGTCGTATTTTTACGATTTGGAGCATTTGTAAAGGTCCTTTTCTCTTAAAGTCAACATAATATTTTAGGGGAACTTCTTCTACAAAGAGTCTTATCGGTAGTCTTTTATATGAAACCAGTCCAAAACAGTCCAAAATATCAGGAGTAGAAGAATAAAAGGATCGAAAATTGAAAACGGCACCCTTTCATTGCTAAGCAAAACATGCAGTGTGGGTGGCTACAATCTGCACATTTAGTCATCGTATAGAGCTTATTCAACAGTATCGAATTCCAACTGCTAAGGGATCTTTTACGTGCACTCCAATGTGTATACGGCGGGGGGGACACGCCAAAAAACCGAGATGAACTTTCTCGGCCAATGCAGGGATCGAACACCCGACCTCCTGGCTAGCAGGCCATCGCCTTAGCCACATAGTGTGGACAACCATCGCACATTTCATCCGTAAAATCAAAGCATTTCATTGCATTAGACCAATGATTAATTATTCTTAATTTAAAACTTTATTTTAATATTGGTCTGGCATTATTAAATTCTAATTTTATTGGTCTGATTTAAAATTAAACTTTCTTTTAACTATGAACAACCCTTAACGTGTCTCTTTAAAACAATTAAATACTCTAAAACAGTAGCTCAACCTTTTGACCTAGACTCATTAATTTACCATTTTGTTGTGAGCGACTTGTTATTCTTCCTATATGACATATTGCAGGTGTCTGATTTCAAAGGGGAGTTGGGTGGCTAAATGGTTAGCACACGCTTGTCATTGAGTTAATTATCGTGTTTTCGAATACCCGGTTGTACATGTACGTGACAAGGAGTAAGGTCGCATGTCCAACCTGCCATTTTTAATTTTTTCCCGCCATTTTCATTTCATTTTCTCATCCGTCTCATTACAATAATACAAGTTTCAGTTATTTCCCTTTAGTTTTGGATGCAATGTTTCATACTATATTTAAACTTGTAACTTCGCGAGTTTTTGACCAATTTTGATAATTTTTTCTTCTTACCCTTTTATTTAGGATACTTGATACAATCAATGACACGTGACGATGAATATGAAAGCTTTCATATCTGCATGGGACAGTAGCAGATCTAGTTTATTAAGCTTTCATATTACATATGAAAGCTTATTGTTTCTGTTAAAGTTATTATTATTATTTTTTTTTTTTGTGTGTTTTCTGCAAATCGGATTTCTCAGAATCTATCCATAGGATCTTTCTGAAATTTTGACCTACCCCCCCAAAAATGGGGTGCGAACCTTGATTAAATATATTTTCGAAACGTTTTACGAATCCGAAATCACCGAATTTTACGAACGAAAAAAATGACAATGCATAGTCGTAACTTTGTTATTTTTTGACCGATTTTACTAATTCTTTTTTATTTGAATACCTTTAAAAAAATCATTTTCATCTGCAGTTTCACATTTTCGAATTTCGAAAATTCGTCGCTGTGATTTCAAACCGGAAGTTTAGACCAATTTGACAACTTCTTTAATAGTTGTACGATTTTCATGAAATTTAGTATCTAAGTAGATCTTACTGATGTGACTTCAAAAATATAATTAGAAATTTTCTAAATTATCTCCCCTTGACGAAATTAAGGATCAAAATTTTCAAAAAAATCGTCGAAATATAGGTCAGAATGACCTGATTTTTTTTTTGGATACTAGATAAGTAATTACTGATTTGTACACAAAATATGGAGTTTGTCGATCGAACCGGAAGTGCCGCCATATTTAAAAGCGAAAAATCAATAAGGCTTTTTTGCTATTTTACTTACAGACTCGGGAGTTATATTTTCTGAATCCTTGTTGGAAGGCCTAAAAAATGTCGCGAATAGAATTTTGATTTCGGTCACGTGATGGTCACCATTTTGAATTGAAAAATAAAAATAGAAGCAATTTGAAGGGTCGGGAATTTGGAACACAATTACTCTCCTTCTAATTAAGCTAGAATGTTCAAACTTGGTGTAGACGTTCACTAGGTCAATGTTATGATTGAGTTTAAAGATGAG
This sequence comes from Patella depressa, assembly GCA_948474765.1. Taxonomy (NCBI): domain Eukaryota; kingdom Metazoa; phylum Mollusca; class Gastropoda; family Patellidae; genus Patella; species Patella depressa. The sequence continues at coordinate 34,375,936 of OX419719.1, forward strand.
CATTTTCTGCTTAGGGTAAGCAGAGATAAGCATGCTAATTTGTTGATACTTTAGGGCACGATAACTTCGGTTATAATGAAGGGAGGGCGGTGAAACTTTTGTCAATAGAGAGTCTAATAGCTAGCCTGTTGTGTGAAATCATTGTATTATTTTTTCTAAATATCAGGGATAGCCGAAAAAAAGAGATTGAAAATCCAAAAAGTCGTATTTTTACAATTTGGAGCATGTTTAGAGGTCTTTCTCGTAAAGTCAACATAATATTTTTTGGGAACTTCTTCTACAAAGAGTCTTATTGGTAGTCTTTTATATGAAACCATCGATCAACAGTCCAACATATCAGGAGTAGAAGAACAAAAGGATCGAACATTGAAAACGGCACCCTTTCATTGTTAAGCGAAACATGCAGTGTGGGTGACTACAATCTACACATTTAGTCATCGTATAGAGCTTATTTAACAGTATCGAATTCCAACTGCTTAGGGATATTTTACGTGCACTCCAATGTGGTCACGGGACCTTGGTTTTTCGTCCCATCCGAATGACTAGACAGCTGTGCTTGTCAGGCCCTCCGTTCTGCCTCACTGACAAGGGGAACCACGCCGGGAAATCGAGATGAACTTTCTCCGTGCAGAACTTTCAATTCAGGCGAAAACGTTTATTGCATACGATTAAGCTGGTCAGTTGGAGCTTATTTTCAAAAGTTTTGTAATAATCGGTTGGTAATTAAAGTACCGTGCACATTAAACTGTTAAAACAGAAAATTTCGCCCGGTTGAAATGTTTCTTGCTATAAGTCAGCAATTTTCTGAATTCAGGGAGGCTGAATGGCTGAATGGTTAGCATGTGCGCACTGTATCGTAACGTCTGTCATTGAGTCAACGGGCGTCGTTTCGATCTCCAGGTTGCACGTGACATGAAGTATGATGTCCAACCTCGTGGGTTTTCTCCGTGTCCTTCGGTTTCCTCCCAACGGCTAAAGACCTGTAAGCGCAAGGTTAGTTTTTAAATAAAATTAAAAAACATATGTTAGTCCCGAAATGACCTAGTTTGTGTCGAATGGACATTAGGCCGCATTTCTCTCTTTCTCTTTTATTTTTAAAGTTTTGTAATAATCGGTTGGTAAGCAAAGGTACTGTAAAAGTGATAAAACAGAAAATTTCGCCCGGTTGTAATGTTTCTCACTTTAAAGTCAGCAATTTGCCGATTTTAAGGGGCAAACGTTTATTGCGAACGCTTAAGCTGGTCAGGGGGAGCTTATTTTTAAAAGTTTTGTAATATTCGGTTGATAACTAAAGGTACCGTGCAAATTAAACTGTTACAATAGAAAATTTGGCCCGGTTGAAATGTTTCTCGCTGTAGGTCAGCAATTTGCCGATTTTAGGGAGGTTGCGTGGCTGAATGGTAAGCACGTGCGCTCTGTATCGTAACGTCTGTCATTGAGTCAACTGGCGTTTTTTCGATTTCTTGGTTGTACGTGACAAGGAGTATGGTCGTCTGTCCAACCTCGTAGGCCGTAACCGCCGCTGCCCGGGTAAAATTTCCCTCATTGCACACTTTATGGCATATGCCCGTCTTCATTAGCCCATTTTAGGAGCAGAACAGTCGGACGTTAAACCCCATTCAATTTCATTTCATTTTCTCTATGTTGCTTATTTATTATAGTGGATAAATATTTTTCTGGTTCTAGCAATTATTTAATTTCCGCATAGAAATCTTGCTTTGGCCAGTTTTTTTATTGCAGAGTGCCATTCTTGTTTAAACAAACATGATCCTTTGTTTAAAACATGCTTAAGAAGTCGTCACGATTTCCTACTTATAACCAAACATATTGGAAATATTAGTCTGGCATTATTAAATCCTAATTTTATTGGTCTTATTTAAAATTAAACTTTCATTTAACTATGAACAACCCTTAACGTGTCTCTTTAAAACTATTAAGTACTCTAAAACAGTAGCTCAACCTTTTGACCTAAACTCATTAATTTACCATTTTGTTGTGAGCGACTTCTTATTCTTCCTATATGACATATTGCACGTGTCTAATTTCAAAGGGGGGTTGGGTGCCTGAATGGTTAGCACGCGCGCCTGTCATTGAGTTAACTAGCGTGTTTTCGAATGCCCGGTTGTACGTGACAAGGAGTAAGGTCGCCTGTCCAACCTGCCATTTTTAATTTTTTTTTCCCGCCATTTTCATTTCATTTTCTCATCCGTCTCATTACAGTAATACAAGTTTCAGTTATTTCCCTTTAGTTTTCAGATTATTGTTATGCCTGGGTGCAATGTTTCATACTATATTTAGACTTGTAACTTCGCGAGTTTTTGACCAATTTTAATAATTTTTTCTTCTTATCCTTTTATTTAGGATACTTGATACAATCAATGACACGTGACGATGAATATGAAAGCTTTCATATCTGCATGGGACAGTAGCAGATCTAGTTATTATTATTTTTTTTTTCGGGGGAGCCTATTTCTCAGCGCCTGTAACAGATACCGATCTGGGACCTAATTCTCTATAGGGAAACCATGTGTTGGCTACTTGATAAACTGTTTTTGAAACTTCTGCGCAGACCGGAAGTGGTCGAATTTCGTGCTGTGTCAAAAAATTAAAAAACGACCGTCGATTCGTCAATTCTGTACCTATTTTCATACAAATGACATTTTCGGAAACCTTGAGTCTTTTCTCGGACGATAGCAGTTGAAAATTTCGATATTTTGAAACTTTATTGCTGACTTCTTGCGATCGAAAAATGAAAAATTTTATTTGAGAGACAATTTTTGTTATTTTTCAAAATTTTCAAATTTGACCTACATTTTTGGATACCTGAAGGCAATCTGGTTCCAGTAATATAAGTTTCATTCCGAGTTATCGCCCTTTATTTTTCGATTTTTTTTCGAATTTTCTTCACATTTTGTGAGCTTAAGTTTCGTTTTACGGCCAGATCAACGTTTCTCAAATTCCTGATACATGAAGCAATATTGTCAAACCACCGTTTAAAGCAATTTCAACAACAATCCGTAAACCGGAAGTAGTCGAAATAATATGCGATATTTTGAAAAAAACGTGAAAAATTGGTGTCTTGGGTAAAGACACGATTTCTCCGTCCGATATCAACGGATTAAACAAATTAAGGTATCATTTGGTCTAGCGGTGATTGGACCACTGAATGATACCCAATTCATACGGATACTATGATCAGGCAGCAAAATATGACACGCTGAAAATCAAGTATTTTCTGATTTGGAGCGTTTGTGGACGCCTGTATCTCGAAAACTGCTCCAGCGATTTTTCTTAAACTTTATCTATCGATGGTCCTTCCGCTAGTCTTTAGCATGGATCCATCCATTAAGACTTTTATATAATTGGAATAAGACAAAAAAGGGACTGAAAATCGAAAAATCGTGAAATTTGGGAAAATGCTCTACTATTTTTTTATTTTAAGAGATTTTCAAAAAAAAGATATATATTTAAAAAGCTGACCTAATTACGATTCTAATCATGTATAATATGTATGCAGTTATTGAAATTTAATTTTCAATATTTTGACATTTTGACATTTTTAACACTTTTGAACATAGGATTTCTCAGAAGTATTTTATTTGATCGTATAGTGTCGCATATCATTAGAGAGCCCTGTTCCCATGCAAACTCCAAAACTGGATGCGAAAACTACTCGACAATGATTCGTATACCGGAAGTAGTTCAAAAAACGACGAAAAATGTAAAAAAGATAAAAAAAAAAATGGAGCTCTTGCCAAAAGTTCGAATTCTCCGTCACATATTAGCGGACCAAAACAATTAAAGTGTCGTTGGATAGTTCCATTAATAGACGATCGTATAACATCTAAATAACACGAATTTGATTCTTAGGAAATAAATTATGGTACGCCGAAAACTAAGTATTTTCCGTTTTGGAGCATTCTGAGACACCTTTTTCTCGAAAACGACGCCTACGATTTTTCTTAAATATTTTTTACTCAGAGTCCTATCGGTGGCCTAGCGTGTGCATTTAATAATAAAAGCGTTGCAATATTATAGGTGGTCCGAAAATGACCTCAATCTTTGAAAAAAGTTGAAAAATCATTAAATTATTGAAAATGCTTTTTTATTTATCTTTTTTTCGAAAATTACTCAATAAATGTTTCTGACATTTCTGGTACAGGAAGTTAAGTATCTAATCAACTTGTTAAAGCTATTCCGACAATGATCGTAAAACCGGAAGTAGTCGAAAAAATCTCCGATATTTTGATTTTTTTTTTACATTTTTACAGAAAACTTTTTTATTTATGAATATTTTTTGATGGTAGTTTACACAGAGTTAAAGTATCACCCTACTTGAGCAGAAGTGAGAAAGAATTTTGTCTCAGTAATTTTCTTTAGTCGCCATTGGCTAATTTAGTTTTTCGTACCTAGATTAATTATTTATTGTTCGATTTGTATAAAACAAAGTGCATATGCTCCGTGGTCTCAATTGTAATTTTTTTTTGTTACCGTGAATTTTTTCTGCACGCAAGGGAAGTGGTGTAATATTAACAAAAACTACAATTTTGACAGTTCAGTACCACTTTTTGAAAGCAAATATTATTTTTTTCGAAATCTGATATAACAAAAAGAATGCGCGCTGGAAAGGGGCACAAATCGTTAGCTCAGATTTTTTAATTTCAATTTCATTTTCGGGCAATTTCGAATAAATGTAAAAAAAAGTGTAACAATCAGTTATTTACAACCCATTCAACGTCTTCATATTTTGAACTATTTATTCGTAACTTTCATAAACTCGTAGTAATAATCCAGACGAGGAGAATGTATGCAAAAAATAGTTCGTAATATGAGCAATTGCCGAGAAATATGCAATTTTGCATGCATCACTTTTCACGTTATTTTGCCTATAAAAGAGTAAATGCTTCTAGCATATTCCCTTATCGAGAAATAACCAATTTTCTAAGGATCACTTTTTAAGTTTTTTACCTTTTTGATTTCAGTTTATGGGTTCTAAGTTTATTATTTATTGCCTGATATGTATAAAACAATTCTCAATTACGAATTCTCAACTTATTTGTTACCGATAATTATTTCTTTTGGCACCGGAAGTGAAATAATTTTGACAGATTTTACAATTTTGACCGGTGTATTTGCAAGCAAATATTACTTTTACAAATCTGATAGAGGGTGTCACTGAATCATAACAAATACAGTATCGTTTGGTAGCTCGATGGATCGGCTATTGTATGACGCACTTCCTGTCTGATTGCTGAAAGCCGATTCAGCACTGCAGGTCTGCAGGTCTAGTTAGGCTTTCAGACTTTCGTCTGAAAGCCTATTGAGATTACTAAAATTATTAGGCTTTCAGACTTTCGTCTGAAAGCCTATTGTGATTACTAAAATTATTATTAAGCTTTCATATGTATTACATATGAAAGCTTGATTAAATGTATTTTCAAAACGTTTTACGAATCCGAAATCACCGAATTTTACGAACGAAAAAACTCACAATGCATAGTCGTAACTTTGTTATTTTTTGACCGATCTTACTAATTCTTTTTTCTTTGAATACCTTGAAAAAAATCATTTTCATCTGCAGTTTCACATTTTTGAATTTCGAAAATTCGTCGCTGTGATTTCGAACCGGAAGTTTAAACCAATTTGACAACTTCTTTAATAGTTGTACGATCTTCATGAAATTTAGTATATAAGTAGATCCTAGCGATGTGATTTCAAAAATATAATTAGAAATTTTCTAAATCATCCCCCCTTGACGAAATTAAGGATCAATTCTTTCAAAAAAATCATCGAAATATAGGTCAAAATGACCTGATTTTTTTTTGAATACTAGATAAGTAATTACTGATTTGTACACAAAATATAAAGTTTGTCGATCAAACCGGAAGTGCCACCATCTTGAAACGTGAAAAATCCCGAAGGCTTTTTTGCTATTTTACTTACAGACACGGGAGTTGTATTCTCTGAATCCTTGAAGGTTGGCCCCAAAATCGCAGGGAGCAGAATTTTGATTTAGGTCTACTGATGGATTCCATTTTGAAGTGAATATGAAAAGTAGTAGCAATTTGAAGGGGCGAGACTTTGAAACACAATAACTCTCCTTCTAATTAAGTTAGAATGTTCAAACTTTGTGTAGACGTTCACTAGGTCAATGTTATGATTGAGTTTAAAGATGAGCATTTTCTGCTTAGGGTAAGCAGAGATAAATATGCTGATTTGTTGATTCTTTAGGGCACGATAACTTCGGTTATAATGGAGAGAGGGTGGTGAAGCGTCTAATAGCTAGCCCGTTGTGTAAAATCATTGTATCATTGTTTTTAAATGTCAGGGATAGCAGAAAAAAAGAGATCGAAAATCCAAAAAGTCGTATTTTAACGATTTTGAGCATTTTTAAAGGTCATTTTCTCTTCAATCAACATAATATTTTTGGGGAACTTCTTCTACAAAGAGTCTTATCGATAGTCTTTTATATGAAACCATCGATCAACAGTCCAAAATATCAGGAGTAGAAGAATAAAAGGATCGAAAATTGAAAACTGCAACCTGTCATTGTTAAGCGAAACATGCAGAGTGGGTGACTACAATTTGCACATTATTCATCGTATAGAGCTTATTTAACAGTGTCGAATTCCAACTGCTTAGGGATATTTTACGTGTATTTCACTGTGTACACGGGACCTTGGTTTTTCGTCCCATCCGAACGACTAGACAGCTGTCCTTGTCAGGCCCTCCGTTCTGCCTCACTGACAAGAGGGAACCACGCCGGAAAATCGAGATGAACTTTCTCGGTGCAGAACTTTCAATTCACGCCAAACGTTTATTGCATACGATTAAGCTGGTCAGTTGGAGCTTATTTTCAAAAGTTTTGTAATAATCGGTTGGTAATTAAAGTACCGTGCAAATTAAACTGCTAAAACACAAAAATTTCTCCCGGTTGAGATGTTTCTTGCTATAAGTCAGCAATTTCCCGATTTTAGAGAGGCTGAATGACTGAATGGTTAGCATACGCGCGCTTTGTCGTAACGTCTGTCATTGAGTCAACCGGAGTCGTTTCGATTTCCAGGTTGCACGTGACATGCAGTATGGTGTCCAACCTCGTGGGTTTTCTCCGTGTCCTTCGGTTTCCTCCCACTCCTGAATACCAGTACGCGTAAGGGAAGTTTATAAATAAAATTAAAAAACATATATTAGTCCCGAAATGACTTAGTTTGTGTCGAATGGACGTTAAGCCGCATTTCTCTCCTCCTGTTTTATTTTTAAAGTTTTGTAATAATCGGTTGGTAATCCATGGTACTGGTACTGTAAAAGTGATAAAACAGAAAATTTCGCCCGGTTGTAATGTTTCTCACTTAATTTGCCGATTTTAAGGGGCAAACGTTTATTGCGAACGATTAAGCTGCTTAGGGGGAGCTTATTTTTTTAAAGTTTTTTAATATTCGGTGCAAATTAAACTTTTAAAATAGAAAATTTCGCCCGGTTGAAATGTTTCTCGCTGTAGGTCCGCAATTTGCCAAATTTAGGGAGGCTACGTGGCTGAATGGTTAGCACCTGCGCTCTGTATCGTAACGTCTGCCATTGAGTCAACTGGCGTTGTTTCGATTGAAATGCCCGGTTGAAATGTTTCTTGCTATAAGTCAGCCTATAAAAGAGTAAATTATTATCCGATTTTCAATAATTTTTTTTCATTCGATGCTTAATGCCAATTTGGACTAGTTTAAACCAATTTTACAGTTTCACTGTGACCGGAAATGACGTCATTTTGGCAAAAACTGTATTTTTAACCTAAAAAACAAATATTTTATTCAAATGTGTCTTTTTTATAACATTTTTAAAATTATGATATTTGAATCCCATCACCGAATAGCATGAACCCATACGGTTGCCGAGAAATAGACGATTTTCTACAAGTCACTTTTCAAGCTTTTTGGTCTATAAAAGTGTCAATTATTATTCAATTTTCATACAATTTTCACCATGTGATGCGTTATGCCATTTATGATTGCAATGATCTGATTTAACCTTTCCATTATCACCGGAAGTAATGTCATATTTGCAAAAACCGTATTTTTAGAATTCAAAACAAATATTTTTTGAAGTGAGTTATATTTATTATTTGTTTAAACGTTATAACGTTTGATTCTAATGGCCATTTAGATTGGATCAATATAATCATACTGATATCAAAAAATTGCTTCTAGCATATTCCCTTGTCGAGAAATTTTCTAAGGATAACTTTTTAAGTTTTTTACCTTTTTGATTTCAGTTTATGGGTTCTAAGTTTTTTATTTATTGCCTGATATGTATAAAACAATTCTCAATTACGAATTCTCAACTTATTTGTTACCGATAATTATTTCTTTTGGCACCGGAAGTGAAATAATTTTGACAAATTTTACAATTTTGACCGGTGTATTTGGAAGCAAATATTACTTTTACAAATCTGATAGAGGGTGTCACTGAATCATAACAAATACAGTATCGTTTGGTAGCTCGATGGATCGGCTATTGTATGACGCACTTCCTGTCTGATTGCTGAAAGCCGATTCAGCACTGCAGGTCTACAGGTCTAGTTAGGCTTTCAGACTTTCGTCTGAAAGCCTATTGAGATTACTAAAATTATTATATGAAACCATCGATCAACAGTCCAACATATCAGGAGTAGAAGAACAAAAGGATCGAACATTGAAAACGGCACCCTTTCATTGTTAAGCGAAACATGCAGTGTGGGTGACTACAATCTACACATTTAGTCATCGTATAGAGCGGTAGTCTTGTGTACGAAACATCCCATTACGACTTTGAAATATCTGGAATAGGTGAAATAACGGACTGAAAATCAAAATAAGTCGAAAAATCGTGAAATTTTGGAAAATGCTCTACTGTTTTTTTATTTTAAGAGATTTTCATAAAAATGTTGTATATTCACATAGCTGACCTAATTACGGTTCTGACGATATATAATATATATGTAGTTATTGAAATTTAATTTTCGATATTTTAAATTTTTTGCATTTTTGGCACTTTTGAACATAGGATTTCTCAGGGGCATTTTATCTGATCAGATAATGTAATATATCATTACAGAGCACTGTGCCTATTTTAGTGCTCACACGGGCTATTAAAACTATTCCGACGATAATAACCATACCGGAAGTATTCAAAAAATGAAAAAAAAATGGTTTAAAACATTGTCGCACTTGCGAAAAACTTGATTTCTCCTTTAAGTAATAGCGGACCAAAAGAATTAAAGTGTCGCTGGATAGCCCTATTAATGGACCATCATATGGTATCTAAATAATAAGATTTCGATGGTAAGGAAATAAATTATTGTATGCCAAAAATCTAGTATTTTCCGATTTTTTAACATTTTGAGACGCCATTTTCTCGTAAACGACGCCACAGATTTTTCTTAAACTTTTCTTACTCAAAGTCCTATCGGTTGTCTATATAGTGATTCCAAAATGAAAAGCGTTGAAATAATATAAGTGGTCCAAAATGGCCTCAAACTTTGAAAAAAAAATGAAAAATCGGTAAATTTTTGGAAACGCTCTTTAATTTTTTTTTTTTCCAAAACTACTCAATGGATGTTTCTGACCATTCTGGTACGTAAAGTTAAGTATCCAAAGAACTTCGTAAAGCTATCACAACAACGATCGTAAAACCGGAAGTAGTCGAAAAAATGTCCGATATTTTGAAAAAAATTAATTCTTTTACGAAAACCTTTTTTTATTTATGAATATTTTTTGATGATATTTTACACAGGAATTATTGATATTAAAATAAACCATGCTAGTCCAGAAATGACATAGTTTTTGTCTAGTCGACGTTAAACCCCATTTCTCTCATCTCGGTAGTGCTGGTTAATTTGAGATATATTTTGTCTCCCTTTAAGTTTTTTACCTTTTTAATTTCAGTTTATGGGCTCCAAGTTTATCATTTATTGCCTGGTGTGTATAAAACAATTCTCAATTGCGAATTCTCAACTTATTTGTTACCGATAGTGATTTCTTTTGCACCGGAAGTGAAGTAATTTTGCCAGATTTTACAATTTTGACCTGTGTATTCGCAAGCAAATATTACTTACAAATCTGATAGAGGGTGTCACTGAATCATAACAACTACAGTATCGTTTGGTAGCTCGATGGATCGCTATTGTATGACGCACTTCCTATCTGATTCCTGAAAGCCGATTCAGCACTGCAGGCCTGCAGGTCTAGTTAAGCTTTGTGTGTTTTCTGCAAATCGGATTTCTCAGAATCTATCCATAGGATCTTTCTGAAATTTTGACCTACCCCCCCAAAAATGGGGTGGGAACCTTGATTAAATATATTTTCGAAACGTTTTACGAATCCGAAATCACTGAATTTTACGAACGAAAAAAATGACAATGCATAGTCGTAACTTTGTTATTTTTTGACCGATTTTACTAATTCTTTTTTCTTTGAATACCTTTAAAAAAATCATTTTCATCTGCAGTTTCACATTTTCGAATTTCGAAAATTCGTCGCTGTGATTTCGAACCGGAAGTTTAGACCAATTTGACAACTTCTTTAATAGTTGTACGATTTTCATGAAATTTAGTATCTAAGTAGAATTGAAAATGAAAAATAGAAGCAATTTGAAGGGTCGGGACTTTGGAACACAATTACTCTCCTTCTAAGTAAGCTAGAATGTTCAAACTTGGTGTAGACGTTCACTAGGTCAATGTTATGATTAAGTTTAAAGATCAGCATTTTCTTCTTAGGGTAAGCAGAGATAAGCATGCTAATTTGTTGATTCTTTAGGGCACGATAACTTCGGTTATAATGAAGGGAGGGCGGTGAAACTTTTGTCACTAGAGAGTCTAATAGCTAGCCTGTTGTGTGAAATCATTGTATTATTTTTTCTAAATATCAGGGATAGCCGAAAAAAAGAGATTGAAAATCCAAAAAGTCGTATTTTTACAATTTGGAGCATGTTTAGAGGTATTTCTCGTAAAGTCAACATAATATTTTTGGGGAACTTCTTCTACAAAGAGTCTTATTGGTAGTCTTTTATATGAAACCATCGATCAACAGTCCAACATATCAGGAGTAGAAGAACAAAAGGATCGAACATTGAAAACGGCACCCTTTCATTGTTAAGCGAAACATGCAGTGTGGGTGACTACAATCTACACATTTAGTCATCGTATAGAGCTTATTCAACAGTATCGAATTCCAACTGCTTAGGGATATTTTACGTGCACTCCAATGTGTACACGGGACCTTGGTTTTTCGTCCCATCCGAATGACTAGACAGCTGTGCTTGTCAGGCCCTCCGTTCTGCCTCACTGACAAGGGGAACCACGCCGGGAAATCGAGATGAACTTTCTCCGTGCAGAACTTTCAATTCAGGCGAAAACGTTTATTGCATACGATTAAGCTGGTCAGTTGGAGCTTATTTTCAAAAGTTTTGTAATAATCGGTTGGTAATTAAAGTACCGTGCACATTAAACTGTTAAAACAGAAAATTTCGCCCGGTTGAAATGTTTCTTGCTATAAGTCAGCAATTTTCTGAATTCAGGGAGGCTGAATGGCTGAATGGTTATCATGTGCGCACTGTATCGTAACGTCTGTCATTGAGTCAACGGGCGTCGTTTCGATCTCCAGGTTGGACGTGACATGAAGTATGATGTCTAACCTCGTGGGTTTTCTCCGTGTCCTTCGGTTTCCTCCCAACGGCTAAAGACCTGTAAGCGCAAGGGGAGTTTTTAAATAAAATTAAAAAACATATGTTAGTCCCGAAATGACCTAGTTTGTGTCGAATGGACATTAGTCCGCATTTCTCTCTTTCTCTTTTATTTTTAAAGCTTTGTAATAATCGGTTGGTAATCAAAGGTACTGTAAAAGTGATAAAACAGAAAATTTCGCCCGGTTGTAATGTTTCTCACTTTAAAGTCAGCAATTTGCCGATTTTAAGGGGCAAACGTTTATTGCGAACGCTTAAGCTGGTCAGGGGGAGCTTATTTTTAAAAGTTTTGTAATATTCGGTTGATAACTAAAGGTACCGTGCAAATTAAACTGTTACAATAGAAAATTTGGCCCGGTTGAAATGTTTCTCGCTGTAGGTCAGCAATTTGCCGATTTTAGGGAGGTTGCGTGGCTGAATGGTTAGCACGTGCGCTCTGTATCATAACGTCTGTCATTGAGTCATCTGGCGTTGTTTCGATTTCTTGGTTGTACGTGACAAGGAGTATGGTCGCCTGTCCAACCTCGTAGGCCGTAACCGCTGCTGCCCGGGTACAATTTCCCTCATTGCACACTTTATGGCATATGCCCGTCTTCATTAGCCCATTTTAGGAGCAGAACAGTCGGACGTTAAACCCCATTCAATTTCATTTCATTTTCTCTATGTTGCTTATTTATTGTAGTGGATAAATATTTTTCTGGTTCTAGCAATTATTTAATTTCTGCATAGAAATCTTGCTTTGGCCAGTTTTTTTTATTGCAGAGTGCCATTCTTGTTTAAACAAACATGATCCTTTGTTTAAAACATGCTTAAGAAGTCGTCACGATTTCCTACTTATAACCAAACATATTGGAAATATTAGTCTGGCATTATTAAATCCTAATTTTATTGGTCTTATTTAAAATTAAACTTTCATTTAACTATGAACAACCCTTAACGTGTCTCTTTAAAACTATTAAGTACTCTAAAACAGTAGCTCAACCTTTTGACCTAAACTCATTAATTTACCATTTTGTTGTGAGCGACTTCTTATTCTTCCTATATGACATATTGCACGTGTCTGATTTCAAAGGGGGGTTGGGTGCCTGAATGGTTAGCACGCGCGCCTGTCATTGAGTTAACTAGCGTGTTTTCGAATGCCCGGTTGTACGTGACAAGGAGTAAGGTCGCCTGTCCAACCTGCCATTTTTAATTTTTTTTCCCGCCATTTTCATTTCATTTTCTCATCCGTCACATTACAGTAATACAAGTTTCAGTTATTTCCCTTTAGTTTTCAGATTATTGTTATGCCTGGGTGCAATGTTTCATACTATATTTAGACTTGTAACTTCGCGAGTTTTTGACCAATTTTAATAATTTTTTCTTCTTATCCTTTTATTTAGGATACTTGATACAATCAATGACACGTGACGATGAATATGAAAGCTTTCATATCTGCATGGGACAGTAGCAAATCTAGTTAGGCTTTCAGACTTTCGTCTGAAAGACTATTGTTTTTACTAAAATTATTATTATTTATTATTATTATTCTTTACTACCGGAGCCTATTTCTCCATGATCGAAAACAGATATCGATCTGAAACCAAATTTTCTATCGGGAAACCATGTGGTGGCTACTTGATAAACTATTTTTGAAACTTCGCATACCGGAAGTGGTCGAACTTTGTACGCTGGTCTGAAATTAAAAATCGGCAATAGTTTCGTCAATTCTTTATCCATTTTCAAACAAATTACATTTTTGGAATCCCTGTATCTTTTCCGAGACAATAGCAATCTCACATTTTTCAATTTCGAACATTCGTCGCTGACTTTTATCGTTCGAAAATTGAAAATATGTTGTTTACGAGACATTTTTTGTTATTTTTCAAAATTTTCAAATTTGACCTACATTTTTGGATTCCTGAAGTCCATCCGATTCCAGTAATATAAGTTTCATTCAGAGTTATCTCCCTTTATTTTTCGATTTTTTTCGAATTTTTAACCCATTTTCAAACCCTTTTATTTTTTGGAAAGGATAAATCGATATTTTTGAAACCTCTGGAACATAAAGCCATATAGTCAGACAGTTGGATAAAGCAATTTCAGGAACGATCCGTAAACCGGAAGTAGTCAAAATAATTTCTGATTTTTGGAAAAAAATGCAAAAAATGGGTGCTTTGGGGAAAAACGTGATTATTTCGTCCGATATCAACGGATTAAAGAGATTATGATTTCGTTGGGTTGCTACGGATTTGAAGTATCGTATGGTACTCATTTCATAAAGATACGATGACCCGAAAGTAAAATATGGCACGCTGAAAATCAAGTATTTTTTAATTTGGAGCGTTTTGGGACGCCTTTATCTCGAAACTTCTCCAGCGATTTTTCTTAAACTTTATCTTTCGATGGTCCTTCCGGTAGTCTTTAACATGGATCCATCCGTTAAGACCTTCAAATATTTGGAATAGGACAAAAAAGGGACTGAAAATCGAAAAAAGTAGAAAAATCGTGAAATTTTGGGAAATGCTCTACTATTTTTTTATTTGAAGAGATTTTCAAAAAAAGGATATAAATTCAGATAGCTGACCTAATTACGGTTCTAACGATGTATAATATGTATGTAGTTATTGAAATTTAATCTTCAATATTTTGACATTTTTACATTTCTAACACTTTTGAACATAGGATTTCTCAAAAGTGTTTTATTTAATCGTATAGTGTTGTATATCACTAGAGAGCCCTGTCCCCATGCAAACTCCAAAACTGGATGTGAAAACTACTCGACAATGATTCGTATACGGGAAGTAGTTCAAAAAACGACGAAAAATGTAAAAAAGATATAAAAAAAATTGGAGCTCTTGCCAAAAGTTCGAATTCTCCGTCACATATTAGCGGACCAGAATAGTTAAAGTGTCGTTGAATAGTTCCATTAATAGACGATCGTATAACATCTAAATAACACGAATTTGATTCTTAGGAAATAAATTATGGTACGCCGAAAACTAAGTATTTTCCGTTTTGGAGCATTCTGAGACGCCTTTTTCTCGAAAACGACGCCTACCATTTTTCTTAAACATTTTTTACTCAGAGTCCTATCGGTGGCCTAGCGTGTGCATCTAATAATAAAAGCGTTGCAATATTATAGGTAGTTCAAAAATGACCTCAAACTTTGAAAAAAGTTGAAAAATCATTAAATTATTGAAAATGATCTTTTATGTATCTTTCTTTCGAAAATTACTCAATGAATGTTTCTGATATTTCTGGCACAGGAAGTTAAGTATCTAATCAACCTGTTAATGCTATTCCGACAATGATCGAAAAACCGGAAGTAGTCGAAAAAATCTCCGATATTTTATTTTTTTTTAAATTTTTACAGAAAACTTTTTTATTTAAGAATATTTTTTGATGGTAGTTTACACAGAGTTAACGTATCACCCTACTTGAGCAGAAATGAGAAAGAATTTTGTCTCAGTAATTTTCTTTAGTCGCCATTGGCTAATTTAGTTTTTCGTACCTAGATTAATTATTTATTGTTCGATTTGTATAAAACAAAGTGCATATGCTCCGTGGTCTCAATTGTATCTTTTTTTGTTACCGTGACATTTTTCTGCACGCAACGGGAGTGGCGTAATATTAACAAAAACTACAATTTTGACAGTTCAATACCACTTTTTGAAAGCAAATATTATTTTTTTCGAAATCTGATATAGCATGCGCGCTGTAAAGGGGCACAAATCGTTAGCCCCGATTTTGTTATTTCAATTTCATTTTCGGGCAATTTCGAATAAATGTAAAAAAAAATGTAGCAATCAGTTATTTACAACCCATTCAACGTCTTCATATTTTGAACTATTTTTCGTAACTTTCATAAACTCGTAGTAATAAACCAGACAAGGAGAATGTATGCAAAAAACAGTTCATAATATGAGCAATTGCCGAGGAATATGCAGTTTTTCATGCATCACTTTTTACCTTATTTTACCTATAAAAGAGCAAACTATTATCCGATTTTCAATATATTTTTTTCATTCGATGCCTAATGCCAATTTGGACTAGGTTAAGCCAATTTTACTGTTTCACTGTGACCGGAAATGACGCCATTTTGGCAAAAACTGTATTTTTAACCTAAAAAACAAATATTTTATTCAAATGAGTCTTTTCTATAATATTTTTAAAATTATGATATTTGAATCCCATCAACGAATAGCATGAACCCATACGATCATACAGATACCACAAACAAGTTTCTAACTTGTACGGTTGTCGAGAAATAGGCGAGTTTCTACAAGTCACTTTTCAAGCTTTTTGGTCTATAAAAGTGTCAATTATTATTCAATTTTCATACAATTTTCACCATGTGATGCCTTACGCCATTTATGATTGCAGTGATCTGATTTAACATTTCCATTATCACCGGAAGTAATGTCCTATTTGCAAAAATTCCCTTCAAAAAGAAATTATTGGCCATTTTTATTTCCATTTAAGGCCTATAAATTATTTTTTAAAGATGGTATGAGATATTATTCGCAGTAAATAATGAGTTGTCGACGGCTTTATCATTGACCCGTGACAGTTGATTAGCATTACTAAACGACACACCGCTTGCCGATTAATTTGCATTATCAGCTACATGGTTTTGATTAACACTCAACGTCAATCTATATAC
The DNA here is from genome assembly GCA_948474765.1 of Patella depressa. Taxonomy (NCBI): domain Eukaryota; kingdom Metazoa; phylum Mollusca; class Gastropoda; family Patellidae; genus Patella; species Patella depressa. The sequence goes on from OX419719.1 coordinate 34,392,290, forward strand.
GATCAGAATTAATTTTTTTCTGTCACTTATCAGAGTGAATCTCATGCAGGTAACCCAAAAACATAATTGCCTAAACCAAATATTTATCGCCCGCTCAGCCATCCCCGTAACCATAATGCTTTGCACGCGATGTCTGGGCCAATCAGTAAACGAATTGTGTAGACAGCATGGCCACATGGTGTTTGTTTATATTTTCTAGGGGTTTTAAAACTCGAGCTTGTCCGTTCAAAATCAATTCAGCGATAATATTTTGATAATATTTGATATCTGGAGATTCTCAGTTTTACAACGATGCCAATTATTATGCAAGAGGAATGACATGTCGTTCCATAGCGAGCGAAGGAACATAACTAATTTCGCCGAGAATTTTAAGAAAACGACAGATTTAAGAATACGGTACTCTTACAAAACGTTGAAATAAAGGTGTTCTAAAATCTTTTATTGCTATTTTGATCTTTTGTGTCGATAGATAGTATATTTATAGACTCATTTTTGAGAAAATCTCATCAATATTTTCACTTATTTTGCAATCCGACTCAGGATGGCGTGTTCAATCACAAATATTACGGCACGCTGAAGATCTAGTATTTTCCTTTTTGGGCTTTTATATGATATCAGAATACAAATTCGATGGTTAGGCAATAGATTATGAGATGCCGAAAATGTAGTATTTCCTTCTTTTTTTTTGGAGAATATTCAGACTCGTTTATCTCGAAAACTACTACTATTTCTCTTCATAAACTTCTGTTACCCCGAGTCCTATCGGTCGTTTAGAGTATAAAGGTAAATTTAAAAGCATGGCAATGATATGAAGGACCATGAAAGCCGATTCAGCACTGCTATGCAGGTCTAGTTATTAGGCTTTCAGACTTTCGTCTGAAAGCCTATTGAGATTGCTAAAATTATTATTAGGCTTTCAGACTTTCGTCTGAAAGCCTATTGTGATTACTAAAATTATTATTATTAAGCTTTCATATTTCATATGAAAGCTTATTGTTTCTGTTAAGATTATTATTATTTTTTTTTGTGTGTTTCTCCTGCAAATCGGATTTCACAGAATCTAACCATAGGATGTTTCTGAAACTTTGACCTACCCCCCCCCCCCCCCAAACTGGGTGGTGGCTGTTGATTAAATATATTTTCGAAACGTTTTGCGAATTCGAAATCACCGAATTTTACGAACGAAAAAATTAACAATGCATAGTCGTAACTTTGTTATTGATAGACCTATTTTACTAAAAAAAAAAAAAATTTCTTTGAAAACCTTGACGAAAACCAATTTCACCTGCAATTTCAAATTTTCGAATTTCGAAAATTCGTCGCTGTGATTTCGTTCCAGAAGTCATGACCAATTTGACAACTTCTTTAATAGATACACGATTTTTATGAAATTTGGAATGTAAGTAGATCTTACCGATGACTTTTTAAATTTTCTAAATTATCTCCCCTTGGAGAAATTGAGGATCGAAATTTTCAAAAAAATCGACGAAATATAGGTCAGATCATCTTGAATTTTTTTTAGATACTACCTACGAGACCACTGATTAGTGCACAAAAATGGAGTTTGTAGCTCAATCCGGAAGTGCCACAATCTTGAAAAGTGAAAAATCCCTAAGGCTTTTTTGCTATTTTACTTACAGACACGAGAATTATATTTTCTGAATCCTTGAAGGATGGCCCAAAAATCGCAGGGAGCAGAATTTTGATTTAGGTCAACTGATGGTTGCCATTTTGAAGTGAATATGAAAAGTAGTAGAAATTTGAAGGGCTGAGACTTTGGAGCACAATAACCCTCATTCTAATTAAGCTAGAATGTTCAAACTTGTTGTAGACGTTCACTAGGTCAATGTTATGATTGAGTTCAAAGATGAGCATTTTCTGCTTAGGGTAAGCAGAGATAAGCATGCTGATTTGTTGATTCTTTAGGGCACGATAACTTCGGTTATAATGAAGGGAGGGCGGTGAAACTTTTGTCAATAGAGAGTCTAATAGCTAGCCTGTTGTGTGAAATCATTGTATCATTTTTTTTAAATATCAGGGATAGCCGAAAAAAAGAGATTGAAAATCCAAAAAGTCGTATTTTTACAATTTGGAGCATGTTTAGAGGTCTTTCTCGTAAAGTCAACATACTATTTTTTGGGAACTTCTTCTACAAAGAGTCTTATTAATAGTCTTTTATATGAAACCATCGATCAACAGTCCAACATATCAGGAGTAGAAGAACAAAAGGATCGAACATTGAAAACGGCACCCTTTCATTGTTAAGCGAAACATGCAGTGTGGGTGACTACAATCTACACATTTAGTCATCGTATAGAGCGGTAGTCTTGTGTACGAAACATCCCATTACGACTTTGAAATATCTGGAATAGGTGAAATAACGGACTGAAAATCAAAAAAAGTCGAAAAATCGTGAAATTTTGGAAAATGCTCTACTTTTTTTTTATTTTAAGAGATTTTCATAAAAATGTTGTATATTCACATAGCTGACCTAATTACGGTTCTGACGATATATAATATATATGTAGTTATTGAAATTTAATTTTCGATATTTTAAATTTTTTGCATTTTTGGCACTTTTGAACATTGGATTTCTCAGGGGCATTTTATCTGATCAGATAATGTAATATATCATTACAGAGCACTGTGCCTATTTTAGTGCTCAAACGGGCTATTAAAACTATTCCGACGATAATAACCATACCGGAAGTATTCAAAAAATGAAAAAAAAAATGGTTTAAAACATTGTCGCACTTGCGAAAAACTTGATTTCTCCTTTAAGTAATAGCGGACCAAAAGAATTAAAGTGTCGCTGGATAGCCCTATTAATGGACCATCATATGGTATCTAAATAATAGGATTTCGATGGTAAGGAAATAAATTATTGTATGCCAAAAATCTAGTATTTTCCGATTTTTTAACATTTTGAGACGCCATTTTCTCGTAAACGACGCCACAGATTTTTCTTAAACTTTTCTTACTCAAAGTCCTATCGGTTGTCTATATAGTGATTCTATATAGCGTTGAAATAATATAAGTGGTCCAAAATGGCCTCAAACTTTGAAAAAAAATGAAAAATCGGTAAATTTTTGGAAACGCTCTTTAATTTTTTTTTTTCCAAAACTACTCAATGGATGTTTCTGACCATTCTGGTACGTAAAGTTAAGTATCCAAAGAACTTCGTAAAGCTATCACAACAACGATCGTAAAACCGGAAGTAGTCGAAAAAATGTCCGATATTTTGAAAAAAATTAATTCTTTTACGAAAACCTTTTTTTATTTATGAATATTTTTTGATGATATTTTACACAGGAATTATTGATATTAAAATAAACCATGCTAGTCCATAAATGACATAGTTTTTGTCTAGTCGACGTTAAACCCCATTTCTCTCATCTCGGTAGTGCTGGTTAATTTGAGATATATTTTGTCTCCCTTTAAGTTTTTTACCTTTTTAATTTCAGTTTATGGGCTCCAAGTTTATCATTTATTGCCTGGTGTGTATAAAACAATTCTCAATTGCGAATTCTCAACTTATTTGTTACCGATAGTGATTTCTTTTGCACCGGAAGTGAAGTAATTTTGCCAGATTTTACAATTTTGACCGGTGTATTCGCAAGCAAATATTACTTACAAATCTGATAGAGGGTGTCACTGAATCATAACAACTACAGTATCGTTTGGTAGCTCGATGGATCGCTATTGTATGACGCACTTCCTATCTGATTCCTGAAAGCCGATTCAGCACTGCAGGCCTGCAGGTCTAGTTAAGCTTTGTGTGTTTTCTGCAAATCGGATTTCTCAGAATCTATCCATAGGATCTTTCTGAAATTTTGACCTACCCCCCAAAAATGGGGTGGGAACCTTGATTAAATATATTTTCGAAACGTTTTACGAATCCGAAATCACCGAATTTTACGAACGAAAAAAATGACAATGCATAGTCGTAACTTTGTTATTTTTTGACCGATTTTACTAATTCTTTTTTCTTTGAATACCTTTAAAAAAATCATTTTCATCTGCAGTTTCACATTTTCGAATTTCGAAAATTCGTCGCTGTGATTTCGAACCGGAAGTTTAGACCAATTTGACAACTTCTTTAATAGTTGTACGATTTTCATGAAATTTAGTATCTAAGTAGAATTGAAAATGAAAAATAGAAGCAATTTGAAGGGTCGGGACTTTGGAACACAATTACTCTCCTTCTAAGTAAGCTAGAATGTTCAAACTTGGTGTAGACGTTCATTAGGTCAATGTTATGATTGAGTTTAAAGATCAGCATTTTCTGCTTAGGGTAAGCAGAGATAAGCATGCTAATTTGTTGATTCTTTAGGGCACGATAACTTCGGTTATAATGAAGGGAGGGCGGTGAAACTTTTGTCAATAGAGAGTCTAATAGCTAGCCTGTTGTGTGAAATCATTGTATTATTTTTTCTAAATATCAGGGATAGCCGAAAAAAAGAGATTGAAAATCCAAAAAGTCGTATTTTTACAATTTGGAGCATGTTTAGAGGTATTTCTCGTAAAGTCAACATAATATTTTTTGGGAACTTCTTCTACAGAGAGTCTTATTGGTAGTCTTTTATATGAAACCATCGATCAACAGTCCAACATATCAGGAGTAGAAGAACAAAAGGATCGAACATTGAAAACGGCACCCTTTCATTGTTAAGCGAAACATGCAGTGTGGGTGACTACAATCTACACATTTAGTCATCGTATAGAGCTTATTCAACAGTATCGAATTCCAACTGCTTAGGGATATTTTACGTGCACTCCAATGTGTACACGGGACCTTGGTTTTTCGTCCCATCCGAATGACTAGACAGCTGTGCTTGTCAGGCCCTCCGTTCTGCCTCACTGACAAGGGGAACCACGCCGGGAAATCGAGATGAACTTTCTCCGTGCAGAACTTTCAATTCAGGCGAAAACGTTTATTGCATACGATTAAGCTGGTCAGTTGGAGCTTATTTTCAAAAGTTTTGTAATAATCGGTTGGTAATTAAAGTACCGTGCACATTAAACTGTTAAAACAGAAAATTTCGCCCGGTTGAAATGTTTCTTGCTATAAGTCAGCAATTTTCTGAATTCAGGGAGGCTGAATGGCTGAATGGTTATCATGTGCGCACTGTATCGTAACGTCTGTCATTGAGTCAACGGGCGTCGTTTCGATCTCCAGGTTGGACGTGACATGAAGTATGATGTCTAACCTCGTGGGTTTTCTCCGTGTCCTTCGGTTTCCTCCCAACGGCTAAAGACCTGTAAGCGCAAGGGGAGTTTTTAAATAAAATTTAAAAACATATGTTAGTCCCGAAATGACCTAGTTTGTGTCGAATGGACATTAGGCCGCATTTCTCTCTTTCTCTTTTATTTTTAAAGCTTTGTAATAATCGGTTGGTAATCAAAGGTACTGTAAAAGTGATAAAACAGAAAATTTCGCCCGGTTGTAATGTTTCTCACTTTAAAGTCAGCAATTTGCCGATTTTAAGGGGCAAACGTTTATTGCGAACGCTTAAGCTGGTCAGGGGGAGCTTATTTTTAAAAGTTTTGTAATATTCGGTTGATAACTAAAGGTACCGTGCAAATTAAACTGTTACAATAGAAAATTTGGCCCGGTTGAAATGTTTCTCGCTGTAGGTCAGCAATTTGCCGATTTTAGGGAGGTTGCGTGGCTGAATGGTTAGCACGTGCGCTCTGTATCATAACGTCTGTCATTGAGTCATCTGGCGTTGTTTCGATTTCTTGGTTGTACGTGACAAGGAGTATGGTCGCCTGTCCAACCTCGTAGGCCGTAACCGCCGCTGCCCGGGTAAAATTTCCCTCATTGCACACTTTATGGCATATGCCCGTCTTCATTAGCCCATTTTAGGAGCAGAACGGTCGGACGTTAAACCCCATTCAATTTCATTTCATTTTCCCTATGTTGCTTATTTATTGTAGTGGATAAATATTTTTCTGGTTCTAGCAATTATTTAATTTCTGCATAGAAATCTTGCTTTGGCCAGTTTTTTTATTGCAGAGTGCCATTCTTGTTTAAACGAACATGATCCTTTGTTTAAAACATGCTTAAGAAGTCGTCACGATTTCCTACTTATAACCAAACATATTGGAAATATTAGTCTGGCATTATTAAATCCTAATTTTATTGGTCTTATTTAAAATTAAACTTTCATTTAACTATGAACAACCCTTAACGTGTCTCTTTAAAACTATTAAGTACTCTAAAACAGTAGCTCAACCTTTTGACCTAAACTCATTAATTTACCATTTTGTTGTGAGCGACTTCTTATTCTTCCTATATGACATATTGCACGTGTCTGATTTCAAAGGGGGGTTGGGTGCCTGAATGGTTAGCACGCGCGCCTGTCATTGAGTTAACTAGCGTGTTTTCGAATGCCCGGTTGTACGTGACAAGGAGTAAGGTCGCCTGTCCAACCTGCCATTTTTAATTTTTTTTCCCGCCATTTTCATTTCATTTTCTCATCCGTCACATTACAGTAATACAAGTTTCAGTTATTTCCCTTTAGTTTTCAGATTATTGTTATGCCTGGGTGCAATGTTTCATACTATATTTAGACTTGTAACTTCGCGAGTTTTTGACCAATTTTAATATTTTTTTCTTCTTATCCTTTTATTTAGGATACTTGATACAATCAATGACACGTGACGATGAATATGAAAGCTTTCATATCTGCATGGGACAGTAGCAAATCTAGTTAGGCTTTCAGACTTTCGTCTGAAAGACTATTGTTTTTACTAAAATTATTATTATGTATTATTATTATTCTTTACTACCGGAGCCTATTTCTCCATGATCGAAAACAGATATCGATCTGAAACCAAATTTTCTATCGGGAAACCATGTGGTGGCTACTTGATAAACTATTTCCGAAACTTCGCATACCGGAAGTGGTCGAACTTTGTACGCTGGTCTGAAATTAAAAATCGGCAATAGTTTCGTCAATTCTTTATCCATTTTCAAACAAATTACATTTTTGGAATCCCTGTATCTTTTCCGAGACAATAGCAATCTCACATTTTTCAATTTCGAACATTCGTCGCTGACTTTTATCGTTCGAAAATTGAAAATATGTTGTTTACGAGACATTTTTTGTTATTTTTCAAAATTTTCAAATTTGACCTACATTTTTGGATTCCTGAAGTCCATCCGATTCCAGTAATATAAGTTTCATTCAGAGTTATCTCCCTTTATTTTTCGATTTTTTTCGAATTTTTAACCCATTTTCAAACCCTTTTATTTTTTGGAAAGGATAAATCGATATTTTTGAAACCTCTGGATCATAAAGCCATATAGTCAGACAGTTGGATAAAGCAATTTCAGGAACGATCCGTAAACCGGAAGTAGTCGAAATAATTTCTGATTTTTGGAAAAAAATGCAAAAAATGGGTGCTTTGGGGAAAAACATGATTATTTCGTCCGATATCAACGGATTAAAGAGATTATGATTTCGTTGGATTGCTACGGATTTGAAGTATCGTATGGTACTCATTTCATAAAGATACGATGACCCGAAAGTAAAATATGGCACGCTGAAAATCAAGTATTTTTTAATTTGGAGCGTTTTGGGACGCCTTTATCTCGAAACTTCTCCAGCGATTTTTCTTAAACTTTATCTTTCGATGGTCCTTCCGGTAGTCTTTAACATGGATCCATCCGTTAAGACCTTCAAATATTTGGAATAGGACAAAAAAGGGACTGAAAATCGAAAAAAGTAGAAAAATCGTGAAATTTTGGGAAATGCTCTACTATTTTTTTATTTGAAGAGATTTTCAAAAAAAGGATATAAATTCAGATAGCTGACCTAATTACGGTTCTAACGATGTATAATATGTATGTAGTTATTGAAATTTAATTTTCAATATTTTGACATTTTTACATTTCTAACACTTTTGAACATAGGATTTCTCAAAAGTGTTTTATTTAATCGTATAGTGTATTATATCACTAGAGAGCCCTGTCCCCATGCAAACTCCAAAACTGGATGTGAAAACTACTCGACAATGATTCGTATACGGGAAGTAGTTCAAAAAACGACGAAAAATGTAAAAAAGATAAAAAAAAATTGGAGCTCTTGCCAAAAGTTCGAATTCTCCGTCACATATTAGCGGACCAGAATAGTTAAAGTGTCGTTGGATAGTTCCATTAATAGACGATCGTATAACATCTAAATAACACGAATTTGATTCTTAGGAAATAAATTATGGTACGCCGAAAACTAAGTATTTTCCGTTTTGGAGCATTCTGAGACGCCTTTTTCTCGAAAACGACGCCTACCATTTTTCTTAAACATTTTTTACTCAGAGTCCTATCGGTGGCCTAGCGTGTGCATCTAATAATAAAAGCTTTGCAATATTATAGGTAGTTCAAAAATGACCTCAAACTTTGAAAAAAGTTGAAAAATCATTAAATTATTGAAAATGATCTTTTATGTATCTTTCTTTCGAAAATTACTCAATGAATGTTTCTGATATTTCTGGCACAGGAAGTTAAGTATCTAATCAACCTGTTAATGCTGTTCCGACAATGATCGAAAAACCGGAAGTAGTCGAAAAAATCTCCGATATTTTATTTTTTTTTAAATTTTTACAGAAAACTTTTTTATTTAAGAATATTTTTTGATGGCAGTTTACACAGAGTTAACGTATCATCCTACTTGAGCAGAAGTGAGAAAGAATTTTGTCTCAGTAATTTTCTTTAGTCGCCATTGGCTAATTTAGTTTTTCGTACCTAGATTAATTATTTATTGTTCGATTTGTATAAAACAAAGTGCATATGCTCCGTGGTCTCAATTGTATCTTTTTTTGTTGCCGTGAAATTTTTCTGCACGCAACGGGAGTGGCGTAATATTAACAAAAACTACAATTTTGACAGTTCAATACCACTTTTTGAAAGCAAATATTATTTTTTTCGAAATCTGATATAGCATGCGCGCTGTAAAGGGGCACAAATCGTTAGCCCCGATTTTGTTATTTCAATTTCATTTTCGGGCAATTTCGAATAAATGTAAAAAAAATTGTAGCAATCAGTTATTTACAACCCATTCAACGTCTTCATATTTTGAACTATTTATCGTAACTTTCATAAACTCGTAGTAATAAACCAGACAAGGAGAATGTATGCAAAAAACAGTTCATAATATGAGCAATTGCCGAGGAATATGCAGTTTTTCATGCATCACTTTTTACCTTATTTTACCTATAAAAGAGCAAACTATTATCCGATTTTCAATATATTTTTTTCATTCGATGCCTAATGCCAATTTGGACTAGGTTAAGCCAATTTTACTGTTTCACTGTGACCGGAAATGACGCCATTTTGGCAAAAACTGTATTTTTAACCTAAAAAACAAATATTTTATTCAAATGAGTCTTTTCTATAATATTTTTAAAATTATGATATTTGAATCCCATCAACGAATAGCATGAACCCATACGATCATACAGATACCACAAACAAGTTTCTAACTTGTACGGTTGTCGAGAAATAGACGAGTTTCTACAAGTCACTTTTCAAGCTTTTTGGTCTATAAAAGTGTCAATTATTATTCAATTTTCATACAATTTTCACCATGTGATGCCTTACGCCATTTATGATTGCAGTGATCTGATTTAACATTTCCATTATCACCGGAAGTAATGTCCTATTTGCAAAAACCGTATAAAACAAAGTTTGTATGTTTCATGTTGCAAATTCTCAACTTATTTGCTGCCGATAATGATTTCTTTTGGCACCGGATGTGACGTAATTTTGCCAGATTTTACAATTTTGGCCGATCTTTTCGCAAGCAAATATTACTTTTACAAGTCTGATAGAGGGTGTCACTGAATAAAAAAAAATACAGTATCGTTTGGTAGCTGGATAGATCGGCTATTGTATGACGTATTTCCTGTCTGATTCCTGATAGCCGATTCAGTGCTGTGGAGGACATGCGGCAGGTTGGACTGGCATGTACATTTGGACATCCCCTCCCCTCCTTAAACATGTGACTGGCACCCGGGGTGTTTTACGTGCAAGCAAATGTGTACATAGGACCTCGGTTTCGCATCTACTGAGATCTATTATTTTCGGGCACCATCCCTACAACCTTGACAAGGGAGGAACTATGCTGATGCTGACAAATCTGAATATTTTTCGATAAATGCAGGGATTGGACATGGGACCTACAAGTTAGTGAGTTACAAGCAGGGCTACCAAAAGGAATGCCTACCAAGAATAACCTGGCTAATGAAAAGTGGAATATGTCATGCAGTTTGTTACAAGGGATTATCTGTCTGGACAGCTGCCATAGCAAACACGCCATTTATTTTCTTTTTTGCTGCTGAACATATCTTTTCAGGCGTTTTCAGGGGTGCTAAAGACTTAAATAGTAGTAAAAATTTGATCAGACGATATCAAACATTTATTTGCTATTTTGTCAATTGATATTTTTTTATTTAGAAAAAGGGTGCTGAAGACGAAAATCATTGTAAATGCACTCTTTTCGTAACGAAATATCCACAACATCATAGTGTTATACTGAAGAACAATCTATATATTAGTAGTAATTTGTATATTATAACTTTGGTAGGATTAACTGAAGTTAATTTCATCAATTAATTAGCACCTTAGTGTCAGCTAGTGGACAGGAGATTAAGATTATTGTTGATTAGGTAATCATCAAAGCAGCCGCCACAATTGTACGTGTTTTCAGTTAACACGTGGATTAAACTAAGATTTTGCGTGTACGTAACGTTATCAAAATATGAGTCCCTATAGATAGCTGCCAATTTAATAGTCAAATAAAGCTTACGTTCACTTTCGTGCATTTTGGCTTTGATGTAATTAAGCAATGGCAGGTTCGAGAATTGTCGCATTTCGACTCGTTGGTCGTTTTCATTTTTTCGACCCATGGTGATAAGAACATTTTAAACAATGATATCCAATACGTATTCCTTATTTTACATGCCGTATGAAGAAGCGACAGTTAACAGAATTCAGCCATCGATAAAATTCCCTTCAAAAAGAAAATTATTGGCCATTTTTATTTCCATTTAAGGCCTATAAATTATTTTTTAAAGATGGTATGAGATATTATTCGCAGTAAATAATGAGTTGTCGACGGCTTTATCATTGACCCGTGACAGTTGATTAGCATTACTAAACGACACACCGCTTGCCGATTAATTTGCATAATCAGCTACATGGTTTTGATTAACACTCAACGTCAATCTATATACGATCAGAATTAATTTTTTTCTGTCACTTATCAGAGTGAATCTCATGCAGGTAACCCAAAAACATAATTGCCTAAACCAAATATTTATCGCCCGCTCAGCCATCCCCGTAACCATAATGCTTTGCACGCGATGTCTGGGCCAATCAGTAAACGAATTGTGTAGACAGCATGGCCACATGGTGTTTGTTTATATTTTCTAGGGGTTTTAAAACTCGAGCTTGTCCGTTCAAAATCGATTCAGCGATAATATTTTGATAATATTTGATATCTGGAGATTCTCAGTTTTACAACGATGCCAATTATTATGCAAGAGGAATGACATGTCGTTCCATAGCGAGCGAAGGAACATAACTAATTTCGCCGAGAATTTTAAGAAAACGACAGATTTAAGAATACGGTACTCTTACAAAACGTTGAAATAAAGGTGTTCTAAAATCTTTTATTGCTATTTTGATCTTTTGTGTCGATAGATAGTATATTTATAGACTCATTTTTGAGAAAATCTTATCAATATTTTCACTTATTTTGCAATCCGACTCAGGATGGCGTGTTCAATCACAAATATTACGGCACGCTGAAGATCTAGTGTTTTCCTTTTTGGGCTTTTATATGATATCAGAATACAAATTCGATGGTTAGGCAATAGATTATGAGATGCCGAAAATGTAGTATTTCCTTCTTTTTTTTTTGGAGAACATTCAGACTCGTTTATCTCGAAAACTACTACTATTTCTCTTCATAAACTTCTGTTACCCCGAGTCCTATCGGTCGTTTAGAGTATAAAGGTAAATTTAAAAGCATGGCAATGATATGAAGGACCATGAAAGCCGATTCAGCACTGCTATGCAGGTCTAGTTATTAGGCTTTCAGACTTTCGTCTGAAAGCCTATTGAGATTGCTAAAATTATTATTAGGCTTTCAGACTTTCGTCTGAAAGCCTATTGTGATTACTAAAATTATTATTATTAAGCTTTCATATTTCATATGAAAGCTTATTGTTTCTGTTAAGATTATTATTATTTTTTTTTGTGTGTTTCTCCTGCAAATCGGATTTCACAGAATCTAACCATAGGATGTTTCTGAAACTTTGACCTACCCCCCCCCCCAAAACTGGGTGGTGGCTGTTGATTAAATATATTTTCGAAACGTTTTGCGAATTCGAAATCACCGAATTTTACGAACGAAAAAATTAACAATGCATAGATAGTCGTAACTTTGTTATTGATAGACCTATTTTACTAAACAAAATTTCTTTGAAAACCTTGACGAAAACCAATTTCACCTGCAATTTCAAATTTTCGAATTTCGAAAATTCGTCGCTGTGATTTCGTTCCGGAAGTCATGACCAATTTGACAACTTCTTTAATAGATACACGATTTTTATGAAATTTGGAATGTAAGTAGATCTTACCGATGACTTTTTAAATTTTCTAAATTATCTCCCCTTGGAGACCACTCGTACTACCTACGAGACCACTGATTAGTGCACCAAAAATGGAGTTTGTAGCTCAATCCGGAAGTGCCACAATCTTGAAAAGTGAAAAATCCCTAAGGCTTTTTTGCTATTTTACTTACAGACACGAGAATTATATTTTCTGAATCCTTGAAGGATGGCCCAAAAATCGCAGGGAGCAGAATTTTGATTTAGGTCAACTGATGGTTGCCATTTTGAAGTGAATATGAAAAGTAGTAGAAATTTGAAGGGCTGAGACTTTGGAGCACAATAACTCTCATTCTAATTAAGCTAGAATGTTCAAACTTGTTGTAGACGTTCACTAGGTCAATGTTATGATTGAGTTCAAAGATGAGCATTTTCTGCTTAGGGTAAGCAGAGATAAGCATGCTGATTTGTTGATTCTTTAGGGCACGATAACTTCGGTTATAATGAAGGAAGGGCGGTGAAACTTTTGTCAATAGAGGGTCTAATAGCTAGCCTGTTGTATGAAATCATTGTATCTTTTTTTTTAAATATCAGGGATAGCCGAAAAAAAGAGATTGAAAATCCAAAAAGACGTATTTTTACAATTTGGAGCATGTTTAGAGGTCTTTCTCGTAAAGTCAACATACTATTTTTGGATAACTTCTTCTACAAAGAGTATTATTGGTAGTCTTTTATATGAAACCATCGATCAACAGTCAAACATATCAGCAATAGAAGAACAAAAGCGAAACATGCAGTGTGGGTGACTACAATCTACGCATTTAGTCATCGTATAGAGTTTATTCAACAGTATCGAATTCCAACTGCTTAGGGATATTTTACGTGCACTCCAATCTGTGCACGGAACCTTGGTATTTCGTCACATTCGAAGAACTAGAGAGCTGTGTTTGTCAGGCCCTCCGTTCTGCCTTACTGACAAGGAGAACCACGCCGGGAAATCGAGATGAACTTTTTCCGTGTAAAACTTTCAATTCAGGCAAAACGTTTATTGCATACGATTAAGCTGGTCAGTTGGAGCTTATTTTCAAAAGTTTTGTAATAATCGGTTGGTAATTAAAGTACCGTGCATATTAAACTGTTAAAACAGAAAATTTCGCCCGGTTGAAATGTTTCTTGCTATAAGTCAGCAATTTTCCGAATTCAGGGAGGCTGGATGGCTGAATGGTTAGCATGTGCTCGCTGTATCGTAACGTTTGTCACTGAGTCAACGGGCGTCGTTTCGATCTCCAGGTTGCATGTGACATGGTGTATGATGTCCAAACTCGTGGGTTTTCTCCGTGTTCTTCGGTTTCCTCCCAACGGCTAAAGACCAGTACGTGCAAGGGGAGTTTTTAAATAAAATTAAAAAACATATGTTAGTCCCGAAATGACCTAGTTTGTGTCGAATGGACGTTAGGCCGCATTTCTCTCTTTCTCTTTTTAAAGTTTTGTAATAATCGGTTGGTAATCAAAGGTACTGTTAAAGTGATAAAACAGAAAATTTGGCCCGTTGTAATGTTTCTCACTTTAAAGTCAGCAATTTGTCGATTTTAAGGGGCAAACGTTTATTGCGAACGATTAAGCTGGTCAGGGGGAGCTTATTTTTAAAAGTTTTGTAATATTCGGTTGATAACTAAAGGTACCGTGCAAATTAAACTGTTAAAATAGAAAATTTGGCCCGGTTGAAATGTTTCTCGCTGTAGGTCAGCAATTTGCCGATTTTAGGGAGGTTGCGTGGCTGAATGTAGGGATGGGACAATAAACATTTATTTTGAAACTCAAGAAAACTCCAGATGTTTTCCAATGCGAAAAGGGCTATAAAAAATGAATATGAAAAAAATTTTGAATTTTTTTTTATTTTTATGGTGGTGCAGTCCCAATTTTCAAAATGGCCGCCAAAATTGATGGAAAAAATGAAAATTCCTATATATTGTGTCCGGATCATGGTATACAGAGCTTTCATGGTGTCTAACATGGGATTCTGGGTGTCGCTGAAATCAGATATAGCTACTAAAAATAATTTCAAAAATCCAAGATGGCGTAAAATCCAAGATGGCGACCAAAATTTCACGATTTTTCACTATTTTCAGAGATATAGATAAGATATGGCTTGTATGGTGCCGAACGTGTATTTCCTGGGGTCGCTGAAATCAAATAATGGCCCGAAAATTAATTTCAATAATTCAAGATGGCTGAAATTCAAGATGGCCGATGACGGAAATCCAAGATGGTGGTCAAAACGTCATAATTTTCCATTTTTTGCCAAATTATGTCTCCATTAGCCCATTTGGAGCAGAACAGAAGGGCGTTAAACCACACAACATTTTATTTCCTTTTTTACCAATTGCGTAAAGCCTTGTTAATGCATTAATTTTAGATAAAATCCAAAATGGCATCCGAAATGAACAAAATATATGTTTTTTTTTACTTTTAACAATTATTTTGTTACTACAAATCTGGACACAGATTATTTAGGTAAAAACCGATAGCACCCAAGGCTCCAATGATGAGAAATGATTGCTTACCAAGAAATGGCCTCACAGTGTTAAAGTCGGGGCAGACTCATACACCTTCAAACTACAATGCTTTGCTATATTACCTGCTTCAAGTGTCAATGAAATAAAGGGCAATATTGACTTCTGAATGACCAACCAGTGGCCGACTGCTCCAAGATGTTGTTGGATCTCGTCGGTGATGACCCAGCAACGTCCTGAAATGTTGCGTTTAAATTATCTTACAGCAAAGTTTGCCGACAGTATCGTAGGGTCGTGTGGAAAAACCCACCCCACCCCACCCCATCCCGTCCCTACTGTAACAAGAAATGGTATGCAAATACTGAGATTGGTCTATCGCTAAATGACACTATGTATTTGTGTTATCAGCAAACATGGCCCACATAAAAATGACAACTGTTAAGATATTACTACGTCACGTTAAACAAGGGGCTATACCATTCTACGCACAGAGGTCCATCTACTTTGAGAACAGATCTTTGTCCTGAATGGTCGACAAAATGAATAATTAATGTACTCTGTAATGCGGTTCTAATCCATGATATATATCTCATACACATAAACTTAACTTTTCAGTTACACTCAATATCCAAAAAGTAAGGGACTTATAAATCCTTCTCAAAAAATGCGCAGTATTCTTAGAGTTTTGAATGAAAATCGTTGATGTAGGAATTAAAATGTCTGTAAACTAGTTTCGTTTATGGTTTCCATAGGAGCTGGTAATAGATACACGGCATAAAGTTCGTAATACGTCCACTAAAATGATATGACCACTGAATCGTCACATTACTGTGGGATCTTAAACATGGGGTTATATTTGATTCTAATATCTATCCTAGGAACACCCACCCCCATGACTCCTCAAAACAACCAATTATATTCTGCCCTTCGATCCCACAATAATCTGATTTAGACACAGTTATACAATTTTCTTGAATCTAATTTTCTGTGTCACTGAATGAGTGCATGGGCACAGTGTTTCAGGACCTTGGCCGGCTCAACGTCGAAATTCATCAACATCTTTGAGCAGTTGGCCGCTCGGTCGTTCATCTAGAATTGTTTTTATTTCATTGGCACTTGAACCAGCTAATACAGCAAGGCATTGTAGTTTAAAGGTGTATGCGTCTGTCGCGGTTTTACCAGCAGGTGAGTCGTTTTCTAGATAAACTGTTCTAAACGATGTTTTCTCACCGGTGGCTTGGGTGATTGTGATACAAGTTCTTTCAGTCTTGACGTTAATAATCTGAGTAGGGTACTTTTGTAGTAACAAAATATGTATTAGAAATCAATTAACCATATATTTTGTTCACAGGTAACATTGATTGGCCGCCATTTTTGATTTGATCCAAAATTAATGCCATAATAAGACTTAACGCATTTGGCAAAAACGGAAATAAAATAACATGTGGTTTAACATCTTACTGTCCAGCTCTGCATGGGCTAAAGAAGACAGAATTGGACAAAAAATGAAAAATTAGGACATTTTCGCGGCCATCTTGGATTTCTGCCATCGACCATCTTTAATTTCCGCCATCTTGAATTATTGAAATTAATTTTCAGGCAATTATTTAATTACAGCGACCCCGACAACCCCAGTGGAAAATAATTAAATTTTGTCCGCCATCTTGGTTTTTAAATTACGTTTAGTGCCCTTATCTGGTTTAACGTTCTACTGTTCTGCTCCGAATGGGCTAATGAAGACAGGATTTTGCAAAAAATGGAAAATTATGAAATTTTGGCTGCGATCTTGAATTTCCGCCATCTAGGATTTTTGAAATTACTTTTAGTGCCCTTGTCTGGTTTAACGTCCTACTATTCTGCTCCGAATGGCATAATGAAGACAGGATTTTGCAAGAAATGGAAAATTATGAAATTTTTAGCCGCCATCTTGGATATCAGTCATCAGCCATCTTGAATTTCCGCTATTACGAATTATTAAAAATTAGATATTATCCCAAATCAAAACCATAACAAGGCTTTAAGCATTTGGCAAAAAATGAAAAGTTTTGACATTTTGGTCACCATCTTGGATTTCCACCTTCTAGGGTTTCCGCCATCTTGGATTTTCGCCATCTTGAATTTTTGTTTCTGACCACTGACCCTGAAAACACCTTTTGTGGCATAATACAAGCCATATCCCATCTATATTTCCCAAAATAGTGGGAAATCGTGAAATTTTGGCCGCCATCTTGGATTTCCGCCATTTTGGATTTTTGAAATTATTTTTAAGGCCTATATTTGATTTAGGCGACCCCCAAAATCCCATGTTAGACACCATGAAAGCTATGTATACCATGATCTGGACACAATATATAGGAATTTTCATTTTTTCCATCAATTTTGGTGGCCATTTTGAAAATTGGGACTGCACCACCATAAAAATTAAATTTTCGAGAAAAATTCTTTCAGATTCTTTTTTTCCAGCCAATTTGGCATTGGGAAATACCTGGCGTTTACAAACTTATATTATTGTCCCATCCCTACTGAATGGTTAGCACGTGCGCTCTGTATCATAACGTCTGTCATTGAGTCAACTGGCCTTGTTTCGATTTCTTGGTTGTACGTGACAAGGAGTATGGTCGCCTTACCAACCTCGTAGGCCGTAACGCCGCTGCCCGGGTAAAATTTCCCTCATTGCACACTTTATGGCCCATTGTAGGAGCAGAACAGTAGGACGTTAAACCCCATTCAATTTCATTTCATTTTCTCTATGTTGCTTATTTATTATAGTGGATAAATATTTTTCTGGTTCTAGCAATTATTTAATTTCTGCATAGAAATCTCTGGCCAGTTTTTTTTATTGCAGAGTGCCATTCTTGTATATTGCAGTCTATGATCCTTTGTTTAAAACATGCTTAAGAAGTCGTCACGATTTCATACTTATAACCAAACATATTGGAAACCATAATTATATAACATATCTTGGAAGTCCGATTACAGCTATACAAGTTTCAGTTATTTCCCTTTAGCTTAAAGATTATTTTTTTGCCCGGGTGCAATGTTTCTCACTACATTTAAATTTGTAACTTTGTGAGTTTTTGACCGATTTTGATATTATGTCTTTATAATTTTCCAAATCTACATATTTAACGTACATATTCAAACAGTTGAGTTCAACCTGATTCGAAAAGTTTTAGTTTTGTTCAAAGTTATCTCATTTAATTTTTCGATGTTTTCTTACCATTTTCATTTCATTTTTCTGAAAGTTTTGAAATCGGAAGTCATCCCGATTACAGCAACACAAGTATCAGTTATTTCCCTTTAGTTTTCAGATTACTCGATGTTTCATACTATATTTAGACTTGTAACTTCGCGAGTTTTTGACCAATTTTGATAGTTTGTTATTCTTATCCTTTTATTTGAGATACTTGATATAATCGATGACACGTGACGATGAATATGAAAGCTTTCATATCTGCATGGGACAGTAGCAGATCTAGTTTATTATTATTATTTTATTTTTCGGGGGAGCCTATTTCTCAGCGCCTGTAACAGATACCGATCTGGGACCTAATTCTCTATAGGAAAACCATGTGTTGGCTACTTGATAAACTATTTTTGAAACTTCTGCGCAGACCGGAAGTGGTCGAATTTTGTGCTGCGTCAAAAAATTAAAAAACGGCCGTAGATTCGTCAATTCTGTACCTATTTTCATACAAATGACATTTTCGGAAACCTTGAGTCTTTTCTCGGACGATAGCAGTTGAAAATTTCGATATTTCGAAACTACATCGCTGACTTCTTGTGATCGAAAAATGAAAAATTTTATTTGAGAGACAATTTTTGTTATTTTTCAAAATTTTCAAATTTGACCTACATTTTTGGATACCTGAAGGCAATTTGGTTCCAGAAATATAAATTTCATTCCGAGTTATCGCTCTTTATTTTTCGACTTTTTTCGAATTTTCTTCACATTTTGTGAGCTTAAGTTTCGTTTTACGGCCGGATCAACGTTTCTCAAATTCCTGATACATGAAGCAATATTGTCAAACCACAGTTTAAAGCAATTTCAACAACAATCCGTAAACCGGAAGTAGTCGAAATAATATGCGATATTTTGAAAAAAACGTGAAAAATTGGTGTCTTGGGTAAAAACACGATTTCTCCGTCCGATATCAACGGATTAAACAAACTAAGGTATCATTTGGTCTAGCGGTGATTGGGCCACTGAATGATACCCAATTCGTACGGATACGATGAGCTGGAAGCAAAATATGGCACGCTGAAAATCAAGTATTTTCTGATTTGGAGCGTTTTTGGACGCCTTTATCTCGAAAACTGCTCCAGCGATTTATCTTAAACTTTCTTTATCGAGAGTCCCTTCGGTGGTCTTTATTATGAAGCCATCCATTAAAATCTTCCAATAATTGGAATAGGACCAAAAACGGACTGAAAATCGAAAAAAGTCGAAAAATCGTGAAATTTTGGAAAATGCTCTACTATTTTTTTATTTTAAGAGATTTTCAAAATAAGGATATACATGTGTATATTTAAAAAGCTGACCTAATTACGATTCTAATGATGTATAATACGTATGCAGTTATTGAAATTTAAATTTCAATATTTTGACATTTTGACATTTTTAACACTTTTGAACATAGGATTTCTCAGAAGTATTTTATTTGATCATATAGTGTAGTATACCATTAGAGAGTCCTGTTCCCATGCAAACTCCAAAATTGGATATGAAAACTTTCATAAACTTGTTTCAATATTTTGACATTTTGACATTTTTAACACTTTTGAACATAGGATTTCTCAGAAGTATTTTATTTGATCATATAGTGTAGTATACCATTAGAGAGTCCTGTTCCCATGCAAACTCCAAAATTGGATATGAAAACTTTCATAAACTCGTAGTAATAATCCAGACGAGGAGAATGTATGCAAAAAATAGTTCGTAATATGAGCAATTGCCGAGAAATATGCAATTTTGCATGCATCATATTTCACGTTATTTTGCCTATAAAAGAGTAAATTATTATCCGATTTTCAATAATTTTTTTTCATTCGATGCTTAATGCCAATTTGGACTAGTTTAAACCAATTTTACAGTTTCACTGTGACCGGAAATGACGTCATTTTGGCAAAAACTGTATTTTTAACCTAAAAAACAAATATTTTATTCAAATGTGTCTTTTTTTTAATAATTTTAAAATTATGATATTTGAATCCCATCAACGAATAGCATTAACCCATACAGATACCACAAAAATGTTTCTAACTTGTACGGTTGCCGAGAAATAGACGATTTTCTACAAGTCACTTTTCAAGCTTTTTTGTCTATAAAAGTGTCAATTATTATTCAATTTTCATACAATTTTCACCATTTGATGCCTTATGCCATTTATGATTGCATTAAACTAATTTAAGATTTTTATTATCACCGGAATTAATGTCTTTTGTGCAAAAACCGTATTTTTAGACTTCAAAACAAATGTTTTTTTGAAGTGAGTTATATTTGTTTCAATATTTTGACATTTTTACATTTTTAACACTTTTGAACATAGGATTTCTCAGAAGTATTTTATTTGATCATATAGTGTAGTATACCATTAGAGAGTCCTGTTCCCATGCAAACTCCAAAATTGGATATGAAAACTACTCGACAATGATTCGTATACCGGAAGTGGTTCAAAAAACGAAGAAAAATGTAAAAAAGATGAAAAAAAATTGGAGCTCTTGACAAAAGTTCGAATTCTCCGTCACATATTAGCGGACCAAAACAATTAAAGTGTCGTTGGATAGTTCCATTAATAGACGATCGTATAACATCTAAATAACACGAATTTGATTCTTAGGAAATAAATTATGGTACGCCGAAAACTAAGTATTTTCCGTTTTGGAGCATTCTGAGACGCCTTTTTCTCGAAAACGACGCCTACGATTTTTCTTAAATATTTTTTACTCAGAGTCCTATCGGTGGCCTATCGTGTGCATCTAATAATAAAAGCGTTGCAATATTATAGGTGGTCCAAAAATGACCTCAATCTTTGAAAAAAAGTTGAAAAATCATTAAATTATTGGAAATGCTCTTTTATTTATCTTTTTTCGAAAATTACTCAATGAATGTTTCTGACATTTCTGGTACAGGAAGTTAAGTATCTGATCAAATTGTTAAAGCTATTCCGACAATGATCGTAAAACCGGAAGTAGTCGAAAAAATCTCCGATATTTTGAATTTTTTTTACATTTTTACAGAAAACTTTTTTATTTATGAATATTTTTTGATGGTAGTTTACACAGAGTTAAAGTATCACCCTACTTGAGCAGAAGTGAGAAAGAATTTTGTCTCAGTAATTTTCTTTAGTCGCTATTGGCTAATTTAGTTTTTCGTACCTAGATTAATTATTTATTGTTCGATTTGTATAAAACAAAGTGCATATGCTCCGTGGTCTCAATTGTATTTTTTTTTGTTACCGTGAATTTTTTCTGCACGCAACGGAAGTGGCGTAATATTAACAAAAACTACAATTTTGACAGTTCAGTACCACTTTTTGAAAGGAAATATTATTTTTTTCGAAATCTGATATAGCAAAATGAATGCGCGCTGTAAAGGGGCACAAATCATTAGCTCAGATTTTTTAATTTCAATTTCATTTTCGGGCAATTTCGAATAAATGTTAAAAAAAAGTGTAACAATCAGTTATTTACAACCCATTCAACGTCTTCATATTTTGAACTATTTATTCGTAACTTTCATAAACTCGTAGTAATAATCCAGACGAGGAGAATGTATGCAAAAAATAGTTCGTAATATGAGCAATTGCCGAGAAATATGCAATTTTTCTATTTCATGTTATTTTGCCTATAAAAGAGTAAATTATTATCCGATTTTCAATAATTTTTTTTCATTCGATGCTTAATGCCAATTTGGACTAGTTTAAACCAATTTTACAGTTTCACTGTGACCGGAAATGACGTCATTTTGGCAAAAACTGTATTTTTAACCTAAAAAACAAATATTTTATTCAAATGTGTCTTTTTTTTAATACTTTTAAAATTATGATATTTGAATCCCATCAACGAATAGCATTAACCCATACGATCATACAGATACCACAAAAATGTTTCTAACTTGTACGGTTGCCGAGAAATAGACGATTTTCTACAAGTCACTTTTCAAGCTTTTTTGTCTATAAAAGTGTCAATTATTATTCAATTTTCATACAATTTTCACCATTTGATGCCTTATGCCATTTATGATTGCATTAAACTAATTTAAGATTTTTATTATCACCGGAAGTAATGTCTTTTGTGCAAAAACCGTATTTTTAGACTTCAAAACAAATTTTTTTTTGAAGTGAGTTATATTTGTTATTTGTTTAACGTTATGACGTTTGATTCTAATGTCCATTTAGATTGGATCAATATAATCATACTGATATCAAAAAATTGCTTCTAGCATGTTCCCTTGTCGAGAAATAACCAATTTTCTAAGGATCCCTTTTTAAGTTTTTTTACCTTTTAATTTCAGTTTAAGGGTTCCAAGTTTATTATTTATTGCCTGATATGTATAAAACAATTCTCAATTGCGAATTCTCAACTTATTTGTTACCGATAATGATTTTTTTTGGCACCGGAAGTGAAGTAATTTTGCCAGATTTTACAATTTTGACCTGTGTATTTGCAAGCATATATTACTTTTACAAATCTGATAAAGGGTGTCACTGAATCCTAACAACTACAGTATCGTTTGGTAGCTCGATGGATCGGCTATTGTATGATGCACTTCCTGTCTGATTCCTGAAGGCCGATTTAGCACTGCAGGTCTGCAGAGGTCGTTCAATAGCGAGCGAAGAAACATAAATATTTCGCCGAGAATTTTAAGAAATAGGACAGATTTAAAAATACGGTACTCTTACAAAAGGTTCAAATAAAGGTGTTCTAAAATCTTTTATTGCTATTTTGATCTTTTGTGTCGATAGATAGTATATTTATAGACACATTTTTGAGAACATCTCATCAATATTTTTACTAATTTGCCTCTACTCCAAAATTAGATTTTGCGCGATCCGACCCAAGATGGGGTGTTCAATGACAAATATTACGGGACGCTGAAGATCTAGTATTTTCCTTTTTGGACTTTCATATGATATCAGAATGATACAAATTCGATGGTTAGGCAATAGATTATGAGATGCCGAAAATGTAGTATTTTCCTCTTTTTTTGGAGCCTTTTCAGACCCGTTTATCTCGAAAACTACTTCTATTTCACTTCTTAAACTTCGGTTACCCCGAGTCCTATCGGTCGTTTACAGTATAAAGGTAAATTTAAAAGCATGGCAATGATATAAAGGACCCTGAAAGCCGATTCAGCACTGCTATGCAGGTCTAGTTATTATTATTATTTACCGCGGGCGCCTAGATCTCCATGATCGAAAACAGATATCGATCTGGAACAAACTTTTCTATCTGGAAAACATGTGGTGGCTACTGCATAAACTAATTTTCAAACTTCTGCGCATACCGGAAGTGACCGAACTTTGTACGTTGTCTAAAAATTGAAAATCGGCCATAGTTTCGTCAATTCTTTATCCATTTTCAAACAAATTACATTTTTGGAATCACTAAATCTTTTCTGAAAAAAATGGCTATCTCACATTTTTCAATTTCGAATATTCGTCTATGACTTTTATCATTTGAAAATTGAAAACATGTTGTTTACGAGACAATTTTTGTTATTTTTCAATATTTTCAAATTTGACCTACATTTTTGGATACCTGAAGTCCATCCAATTCCAGTAATATAAGTTTTATTCAGAGTTATCGCCCTTTATTTTTCGATTTTTTTCGAATTTTCTTCCCATTTTGTGAGCTCGGGTTTCAGTTTATGGCAGAATTGACGTTTCTGAAACTTCTGGAACATGAAGTTATAGTCCAATACCAACTTATAAAGCAATTTCGACAAGAATCCTTCAACCAGAAGTGGTCGAAATAATGTGCAATATTTTGAAAAAAATGCAAAAAATGGATATTTTGAAAAAAATGCAAAAAATGGATATTTTGGGGAAAAACGCGATTTCTTCGCCTGATATCAATGGATTAAAGAAATTAGGGTACTATTGGACTGCACTAGGATTGTACTATCGTATGATACCCATTTCATACGGATACTATGATCAGGCAGCAAAATATGGCACGCTGAAAATCAAGTATTTTCTGATTTGGAGCGTTTTTGGACGCCTGTATTTCGAAAACTGCTCCAGCGATTTTTCTTAAACTTTATCTATCGATGGTCCTTCCGGTAGTCTTTAGCATGGATCCATCCATTAAGACTTTTATATAATTGAAATAAGACAAAAAAGGGACTGAAAATCGAAAAAAGTCGAAAAATCGTGAAATTTGGGAAAATGCTCTACTATTTTTTTATTTTAAGAGATTTTCAAAAAAAAAAAAAGATATATATTTAAAAAGCTGACCTAATTACGATTCTAATGATGTATAATATGTATGCAGTTATTGAAATTTAATTTTCAATATTTTGACATTTTGACATTTTTAACACTTTTGAACATAGGATTTCTCAGAAGTATCTTATTTGATCGTATAGTGTCGTATATCATTAGAGAGCCCTGTTCCCATGCAAACTCCAAAACTGGATGTGAAAACTACTCGACAATGATTCGTATACCGGAAGTAGTTCAAAAAACAAAGAAAAATGTAAAAAAAATGAAAAAAAATTGGAGCTCTTGCCAAAAGTTCGAATTCTCCGTCACATATTAGCGGACCAAAACAATTAAAGTGTCGTTGGATAGTTCCATTAATAGACGATCGTATAACATCTAAATAACACGAATTTGATTCTTAGGAAATAAATTATGGTACGCCGAAAACTAAGTATTTTCCGTTTTGGAGCATTCTGAGACGCCTTTTTCTCGAAAACGTCGCCTACGATTTTTCTTAAACATTTTTTACTCAGAGTCCTATCGGTGGCCTAGCGTGTGCATTTAATAATAAAAGCGTTGCAATATTATAGGCAGTCCAAAAATGACCTCAATCTTTGAAAAAAGTTGAAAAATCATTAAATTATTGAAAATGCTCTTTTATTTATCTTTTTTTCGAAAACTACTCAATGAATGTTTCTGACATTTCTGGTACAGGAAGTTAAGTATATAATCAACTTGTTAAAGCTATCACGACAATGGTCGTAAAACCGGAAATAGCCGAAAAAATCTCCGATATTTTGATTTTTTTTTACATTTTTACAGAAAACTTTTTTATTTATGAATATTTTTTGATGGAAGTTTACACAGAGTTAAAGTATCACCCTACTTGAGCAGAAGTGAGAAAGAATTTTGTCTCAGTAATTTTCTTTAGTCGCCATTGGCTATTTTAGTTTTTCGTACCTAGATTAATTATTTATTGTTCGATTTGTATAAAACAAAGTGCATATGCTCCGTGGACTCAATTGTAATTTTTCTTGTTACCGTGAGATTTTTCTGCACGCAACGGAAGTGGCGTAATATTAACAAAAACTACACTTTTGACAGTTCAGTACCACTTTTTGAAAGCAAATATTATTTTTTTCGAAATCTGATATAGCAAAAAGAATGCACGCTGTATAGGGGCACAAATCGTTAGCTCAGATTTTTTAATTTCAATTTCATTTTCGGGCAATTTCGAATAAATGTAAAAAAAGTGTAACAATCAGTTATTTACAACCCATTCAACGTCTTCATATTTTGAACTATTTATTAGTAACTTTCATAAACCCGTAGTAATAATCCAGACGAGGAGAATGTATGCAAAAAATAGGTCGTAACATGAGCAATTGCCGAGAAATATGCAATTTTGCATGCATCACTTTTCACGTTATTTTGCCATTATCTGATTTTCAATAAATTTTTTTCATTCGATGCCTAATGCCAATTTGGACTAGGTTAAGCCAATTTTACAGTTTCACTGTGACCGGAAATTACGTCATTTTGCCACAAACTGTATTTTTAACCTAAAAAAAACAAATATTTTATTCAAATGAGTCTTGTTTATAATGTTTTTAAAATTATGATATTTGAATCCCATCACCGAATAGCATGAACTCATACGATCATACAGATACCACAAAAAAGTTTCTAACTTGTACGGTTGCTGAGAAATAGACGATTTTCTACAAGTCACTTTTCAAGCTTTTTGGTTTATAAAAGTGTCAATTATTATTCAATTTTCATACAATTTTCACCATGTGATGCCTTATGCCATTTATGATTGCAATGATCTGATTTAACATTTCCATTATCACCGGAAATAATGTCATATTTGCAAAAACCGTATTTTTAGAATTCAAAACAAATATTTCTTTGAAGTGAGTTATATTTATTATTTGTTTAACGTTATAACGTTTGATTCTAATGGCCATTTAGATTGGATCAATATAATCATACTGATATCAAAAAATTGCTTCTAGCATATTCCCTTGTCGAGAAATAACCAATTTTCTAAGGATCACTTTTTAAGTTTTTTACCTTTTTAATTTCAGTTTATGGGTTCTAAGTTTATTATTTATTGCCAGATATGTATAAAACAATTCTCAATTGCGAATTCTCAACTTATTTGTTACCGCTAATTATTTCTTTTGGCACCGGAAGTGAAATAATTTTGACAGATTTTACAATTTTGACCGGTGTATTTGCAAGCAAATATTACTTTTACAAATCTGATAGAGGGTGTCACTGAATCATAACAAATACAGTATCGTTTGGTAGCTCGATGGATCGGCTATTGTATGACGCACTTCCTGTCTGATTCCTGAAAGCCGATTCAGCACTGCAGGTCTGCAGGTCTAGTTATTATTATTATTTACCGCGGGCGCCTAGATCTCCATGATCGAAAACAGATATACATCTGGAACAAACTTTTCTATCCGGAAAACATGTGGTGGCTACTGCATAAACTAATTTTGAAACTTCTGCGCATACCGGAAGTGACCGAACTTTGTACGTTGTCTAAAAATTGAAAATCGGCCATAGTTTCGTCAATTCTTTATCCATTTTCAAACAAATTATATTTTTGGAATCCCTAAATCTTTTCTGAGACAATGGCTATCTCACATTTTTCAATTTCGAACAACTGTCTATGACTTTTATCGTTCGAAAATTGAAAACATGTTGTTTACGAGACAATTTTTGTTATTTTTCAAAATTTTCAAATTTGACCTACATTTTTGGATACCTGAAGTCCATCTGATTCCAGTAATATAAGTTTTATTCAGAGTTATCGCCCTTTATTTTTCGATTTTTTTCGAATTTTCTTCCCATTTTGTGAGCCCGGGTTTCAGTTTATGACAGAATTGACGTTTCTGAAACTTCTGGAACATGAAGTTATAGTCCAATACCAACTTATAAAGCAATTTCGACAAGAATCCATCAACCGGAAGTGGTCGAAATAATGTGCAATATTTTGAAAAAAATGCAAAAAATGGATATTTTTGGGAAAAACGCGATTTCTCCGCCCGATATCAATGGATTAAAGAAATTGGGGTACCATTGGACTGCACTAGGATTGTACTATCGTATGATACCCAATTCATACGGATACTATGATCAGGCAGCAAAATATGGCACGCTGAAAATCAGGTATTTTCTGATTTGGAGCGTTTTTGGACGCCTGTATCTCAAAAACTGCTCCAGCGATTTTTCTTAAACTTTATCTATCGATGCTCCTTCCGCTAGTCTTTAGCATGGATCCATCCATTAAGACTTTTATATAATTGGAATAAGACAAAAAAGGGACTGAAAATCGAAAAAAGTCGAAAAATCGTGAAATTTGGGAAAATGCTCTACTATTTTTTTATTTTAAGAGATTTTCAAAAAAAAGATATATATTTAAAAAGCTGACCTAATTACGATTCTAATGATGTATAATATGTATGCAGTTATTGAAATGTTATTTTCAATATTTTGACATTTTGACATTTTTAACACTTTTGAACATAGGATTTCTCAGAAGTATTTTATTTGATCGTATAGTGTCGCATATCATTAGAGAGCCCTGTTCCCATGCAAACTCCAAAACTGGATGCGAAAACTACTCGACAATGATTCGTATACCGGAAGTAGTTCAAAAAACGACGAAAAATGTAAAAAAGATGAAAAAAAATTGGAGCTCTTGCCAAAAGTTCGAATTCTCCGTCACATATTAGCGGACCAAAACAATTAAAGTGTCGTTGGATAGTTCCATTAATAGACGATCGTATAACATCTAAATAACACGAATTTGATTCTTAGGAAATAAATTATGGTACGCCGAAAACTAAGTATTTTCCGTTTTGGAGCATTCTGAGACGCCTTTTTCTCGAAAACGACGCCTACGATTTTTCTTAAATATTTTTTACTCAGAGTCCTATCGGTGGCCTAGCGTGTGCATTTAATAATAAAAGCGTTGCAATATTATAGGTGGTCCAAAAATGACCTCAATCTTTGAAAAAAGTTGAAAAATCATTAAATTATTGAAAATGCTCTTTTATTTATCTTTTTTTCGAAAATTACTCAATGAATGTTTCTGACATTTCTGGTACAGGAAGTTAAGTATCTAATCAATTTGTTAAAGCTATTCCGACAATGATCGTAAAACCGGAAGTAGTCGGAAAATTCTCCGATATTTTGATTTTTTTTTACATTTTTACAGAAAACTTTTTTATTTATGAATATTTTTTGATGGTAGTTTACACAGAGTTAAAGTATCACCCTACTTGAGCAGAAGTGAGAAAGAATTTTGCCTCAGTAATTTTCTTTAGTCGCCATTGGCTAATTTAGTTTTTCGTACCTAGATTAATTATTTATTGTTCGATTTGTATAAAACAAAGTGCATATGCTCCGTGGTCTCAATTGTAATTTTTTTTGTTACCGTGAATTTTTTCTGCACGCAACGGAAGTGGCGTAATATTAACAAAAACTACAATTTTGACAGTTCAGTACCACTTTTTGAAAGCAAATATTATTTTTTTCGAAATCTGATATAGCAAAAAGAATGCGCGCTGTAAAGGGGCACAAATCGTTAGATCAGATTTTTTAATTTCAATTTCATTTTCGGGCAATTTCGAATAAATGTAAAAAAAAAGGGTAAAAATCAGTTATTTACAACCCATTCAACGTCTTCATATTTTGAACTATTTATTCGTAACTTTCATAAACTCGTAGTAATAATCCAGGAGAATGTATGCAAAAAATAGTTCGTAATATGAGCAATTGCCGAGAAATATGCAATTTTGCATGCATCACTTTTCACGTTATTTTGCCTATAAAAGAGTAAATTATTTTCCGATTTTCAATATTTTTTTTTCATTCGATGCTTAATGCCAATTTGGACTAGTTTAAACCAATTTTACAGTTTCACTGTGACCGGAAATGACGTCATTTTGGCAAAAACTGTATTTTTAACCTAAAAAACAAATATTTTATTCAAATGTGTCTTTTTTATAACATTTTTAAAATTATGATAGTTGTATCCCATCACCGAATAGCATGAACTCATACGATCATACAGATACCACAAAAAGGTTTCTAACTTGTACGGTTGCCGAGAAATAGACGATTTTCTACAAGTCACTTTTCAAGCTTTTTGGTCTATAAAAGTGTTAATTATTATTCAATTTTCATAAAATTTTCACCATTTGATGCCTTATGCCATTTATGATTGCATTAAACTAATTTAAGATTTTTATTATCACCGGAAGTAATGTCTTTTTTGCAAAAACCGTATTTTTAGACTTCAAAACAAATATTTTTTTGAAGTGAGTTATATTTGTTATTTGTTTAACGTTATAACGTTTGATTCTAATGGCCATTTAGATTGGATCAATATAATCATACTGATATCAAAAAATTGCTTCTAGCATGTTCCCTTGTCCAGAAATAACCAATTTTCTAAGGATCACTTTTTAAGTTTTTTTACCTTTTAATTTCAGTTTATGGGTTCCAAGTTTATTATTTATTGCCTGATATGTATAAAACAATTCTCAATTGCGAAATCTCAACTTATTTCTTACCGATAATGATTTCTTTTGGCACCGGAAGTGAAGTAATTTTGCCAGATATTACAATTTTGACCGGTGTATTTGCAAGCATATATTACTTTTACAAATCTGATAAAGGGTGTCACTGAATCATAACAACTACAGTATCGTTTGGTAGCTCGATGGATCGGCTATTGTATGACGCACTTCCTGTCTGATTCCTGAAAGCCGATTTAGCACTGCAGGTCTGCAGAGGTCGTTCCATAGCGAGCGAAGAAACATAACTAATTTCGCCAAGAAATTTAAGAAATAGGACAGATTTAAAAATATGGTACTCTTACAAAACGTTCAAATAAAGGTGTTCTAAAATCTTTTATTGCTATTTTGATCTTTTGTGTCGATAGATAGTATATTTATAGACTCATTTTTGAGAACATCTCATCAATAATTTTACTAATCGGTCTTTTAGAGTATAAAGGTAAATTTAAAAGCATGGCAATGATATAAAGGACCCTGAAAGCCGATTCAGCACTGCTATGCAGGTCTAGTTAGGCTTTCAGACTTTCGTCTGAAAGACTATTGTTTTTAAAAAGATTATTAGGCTTTCAGACTTTCGTCTGAAAGACTATTGTTTTTACTAAAATTATTATTATTATTATTATTATTATTTTTTACCGCGGGAGCCTATTTCTCCATGATCGAAAACAGATATCGATCTGGAACAAACTTTTCTATTGGGAAAACATGTGGTGGCTACTTGATAAACTATTTTTCAAACCTCTGCGCATACCGGAAGTGGCCGAACTTTGTACGTCGTCTAATATTTGAAAATAGGCCATAGTTTCGTCAATTCTTTACGCATTTTAAAACAGATGACATTTTCGGGAACTCTGAACCTTTTGCGAGATAATGGCTATCTCACATTTTTCAATTTCGAACATTCGTCTATGACTTCTATCGTTCGAAAATTGAAAAGACGTTGTTTATGAGACAATTTTTGTTATTTTTCAAAATTTGCAAATTTGACCTACATTTTTGGATTTCTGAGGTCCAAGCGATTCCAGTAATATAAGATTCATTCAGAGTTATCGCCCTTTATTTTTCGAATTTTTTCGAATTTTCTGCCCATTTTATGCCCCTTATATTTTTTGGAAAGGATAAAACGATATTTCTGAAACCTCTGGAACATAAAGCCATATAGTCAGACATCCGGATAAAGCAATTTCAACAACGATCCGTAAACCGGAAGTAGTCGAAATAATGTCTGATTTTTTGAAAAAAACTCAAAAAATGGGGGCTTTGGGAAAAACGTGATTTCTTCGTCCCATATCAACCGATCAAATGGATTAAGGTATCGTTAGTTTACATCGGAATTGGAGTATCGTATGATACCGACTGCATACAGATACGATGATCCAGAAGTAAAATATGACACGCTTAAAATCAAGCATTTTTTGTTTTGGAGCGTTTTTGGACGCCTTTATCTCGAAAACTGCTCCAGCGATTTTTCTTAAACTTTATCTATCGATGGTCCTTCCGGTAGTCTTTAGCATGGATCCATCCATTAAGACCTTCATATAATTGGAATAAGACAAAAAAGGGACTGAAAATTGAAAAAAGTCCAAAAATCGTGAAATTTTGGAAAATGCTCTACTATTTTTTTATTTTAAGAGATTTTCAAAAAAAAAATATATATTTAAAAAGCTGACCCAATTACGATTCTAATGATGTATAATATGTATGCAGTTATTGAAATTTAATTTTCAATATTTTGACATTTTGACATTTTTAACACTTTTGAACATAGGATTTCTCAGAAGTATTTTATTTGATCGTATAGTGTCGTATATCGTTAGAGAGCCCTGTTCCCATGCAAACTCCAAAACTGGATGAGAAAACTACTCGACAATGATTCGTATACCGGAAGTAGTTCAAAAAAAGAAGAAAAATGTAAAAAAGATAAAAAAAAAATTGGAGCTCTTGCCAAAAGATCGAATTCTCCGTCACATATTAGCGGACCAAAACAATTAAAGTGTCGTTGGATAGTTCCATTAATAGACGATCGTATAACATCTAAATAACACGAATTTGATTTTTAGGAAATAAATTATGGTACGCTGAAAACTAAGTATTTTCCGTTTTGGAGCATTCTGACACGCCTTTTTCTCGAAAACGACGCCTACGATTTTTCTTAAACATTTTTTACTCAGAGTCCTATCGGTGGCCTAGCGTGTGCATCTAATAATAAAAGCGTTGCAATATTATAGGTGGTCCAAAAATGACCTCAATCTTTGAAAAAAGTTGAAAAATCATTAAATTATTGAAAATGCTCTTTTATTTATCTTTTATTCGAAAATTACCCGATTAATGTTTCTGATATTTCTGGTATGGGAAGTTAAGTATCTAATCAACTTGTTAAAGCTATTCCGACAATGATCGAAAAACCGGAAGTAGTCGAAAATATCTCCGATATTTTGAATTTTTTTTACAATTTTACAGAAAACTTTTTTATTTATGAATATTTTTTGATGGTAGTTTACTCAGAGTTAAAGTATCACCCTACTTGAGCAGAAGTGAGAAAGAATTTTGTCTCACTCATTTTCTTTAGTCGCCATTGGCTAATTTAGTTTTTCGTACCTAGATTAATTATTTATTGTTCGATTTGTGTAAAACAAAATGCATATGCTCCGTGGTCTCAATTGTAATCTTTTTTGTTACCGTGAAATTTTTCTGCAAGCAACGAAAGTGGCGTAATATTAACAAAAACTACGATTTTGACAGTTCGGTACCACTTTTTGAAAGCAAATATTATTTTTTTCGAAATCTGATATAGCAAAAAGGATGCGCGCTGTAAAGGGGCACAAATCGTTAGCTCAGATTTTTTAATTTCAATTTCATTTTCGGGCAATTTCGAATAAATGTAAAAAAAAGTGTAACAATCAGTTATTTACAACCTATTCAACGTCTTCATATTTTGAACTATTTATTCGTAACTTTCATAAACTCGTATTAATAATCCAGACGAGGAGAATGTATGCAAAATATAGTTCGTAATATGAGCAATTGCCGAGAAATATGCAATTTTGCGTGAATCACTTTTCACGTTATTTTGTCTATAAAAGAGTAAATTATTATCCGATTTTCAATATTTTTTTTTCATTCGATGCCTAATGCCAATTTGGACTAGGTTAAGCCAATTTTACAGTTTCACTGTTACCGGAAATAACGTCATTTTGGAAAAAACTATACTTTTAACCTAAAAAACAAATATTTTATTCAAAAGAGTCTTTTTTATAATATTTTAAAAATTATGATATTTTGAATCCCATCAACGAATAGCATGAACCCATACGATCATACAGATACCACAAAAAAGTTTCTAACTTGTACGGTTGCCGAGAAATAGACGATTTTCTACAAGTCACTTTTCAAGCTTTTTGGTCTATAAAAGTGTCAATTATTATTCAATTTTCATACAGTTTTCACCATGTGATGCCTTATGCGCTTTAGGATTGCAATGATCTGATTTAATATTTCCATTATCACCGGAAGTAATGTCATATTTGCAAAAACCGTATTTTAAGACTTCAAAACAAATATTTTATTCAAATGAGTCTGATTTGTAATGTTTATACAATTATGATATTTGATTCCAATCAACAAATAGATAAAACCCATACGGTCATATAAATACCAAAAAATGGTTGCTAACTTGTACAGTTGCCGAGAAATAGACGATTTTCTACACGTCACTTTTCAAGGTTTTTAGTCTATAAAAGTGGCAATTATTATTCGATTTACATAAAATTTTCACCATGTGATGCCTTATGCCATTTATGATTGCAATGATCTGATTTAACATTTCCATTATCACCGGAAGTAATGTCATATTTGCAAAAACCGTATTTTTAGACTTCCAAACAAAATTTTACTCCAAAATTAGATTTTGCGTGATCCGACTCAAGATGGCGTGTTCAATGACAAATATTACGGGACGCTGAAGATCTAGTATTTTCCCTTTTGGACTTTTATATGATATCAGAATGATACAAATTCGATGGTTAGGCAATAGATTATGAGATGCCGAAAATGTAGTATTTTCCTCTTTTTTTGAAGCCTTTTCGGACTCGTTTATCTCGAAAACTACTTCTATTTCACTTCTTAAACTTCTGTTACCCCGAGTCCTATCGGTCGTTTAGAGTATAAAGGTAAATTTAAAAGCATGGCAATGATATAAAGGACCCTGAAAGCCGATTCAGCACTGCTATGCAGGTCTAGTTATTATTATTATTATTTACCGCGAGGGCCTAGATCTCCATGATCGAAAACAGATATCGATCTGGAATTAGCTTTTCTATCGGGAAACCATGTGGTGGCTACTTGATAAAATATTTTTGAAATTTCTGCGCATACCGGAAGTGACCGAACTTTGTACTTTCTCTAAAAATTGAAAATCGGCTATAGTTTCGTCAATTCTTTATCCATTTTCAAACAAATTACATTTTTGGAATCCCTGGATCTTTTCTGATAAAATGGCTATCTCACATTTTTCAATTTCGAACATTCGTCTATGACTTTTATAGTTCGAAAATTGAACACATGTTGTTTACGAGACAATTTTTGTTATTTTTCAAAATTTTCAAATTTGACCTATATTTTTGGATACCTGAAGTCCATCCGATTCCAGTAATATAAGTTTCATTCAGAGTTATCGCCCTTTATTTTTCGATTTTTTTCGAATTTTCTTCCCATTTTGTGAGCTCGGGTTTCGTTTTATGGCAGAATTGACGTTTCTGAAACTTCTGGAACATGAAGTTATAGTCCAATACCAACTTATAAAGCAATTTCGACAAGAATCCTTAAACCGGAAGTGGTCGAAATAATGTGCAATATTTTGAAAAAAATGCAAAAAATGGATATTTTGGGGGAAAACGCTATTTCTCTGTCCGATATCAATGGATTAAACGAATGAAGGTACCGTTTGATGGCACGATTGTTGGACTATCATATGATGCCCCATTCATACGGATACTATGAACAGACAGCAAAATATGGCACGCTGAAAATCAAGTATTTTCTGATTTGGTGCGTTTTTGGACGCCTGTATCTCGAAAACTTAACCTGCAATATTTTTTAAATTTTTTCTATCGAGAGTCCTTTTGGAGGTATTTGGCATGAAGCCATCCAATAGGACTTTGAAATGTCTGGAATAGGATAAAAAAGGGACTGAAAATCGAAAAAAGTCGAAAAATCGTGAAATTTTGGAAAATGCTCTACTATTTTTTTATTTTAAGAGATTTTTAAAAAAAGGTTGTATATTCAGATAGCTGACCTAATTACGATTCTAACGATGTATAATATGTATGTAATTATTAAAATTTAATTTTCGATATTTTAAATTTTTTGCATTTTTGGCACTTTTGAACATAGGATTTCTCAGGGGCATTTTATCTGATCAGATAATGTAATATATCATTACAGAGCCCTGTGGCTATTTTAGTGCCCAAACCGGCTATTAGAACTATTCCGACAATAATAACCATACCGGAAGTATTCAAAAAATGAAAAAAAAGAGTAAAAACATTGTCGCACTTGCGAAAAACTTGATTTCTCCCTTAGGTAATAGCGGACCAAAAGAACTAAAGTGTCGCTGGATAGCCCTATTAATGGACCACCATATGGTATCTAAATAATACGATTTCGATGGTAAAGAAATAAACTATTGTATGCCAAAAATCTAGTATTTTCCAATTTTTTAACATTCTGAGACGCCCTTTTCTCGAAAACGACGCCTACGATTTTTCTTAAACTTTTCTTACTCAAAGTCCTGTCAGTTGTCTATATAGGGAATCCAAAATGAAAAGCATTGAAATAATATAAGTGGTCGAAAAATGGCCTCAAACTTTGAAAAAAATTGAAAAATCGTTAAATTTTTTGAAACGCTCTTTAATTTATCTTTTTTTCCAAAACTACTCAATGGATGTTTCTGACACTTCTGGTACAGAAAGTTAAGCATCCAAAGGACTTCGTAAAGCTATCACAACAACGATCGTAAAACCGGAAGTAGTCGAAAAAATGTCCGATATTTCGAAAAAAATTAATTTTTTTACGAAAACCTTTTTTATTTATGAATATTTTTTGATGATATTTTACACAGGGTTAAAATATCATCGTACTTGAGCAGAAATGAGAAAAAAAATTGTCTCGGTAATTTGCGTTAGCCGCCATCGGCTAATTTAGTTTTTCGTACCCAGAAAAATTATTTATTGTTCGATTGGTATAAAACAAAGTTCATATGCACCATGGTCCCAATTGTAATTTTTTTTGTTACGGTGAAATTTTTCTGTCGGCAACGGAAGTGACGTAATATTAACAAAAACTACAATTTTGACGGTTCGGTACCACTTTTTGAAAGCAAATATTATTTTTTTTCAAAACTGATATAACTAAAAGGATGTACCCTGCAAAGGTGCACAAAAACCTTAGCTCATATTTTTTAATTTCAACTTCATTTTCGGGCAATTTCGAATAAAATGTAAAATAAAGTGTAAAATTCAGTTATTTACAATTCATTCAGCGTCTTCATATTTTGAAATATTTATTTGTAATTTTCATAAACTCGTAGCAATAATCCAGACGAAGAGAATGTATGCGAAAATTAGTTTGTAATATGAGCAGTTGCCGAGAAATATGCAATTTTGCATGCATCACTTTTCACGTTATTTTGCCTATAAAAGAGTTAATTATTATTCGATTTGCAATATTTTTTTTCCATTTGATGCCTAATGCCAATTTGGACTAGGTCAAGCCAATTTTACATTTTCACTGTGACCGGAAATGACGTCATTTGGGCAAAAACTGTATTTTTAACCTAAAAAAACAAATATTTTATTCAAATGAGTCTGCCTTATAATATTTTTAAAATTATGATATTTGATTCCCATCAACGAATAAAATGAAGCCATACGACCATACAGATACCACAAAATGGTTTCTAACTTGTACGGTTACAGAGAAATAGGCGATCTTCTATAAGTCACTTTTCAAGGTTTTTGGTCTGTAAAACTGTCAATTATTATTCGATTTTTACAATTTATTTACCATTTCATGCCTTATGCTATTTATGACTTCTATGAACCAAGTTAAAATTTTCAATATCACCGGAAGTAATGTCATTTTTGCAAAAAACGTATTTTTAGCCTTTAAAACAAACATTTTTTTGAAGGGATTTATATTTATTATTCGTTTAACTTTATAACGTCTGACTCTAATGGGCAGTAAGACTGAATCAATACCATCATATTGATATCAAGAAAAATCTTCTAGCATGTTCCCTTGTCGAATAATAACCAATTTTCCGAGGGTCACTTTTCAGTTTTTTACCTTCTTAATTTCAGTTTATGGGTTATAGGTTAATTATTTATTGTCCGATATTTATAAAAAAAAGTTTGTATTTTGTATGTTGCGAATTTTCGACTTATTTTTCATCTATAAAAATTTCTTTCGGCACCGGAAGTGACATACTTTTGCCATAATTTACAATTTTGACCGGTGTTTTAGCCAGCAAATATTACTTTTACATATGATAGAGGGTGTCACTGAAGCAAAACAACTAAAGTATAGTTTGGTAGCTCAATGGATCGGCTATGGTATAATAAACTTCCTGTATGATTCCTGAAAGCCGGTTCAGTGCTGCTTGCAGGTCTAGTTATTATTATTATTTTTTTCCGCGGGAGCCTATTTCTCCATGATCGGAAACAGATATCGATCTGAAACTAAATTTTCTATCGCGAAACCATGTGGTGGCTACTGGATAAACTATTTTTCAAACTTCTGCGCATACCGGAAGTGGCCGAACTTTGTAGGTTGTCCGAAAATTGAAAATCGGCCATAGTTTCGCCAATTCTTTACTCATTTTAAAACAAATAACATTTTCGGAAACCCTGAATCTTTTCTAAGACAATGGCTATCTCACATTTTTCAATTTTGAACATTCGTCTATGACTTCTGTCATTCGAAAATTGAAAAAATGTCGATTACGAAAAAAAAATTTTATTTTTCAAAATTTTGAAATTTGACCTACATTTTTGGATTCCCGAAGTCTATGTGATTCCAGTAATATAAGTTTCATTCAGAGTTATCGCCCTTTATTTTTCGATTTTTTTCGAATTTTCTACCCATTTTCAAACCCTTATATTTTTTGGAAAGGATAAATCGATATTTCTGAAACCTCTGGAACATAAAGCCCTATAGTCAGACAGTAGGATAAAGCAATTTCAACAACGATCCATAAACGGGAAGTAGTCGAAATAATTTCTGATGTTTGGAAAAAAATGCAAAAAATGGGTGCTTCGGGGTAAAACGTGATTATTTCGTCCAATATCAACGGATGAAAGAGATTAGGGTATCGTTGCGTTGCACGGGAATTGAAGCATCGTATGGTACCCATTTCATAAAAATACGATGACCCGGAAGTAAAATACCGCACGCTGAAAATCAAGTATTTTATGATTTGGAGCGTTTTTAGACGCCTTTATCTCGAAAACTGCTCGAAAGATTTATCTTAAACTTTCTCTATCGAGAGTCCCTTCGGTGGTCTTTAACATGAAGCCATCCATTAAAACCTTCAAATAATTGGAATAGGACCAAAAACGGACTGAAAATCGAAAAAAGTCGAAAAATCGTGAAATTTTGGAAAATGCTCTACTATTTTTTTTATTTTAAGGGATTTTCAAAAAAAAGATATATATTTAAAAACCTGACCTAATTACGATTCTAATGATGTATAATATGTATGCAGTTATTGAAATTTAATTTTCAATATTTTGACATTTTGACATTTTTAACAGTTTTGAACATAGGATTTCTCAGAAGTACTTTATTTGATCGTAAAATGTAGTATATCATTAGAGAGCCCTGTTCCCGTGCAAACTCCAAAACTGGATGTGAAAACTACTCGACAATGATTCGAAAACCGGAAGTAGTTCAAAAAACGAAGAAAAATGTTAAAAAGTTAAACAAAAATTGGAGCTCTTGCCAAAAGTTCGAATTCTCCGTCACATATTAGCGGACCAAAACAATTAAAGTGCCGTTGGATAGTTCCATTAATAGACGATCGTATAACATCTAAATAACACGAATTTGATTCTTAGGAAATAAATTATGGTACGCCGAAAACTAAGTATTTTCCGTTTTGGAGCATTCTGAGACGCCTTTTTCTCGAAAACGACGCCTACGATTTTTCTAAAATATTTTTTACTAAGAGTCCCATCTATGGTCTAAAGTGTGCATCCAAAATTAAAAGCATTGAAATATTATAGGTGGTCCGAAAATAGCCTCAATCTGTGAAAAAAGTTGAAAAATCATTAAATTACTGAAAATGTTATTTTTTTTTATTTTTTTCGAAAATTACTCAATGAATGTTTCTGACATTTCTGATACAGGAAGTTAGGTATCTAATCAACTTGTTAAAGCTATTCCGACAATGATCGAAAAACCGGAAGTAGTCGAAAAAATCTACGATATTTTGAATTTGTTTTAAATTTTTCCAGAAAACCTTTTTTATTTATGAATATCTTTTGATGGTAGTTTACACATAGTTAAAGTATCACCCTATTTGAGCAGAAGTGAGAAAGAATTTTGTCTCAGTAATTTTCTTTAGTCGCCATTGGCTAATTTTGTTTTTCTTACCTAGGTTAATTATTTATTGTTCGATTTGTATAAAACAAAGTGCATATGCTCCGTGGTCTCAATTGTAATCGTTTTTGTTACCGTGAAATATTTCTGTAGGCAATGGAAGTGGCGTAATATTAAAAAAAACTACAATTTTAACAGTTCAGTGCCACTTTTTGAAAGTAAATATTATTTTTTTCGAAATCTGATATAGCAAAAAGGATGCGCGCTAAAGGGGCACAAGTCGTTAGCTCCGATTTTTTAATTTCAATTTCGGGCAATTTCGAATAAATGTAAAAAAAAAAGTGTAAAAATCAGTTATTTACAACCCATTCAACGTCTTCATATTTTGAACTATTTATTCGTAACTTTCATAAACTCGTAGTAATAATCCAGACGAGGAGAATGTGTGGAAAAAATAGTTCGTAATATGAGCAATTGCCGAGAAATATGCAATTTTGCATGCATCACTTTTCACGTTATTTTGCCTATAAAAGAGTAAATTATTATCCGATTTTCAATATGTTTTTTTCATTCGATGCCTAATGCCAATTTGGACTAGGTTAAGCCAATTTTACAGTTTCACTGTGACCGGAAATGGCGTCATTTGTGCAAAAACTGTAGTTTTAACCTAAAAAAACAAATATTTTATTCAAATGAGTCCTTTTTAAAATATTTTTAAAATTATGATATTTGAATCCCATCAACGAATAGCATGAACCCATACGATCATACAGATACCGGAAGTAATGTCATATTTGCAAAAACCGTATTTTTAGACATCAAAACAAATTTTTTTTGAAGTGAGTTATATTTATTATTTGTTTAACGTTATAACGTTTGTTTCTTATAGCCATTTAGATTGGATCAATATAATCATACTGATATCAAAAAATTGCTGCTAGCATATTCCATTGTCGAGAAATAACCAATTTTCCAAGGATCACTTTTTAAGTTTTTTACCTTTTTAATTTCAGTTTATGGATTCTAAGTTTATTATTTATTGCCTGATATGTATAAAACAATTCTCAATTGCGAATTCTCAACTTATTTTTTACCGATAATGATTTCTTTTGGCACCGGAAGTGAAGTAATTTTGCCAGATTTAACAATTTTGACCGGGGTATTTGAAAGCGTATATTACTTTTACAAATCTGATAGAGGGTGTCACTGAATCATAACAACTACAGCATCGTTTTGTAGCTCGATGGGTCGGCTATTGTATGACGCACTTCCTGTCTGATTCCTGAAAGCCGATTCAGCACTGCAGGTCTGCAGGTCTAGTTATTATTATTATTATTATTTTCCGCGGGAGCCTATTTCTCCATGATCGAAAACAGATATCGATCTGGAACAAACTTTTCTATCGGGAAAACATGTGGTGGCTAGTGCATAAACTGTTTTTCAAACTTCTGCGCATACCGGAAGTGGCCGAACTTTGTAGATTGTCCGGATATTGAAAATCGGCCATAATTTCGTCAATTCTTTACCCATTTTTAAACAAATGACATTTTCGGAAACCCATAATCTTTTCCGAGATAATGGCTATCTCACATTTTTCAATTTCGAACATTCGTCTATGACTTCTATCGTTCGAAAATTGAAAAGACGTTGTTTATGAGACAATTTTTGCTATTTTGAAAAATTTTCAAATTTGACCTACATTTTTGGATTCCTGAGGTCTAAGCGATTCCAGTAATATAAGTTTAGTTCAGAGTTATCGCCCTTTATTTTTCGAATTTTTTCGAATTTTCTGCCCATTTTCAAACCCTTATATTTTTGGAAAGGATAAATCGATATTTCTGAAACCTCTGGAACATAAAGCCATATAGTCAAACAGTCGGATAAAGCAATTTCAACAACGATCCGTAAAACGGAAGTAGTCGAAATAATTTCTGATGTTTGGAAAAAAAATGCCAAAAATGGGTGCTTTGGGGAAAAACGTGATTATTTCGTCCGATATCAACGGATTAAAGAGATTAGGATATCGTTGGGTTGCACGCGAATTGAAGTATCGTATGGTACCCATTTCATAAAGATACGATGACCCGGAAGTAAAATATCGCACGCTGAAAATCAAGTATTTTATGATTTGGAGCGTTTTTAGACGCCTTTATCTCGAAAACTGCTCCAACGATTTATCTTAAACTTTCTCTATCGAGAGTCCCTTCGGTGGTCTTTAACATGAAGCCATCCATTAAAACCTTCAAATAATTGGAATAGGACCAAAAACGGACTGAAAATCGAAAAAAGTCGAAAAATCGTGAAATTTTGGAAAATGCTCTACTATTTTTTTATTTTAAGGGATTTTCAAAAAAAAGATATATATTTAAAAAGCTAACCTAATTACGATTCTAATGATATATAATATGTATGCAGTTATTGAAATTTAATTTTCAATATTTTGACATTTTGACATTTTTAACAGTTTTGAACATAGGATTTCTCAGAAGTACTTTATTTGATCGTAAAATGTAGTATATCATTAGAGAGCCCTGTTCCCGTGCAAACTCCAAAACTGGATGTGAAAACTACTCGACAATGATTCGAAAACCGGAAGTAGTTCAAAAAACGAAGAAAAATGTTAAAAAGTTAAAAAAAAATTGGAGCTCTTGCCAAAAGTTCGAATTCTCCGTCACATATTAGCGGACCAAAACAATTAAAGTGCCGTTGGATAGTTCCATTAATAGACGATCGTATAACATCTAAATAACACGAATTTGATTCTTAGGAAATAAATTATGGTACGCCGAAAACTAAGTATTTTCCGTTTTGGAGCATTCTGAGACGCCTTTTTCTCGAAAACGACGCCTACGATTTTTCTAAAATATTTTTTACTAAGAGTCCCATCTATGGTCTAAAGTGTGCATCCAAAATTAAAAGCATTGAAATATTATAGGTGGTCCGAAAATAGCCTCAATCTGTGAAAAAAGTTGAAAAATCATTAAATTACTGAAAATGTTATTTTTTTTATTTTTTTTCGAAAATTACTCAATGAATGTTTCTGACATTTCTGATACAGGAAGTTAGGTATCTAATCAACTTGTTAAAGCTATTCCGACAATGATCGAAAAACCGGAAGTAGTCGAAAAAATCTACGATATTTTGAATTTGTTTTAAATTTTTCCAGAAAACCTTTTTTATTTATGAATATCTTTTGATGGTAGTTTACACATAGTTAAAGTATCACCCTATTTGAGCAGAAGGGAGAAAGAATTTTGTCTCAGTAATTTTCTTTAGTCGCCATTGGCTAATTTTGTTTTTCTTACCTAGGTTAATTATTTATTGTTCGATTTGTATAAAACAAAGTGCATATGCTCCGTGGTCTCAATTGTAATCGTTTTTGTTACCGTGAAATATTTCTGTAGGCAATGGAAGTGGCGTAATATTAAAAAAAACTACAATTTTAACAGTTCAGTGCCACTTTTTGAAAGTAAATATTATTTTTTTCGAAATCTGATATAGCAAAAAGGATGCGCGCTAAAGGGGCACAAGTCGTTAGCTCCGATTTTTTAATTTCAATTTCGGGCAATTTCGAATAAATGTAAAAAAAAAAGGGTAAAAATCAGTTATTTACAACCCATTCAACGTCTTCATATTTTGAACTATTTATTCGTAACTTTCATAAACTCGTAGTAATAATCCAGACGAGGAGAATGTGTGGAAAAAATAGTTCGTAATATGAGCAATTGCCGAGAAATATGCAATTTTGCATGCATCACTTTTCACGTTATTTTGCCTATAAAAGAGTAAATTATTATCCGATTTTCAATATGTTTTTTTCATTCGATGCCTAATGCCAATTTGGACTAGGTTAAGCCAATTTTACAGTTTCACTGTGACCGGAAATGGCGTCATTTGTGCAAAAACTGTAGTTTTAACCTAAAAAAACAAATATTTTATTCAAATGAGTCCTTTTTGAAATATTTTTAAAATTATGATATTTGAATCCCATCAACGAATAGCATGAACCCATACGATCATACAGATACCGGAAGTAATGTCATATTTGCAAAAACCGTATTTTTAGACATCAAAACAAAAGTGAGTTATATTTATTATTTGTTTAACGTTATAACGTTTGTTTCTTATAGCCATTTAGATTGGATCAATATAATCATACTGATATCAAAAAATTGCTGCTAGCATATTCCATTGTCGAGAAATAACCAATTTTCCAAGGATCACTTTTTAAGTTTTTTACCTTTTTAATTTCAGTTTATGGATTCTAAGTTTATTATTTATTGCCTGATATGTATAAAACAATTCTCTAAGCGATTCCAGTAATATAAGTTTAGTTCAGAGTTATCGCCCTTTATTTTTCGAATTTTTTCGAATTTTCTGCCCATTTTCAAACCCTTATATTTTTGGAAAGGATAAATCGATATTTCTGAAACCTCTGGAACATAAAGCCATATAGTCAAACAGTCGGATAAAGCAATTTCAACAACGATCCGTAAAACGGAAGTAGTCGAAATAATTTCTGATGTTTGGAAAAAAATGCCAAAAATGGGTGCTTTGGGGAAAAACGTGATTATTTCGTCCGATATCAACGGATTAAAGAGATTAGGATATCGTTGGGTTGCACGCGAAT
Organism: Patella depressa; assembly: GCA_948474765.1. NCBI lineage: Eukaryota > Metazoa > Mollusca > Gastropoda > Patellidae > Patella > Patella depressa. The sequence goes on from OX419719.1 coordinate 34,436,679, forward strand.
TGAAGTATCGTATGGTACCCATTTCATAAAGATACGATGACCCGGAAGTAAAATATCGCACGCTGAAAATCAAGTATTTTCTGATTTGGAACGTTTTTAGACGCCTTTATCTCAAAAACTGCTCCAGCGATTTTTCTTAAACTTTCTCTTTAAAGAGTCCCTTCGATGGTCTTTAGCACGAAGCCATCCAATAAGACCTTCGAATAATTGGAATAGGGCAAAAAAGGGACTGAAAATTGAAAAAAGTAAAAAAATCGTGAAATTTTGGAAAATGCTCTACTATTTTTTTATTTGAAGAGATTTTCAAAAAAAAGATATATATTTAAAAAGTTGACCTAATTACGATTCTAATGATGTATAATATGTATGCAGTTATTGAAATTTAATTTTCAATATTTTGACATTTTGACATTTTTAACACTTTTGAACATAGGATTTCTCTGAAGTATATTATTTGATCGTATAGTGTAGTATATCATTAGAGAGCCCTGTTCCCATGCAAACTCCAAAACTGGATGTGAAAACTATTCGACAATGATTCGTATACCGGAAGTAGTTCAAAAAACGACGAAAAATGTAAAAAAGATAAAAGAGAATTGGAGCTCTTGCCAAAAGTTCGAATTCTCCGTCACATATTAGCGGACCAAAATAATTAAAGTGTCGTTGGATAGTTCCATTAATAGACGATCGCATAACATCTAAATAACACGAATTTGATTCTTAGGAAATAAATTATGGTACGCCAAAAACTAATTACTTTCCGTTTTGGAGCATTCTGAGACGCCTTTTTATCGAAAACGACGCCTACGATTTTTCTTAAACATTTTTTACTCAGAGTCCTATCGGTGGCCTAGCGTGTGCATCTAATAATAAAAGAGTAGCAATATCATAGGTTGTCCAAAAATGACCTCAATCTTTGAAAAAAGTTGAAAAATCATTAAATTATTGAAAATGCTCTTTTATTTATCTTTTTTCGAAAATTACTCAATGAATATTTCTGATCTTTCTGGTACAGGAAGTTAAGTATCTAATCAACTTGTTAAAGCTATTCCGACAATGGTCGAAAAAACGGAAGTAGTCGAAAAAATCTCCGATATTTTGATTTTTTTTTACATTTTTACAGAAAACTTTTTTATTTATGAATATTTTTTGATGGTAGTTTACACAGAGTTAACGTATCACCCTACTTGAGCAGAAGTGAGAAAGAATTTTGTCTCAGTAATTTTCTTTTGTCGCCATTGGCTAATTTAGTTTTTCGTACCTAGATTAATTATTTATTGTTCGATTTGTATAAAACAAAGTGCATATGCTCCGTGGTCTTAATTGTAATTTTTTTTGGTTACCGGAAGTGGCGTAATATTAACAAAAACTACAATTTTGACAGTTCAGTACCACTTTTTGAAAGCAAATATTATTTTTTTCGAAATCTGATATAGCATGCGCGCTGTAAAGGGGCGCGCTGTAAAGTTGCACAAATCGTTAGCTCCGATTTAAGTTTCATTTTCGGGCAATTTCGAATTAATGTAAAAAAAATTGTAACAATCCGTTATTTACAACCAATTCAACGTCTTCATATTTTAAACGTCTATAATATTTTTAAAATTATGATATTTGAATCCCATCAACGAATAGCATGAACCCATACGATCATACAGATACCACAAACAAGTTTCTAACTTGTACGGTTGCCAAGAAATAGTTGAGTTTCTACAAGTCACTTTTCAAGCTTTTTGCTCTATAAAAGTGTCAATTATTATTCAATTTTTCATACAATTTTCGCCATGTGATGCCTTATGCCATTTATGATTGCAATGGTCTGATTTAACATTTCCATTATCACCGGAAGTAATGTCATATTTGCAAAAACCGTATAAAACAAAGTATGTATGTTTCATGTTGCAAATTCTCAACTTATTTGCTGCTAAAAACTGAAATTCTCCGTCACATATTAGCACACCAAAACAATTAAAAAGTCGTTGAATAGTCCCATGAATGGACTATCTTATGACATCTAAATGATACGAATTCGATTGTTAGTAAATAAATTATGGTACGCCGAAAACCAAGTATTTTCCGTTTTGGAGCATTCTGAGACGCATTTTTCTCGAAAACAACGCCTATGATTTTCCCAAAATATTTTTACTAAGAGTCCCATCGATGGTCTAGAGTGTGCATCCAAAATTATAAGCATTGAAATATTATAGGTGGTCCGAAAATGGCCTCAATCTGTGAAAAAAGTTGAAAAATCATTAAATTACTGAAAATGCTTTTTTATTTATCTTTTTTTCAAAAACTACTCAATGAATGTCTCTGAAACTTTTTGTACAAGAAGTTAAGTATCAAAGCAATTTGTTAAAGCTATCCCGACAATGATAAAAAAAACCGGAAGTAGTCGAAAAAATATCCGATATTTTAATTTTTTTTTAGATTTTTACAGAAAACTTTTTTATTTATGAATATGTTTTGATGGTATTTTACACAGGGTTAAAGTATCACCCTACTTCAGCAGGAGTGATAAAGAATTTTGTCTCCGTATTTTGCGTTATCCGCCATTGGCTAATTTAGTTTTTCGTACCTAGATTAATTATGTATTGCTCGATTTGTATAAAACAAAGTGTATATGCTCCGTGATCTCAATTGTAATTAAGCTTTCATATTTCATATGAAAGCTAATTGTTTCTGTTAAGATTATTATTATTTTTTTTGTGTGTTTTTCCTGCAAATCGGATTTCACAGAATCTAACCATAGGATGTTTCTGAAACTTTGACCTACCCCCCCAAAAATGGGTGGTGGCTGTTGATTAAATATATTTTGAAAACGTTTTGCGAATTCGAAATCACCGAATTTTACGAACGAAAAGTTGACAATGCATAGTCGTAACTTTGCTATTTTTTGACCGATTTTACTAATTCTTTTTTCTTTGAATACCTTGAAAAAAAATCAATTTCAACTGCAGTTTCACATTTTCGAATTTCGAAAATTCGTCGCTGTGATTTCGAACCCGAAGTTTAGACCAATTTGACAACTTCTTTAATAGTTGTACGATTTTCATGAAATTTAGTATATAAGTAGATCTTACCCATGTGACTTCAAAAATATAATTAGAAATTTTCTAAATTATCTCCCCTTGGTGAAATTAAGGATCAAAGTTTTAAAAAAAATCGTCGAAATATAGGTCAGAATGACCTAAAAAAAATGTAAATACTCAACAAGTAATTACTGATTCCTACACAAAATATGGAGTTTGTCGATCGAACCGGAAGTGCCACCATTTTCAAACATGAAAAATCCCTAAGGTTTTTTTGCTATTTTACTTACAGACACGGGAGTTATATTTTCTAAATCCTTGAGGGATGGCCCAAAAATCGGTGGGAGCAGAATTTTGATTTAGGTCAACTGATGGTTGCCATTTTGAAGTGAATATGAAAAGTAGTAGTAATTTGAAGGGCCGAGACTTTGAAACACAATAACTCTCCTTCTAATTGAGCTAGAATGTTCAATATTGGTGTAGACGTTCACTAGGTCAATGTCATGATTGAGTGCAAAGATGAGCATTTTCGGCCTAGGGTAAGCAGAGATAAGCATGCTGATTTGTTGATTCTTTAGGGCACAATAACTTCGGTTATAATGAAGGGAGGGTGGTGAAACTCTTGTCAATCGAGAGTCTAATAGCTAGCCTGTTGTGTGAAATCATTGTATCATTTTTACGATTTGGAGCATTTTTAAAGGTCCTTTTCTCTTAAAGTCAACATAATATTTTTGGGGAACTTCTTCTACAAAGAGTCTTATCGGTAGTCTTTTATATGAAACCATCGATCAACAGTCCAAAATATCTGGAGTAGAAGAATAAAAGGATCGAAAATTGAAAACGGGCACCCTTTCATTGTTAAGCAAAACATGCAGTGTGGGTGGCTACAATCTGCACATTTAGTCATCGTTTTGAGCTTTTTCAACAATATCGAATTCCAACTGCTAAGGGATCTTTTACGTGCACTCCAATGTGTACACGGCGGGTGGGGGGACACGCACTCTTTTGCACCACTCCAGCTCTCCGCTCGGCCCGTCTCCCCAGGGAAATAGACACACAAAGAATTTGAGTAAGCACAAGTATGGGTTCTGTCCACCTTCTCTCGTCTACGGTCACAACACGTTGAAAACACCAGTTCACGTCCGATCGCTGAAGTTAAGCAACGTCGGGCCCGGTCAGTACTTGGATGGGTGACCGCCTGGGAACACCGGGTGCTGTAGACGCCTTTTTTTTAAACCGACACCCCCCCCCCACACACACACACGCAAAATCAATAAGCGGGTCAATTCAAATAAGTATAACTACGGTTTCTGTCCACCTTCTCTCGTCTACGGCCAAACCACGTTGAAAACACCAGTCAGTACTTGGATGGGTGACCGCCTGGGAACAACGGGTGCTGTAGACGCCTTTTTAAAACCGACAACCCCCACTCCCCCCAAAAAAAATCAATAAGCGGGTCAATTCAAGTAAGTATAACTACGGGTTCTGTCCACCTTCTCTCGTCTACGGCCATACCACGTTGAAAACACCAGTTCTCGTCCGATCACTGAAGTTAAGCATCGTCGGGCCCGGTTAGTACTTGGATGGGTGACCGCCTGGGAACACCGTGTGCTGTAGACGCCTTTTTGCCCTAAACTCATTAATTTACCATTTTGTTGTGAGCGGCTTGTTATTCTCCCTATATGACATATTGCACGTGTCTGATTTCAAAGGGGGGAGGGGTGGCTGAATGGTTAGCACGCGCGCCTGTCATTGAGTTAACTAGCGTGTTTTCGAAGGAGTAAGGTCGCCTGTCCAACCTGCCATTTTTAATTTTTTTCCGGCAATTTTCATTTCATTTTCTCATCCGTCTCATTACAGTAATACAAGTTTTGGTTATTTCCCTTTAGTTTTCAGATCATTGTTATTCCTGGGTGCAATGTTTCATACTATATTTAGACTTGTAATTTTGCGAGTTTTTGACCAATTTTGATAATTTTTTCTTCTTATCGTTTCATTTAGGATACTTGATACAATCGATGACATGTGACGATGAATATGAAAGCTTTCATATCTGCATGGGACAGTAGCAGATCTAGTTTTTTTTGTTACCGTGACATTTTCTGCACGCAACGGAAGTGGCGTAATATTAACAAAAACTACCATTTTGACAGTTAAGTACCACTTTTTGACAGCAAATATTATTTTTTTTCGAAAACTGATATAACAAAAAGTATGCGCCTTTTGTAAAGGCGCATACAATGTTTGGCTCAGATTCTTAAATTTCAATTTCATTTTCGGGCAATTTCGAATAAAATGTAACAAAAAGTGTAAAATTCAGTTATTACAACCCATTCAACGTCTTCATATTTTGAAATATTTATTCGTAACTTTCATAAACTCGTAGCAATAATCCAGACGAAGAGAATATACAGTATCGTTTGGTAGCTGGATAGATCGGCTATTGTATGACGTATTTCCTGTCTGATTCATGAAAGCCGATTCAGTGCTGTGGACGAAATGCAACAGGTTGGACTGGCATGTACATTTGGACATCCCCTCCCCTCCTTAAACATGTGACTGGCACCCTGGTTGATTTACGTGTAAGCAAATGTGTACATAGGACCTCGGTTTCGCGTCTACTCTGATCTATTATTTTCGGGCACCATCCCTACACCTTTGACAAGGGAGGAACTATGCTGATGCTGACAAATCTGAATATTTCTCGATAAATGCAGGGATTGGACATGGGATCTACAAGTTAGTGAGTTACAAGCAGGGCTACCAAAAGGAATGCCTACCAAGAATAACCTGGCTAATGAAACGTGGAATATGTCATGCAGTTTGTTACAAGGGATTATCTGTCTGGACAGCTGCCATAGCAAACAGGCCATTTATTTTCTTTTTTGCCGTTGAACATATCTTTTCAGGGGTTTTCAGGCGTGCTAAAGACTTAAATCGTAGTAAAAATTTGATCAGACGATATCCAACATTTATTTGCTATTTTTTCAATTGATATTTTTTTATTTAGAATTGCAAGGGTGCTGAAGACGAAAATCGTTGTAAATGCACTCTTTTCGTAACGAAAAATCCACAACATCATAGTGTTATACTGAAGAACAATCTATACATTAGTAGTAATTTGTATATTATAACTTTGGTAGGATTAACTGAAGTTAATATCATCAATTAATTAGCACCTTAGTGCCAGCTAGTGGACAGGAGATTAAGATTATTGTTGATTAGGTAATCATCAAAGAAGCCGCCACAATTGTACGTGGTTTCAGTTAACACGTGGATTAAAATAAGATTTTGAGTGTACGATACGTCTATAGTATTTTCAGATACCGTAACGTTATCAAAATTTGAGTCCCTATAGATAGCTGCCAATTTAATAGTCAAGTAAAGCTTACGTCCACTTTCGTGCATTTTGGCTTTGATGTAATTAAGCAATGGCAGGTTCGAGAATCGTCGCATTTCGGCTCGTTGGTCGTTCTCATTTTTTCGACCCATGGTGATAAGAACATTTTAAACAATGATATCCAATACGCATTCCTTATTTTACACGCCGTATGAAGAAGCGACAGTTAACAGAATTCAGCTATCGATAAAATTCCCTTCAAAAAGAAAATTATTGGCCATTTTTATTTCCATTTAAGGCCTACAAATTATTTTTTAAAGATGGTATGAGATATTATTCGCAGTAAATAATGAGTTGTCGACGGCTTTATCATTGACCCGTGACAGTTGATTAGTATTACTCAACGACACACACCCGCTTGCCGATTAATTTACATAATCAGTTACATGGTTTTGATTAACACTCAAAGGCAATCTATATACGATCAGAATTAATTTTTTTCTGTCACTTATCAGATTGAATCGCATGTAGGTACCCCAAAACATAATTGCCAAAACCAAATATTTATCGCCCGCTCAGCCATCCTCGTAACCATAATGCTTTGCACGCGATGTCTGGGCCAATCAGCAAACGAGTTGTGTAGACAGCATGGCCACATGGTGTTTGTTTATATTTTCTAGGGGTTTTAAAACTCGAGCTTGTCCGTTCAAAATCAATTCAGAGATAATATTTTGATAATATTTGATATCTGGAGATTCTCCGTTTTACAACGATGCCAATTATTATGCAAGAGGAATGACCGGTCGTTCCATAGCGAGCGAAGGAACATAACTAATTTCGCCGAGAATTTTAAGAAATAGGACAGATTTAAGAATACTATGACCGACATAATTCATATGAGTTCTACATATATTCAAATTCAATATTATATTCCCCATTTTGTTAAACATATCTTTCACAACATTAATGTATTTTAAATCTATTTTATTTACCTAATTATATCTCATGTAAGATACGTGTTGAATTATACAGACATTGGCATGAGTGACATATTGTCCTTATCAAAACGGATAGAGTAAAACTCTTTACAATCCAATATCAGCTGGCCCCTGGCCTATAGAACCTTCTTAATCTAGCCAAGGGCTATTACGTCAGATATAATTTAGACTAGGCATTGAAGTCTAACAATGAAGGGATTAAGAGTTGGTCATTGACCAAACTCTCCACAAAAGAAACTATTGTTTTAGATTTTAACTTAGAGACCATATTTTATAGTTTAATTGTCAATATGTCATACTTGTCCATTATATATTTTGTAAGAACTGTAATTCAAGCAGACAGAGTGAGCTACGGTTTAGAATGAATCGGATCTCTCTCTTTCTTGTAAATATTTGTTGATTTATCTATGTTTAATAAATTACATAGAAGTTACTTGGACTCAGTCTTAATTTAATAAGACCAGAAATAACGTGGTCACATATGGTAGAGATATGCCGGCTTTTGATTACCTCAACAACATTGCCAAAGCGAGTACCCCCGATACTTGGATGTAGCCGAAGGTCAAAAGCAACGTAGAGTCCGACCTACAGAAATGCTGAAGAACAGGAACGAAGAATAGTCGGACCAGGAATGATAGAAGTCTGAAGGGTTTATAAAGCTTTTTCTACAAAAATAGTAAGTACAACACATACTAATTTGATCTGCTATTAAAAAGAACAATAAGGAAAGACATAACATATATCTTGCGTGAAGTATCTAAAAAAAAAAAAAATGACTAATTCCGAGTGTCTTGATTCTCAATGTATGGATGCCCTATATTTACAACATGATCTACAAACTATTTGTTCTGTAGTGGCCAAAATAAAGCATAATACAATTCAAGCAAAACTAGAAAACAAACAATATGAGTGCTTGATCGACTCCGGTGCTAGTATAAGTATAATAAGTTACCAAATCCTAAAACAAATTAATAAACACCACTGCATCGAAACAGCAGAATGGTCACAGGTTAGCGGTGTTGGTGGTCATTTAATAAGCGTAATGGGTAAAGTTACACTTAATATTGACATTGATAATGTTTTATTTCCAATAACGTTCCACGTATTTAATAAATTAAATCACAATATAATTATAGGTATAGATTTTATGTCCGATATTAAAGCTATTATTAACTTAGAAAAGATGACATTTTCAATTGATGATAAACAAATCCCAATAACTTCAAAAAAATCGGGAGACGGAAAAGCGTATACAAAAGCAGAAGTAACGTTACAAGCCAATTCAGAATCTATCATTCCTGTTAAAATTGTGAATATACCCAAAAATAACACAATATTGTTGGAACCCAATGATACTTTAGTCAAGCACAGCGTTCTAGGTGCAAAATGTATATCTCCTTTAAATGAATTTAACACCTCACTATATAAAATATTAAATCCAACTAATACGATTATTGTGATTGAGGAAAATACGCCAATTGCAGATGTTACTTTAATCGACGATGATTGTGTCCTTTCAAATTTAGATGATGTTAATACAGAATTGAAATCGATAAACAGTTTTTATGAACCTTCGAAACACGAAATTAATGAATATATTACTAAAGCTAACAATTTAGGTTTTAATCTTAATAAAACACTCCTCGATAAGGAAGAAAAACGAAAATTACAAATATTTCTGGGGAAAAATGCTGATATCTTTGCTAGGAATGATTCCGAGCTAGGAAAAACTAATCTTTACTACCATAAAATAGAAACTGGTGACAATCCTCCGATAAAATCAAGGCCTTATAGGGTTACCCCTGAGACTAAGACAATTATTGAAGAGAAAACAAAACAAATGCTAAAAGATGGTATAATAAAGGAATCTAACTCGGACTTCTATTCACCAGTTGTTATAGCTAAAAAGCGTGATAGTAATGAATTGAGATTTTGCGTCGACTACAGAAGATTGAATAAAATTACAGTTCCATTTTCCTTTCCAATACCAAGGCTAGATGAAATATTAGACACCATAGCAGAATCGGAAGCGAAAATATTTAGTAGCATGGATTTGAAAAATTCTTTCTGGCAAATACCTCTGCACCCAGATACTGCACATAAAAGTGCATTTATAACACACGAAGGAATATTTGAATTCACACGCCTACCCTATGGTTTGATGAACTCGCCAACTTCATTCATGTCTCTGATTACAAAAGTTCTAAAAGGATTATCATGGAAAATATGTCTGGCTTATATTGATGATATATGTTGCTTTAGTAAGGATTTCAATTCCCACTTAATAGCACTTGAACAAATTTTTGACCGGTTACGACATGCCAACTTAAAGCTGAAGCCTTCAAAGTGTAATTTTGCTGCTAAAGAAATAAAATATCTTGGACATATAATTAGCGACAAGGGAATTCAAATTGATAAATCAAAAACTGCTGCAGTGGCTACGTTCCCAAGACCTAAATCTCAGAAGGAAGTTAGAAGTTTTCTTGGTTTGACCAATTATTACAGAAAGTTTATAAAAGGGTATTCCATAATTGTTTCACCTTTAACCGATTTGCTTTCTAAAAATATAACGTTTGAATGGTCCAAAAAATGTGAAAACGCATACGTAAATCTAAAAGAAGCGTTGAGTACAGCACCAGTGCTTATCTTTCCAAAGCTGGATAAACAATTCATTATCCACTGTGATGCATCAAACAATGCTATTGCATATGTCTTATCACAAATCCATGATGAAATGGAGCATCCCATTTCTTACGGAGGGCGTTCACTGCACAAGGACGAACGAAACTGGCCTATAACTGGCAAAGAAGGACTGGCGTTAATAGAAGCTATCGAAGAATACAAGATTTATCTGCAGGCAAACGAGTTCATAGTTTATACCGATCGTATTGCATTAACATGGCTAGCAAATGTCAAAACCCAAAAATCAGGTAGACTAGGGCGTTGGGCATTGCGACTGCAGGGTTATAAGTTTAAGATTAAGCACATTGCAGGTACGAGAAACGTCGCAGCTGATTGCCTCTCCGGACGTGAATACGACGAAGTAAGGGAGAAACCAGCTGAACCCGACGCACATATATTCAGTACATCATGCGAAGTTTCATCTTTAACTTCGCTTACCTTTGAATATAAAAATGACTGCAAAATTAATAACCAATATAGCGTCAATACCGTTAATGTTCTCGATAATTTATTCAAAAATAACAACGATCCGGGTCAATTATTACACAATATCAACCTTCATCATTTACAGAAAATTTGTTCTGACTACGCTGATATAATAATTTACCTGAAAAATAAAGTAGTACCCGAAAACAAATGTGACGCTGATAGAGTTGTTAGTGAAGCAAAATCTTTCGATATCATTGATGGCATTTTATATCACTTTTATACGCCTCGAACCAAAAATATATCTAAATCAGAAAGAATAATTAAGCAAATAGCAGTGCCAAAAACTTTACGACATGATATATTGCAAGTTTACCATGATAATTTACCAACCGGCGGTCATCAAGGAGCGGAACGTACATTAAGTAGCATAAGATTAAGGTACTACTGGCCGCGAATGTTTAGCGAAATTACAAACTACGTGAAAACTTGTGAGATGTGTCAGCAAGCCAAAAACGATCTGCATGCAAATCCAGTACCATTAACGCCTATGCCGATTGAGGATGTATTTTGTAGATGGCATATGGATTTTCTTGGTCCATTCCCCACAGCAAAGGATGGTAGTAAATACTGCTTATTATTAGTTGACAGTGCTTCGAAATGGCCGGAAAGTTTTGCTTTAAAATCACAATCTGCAAAAGACGTGGCAGACGTTTTATACAAGAATGTGTTTACCAGATATGGATGTCCACGATCTTTAATATCAGATAGAGGTACACAATTTATGTCTAACCTGGTAAAAGCACTATGTGGACTATTCGAAGTAAAACGCCATTATACAAGCCCATACCATCCACAAACTAACAGCACATGCGAACGAATGAACAGATTCATTAAAGATAGATTGAAGGTCTACTGTACGCAAGATCAAACTAACTGGCCTGATCTGCTTCCTGGAATAATGATGGCTTATAGAATGACACCAGCTACTCAATCTACGGGACAGTCACCATTTTACATGCTTTTCGGTCGTCAGATGCGTACAGCTCTAGATAATGCATTAGCTCCTAAAGAGACAATATCAAATTCTGTTAAAGAGTATATGTCAAGAATACTCCAAAATCTGGAAGTAACCCGTAAAGAGGCAGAAATCTGTGTAAAACAGGCACAAGCAAAGTATACACAGCAGCACGATAAGAAAGCGAAAGTGCCACATTTAAAAACAGGCGATAAAGTCTGGCTATTCTGTTCTAAAACAACTGTTGGACTCTCCGCCAAACTTCAAAAACATTGGGTAGGACCATACTATATAACCCAATCTAAAGACAATTTTACATATTGTCTGCGACGTGTAGAGGACAACCGAGAGGTGAAGTCACTAATCAATGCCGCTAGATTGAAACTATATTACGATCCGTCCAGCCGTCCAGCGTATTGTCCTACAGAATATCTAGGTTCAGACAGTAACCTTAATCCCGAAGAATTAGAAGAAGTTATAACACAACCAGAACGTACAGAACACACAGATGATTCCAAAACAGCTGATCCTAACCCCGCCAAAACAAATGCGTATGAAGACCTCATAAATAGGAAAAATAATCACAAAAATTCAGAGATTAGGACAAAAGAATTAATAAAGAAACCTGCCAAGAGCGATAATAAATTCAAAAAGGAAGATATTAAGTCATTAGTAGCTTTTAAAAAAAAAAAACAGAACATGTTTTATAAAGTAAAATGGACAGATCATTCCAAACCAAACTCTAGGGAACCATCAGACATGCTGCCGAGCAAAATTATACAGAATTATCACATCCAAAGAACTAAAGAGGGTAAAATTAGAAAGCGACCATTAAGAAATCATAAATTTTTTGACAAAGTTAATATTGCCAGTATTTCCACGCAACAATTTAGTCCTCCAAAACGTGAATGCCATCATCTCGATAGTAAAACAAACTGGAGGAATGAAATTTCAAGACTTGAAAATAGATTTATGAATAAGAGAAATTCGGATAACTACAATCTGCACCGCCATGTAGAAGACAGAACATCGGATTTGGAAGACTACATGTCAAATAATTTATACCAGGAGTCACGTCGATTAGAGGAACATGTTAATGTAGAATTCAATACACTACATACGATACAAAAATATCATTTCCAATTAATTCTTAATATTATACACAAGATGGGAATATTGAGCGCCAAGTCCATTGAAGATATATTCAATTTGATTCAGATCTAGACAAACGAAAATACCCCTGATGACGTGGGGCTAAGAATTCGTCATCCGCAAGCTAAATTGCGAATCGTAAAAGGCGATTGAAATTTGCTACAGAAACAGATCTATGTTTCCTTTCATTATTATTTAAATAATAATTTGGTATTTCATTGACATATTGTTAACCACGTGGCCTAGCTAACCATGCAAGTTTACAATATATTATTGCGTATGTTTCATTGGTGACGATCAATGAAATTATGTATTTTTTTACAAAATTAATTTAGAAATTAACATAGACCTTGTTCTGTACCTGCACTAAAGAATTAGTGAAATCATTTAGGCCTAGATAAAGAAATGGAATTGAACAATCTGAACGTTATAAAGGACTGAAAATATATAAAATATAATATATTCGGAAATGGATATGAATATAAGTAAAATATAAATTTGAAAATGAGTTATATGAAGATGCAAATGATCTGAAAATGTTATTATTTTAGAATGTTTGATCTAAAGGATCTAATTAAGGCAATGAAGATAATAATAAATGAAACTCGGTCAAGTAAAAATATATAAATGGAAATTCAAAATATTAACTATGTTAAAATTATATTAACGTGTGTGAAATATAAACGTTAAAAATTAAATGATCTATGAGGTCGATATTGGTGAAGTTACCAAATAATAAGAATAAATGATATATGAATAAATATGAATTAATGATATGGATAAACTTGAATGAATGATATTATATGAGATTAATATACGTTATATAATTGTATATTCAGAAAGTCATGAGATATGACTTTATCGTAAATATACGAAAAAAAAACTACCTGGATAGTATAAGTACGATAATTTTCACATGATAAAATGTGACAATAAAGAGACATGTAAGATATTACTTACAATATATAATACGAGTAAAGATATGTTATTTAAGATATTAATTTAAAAAAAAAAAAAAATAATGAGAATATAATTTAAATATATCACAAAAATATATAAATATATCGTAAAGATATATAAATATGTAAAGATATATAAATATGTAAAGATACATAAATAGATCCTAAAAAAATATATGATTGAAACACATCGTAGAGATATGTGATTATGAGTATTAATGTGTGATTTAAGATGATAATTATTAATAATGTGAATATGATTTAAATATAAAGATACTTAAATATATCGTAAAGATATATATATATATATGTAAATATATCGTAAAGATATATACATGTAAATATATCGTAAAGATATACACATGTAAATATATCGTAAAGAAATGTGATTGAAACACATTGTAAAGATATGTGATTATGAATATGTTTTAAACTATATCGTATAGATATGTGAATGTGATCTAAATATACTGTATATAAATGTGATATAAATATATCTTAAAGATATTTGAATATGGTGTAATTATATCCTAAGGATATACATAATGTGAAGGATAATGGATGCGTTCAATGAACATCCAGAATACAGACAAATGCTTCGTGATATATATCACTACATTATTGTGAATGTGTATATAAGTATATATTTGAATATAAGAATGTTACCTTTTGATAATAATAATAATAGTAATAAAACAATATCAAGATACGTTTTTTTATGATCACCGATCGCTGCTCTTGATGAAAAAAAAAAGAAAGAAAAATACAAATGATTAGGTTTGGTAACAAGCACACTTATACAATTATGGTTATTTTATGATTATCTGTTTTAACACAATATTTTAGTATTATTTACCCCTAACCAACCCCTACTTTCCATATTGAGAACTAATACACTTGTTTCTATAGTTGTTCTGGAACGCGGTGCATTACGTATATATATATATGTGTGTTTAATCAAAAAGAAAGAAAGAAAGTAGTATTGCAGATCAAATTGTATGTTGTTGTATGAGCTAATTTTACAGATGGACGTCATAAACCAAGCAGCATACTATCAAACCATTTCCGATAGTCTGAAGTTCGTCTGTGAAACCAGTATAAAGAAGAGCAACTGGAAAATCCGTTTGGCTCACTTGGAAAAACTGGAAATATCATTCTTGCTCATCAGATAACAACAGCAACTATGAGGATGACAAACATTATTCATTATTCTGTTACTAGATATTGCAGAATGCAGGAAGAAATAGAAAACAAAACAGTAATGTGTGTGTTTAACAAACCCCAAACTTATTTCACAAGTGTATTGGCGAATCTGTGTCGTTTTAAAACTGCATTCCTGAATCTGTTCGGTGTAAAATATTATGCACGGTAATGATGCCTATATATAAGTATTTATATGTGAAAAACATTTAACTGAAATGGACGAATACTACCTACAGTGAACCAAAACAAAGTACCTGATATCCTGATATTAAACTGAACTTTCCCTTATATTATACAAACATTCTTTACAATTATAATACATGCTTATAGTGAAAGTGTTTACAAGATGTGTATATACTTTATTGTTCTTAAAACTTATTTTCAAAGACGTATCCATTATGTCAAAATGTATATATTTTTATTTCTTTTATATTTCACGAATTCTTTGCATATTAGTTGTATAAACGAGCAATTTAGCATTATCTTACCAGGAGGTAAGATTTTAGGGAGCCCGAGGGAAATATGACCGACATAATTCATATGAGTTCTACATATATTAAAATTCAATATTATATTCCCCATTTTGTTAAACATATCTTTCACAACATTAATGTATTTTAAATCTATTTTATTTACCTAATTATATCTCATGTAAGATACGTGTTGAATTATACAGACATTGGCATGAGTGACATATTGTCCTTATCAAAACGGATAGAGTAAAACTCTTTACAATCCAATACCAGCTGGCCCCTGGCCTATAGAACCTTCTTAATCCAGCCAAGGGCTATTACGTCAGATATAATTTAGACTAGGCATTGAAGTCTAACAATGAAGGGATTAAGAGTTGGTCATTGACCAAACTCTCCACAAAAGAAACTATTGTTTTAGATTTTAACTTAGAGACCATATTTTATAGTTTAATTGTCAATATGTCATACTTGTCCATTATATATTTTGTAAGAACTGTAATTCTAGCAGACAGAGTGAGCTACGGTTTAGAATGAATCGGATCTCTCTCTTTCTTGTAAATATTTGTTGATTTATCTATGTTTAATAAATTACATAGAAGTTACTTGGACTCAGTCTTAATTTAATAAGACCAGAAATAACGTGGTCACAATACGATACTCTTACAAAACGTTCAAATAAAGGTGTTCTAAAATCTTTTATTGCTATTTTGATCTTTTGTGTCGATAGATAGTATATTTATAGACTCATTTTTGAGAAAATCTCATCAATATTTTCACTTATTTTGCAATCCGACTCAAGATGGCGTGTTCAATCACAAATATTACGGCAGGCTGAAGATCTAGTATTTTCCTTTTTGGGCTTTTATATGATATCAGAATACAAATTCGATGGTTAGGCAATAGATTATGAGATGCCGAAAATGTAGTATTTTCCTCTTTTTTTTGGAGCCCATTCAGCCTCGCTTATGTCGAAAACTACTACTATTTCTCTTCTTAAACTTCTGTTACCCCGAGTCCTATCGGTCGTTTAGAGTATAAAGATAAATTTAAAAGCATGGCAATGATATAAAGGACCCTGAAAGTCGATTCAGCACTGCTATGCAGGTCTAGTTATTATTATTTTTTTCCGCGGGAGCCTATTTCTCCATGCATAAACTATTTTTCAAACTTCTGCGCATACCGGAAGTGGCCAAACTTTGTAGGTTGTCCGGATATTGTAAATCGGTCAAAATTTCGTCAATTCTCTACCCATTTTTAATCAAATGACATTTTCGAAACCCTGAATCTTTTGCGAGATAATGGCTATCTCACATTTTTCAATTTCGAACATTCGTCTATGACTTCTATCGTTCGAAAATTGAAAAGACGTTGTTTATGAGACAATTTTTGTTATTTTTCAAAATTTGCAAATTTGACCTACAATTTTTGGATTCCTGAAGTCTATGCGATTCTAGTAATATAAGTTTCATTCAGAGTTATCGCCCTTTATTTTTCGAATTTTTTTCGAATTTTCTGCCCATTTTGTAACCCCTATATTTTTTGGAAAGGATAAAACGATATTTCTGAAACCCCTGAAACATAAAGCCATATTGCCAGAGAGTTGTATAAAGTAATTTCAACAACGATTCGTAAACCGGAAGTAGTCGAAATAATGTCTGATTTTTTGAAAAAAACTCAAAAAATGGGGGCTTTACGAAAAACGTGATTTCTTCGTCCCATATCAACCGATCAAATAAATTAAGGCATCGTTGGTTTACATCGGAATTGGAGTATCGTATGATACCCAATTCATACAGATACGATGATCCAGAAGTAAAATATGACACGCTGAAAATCAAGCATTTTTTGATTTGGAGCGTTTTTGGACGCCTTTATCTCACAAACTGCTCCAGCGATTTTTATTAAACTTTATCTATCGACGGTCCTTCCGATAATCTTTAGCATGAATCCATCCATTAAGACCTTCATATAATTGGAATAAGACAAAAAAGGGACTGAAAATTGAAAAAAGTAAAAAAATCGTGAAATTTTGGAAAATGCTCAACTATTTTTTTTATTTTAAATCTAAAAAGCTGACCTGATTACTATTCTAATGATGTTTAATATGTATGCAGTTATTGATATTTAATTTTCAATATTTTGACATTTTGACATTTTTAATACTTTTGAACATAGGATTTCTCAGATGTATTTTATTTGATCGTATAGTGTCGTATATCATTAGAGAGCCCTGTTCCCATGAAAACTCCAAAACTTGATGTGAAAACTACTCGACAATGATTCGTATACCGGAAGTAATTCAAAAAACGAAGAAAAATGTAAAAGAGATGAAAAAAAAATTGGAGCTCCTGCCAAAAGTTCGAATTCTCCGTCACATATTAGCGGACCAAAACAATTAAAGTGTCGTTGGATAGTTCCATTAATAGACGATCGTATAACATCTAAATAACACGAATTTGATTCTTAGGAAATAAATTATGGTACGCCGAAAACTAAGTATTTTCCGTTTTGGAGCATTCTGAGACGCCTTTTTCTCGAAAACGACGCCTACGATTTTTCTTAGACATTTTTTACTCAGAGTCCTATCGGTGGCCTAGCGTGTGCATTTAATAATAAAAGCGTTGCAATATTATAGGTGGTCCAAAAATGACCTCAATCTTTGAAAAAAGTTGAAAAATCATTAAATTATTGAAAATGCTCTTTTATTTATCTTTTTTTCGAAAACTACTCAATGAATGTTTCTGAAATTTCTGGTACAGGAAGTTACGTATCTAATCAACTTGTTAAAGCTATTCCGACAATGGTAGTAAAACTGGAAGTAGTCGAAAAAATCTCCGATATTTTGAATTTTATTTACATTTTTACAGAAAACTTTTTTTATTTATGAATATTTTTTGATGGTAGTTTACACAGAGTTAAAGTATAACCCTGCTTAAGCAGAAGTGAGAAAGAATTTTGTCTCAGTAATTTTCTTTAGTCGCCATTGGCTAATTTAGTTTTTCGTACCTAGATTAATTATTTATTGTTCGATTTGTTTAAAACAAAGTGCATATGCTACGTGGTCTCAATTGTATTTTTTTTTTGTTACCGTGAAATTTTTCTGCACGCAACGGAAGTGGCGTAATATTAACAAAAACTACAATTTTGACAGTTCAGTATCACTTTTTGAAAGTAAATATTATTTTTTTCGAAATCTGATATAGCAAAAAGGATGCGCGCTGTAAAGGGGCACAAATCGTTAGCTCTGATTTTTTAATTTCAATTTAATTTTCGGGCAATTTCGAATGAATTTTTAAAAAAGTGTAACAATCAGTTATTTACAACCCATTCAACGTCTTCATATTTTGAACTATTTATTCGTTACTTTCATAAACTCGTAGTAATAATCCAGGCGAGGAGAATGTATGCAAAAAATAGTTCGTAATATGAGCAATTGCCGAGAAATATGCAATTTTGAATGCCTCACTTTTCACGTTATTTTATTCAAATGAGTCTATTTTATAATATTTTTAAAATTATGATATTTGAATCCCATCAACGAATAGCATGAACCCATACGACCATACAGATACCACAAAAAAGTTTCTAACTTGTACGGTTGCCGAGAAATAGACGAGTTTCTACAAGTCACTTTTCAAGCTTTTGGTCTATAAAAGTGTCAATTATTATTCATACAGTTTTCACCATGTGATGCCTTATGCCATTTATGATTGCAATGATCTGATTTAACATTTCCATTATCACCGGAAGTAATGTCATATTTGCAAAAACCGTATTTTTAGACTTCAAAACAAATATTTTTCTGAAGTGAGTTAAATTTATTATTTGTTTAACGTTATAACGTTTGATTCTAATGGCCATTTAGATTGGATCAATAGAGGGTGTCACTGAATCATAACAACTACAGTATCGTTTGGTAGCTCGATGGATCGGCTATTGTATGACGCACTTCCTGTCTGATTCCTGAAAGCCGATTCAGCACTGCAGGTCTGTAGGTCTAGTTATTAGGGTTTCACACTGCGTAGCTTATGTGAAACACTATTGTTTTTGTTAAAATTATTCTTCTTATTATTATTATTATTCAGATTCCAATTTGAATAGATCTCAGCAACTGTTTGTCGCATCGTTACGATTTCTTCGGTTTTACTGGGAAAGTGGGTGTGACTTAGAGGATAAAGCTATTTTGAACGTTCTGCGACTATGCGAAATGTCCGAAATCCCCGAAGTTATCGTTTTTAAAAATATTGCAGTAATTTTAACAATCATCATGGGATTTTAACTTTCGATACATTTTGGCATAGCCGGAGACAGGGCACATAGCTACACTACTTTCGATTTTTGATTTTCGGCAAATCTTCGAAGATATTAGGCGCCAAATTTTGAAAATTTAAAATTTTACAAAAAACTTTTTTATTTATGAATATTTTCAGTTTTTCAGTCCTAGATTATTTTTTTATTGTTCAATTTGTATAAAACAAAGTTCATATGCTTCGTTGTCTCAATTGTCATTTTTTTTGTTACCAATAATGTTATCTGTCGGCAACGGAGGTGGCGTAAATTTACCATTAACTACAATTTTGACAGTTAGGTACAATTTTTCAAAAGAAAATATTATTTTAATTTAAAACTGATATAACTAAAAAAGTGTGTCCTTTAAAGGCGCAAAAAATGTCGGAAGCAGTTTTTTTTAATTTCTATTTCATTTTCTAGCAAATTGGATTAAGAGGTGAAAAAAGGCGTAAAATTGACCTATTTACAACCCATTCAGGCTTTTCAGATTTTAAAATATTTTTACATAACTTTTATAAACTTGTAGCTAAAATCCATACGAAGAGAATGTATGTGAACATTAGTTTGTAATATAAGCAGTTGCCGAGAAAAGGCAGTTTTGCATAAGTCACTGTTTTCGTAATTTTGCCTGTAAAATAAATAGTCATTTATTAATGGATATTCGCAAATGTGACATCATTTGATTCAAAAAGCAAGTATGCGTCATATCAAGTTGATTACAATTTACAATTACCACCGGAAGTGGCGCCATTTGGTCAAAAACTGCCTTTTTAACTTTTAAAATCGATATTTTTTCAACCAAGAATTATTTAATATGTAATATTAATATTAACTTTTGGTTTAAATTCACATACTAACAAAACTCATATAGATATCATAAAATTGTTTGTAACTTGTTCGGTTGCCGAGATATAGGCGGTTTTCTAAAAGTCACTTTTGAAAGATTTTGGCCCATAAAAGTGTCAATTATTATTCGATTTTCATAAAATTTTCACCCTTTAACAATGTTATAAAACTAAATTCATGTTTTTAGTATCACCGGAAGTAATGTCATTTTGGCAAAAACTGTATTTTTAGCCTGTAATGTTTTTACAATTATGATATTTAATGCCAATCAACAAATAGAATGGACCCATACGATCATACAGATGCCACAAAATCGTTTCTAACTTGTACGGTTTCCGAGAAATAGCCGATTTTCTACAAGTCACTTTTCAATGTTTTGGGTCTATAAAAGTGGCATATATTATTCGATTTGCATAAAATGTTCCCATGTGTGGCCTTATGCCATTTCTGATTTCATAAAAGTAATTGAACATCTTCATCAAGGGTAACTTGGCACCGGAAGTGACATGTTCAAGGGTAACGTGGCACCAGTGAAACCCGTCATTCCTGCATGCAGGTGTAGTTGATTTTTGTTTTTACCGGTACTATTTAAGATCTGCTCTTGCTTGACCATTTCTTCTATATATTAACCCAGATTCGTCTTATAATGGATTAGGCAGTCTTCTTTTTTCACTATGGCACTACCAGTTTTTATACGCCCACATTGAAATGTGGTCGTATTTATTGTCGTCGCCCCCGTCCGTCCGTCGGTCTAGAGGCTAAAGTCTAAAGTTAATATCCGATTGACTTTTAATTTATACACAATGTTTAAGGTCATGAGACGAAGAAGCCTATTGTTTTTCAGCGATTTCCGATAATAACTATTAGAGTTATGGCCCTTGATCACTTCAAAAAATCTTGTGGATGCTTTAGTGGCCAAAGTTAATATTCGATTGACTTTAAATTTATACACAATGTTTAAGGTCATGAGACGAAGAAGCCTATTGTTTTTCAGCGATTTCCGATAATAACTACCAGAGTTATGGCCCTTGATCACTTCAAAAAATCTTGTGGATGCTCTAGTGGCCAAAGTTAATATTCGATTGACTTTAAATTTATACACAATGTTTAAGGTCACGAGACGAAGAAGCCTATTGTTTTTCAGCGATTTCCGATAATAACTATTAGAGTTATGGCCCTTGATCACTTCAAAAAATCTTGTGGATGCTATAGAGGCCAAAGTTAATATCCGATTGACTTTGAATTTATACACAATGTTTAAGGTCATGAGACGAAGAAGCCTATTGTTTTTCAGCGATTTCCGATAATAACTACCAGAGTTATGACCCTTGATCACTTCAAAAAATCTTGTGGATGCTCAAGAGGCCAAAGTTAATATCCGATTGACTTCAAATGTATACACAGTTTTTAAGGTCATGAGACGAAGAAGCCTATTGATTTTCAGCGATTTCTGATAATTAGTGCCAGAGTGGTAGTCCTTGATCACTTCAAAAAATCTTGTGGATGCTCTAGAGGCCAAACTTAATATGCAATGAGACTTCAGATTGATACACAGAGTTTAGGGTGTTGAAACGAACAAGTATTTTGATTTTCAATGAATTTTGATAACTGAACAGCTAAATCCATTATATTAAATGTTTCGTATACTAATTGTTAGCGTGGGTCAAAACTTTATAAAAAGCAAACAAATTCTAGTTATTTTCTGATAATTACATAATGAACTGTTACTCTTAATCCGATTTTAATGTATTACAAATGTTTCATTATCGAAGAAAGTAAAAATATGCGACAACCCTTGTTGACTTCCCGGACGATTTAGGTGGTTGGCAAACGGTATATTTTATCAACCCACTTTTTTGAGGTTTTCTTCATAGTTTATTTTGCATGTATATTTCAGCCGAAGGGAGTAGGTATAAGGTATATCTAGTTGGCATATTCCTGCAGATATACTAGAAAATGATTTTAGGATAGAGTCATTTCCAAAATATTTCCGTGGGGGGCGGGGAAGGGAAAGCGTGCCTATCCGCCTAAAATCTACCAACCAACTCAAAATACAGTTCCGGCGCTACTGTTTTTTTCTTTTGTCCCCCGCCTTTCGAAGAAAGCAGGGAATGCTAAAATGGGATCGTTCGTCTGTCTGTCTGTCCGTTCGTCTGTCTCTACGTCCGTCACACTTTTTGGGACACAATAACTCTCTTTCTAATTTAGCTAGAATGTTCAAATTTGGTGTAGGTATTTATTAGGCCAATGCCTTGATGGAGTTCGAAGATGAGCATTTTCTGCCTAGGGTAAGAAGAGATAAGCAATTTGAATGGTTGATGCTTGCGCACGATAACTTTAGTTCTAATTGAGCTAGAATGTTCAAACTTGGTGTAGGTGTTCAATGTGTAATGTATTGATGGAGTTCAAAGATGAGCATTTGTTGCGTATGGTAAGCAGATATAAGCAATTTGATTGGTTGGTGCTTTGGGACACGATAACTTTTGTTCTAATTAAATGAGAGAGAGGGAAATGGGATTTAACGTATGGTTTAATTTTATTTCAATAATTCGCTTGCGCGTGGGGGTCTTTGGCAGTGGGAAGAAACCGGAGTGCCCGAAGGAAACCCACGAGGTTAAGAAGGCGCCCCTATCTCCATGCCACATACGCTCACACCAGGAATCGAAACCACATGCGTAAGCCAGAGGTGACCGGCCAGCTAGAGGTCGAAGCGCGGCACTCGAGATAATAAGGCCATCCCAACCCCCCTCTAATTAAATGAGTGATGAAACTTGGTGTATAGTTTCATTACACCAATACCATGACTAAATTTGATAATGAGCATTTTCTGCGCTGGGTAGGCAGAGCGATAACCAATTTGATCGGTCGATACTTGGGGACAATTAAATAACCTTGATTCTATCAGATAGACAGTGATGAAACTTTGTGTATACATGTATAGTTTGATTGCTCGATACTTTTTTTTATTAGATGATTGACTTGAATTTTTATAGTATGTCTCTATAGATCCAATTTGTTAAGCGAAATTCCGTGTTTGTTGTCTTGTCCAACAAAGTCTAAAATCTTATATGTGGATTGTTTAAATAATTTACAGATATTATTGAGAGACAACCAGAAACCCTATTAATTTGTTGTATATTATTTTCTAGCAATAATAGTGATATTGTGTCTGTACTGTCCGGCAGATGGCATTAGTAACGATGAGGTAGGAGGTATTATAAAGTACAATATCAAAATCAAAGTCAAATATTTTATAAATCTAGATACCTGGTTGACCACAAGGGAAAGACAGGGACAGGTGAGGGGTAACGTCCACTCTACACAAACTAGGTCAATTCGGCACTAACAATCGTATTTTGAAAATTCGCTTATGTATAGAGGTACTTAACAGTGGGGTGAAATTGGATTCCCTAGGAAGGCCCAAGGGGTTTGGCAAGCTAAAAACTAAAAAGGGCATTTATATACAGATTCCATTCTTGGGGTGAACGTCCTGCCCGTTTGTTCCAAACAGGATAAAAAAAAAAGACGGTCATACGCCATACAGTGAGCTATGGGATATATTTTGCCCGGACAGCTGAATTCCAAATGTCAAGGGTTCACGCAAACATAATAATACACAATACCTCGAATTTCATCCCATCCGAAAGACTATAGAGGCTGATCCTTACCAATTTCTCCATCCTGTACCACTGTGCGCTGGAATTCCCAGGTAGCTTTCTCGGCCAACACAGGAATCGAACACCTGGCGTCATGATTATTGAGCAAACACCTTATTCACTGGGCCACTTATGCTTCGACACTCATGAGTGTGTGCTTAAATTAACATTGTCATGTAACAATAAAGACAATGAACACCATGTAATTCCTAACATAGCATTGTCGGGGGTGAGGTGGGAATTTCCACGACACCTTGTAACCTATGAGAAATCGGACTGACTGCAACAAATAATCCTAGTCTGCTCAAGTCTTTAGTCAGATGATGGTTATATAACTTACAGGACAATTCCGTGTATGCATTATTTGATATTTTTTTTAGCTTAATTCAAAGAGGAAAGACTTAGATTATCTATTAAATTTACCAACAAAAACTGGTAAAAACAAGAATGTTGATGGTAAGTATATGACTTGTATCAAATTCTAAAATCAACAAGTTAATAATCATAACGTTTGCTAATGTCTAACGTGACAATTAAAGGGCATAGACATTTGTATTTATATTGTACCTGGTTGAAATTACTGAAAACGGGACCATAACAAATATTTCTTTTAAAATCTGCAACGGCTTTAAATTTTAATACAACCGGGGGTGTATACAATATACATGTATAATAATGGAAAATTATACAATGATACATACTTCAAAACATAACTGTTTACTGGAAATTTAACCTCAACCAAATTTCTAACATTACCATAGCTCTTGATTACACAAATTAATCGGCTATGCTAGGGTGATTAGATGATAGTAAAATCCAAAAGGTCAGACAATATGGCCTTTTAATCCGATAACGGTGATTGAGCTCGATTATTTCAACAAACCAAACTATATCAGCTAGTGACAAACTATATTTCTGGGCATATGAGTGATACGATAACACAATATACACGCCTATCAGGACGGCACATGCTGTGTTTTGAGCATTTAAAAAAAAAAAATTCTACTCGAAAAATACGAAAATAACCCCTCAGAAATAGGTATATTGTTTAATCCTTTAGTCGTGTGTCTGATTTTATTCTCTCTCACTCGTTGAAGTAATAGAAGTTCTTACACGGGTCGTCACTGTAATTATGTCAGATTGTTATGGACAGAGTTCTTGCAAATCGATGTCTGAAATAAGCCCAAAGTCTTGCTCTTTTCATCGAAGAAGCTAAGGAAACCGCCCTACCTCAAATTAGGGGAGAATTGAACTCGATATTGTCCGGTACCACAAACACCTAGGTATTGTCGCAAGATTTAAAATGGGCTAACCATATTGGTAGAATTTGCAATACTGCAGGAAAGCAATTAAACATTTTAAGAAAACTTAAGTACAAATTGGAACACAACTCGTTAGACAAAAACTATAAAGCAGATCGATCTTGAAATATGCTAGTCCGTTCCGGGATAACTGTTGCAAAAATGATAGTATTCGTATAGAAAAAAATCTGAGTGAATTGGCAGCGTTTAGATTGCCTGACATTACGAATTGTTGAAAGAGAAAAAAAGAAAAAAAAAAGAAAGAGCCGAAGCAAGAGCAGATAAAATCGAGGCTTCAACAGGCATTGCATTCCTGTTCTTTTTTTTATCATATATATTGTCTAGTTCGGTATGGTGTATGCATATACATACGGATAGAAGGTCAGATTCCTGTGTCCCAAACCACGTAGTCTTGTTCAATGAATGACGCATCTGCGTGGAACGTAAAAAAAAGCTCATGTGTGATGTTCACTGCAGGATCGCAATCCTTCGGAACTGGTACATTGCTGGGTGAAGGATACTAAATTGAGAACATTATACCGGCCAACTTCCTGCGGGGTTTGTCATGTAGTCCTACGTACTTTCTGCGGGGTCTGTCATGTAGTCCTACGTGGCTCCCAGATGCGGATGCATGAGTGCCACCTCATACAATACGCTGGTGAAGATGCACTAGGGTTGGCTTAGAATGCACAGTATTTTGCGCTTGTGTTGTCGTGCCGCGAATCCTCGTATCTAAATGGGGCTAAATCGCTAATATTTAGGACCTAGAAACTGACACAAATGGGTTGCAACGCATGTACTAATGTATTATGAATGTAACTGATTTACATTCAATCGTTTCTGTTTTACTATAATTTCTAATCAGTTATGTTCGGCGAAATACGCCAGAAGTCTCAATCGAATTGCAATCTGTGGCATCTGGTTATTCCAGTCTACACCTATAAGATGTATTGGACATGCTCTCCACATGACTTGTGGAATATGCCTATAACCTCGTTTTTCGAAACTCTTATTACAATGGCACCGAAACGCATTACGGTACACGATTCGTGTACCAATGGTAAAAAGTTTATTTTGTCTTAAATATTGGATATCAGAAGCCCATCATTTCTCGGCAAGACCACACCATCAATGTTGATTTAAATTGACAAATAATTCGTGTTTTCAATGTCGAAGATATTGGATGATCTTGAGTTAGAGACTTAGCTACTTTAAGCCCTACCGTATGGGCTTAATAACGAATTTAAATTTCGAATGTAAGCCCATGGACTTAAATTTAAAATTTATTTTAGAGTAGCCACCCTTTTAAATATTCAAACCACATGTGTTGACATAAATGGAATCATGTCGAATTGGAGTACAGTATACTGTTAGTGCCGTGAGAGAGTTTCACATCTTCAAAACTCATTGGACTGCAATTACAGGTGACATCATTATGGTGGCTGTTAGCGGCCATTCTACATTGTCGACTTGTCTGGTTGTGAAGGCGACAAGTCGCGGCACGACAAAGCGAAATAATTGCATTTCGTCGACTTGTCGCTTTGTCGGGTTGTGAAGGCGACAAAGCGACAAGTTGACAAAATCAACCCGACAACGCGACAAACTAACCCGACAATCGTCGCCCTCATTTTGTCGACTTGTCGGGTCAATTTTGTCGACTTGTCGCCTTCGACTTATTCACAACCCGACAAAGCGACAAGTGGCCGAAATGGAATTATTTCGCTTTGTCGACTTGTCGCCTTGGAAGTCAATCACTGCGCATGAGCGAGCATTCTTCGGTTAAGTATGGAAGCCTAATCTCGACGAGGCGAGGGTGCATTTATTCAGTATTTGGTTTTGTTTTGCTACACCTGACCATTACACAGATAGGATTCAAAAGTTCATTTGGTTAAATTTGCATTTAACGACCCATAAAATTAGGAATCTATATTTCAGAAAGAGTCAGTTTTATATGTTGATATGTATTTTAATGCATGCTTTAAATATATCCATGGTAATTGAGAAAACACTAGCTTTGCTACATTAAAAAATATTTAAAATTTAAATCTTTTTTTCTTAGGATGTTTATAGGCAAAATTCCTTTACAGAATACGCTAAAGCTTTTTCTGGACCGCATCCCAATTTCTAATCTCCCTGACAGTAACTGTATGACTGGCCCACTAACCAGAAGGTCTGTCTAATGTATGTGCACGTAATGGAACCATTGTCAGTTGGAATTTTAAATAAGCATATTATAGGCCGTGGAGTTGCTGGCTGGACAAACTTTCCTTAATAGCACACTGCATTTGAGTGTCGAGAAATAGTTTAAAACTAGACCTGCATGCATGAATGACTGGTTTCACTGGTGCCACGTTACTTGTGTCACTGTCGGTGCCACGTTACTCTTGAACATATGTCACTTCCGGTAACAAACAAACCAATAAACTGGTTTCCACATAAGCATTGCACACACCAAATAAAATGGACGCAGAATCAACCAAATCCAGCAATATTAATTCATTATATACATTTGTTGCATGTAAGTGTACAGTACTTCCAGTGATAATGAAAATGTTCAATTACTTTTATGAAATCAGAAATGGCAAAAGGCATCAAATGTTGAAAATTTTATGCAAATCGAATAATATATGCCACTTTTATACACCCAAAACCTTGAAAAGTGACTTGTAGAAAATCGGCTATTTCTCGGCAACTGTACAAAGATTTTGTGGCATCTGTATGATCGTATTGGTCCATTCTATTTGTTGATTGGCATCAAAATCATAATTTTAAAAAACATTACAAACCAGACTCATTTGAATAAGGCTAAAAATACAGTTTTTGCCAAAATGACATTACTTCCGGTCTATGACATTGGGCTTCAAAGGGTGAAAATTTTATGAAAATCGAATAATAATTGACACTTTTATGGGCCAAAAACCTTCAAAAGTGACTTTTAGAAAACCGCCTATATCTCGGCAACCGAACAAGTTAGAAACAATTTTATGATATCTATATGACCGTATGAGTTTTGTTAGTATGTGAATTTAAACCAAAAGTTAATATTATTATTACATATTAAATAATTCTTGGTTGAAAAAATATCGATTTTAAAATTTAAAAATTCAGTTTTTGACCAAATGGTGTCACTTCCGGTGTCAATTTTAAATTATAATCAACTTGATATGACGCATACATTGCTTTTTGAATCAAATGATATCCATTAATAATTGACTATTTAAAGGCAAAATTACGAAAACAGTGACTTATGCAAAACTGCCCTTTCTCGGCAACTGCTTGTATTACAAACTAATTTTCACATATTTTAAAATCTGAAAAACCTGAATGGGTTGTAAATAGGTCAATTTTACGCCTTTTTTCACCTCTTAATCCAATTTGCTAGAAAATGAAATAGAAATTAAAAAAACTGCTTCCGACATTTTTTGCGCCTTGAAAGGTCACACTCTTTGAGTCATATAATTTTTCAAAAAAATAATATTTGTTTCGAAAAATGGTACCTAACTGTCAAAATTGTAGTTTTTGGTAAAATTATGCCACTTCCGGTGCCGACAGATAACACTATCGGTAACAAAAAAAATGAAAATTGAGACAACGAAGCATATGAACTTTGTTTTATACAAATCGAACAATAAAAAAAATGATTTAGGACTGAAAAACTGAATTAGCCAATGGCGGCCAAGGAAAATTACTGAGACAAAATTTTTTAACATTTTTTCGCAAGTCAGATGACTTTTTAATTCTGTGTACAACACGACTAAAAATATTCATAAATAAAAAAAGTTTTTATAAAATTTTAAATTTTCAAAATTTGGCGCCTTATCTTCGATGATTTGCCGAAAATCAAAAATCGAAAGTAGCATAGCTATGTGCCCACACCCACTTTCCCAGTAAAAGCGAAGAAATGGTAACGATGCGACAAGTAGTTGCTGAGATCTATTCAAATTGGAATCTGAATAATAATAATAATAATAAGAACTAGACCTGCATGCAGGAATGACGGGTTTCACTGGTGCCACGTTACCCTTAAACATGCCGCTTCCGGTGTCAAGTTACCCTTGAACATATGTCACTTCCGGTACCAACGAAACCACTAAACAGGTTACCAAATTAACATTGCACACAAATAAAATGGACGCAGAATCAACCAAATCCAGCAATATCAATTCATTTTATACATTTGTTACTTGTAAATGATCTTGACAAAATTAAATTACTTCCGGTATTAATGAAAATGTTCAATTAGTTTTATAAAATCAGAAATGGCATACGATATCATATAGTGAAAATTTTATGTAAATCGAATAATAATTGCCACTTTTAAAGAACAAAAAACTTGAAAAGTGACTTGTAGAAAATCGACTATTTCTCTGCAACCGTACAAGTTAGAAACCATTTTGTGGTATCTGTATGATCGTATGGGTTTATTCTATTTTTTGATTGGCATCAAATACCATAATTTGAAAAAGATTTCAAAACAGACTCATTTGAATAAAATATATGTTTTGAAGGCTAAAAATACAGTTTTTGCCAAAATGACGTTACTTCCGGTGATAATGAAAATCTTAAATTGCTTGTATGAAATCCTAAATGGCATTAGGTATAACATGGTGTAACGTTTATGAAAATCGAATAATAATTGACACTTTTATGGCCCCAAACCTTCAAAAGTGACCTGTAGAAAACCGTCTATTTCTCGGCAACCGAACAAGTTAGAAACAATTTTATGATATCTATATGACCATATGAGTATTGTTTATATGTGAATTTAAACCAAAAGTTAAAATTATTAATAGATATTAAGTAATTCTTGGTTGAATAAAACATAGATTTAAAAAGTTTAAAATGCAGTTTTTGACAAAATGACGTCACTTCCGGTGTCAATTTTAAATTGTAATCAACTTGATATGACGCTACATGCTTTTTGAATAAAATGATGTCACTTTTATAAAAATCCAATAATAATTGACTATTTTAAGGCAAAATAACTGCTTATATTACAAACTAATTTAAACATACATTTTCTTCGTTTGGATTATAGCTACATGTTTATAAAAGTTACGAAGAAATACTTTAAAATCTGAAAAGCCTGAATAGGTTGTAAATAGGTCAATTTTACACCATTTTTAGCGTCTTAATCGAATTTGCTCGAAAATGAAATTGAAATTAAAAAAACTGCTTCCGACATTTTTTGCGCCTTGAAAGGGCACACTCTTTGATTCATATAATGTTTCAAAAAAATAATATTTGTTTTCGAAAAATGGTACCTAACTGTCAAAATTGTAGTTTTTGGTAAAATTATGCCACTTCCGTTGCCGACAGATAACATTTTGGTAATAAAAACAAATGACAATTGAGACAACGAAGCATATGAACTTTGTTTTATACAAATCGAACAATAAAAAATTAATCTAGGACTGAAAAACTGAATTAGCCAATGGCGGCCAAGGAAAATTACTAAGACAAAAATTTTTGCGCTAATCAGATGACTCTTTAATTCTGTGCACAACACGACTAAAAGATATTCATAAATAAAAACTTTTTTTGTAAAATTTTAAATTTTCGAAATTTGGCGCCTAATATCTTCGAAGATTTGCCGAAAATCAAAAATTGAAGGTATCGTAGCTATGTGCCCTGTCTCCGGCTATGCCAAAATGTATCGAAAATTAAAATCCAATGATTATTGTTAAAATTACTGCAATATTTTCAAAAACGATAACTTCGGTGATTTCGGACATTTCGCATTGTCGCAGAACGTTCAAAATAGCTTTATCCTCTAAGTCACACCCACTTTCCCAGTAAAACCGAAGAAATCGTAACGAAATTGGAATCTGAATAATAATAATAATAATAATAATAATAACTAGACTTGCTTGCAAGGCTGAAGGCTTTCACCTTACCAAAGGCAGCACAAAATGCCCACCACTTACCCCTTAAAACACACACACACATACACACTTAAACAACTCAGACATTGACACTTTCTGTGCATGCGCATTACGATAGAAGGAAAGTGAAAAATATAGTTGAACAATTTACAACATTATGAACTTGGATCGGTAGAATCCTACAGACGCCAGAAATCTAAATATGCAATCAAAAACGCAAAAATTCTAAAACAAAAATACAATTTTAGTACATTTTCAAATTTTCAATAAAAAAAAGAGAACTGAGTGGTATTGCAATTCGACCTATATCGCATCCGCAATATCCCCGGCTCTACAAAAATATAACTTTTTCGAAAATCGGTTGGGAATTGAGATTATTAGGACCTATTTACATTTATGCACGTGAAAGATTTACTTCACTTCAGGTCTGTTCAGAACTTTCGCAATACTTCTAAGTACTTACTGCTTAAAACATAGGAAAAATCATTATTCAGAACTGTATCTGCTTTAGTTTCAGAGATCTACACGAGAATGAAAAAAACAACAGTTTTTCGAATGGGACAAAAAAAAAAGATCGTGTCAGATCATAACCAAAACCAAGAATCATACCTTTCAACATGAACTTTTCAACATTTGTCCAGAGGGGTGCCTTCCTTATAAATAGTTTTGGTAGATAGCGTCATTTTCCCTGGTATCATATGATGGCGTCATGTAGACAAAAAACCTGGGATAATAATTTCAGGAGTAATTGTTATTGACTAAAATGAATTATTTTCACTCTAGAAGCAGCATTACCAGATATTGGTTACCAGTAAAACACCTTTAGTTCAAATATTGCCTTTTTCAAAAAATGCTTTATACGTAGGCAGAACGTTGCGATTATGACCAACTCGGACTTTTGTCGATGTCACACCAATGTGTACACGGGACTTTGGAATCACGTCCATATCAACTACTCAAATATGCAACTGGTTCAAAAATTGATTAAATATTCAATGAAATATCTACAATTTTCTGATTTCGTGCACGTTAAAGATTTGACGTCACTACATGTAACATATAAAAATTTAATATTTATTACAGATAGAGTCCATGCTCAATCTGGTTATCTCAACTGAGAACGACATGGTTATCTCAATTCGACCTTTATCCCATCCGCAATATACCCGGCTGTACAAAAATATAATTTTTTCGAAAATCGGTTGGGAATTGACATAGTTATAACCGATTTTCATTCGTACACGTTAAAGATTTATATAACTTCCGGTCTGGTTCACAACTTTCGCAATAGTTCTAAGTACTAAATGTTTAAAACATAGGAAAAATCAATATTCAAAACTCTATCTGTTTTAGTTTCAGAGATCTACACGAGAAAAAAAAAAACGAGTTTTCCGATTGGGACAAAAAAAGTATCGTAAGTGTCAAATAATAACCAAAACCCAGAATCCTACATTCAACATTAATTTTTCAGCATTTATAAATAGCTTCGACAGAGAGGTTTATTTTCACTGGTATCAAATGATGACGTCATGGAGACAAAAATCCTGCGATATTAATTTCAGGGGTAACTATTATTTACTAAAACGAATTATTTTCACTCTAGAAGCACCAGTAACAGATATTGGTTAATATTAAAACACCCTTAGTTCAAATATTGCCACTTTTATAAAAATCTCTCTATATATGCCTTATACGTATGCAAAACGTTCCAATTATGACCAATTCGGACTTTTGTCGATGTCACACCAATGTGTACACGGGACTTCGGAATCGCGTTTTCATGTCCGCTACTCAAATATGTAACTGGTTCAAAAATTGATTTTATATTCAATGAAATATCGCCAATTTTCGGATTTCGTGCACGTTAAAGATTTGACGTCACCAACATATAAAATTTCTAACTACATTAAACTTTCTATGACCAGTGCAATATTCGTACTTCTGCACGATACTACTGCAAGATACAACTGCAACCTCGTAAAAATTGGATTTGCTTATAAACAGCGCGAGCCGTCGATTTGTGTCGAGATGATTACGGCTATGAGGTAATTGTGGCCATGGAGAAACAATATTAATTCAAAGACTAACTATTACACACATAAATCAAATATTTCTGCTACAGGGTCACTATACCCTTATTTTGAATAGAAGTAAAGACTCAAAGTTGAAATACTTTTTGCCCAAATATCGTCACTGTGAGAGAAAAAGGGACTTTTGAATATGCTCTAAACGTTGCTAATACGTACAGATTGTATCAACTCTTACTGCATGTTTCGCTTAACAATGAAAGGTGACGTTTTAAATTTTCGATCCCTTTGTTCTCATACTCCTGATATTTCCAACTGTTGCGCAATAGTTTCATACCTAAGACTACCGATAAAACTCTCTGTAGAAGAAGTTAAAAAAAAAATTACGTTGACTTTTCGAGAAAAAGACGTCTAAAAATGCTCCAAATGGTAAAAATACGACGTTTTGGATTTTCAATCTCGTTTTTCGACTACTCATGACATTTAGAGAAATTGTACAATGGTTTCACACAATACACCACCTATAAGACTCTCGAATGAGAAAGTTTTAAAAAAATCGTAGGCGGCTTTTCCGAGAAACATGCGTTTAAAATTGCTCGAAATCGTAAAAAACCTTACTTTTCAAAGTCCTATAACTTTTTAAGTTTGAAAAAGAAACTTGTCGTACCATCTTGTAGATATTTTATGTGGCTATCAAATGACATTGTACTTTAGCTACTCAGTAAACAGCCAATTGAAACATCGCATTTTGCGCACAGGCACCCATTTTTCAGAATTTTGTCATGGATACATTTCTTGACCACTTCCGGTGATTAGAGCATTTTCATCCATAGTCTAAGGACTGGAGACGACTCCTGACTTCATATTCCTGAAGTTTCAGAAAAATCGTAGGCGTCGTTTTAAAAAAATAAGAACTCTATGATTTGACCAAAATGCGTAAAAAAGTGAAAAATCAAAGTTAATATTTCAGAACAAAACTTATATTGTTGGAATTGGATTGAAGTCAGCTATCCAAAAATATAAGTTATATTTCTAAATTCCCAAAAATAACAATTTTAGAAAATTTTGAAAATTTTCCATTTTTCACCCAAAAATTGAAAGCGACAAAGTTTCCGAATTCTACGTATTTGAACTGCTGTCTTCTCGGAAATGTCTGCAGCTAACCAAAAATGTAAATTTTAAAAAAATCGGTTGAGAATTAGCAGAATTATGGCAGATTTTCAATTTGCGTGCACGCTAAAGATTTGACGCATTTCCGCTATGCGCACAAATTTCGTTTTACATTTAAGCACTAACCACCATCCAGTTTCCGAAGTGAAAATCAAATTTCAGACCTCTATCCCTTATAGTTTCTGAGATCTAGCTTCCCCCAATAAAAAAAAAAAATAATAATAACTAGATCTGCTACTGTCCCATGCAGATATGAAAGCTTTCATATTCACTGTCACTTCCTGTCACATGTCATGAGTCGTATAAATAATCCGAAGAAGAAAAAATAAATCATTAAAATCGGTCACAATCTATCGAAATTAATGTGATTTTTCACTCGTAAACAACTTTGTCGGCACGAAAAACATCAAAAGCGAAATTCGAATTTTTGAAATATTCAAATACCAAAAATTCCACCCGTATCCCGTCTATCCTGAAATTGAAATGTATTAAATTTTAGACATAGGAGACGCATTGAACATACTATGCCCTATTGTGTTTCTGCTCTGAACGTTTTTAGGTTTTCTTTCAAGGGTTCAGAAAACGTAACTCTCATGTCTGTAAGTGCAATATCGCAAAAGTTCTATTGTTTTTTCACGTTTCAAGATGGTGGCACTTCCGGTTCGATCGACAAACTCCATGTTTTGTGTACGAATCAGTAATTACTTGTCTAGTATCGAAAAAAAAAATTAGGTCATTCTGACCTTTATTTCGACGATTTTTTTGAAAAATTTGATTCATAATTTCACCAAGGGGAGAAAATTTAGAAAATTTTAAAAGTCATTTTTCAAGTCGCATCAGTAATGTCTAGCTACATACTAAATTTCATGAAAATAGTACAACTATTAAAGAAGTTGTCAAGTTGGTCTCAACTTCCGGTTCGAAATCCCAGCGACGAATTTTCGAATATTACAAAACTTTTAAAAATAAGCTCCCCCTGACCAACTTAATCGCAATAAACATTTGACCCTTAAAATCGACAAATTGCTGACTTTAAAGTGAGAAACATTACAACCGGGCGAAATTTTCTGTTTTATCAATTTTTCAGTACCATTGATTACCAACCGATTATTACGAAACTTTGAAAATAAAACAGAAAGAGAGAAATGCGGCTTAACGTCCATTCGACAAAAATGAGATCATTTCGGGACTAACATATGTCTTATAATTTTATTTAAACACTTCCATTGCGCGTACGGGTCTTTAGTCGTGGGAGGAAACTGAAGGACACGGAGAAAACTAAGCTCCCCATGACCGACTTAATCGTTCGCACCCCTAAAATCGGTAAATTGAGAAACATTACACCCTTGCGAAATTTCCTGTTTTATCACTTTTACAGTACCTCTGATTACCAACCGATTATAACAAAACTTTAAAAATAAAAGAGAAAGAGAGAAATGTGGGTTAACGTCCATTCCACACAAACTAGGACATTTCGGATCTCACATATATTTTTTAATTTTATTTAAAAACTTCCCTTGCAAGTACGGGTCTTTAGGAGTGGAGGAAACCGAAGGACACGGAGAAAACCCACGAGGTTGGACACCATACTCCATGTCACATGGAACCTGGAAATCGAAACGACGCCGGTTGACTCAATGACAGACGTTACGATACAGCGAGCACATGCTAACCATTCAGCCATTCAGCCTCCCTAAAATCGGGAAATTGCTGACTTATAGCAAGAAACATTTCAACCAGGCATTTCAATCGAAACAACGCCAGTTGACTCAATGACAGACGTTACGATACAGAGCGCAGGTGCTAACCATTCAGCCACGTAACATCCCTAAATTTGGCAAGTTGCGGACCTACAGCGAGAAATATTTCAACCGGGCGAAATTTTCTATTTTAACAGTTTAATTTGAACGGTACCTTTAATTATCAACCGAATATCTGCTACTGTCCCATGAAAATCGTACAACTATTAAAGAAGTTGTCAAACTGGTCTAAACTTCTGGTTGGAAATCACAGCGACGAATTTTCGAAATTCGAAAATCTAAAACTTCCCTTGAACGTACGGGTCTTTAGGAGTGGGAGGAAACCGAAGGACACGGAGAAAACCCACGAGGTTGGACACCATACTCCATGTCACATGGAACCTGGAAATCGAAACGACGCCGGTTGACTCAATGACAGACATTACGATACAGCGCGCACATGCTTACCATTCAGCCATTCAGCCTCACTAAAATCGGAAAATTGCTGACTTATAGCAAGAACCATTTCAACCGGGCATTTCAATCGAAACAACGCCAGTTGACTCAATGACAGACGTTACGATACAGTGCTAACCATTCAGCCACGTAACCTCCCTAAATTTGGCAAATTGTGGACCTACAGCGAGAAACATCTCAACCGGGCGAAATTTTCTATTGTAACAGTTTAATTTGAACGGTACCTTTAATTATCAACCGAATATTACAAAACTTTTAAAAATAAGCTCCCCTTGACCAGCTTAATCGTTCGCAATAAACGTTTGCCCCTTAAAATCGGCAAATTCCTGACTTTAAAGTGAGAAACATTACAACCGGGCGAAATTTTCTGTTTTATCACTTTTACAGTGCCATGGATTACCAACCGATTATTACAAAACTTTAAAAATAAAACAGAAGGAGAGAAATGCGGCTTAACGTCCATTCGACACAAACGAGGTCATTTCGGGACTAATATATGTTTTTTAATTTTATTTATAAACTTCCCTTACGCGTACTGGTCTTCAGGAGTGGGAGGAAACCGAAGGACAAGGAGAAAACCCACGAGGTTGGACACCATACTCCATGTCACGTGCAACCTAGAAATCGAAACGACGCCGGTTGACCCAATGACAAAGTCCGCGTATGCTAGCCATTCAGTCAATCAGCCTCCCTAAAATCGGGAAATAGCTGACTTATAGCAAGCAACATTTCAACCGGGCGAAATTTTCTGTTTTAGCAGTTTAATTTTCACGGTACTTTAATTACCAACCGATTATTACAAAACATTTGAAAATAAGCTCCAACTGACCAGCTTAATCGTATGCAATAAACGTTTGGCGTGAATTGAAAGTTCTGCACCGAGAAAGTTCATCTCGATTTTCCGGCGTGGTTCCCTCTTGTCAGTGAGGCAGAACGGAGGGCCTGACAAGGACAGCTGTCTAGTCGTTCGGGTGGGACGAAAAACCAAGGTCCCGTGTACACATTGAAGTGCACGTAAAATATCCCTAAGCAGTTGGAATTCGATACTGTTGAATAAGCTCTATACGATGACTAAATGTGTAGATTGTAGTCACCCACACTGCATTTCTCGCTTAACAATGGAAGGGTGCCGTTTTCAAAGTTCGATCCTTTTGTTCTTCTACTCCTGATATGTTGGACTGTTGATCGATGGTTTCATATAAAAGACTACCAATAAGACTCTTTGTAGAAGAAGTTCCCAAAAAATATTATGTTGACTTTACGAGAAAGACCTCTAAACATGCTCCAAATTGTAAATATACGACTTTTTGGATTTTCAATCTCTTTTTTTCGGCTATCCCTGATATTTAAAAAAAAAAATGATACAAAGATTTCACACAACAGGCTAGCTATTAGACTCCTTATTGACAAAAGTTTCACCGCCCTCCCTTCATTATAACCGAAGTTATCGTGCCCTAAAGAATCAACAAATCAGCATGCTTATCTCTGCTTACCCTAAGCAGAAAATACTCATCTTTGAACTCAATCATAACATTGACCTCGTGAACGTCTACACCAAGTTTGAACATTCTAGCTTAATTAGAAGGAGAGTAATTGTGTTTTCAAAGTCCCGACCCTTCAAATTGCTTCTATTTTTCATATTCAATTCAAAATGGTGATCCGACAGATTTTTAGGCATTCCTTCAAGAATTCCGACAATATAACTCCCGAGTCTGTGAGTAAAATAGCAAAAAAGCCTTATTGATTTTTCACTTTTAAAGATGGTGGCACTTCCGGTTCGATCGACAAACTCCATGTTTTGTGTACTAATCAGTAATTACTTCTCTAGTATCAAAAAAAAAAATAAAATAGGTCATTCTGACCTATATTTCGACGAGTTTTTTGAAAACTTTGATCCTTAATTTCACCAAGGGGAGATAATTTAGAAAATTTCCAAGGACATCATTGAAGTCGCATTGGCAAGATCTACTAACATTCTAAATTTCACGAAAATCGCACAACTATTAAAGAAATTGTCAAATTGGTAATAACTTCCGGTTCGAAATGACAGCGACGAATTTTCGAAATTCGAAAATGCAGATTTGAAGTAAATGTTTCAAGATACTCAAAGAAAAAAGAATTAGTAAAATAGGTCAAATATTCACAAAGTTACAGCATTGTAGGTCAAATGCATTCGTTCGTAAAATTCGGTGATTTTGGATTCGTAAAACGTTTTGAAAATATATTTAATCAAGGTTCGCACCCCATTTTTTTTTGGGGGGGGGGGGTAGGTCAAAATTTCAGAAAGATCCTATGGATAGATTCTGAGAAATCCGATTTGCAGAAAACACACACACACAAAAAATAATAATAATAACTTTAACAGAAACAATAAGCTTTCATATGTAATATGAAACCTTAATAATAATAATAATTTTAGTAAAAACAATAGTCTTTCAGACGAAAGTCTGTAAGCCTAACTAGACCTGCATAGCAGTGCTGAATCGGCTTTCAGGGTCCTTTATATCATTGCCATGCTTTTAAATTTACATTTATACTCTAAATGGGGTAAAAGAAGTTTAAGAAGAGAAATAGAAGTAGTTTTCGAGATAAACGAGTCTGAATAGGCTCCCCCCCCCCAAAAAAGAGAAAAATACTACATTTTCGGCATCTCATAATCTATTGCATAACCATCGAATTTGTATCATTCTGATATCATATAAAAGTCCAAAAAGGAAAATACTAGATCTTCAGCGTCCCGTAATATTTTGCCTAATCAGCGAATATTTACCATTTGACTGTCTAAATATCGCCCATTGTTCGAGTTATCCAATGACACTTTGGGTTTTTTTTTTGATTCGTTAAAATCTGGCATAGTAATCACTTATTTTCGCAAGATGAGCATTTTTGCATTATTTTTTTTTCAAAATATTCCAAAATATGGAATATTTTTTCGACTATTTCCGGTTTTGGGATCATCGTCGGGATAGCTTTAACATGTTGTTTAGATACTTAACTCCCTGTACCATAAGTGTCAGAAACATTCATGGAGTATTTTTCGAAAATAAAAAAATAAAAAAGCATTTTCAATAATTTTACCATTTTTCACTTTTTTTGTCAAAGATTGGGGCATTTTTAGAACACCTACATTATTGCAATGCTTTTCTCTTTTGATGCACACTCTTAGACCACCGATAGGACTCTGAGTACAAGAAGTTTAAGAAAGTTTCGACTACTTCCGTTTTTTTTTTATCATTGTCGGGTTAGCTTTAACAAGTTGTTTAGATACTTAACTTCCTGTACCAGAAATGTCAGAAACATACATTGATGAGTACATTTCGATAAAAGATAAATAAAAGAGCATTTTCAATAATTTAACGATTTTTTTAACTTTTTTCAAAGATTGAGGTCATTTTTGGACACCATATATTATTGCAAAGCTTTTATTTTTTGATGCACACTCTAGGGCACCGATAGGACTCTAAGTAAAAATAGTTTAAGAAAAATCGTAGGCGTCGTTTTAGAGAAAGGGGCGTTTCAAAATGCTCCAATACGGAAAATACTTGATTTTCGGCGTATCATAATTTCTTTTCTATTCATCAAAATCGTACCATTTAGATTACATATGATGGTCCATTAATAGAGCTATCCAACGGCACTTTAATTGTTTTGGTCCGCTGATATGTGACGGAGAATTCGAATTTTTCGCAAGAGCTCCGGGTTTTTTTTAATCTTTTTTACCTTTTTCTTCGTTTTTTGAACTACTTGCGGTATACACATCATTGTCGAGTAGTTTTTACATCCGATTTTGGAGTTTGAACGGAAACAGGGCTCTCTAATGATATACTACACTATACGATCAGATAAAATACTTCTGAGAAATCATATTTTCAAAAGAGATGAAAATGTCAAAATATTGAAAATTAAATTTCAATAACTGCATACATATTATACATCGTTAGAACCGTAATTGGGTCAGCTATATGAATATATTTCCTTTTTTTGAAAATCTCTTAAAATAAAAAAAGGAGAAGAGCATTTTCAAAAATTTCACGATTTTTCGACTTTTTTCCATTTTCAGTCCCTTTTTTGTCCTATTCGAATTGATCGAAGGTGTTATTGGATGGTTCCATGGTAAAGACTATTGAAGGGACTATCGATAGAGAACATTTAAGAAAAATCGTTGGAGCAGTTTTCGAGATACAGGCGTCCAAAAATGCTCCAAATCAGAAAATACTTCATTTTCAGCGTGCCATAATTTACTTCCGGGTCATCGTATCTGTATGAATTGGGTACCATACGATACTCCAATTCCCGTGCAACCTAACTATACCTTAATACCTTTAACCCGTTGATATCCGGCGAAGAAATCACGTTTTCCCCGAAAGCAATCATTTTTGCGTTTTTTTCTAAATATTGCACAATTTATTTCGACCACTTCCGGTTTAAGGATTCTTGTCGAAATTGCTTTATCAGTTAGTATTGGACTATAACTACATGTTCCAGAAGTTTCAGAAACGTCAATTCAGTCGTAAAATGAAACCCGAGCTCACAAAATGGCAAGACAATTGGAAAAAATCGAAAAATAAAAGGCAGTAACTCTGAATGAAACTTACATTACTGGAATCGGTTTGACTTCAGGAATTTAAAAATATAGGTCATATTTGAAAATTTTGAAAATTAATAAAATTGTGTCTAAAATATTTTTTTTTCATTTTTCGATCGCGAAAAGTCAAATACGAAGTTTCAGAATTGCAAAATCTGAGATTGCTATTATCTCGGAAAAGATTCAGGGTTTCAGAAAATGTCATTTGTTTGAAAATAGGTAAATAATTGACGAAATTACGGCCGATTTTTAATTTCTTAATAACGTTCAAAATTCGGCCACTTCCGGTCTGCGCAGAAGTTTCAAAATAGCTTTATCTAGTAACCACTACATAGTTTCCCGGTAGAAAAATGAACCGAAGATCGGTTTCTCTTTTCGATCATGGAGAAATAGGCTCCCGCGGTAAATAATAATAATAAAAAAAATAATAATTTTAGTAATCTCAATAGGCTTTCAGGAATCATACAGGACGTTTATTATACCATAACCGACCCATTGAGCTACCAAACTATACTTTAGTTGTTTTGCTCCAGTGACACCCTCTATCATATGTAAAAGTAATATTTGCTGGCGAAAAGACCGGTCAAAATTGTAAATTATGGTAAAATAACGTCACTTCCGGTGCCGAAAGAAATTTTTATAGGTGAAAAATAAGTCGAAAATTCGCAACATACAAAATACAAACTTTGTTTTATACATAACGGGCAATAAATAATTAACCTGAAATTAAGAAGGTAAAAAACTTAAAAGTGACCCTGGCAAAATTGGTTATTATTCGACAAGGGAACATGCTAGAAGCCTTTTCTTGATATCAATATGATGGTATTGATTCAATCTTACTGCCCATTAGAGTCAGACGTTATTAAGTAAAACGAATAATAAATATAAATCCCTTCAAAAAAATGTTTGTTTTGAAGGCTAAAAATACGTTTTTTGCAAAAATTACATTACTTCCGGTGATATTGAAAATGTTAACTTGGTTCATAGAAGTCATAAATGGCATAAGGCAACAAATGGTAAAAAAATTATAAAAATCGAATAATAATTGACACTTTTATAGACCAAAAACTTTGAAAAGTGACTTATAGAAGATCGCCTATTTCTCTGTAACCGTACAAAATAGAAACCATTTTGTGGTATCTGTATGGTCGTATGGCTTCATTCTATTCGTTGTTGTGAATCAAATATCATAATTTTAAAAATATTATAAGGCAGACTCATTTGAATAAAATATTTGTTTTTTAGGTTAAAAATACAGTTTTTGCCCAAATGACGTCATTTCCGGTCACAGTGAAAATGTAAAATTGGCTTGACCAAGTCCAAATTGGCATTAGGCATCAAATGGAAAAAAATATTGCAAATCGAATAATAATTCACTCTTTTATAGGCAAAATAACGTGAAAAGTGATGCATGCAAAATTGCACATTTCTCGGCAACTGCTCATATTACAAACTAATTTTCGCATACATTCTCTTCGTCTGGATTATTGCTACGAGTTTATGAAAATTACAAATAAATATTTCAAAATATGAAGACGCTGAATGAATTGTAAATAACGGAATTTTACACTTTATTTTACAATTTATTCGAAATTGCCCGAAAATGAAATTGAAATTAAAAAATATGAGCTAAGGATTTTGTGCACCTTTGCAGGGTGCATCCTTTTAGTTGTAAAAAAAATAATATTTGCTTTCAAAAAGTGGTACCGAACTGTCAAAATTGTAGTTTTTGTTAATATTACGTCACTTCCGTTGCCGACAGAAAAAATTCACCGTAACCAAAAAAATTACAATTGGGACCACAGAGCATAAATCAAAGAGCGTTTCCAAAAATTTAACGATTTTTCAATTTTTTTTCAAAGTTTGAGGCCATTTTTGGACCACTTATATTATTTCAATGCCTTTCATTTTGGATTCAGTATATAGACAACCGATAGGACTTTGAGTCAGAAAAGTGTAAGAAAAATCTGCGGCATCGTTTTCGAGAAAAGGGCGTCTCAGAATGTTAAAAAATCGGAAAATACTAGATTTTTGGCATACAATAATTTATTTCCTTACCATTGAAATCACATTATTTAGATACCATATGATGGTCCATTAATAGGGTTATCCAACGACACTTTAGTTCTTTTGGTCCGCTATTACCTAAGGGAGAAATCAAGTTTTTCGCAAGTGCGACAATGTTTTTACTCTTTTTTTTCATTTTTTGAATACTTCCGGTATGGTTATTATTGTCGGAATAGTTTTAATAGCCGGTTTGGGCACTAAAATGGCCACAGGGCTCTGTAATGATATATTACATTTTCTGAATGCCCCTGAGAAATCCTATGTTCAAGTGTGCCAAAAATGCAAAAAATTAAAAATATCGAAAATTAAATTTCAATAACTACATATATATTATACATCGTTAGA
The DNA here is from genome assembly GCA_948474765.1 of Patella depressa. Taxonomy (NCBI): domain Eukaryota; kingdom Metazoa; phylum Mollusca; class Gastropoda; family Patellidae; genus Patella; species Patella depressa. The sequence continues at coordinate 34,480,347 of OX419719.1, forward strand.
ATCGTAATTAGGTCAGCTATCTGAATATACAACCTTTTTTGAAAATCTCTTAAAATAAAAATATAGTAGAGCATTTTCCAAAATTTCACGATTTTTCGACTTTTTTTGATTTTCAGTCCCTTTTTTATCGTATTCCAGACATTTCAAAGTCTTATTGAATGGCATAATTCACAAGACTATCGAATAGACTCTCGATAGAGAAAGTTAAAAAAAAAGTTGCCGTTAAGTTTTCGAGATACAGGCGTCCAAAAACGCTCCAAATAAAAAAATACTTGATTTTCAGCGTGCCATATTTTGCTTCTTGCTCATCGTATCCGTGTGATCTGGGTATCATACGATAGTCCATTCGTCTTGGCATCCAACGGTACCTTAATTTGTTTCATCTGTTGATTTCGGACGGAGAAATCACGTTTTCCATCAAAACATCCATTTTTTGCATTTTTTTCAAAATATTGCACACTATTTCGACCACTTCCGGTTTAAGGATCCTTGTCGAAATTGCTTTATCAGTTGGTATTGGACTATAACTTCATGTTCCATAACTTTCAGAAACATCAATTCGACCGTAAAACGAAACCACATCTCACAAAATGGAAAGAAAATTCGAAAAAAATCGAAAAATAAAGGGCGATAACTCTGAATGAAACTTATATTTCTAGAATCGGATGGACTTCAGGTATCCAAAAATGTAGGTCAAATTTGAAAATTTTGAAAAATAACCAAAATTGTCTCGTAAACAACATGTTTTCAATTTTCGAACGATAAAAGTCATAGACGAATGTTCGAAATTGAAAAATGTGAGATAGCCATTGTCTCAGAAAAGATTCAAGGATTCCAAAAATGTGATTTGTTTGAAAATGGGAAAAGAATTGATGAAACTATAGCCAATTTTTAATTTTTTGACAACGTACAAAGTTCGGTCACTTCCGGTCTGCGCAGAAGTTTAAAAATTGCTTTATTGAGTAGCCACCACCTGGTTTCCCGATAGTAAGATGAACCGCAAATCGGTATCTCTTTTCGATCATAGAGAAATAGGCTCCCGCGGTAAATAATAATAATAATAAAATAATAATTTTAGTAATCACAACAGGCTTTCAGTCTGAAAGCCTAATAAAAAAAAAAACTAGATCTGCTACTGTCCCATGCAGATATGAAAGTTTTCATATTCAACGTCACGTGTCATCGATTGTATCAAGTATCCTAAATAAAAGGATAAGAAGAAAAAAATTATCAAAATTGGTCAAAAACTCGCGAAGTTACAAGTCTAAATATAGTATGAAACATTGCACCCAGGCATAACAATAATATGAAAACTAAAGGGAAATAACTGAAACTTGTATTACTGTAATGAGACGGATGAGAAAATGAAATGAAAATGGCGGGAAAGAACTCAATGACATTGGTCTAAACTTCCGGTTCGAAATCACAGCGACGAATTTTCGAAATTCGAAAATGTGAAACTGCAGATGAAAATGATTTTTTTCAGGGTATTCAAAGAAAAAAGAATTTGCAAAATCGGTCAAAAAATAGCAAAGTTACGACTATGCATTGTCAGTTTTTTCGTTCGTAAAATTCGGTGATTTCGAATTCGCAAAACGTTTTGAAAATATATTTAATCAACAGCCACCACCCATTTTTGGGGGGTAGGTCAAAGTTTCAGAAACATCCTATGGTTAGATTCTGAGAAATCCGATTTGCAGGAAAAACACAAAAACAAAAAATAATAATAATCTTAACAGAAACAATAAGCTTTCATATGAAATATGAAAGCTTAAAAATAATTTTAGTAATCACAACAGGCTTTCAGACGAAAGTCTGAAAGCCTAATAACTAGACCTGCAAGCAGCACTGAACCGGCTTTCAGGAATCAGACAGGCAGCTTGTTATACTATAACTGATCCATTGAGCTACCAAACTATACTTTAGTTGTTTTGCTTCATTTGTAAAAGTAATATTTGCTGGCGGTCAAAATTGTAAATTATGGCAAATACGTCACTTCCGGTGCCCCCAAAATTTATAGGTTAAAAATAAGCCGAAAATTTGCAACATCAAAAGTACAAACTTTGTTTTATACATATCGGGCAATAAATAATTAACCTATAACCCATAATCTGAAATTAGGAAGTTAAAAAAATTAAAAAGTGACCCTGGGAAAACTGGCTATTTCTCGACAAGGGAATATGCTAGAAGCCTTTTCTTGGCATCAATATGATTTTTTTTGGTCAGGTAATATCTAACAGAGAAATTCAGCTTTTCGCAAGAGCGCACATTTTTTTTAACCTTTTCTTTCATTTTTTGAATACTTCCGGTATGGTGATTATTGTCGAGATAGTTTTAATAACCGGTTTGGGTAATTAAATAGCCGCAGGGCTCTGTAAGGATGTATTACATTATCTAATCATATAAAATACACCTAAGAAATCCTACATTCAAAATTGCCAAAAATGCAAAAAATATCCAAATATCGAAAATTAAATTTCAGTATTTCAATACATATTATACATCGTTAGAATCGGATTTAGGTCAGCTATCCGAATTTGTAATTATTTTTTGAAAATCTTTTAAAATAAAAAAAAAAATAGAGCATTTTCAAAAAAATTGCGATTTTTCGACTTTTTTCGATTTTCAGTCCATTTTATATCCTTTTCCAGACATTTCAAAGTCTTATTGGATGGCTTCATGCAAAATACCTGAGAAAGGACTTTCGATAGAAAAAATTGAAAACAAATTGTAGGTTAAGTTTTAGAGATACAGGCATCCAAAAACGCTCCAAATCAGAAAATACTTGATTTTCAGCGTACCATATTTTGCTGCCTTTTCATAGTATCTGTATGATTTGTGTATCATGCGATAGCCCATTCCCCTTGCAACCTAACGATACCTTAATCCCTTTAATCCGTTGATATCGGGCGAAGATATCACGTTTTTCCCCAAACCACCCATTTTTTTCGTTTTTTTGCAAATTTTGCACATTATTTCGACCACTTCCGGTTTAAGGAGTCTTGCCGAAACTGCTTTACCTGTTGGTATTGGACTATAACTTCATGTTCCAGAAGTTTCACAAACGTCAATTCGGCCGTAAAACGAAACCTGAGCTCACAAAATGGGAAGAAAATTCGAAAAAAATCGAAAAATAAAGGGCAATAACTCTGAATGAAATTTATATTACTGGAATTGGGTTGACTTGAGGTATCCAAAAATATAGGTCAAATTTCAAAATTTTCAAAAATAACAAAAATTGTCTCGTATGCGACGTGTTTTTAATTTTCGAACGACAGAAGTCAGCGACGAAGTTTCGAAATCGCAAAATGTGAGATTGCTATTGTCTCGGAAAAGCCCCAGGCTTTCTAAAAATGTAAATTGTTTGAATATAGGTAAAGAATTGACGAAACCACGGCCGTTTTTTAATTTCTTACCAACGTTCAAAAGTGCTTCATTGAGTAACTACCACATGGTTTCCTGATAGAAAAATGAACTGCAAATCGGTATCTTTTTTCGATCATAGAGAAATGATAATAAAAAAAAACTAGACCTGCATGCAGGAATGACGGGTTTCACTGGTGCCACGTTACCCTAAAACGTGTCACTTCCGGTGCCAAGTTACCCTTGAACATATGTCACTTCCGGTACCAACGAAACCACTTAACAGGTTTCCAAATAAATATTGCATCAAATAAAATGGACGCAGAATCAACCAAATCCAGCAAATATCAATTCATTTTATACATTTGTTACATGTAAATGATCTGGACAAAATTACATTACTTCCGGTGTAAATGAAAATGTTCAATTAGTCTTATGAAATCAGAAATGGCATACGATATCATATAGTGAAAATTTTATGTAAATCGAATAATAATTGCCACTTTTAAAGACCAAAAAACTTGAAAAGTGACTTGTAGAAAATCGGCTGTTTCTCTGCAACCGTACAAGTTAGAAACCATTTTGTGGTATCTGTATGATCGTATGGGTTCATTCTATTTGTTGATTGGCATCAAATACCATAATTTGAAAAAGATTTCAAAACAGACTTATTTGAATAAAATATCTGTTTTGAAGGCTAAAAATACAGTTTTTGCCAATATGACATTACTTCCGCTGATAATGAAAATCTTAAATTATTATGTATGAAATCCCAAATGGCATGAGGTATAACATGGTGTAACGTTTATGAAAATCGAATAAAAATTGACACTTTTATGGCCCCAAAAGCTTCAAAAGTGACCTGTAGAAAACCGTCTATTTCTCGGCAACCGAACAAGTTAGAAACCATTTTATGATATCTATATGACCATATGAGTTGTGTTTATATGTGAATTTAAACCAAAAGTTAAGATTATTAATACATATTAAGTTATTCTTGGTTGAATAAAACATTGATTTAAAAAGTTTAAAATGCAGTTTTTGACCACATGACGTCACTTCCGGTGTCAATTTTAAATTGTAACCAACTTGATATGACGCTACATGCTTTTTGAATGAAATGATGTCACTTTTATAAAAATCCAATAATAATTGACTATTTTACAGGCAAAATAACGAAAACAGTGACTTATGCAGAACTGCCCATTTCTTGGAAACTGCTTATATTACAAACTAATATTAACATACATTTTCTTCGTATGGATTATAGCTACATGTTTACAAAAGTTACGAAGAAATATTTTGGAATCTGAAAAGCCTGAATGGGTTGTAAATAGGTCAAATTTACACCATTTTTAGCCTCTTAATCGAATTTGCTCGAAAATGAAATCGAAATTAAAAAAACTGCTTCCGACATTTTTTGCGCCTTGAAAGGGCACACTATTTGAATCATATAATTTTTCAAAAAAATAATATTTGTTTTCGAAAAATGGTACCTAACTGTCAAAATTGTAGTTTTTGGTAAAATTATGCCACTTCCGGTGCCGACAGATAACACTATCGGTAACAAAAAAAAATGACAATTGAGACAACGAAGCATATGAACTTTGTTTTATACAAATCGAACAATAAAAAAATAATCTAGGACTGAAAAACTGAATTAGTCAATGGCGGCCAAGGAAAATTACTGAGACAAAATATTTTAACATTTTTGCGCTAGTCAAATGACTCTTTAATTCTGTGTACAACACGACTAAAAAATATTCATAAATAAAAAAGTTTTTTGTAAAATTTTAAATTTTCAAAATTTGGCGCCTAATATCTTCGATGATTTGCCGAAAATCAAAAATCGAAAGTAGCGTAGCTATGTGCCCTGTCTCCGGCTAAGCCAAAATGTATCGAAAATTAAAATCCCATGATTATTGTTAAAATTACTACAATATTTTTAAAAACGATAACTTCGGTGATTTCGGACATTTCGCATTGTCGCAGAACGTTCAAAATAGCTTTATCCTCTAAGTCACACCCACTTTCCCAGTAAAACCGAAGAAATCGTAACGATGCGACAAGCAGTTGCTGAGATCTATTCAAAACAAAAGAAGAATAATAATAACTAGACTTGCTTGCAAGGCTGAAGGCTTTCACCTTACCCAAGGCAGCACAAAATGCCCACCACTCACCCCTTAAAACACACACACACACACACTTAAACAACTCAGATATTGACACTCTCTGTGCATGCGCATTACGATAGAAGGAAAGTGAAAAATATAGTTGAATAATTTACAACATTATGAACTTGGATTGGTAGAATCCTACAGACGCCAGAAATCTAAATACGCAATCAAAAACTCAAAAATTCTAAAAAAAATTACAATTTCAGTACATTTTCAAATTTTTAGGAAAAAAGGAGAACGGCGTGGTAATGCAATTCGACCATTATCGCATCCGCAATATCACCGGCTCTACAAAAATATAGCTTTTTCGAAAATCGGTTGGGAACTGACATTATTAGGACCTATTTTCATTTATGCACGTTAAAGATATACTTCACTTCCGCTCTGTTCAGAATTTTCGCAATAGTTTTAAGTACTTACTGCTTAAAACATAGGAAAAATCATTATTCAGAACTCTATCTGCTTTAGTTTCAGAGATCTACACGAGAATTAAAAAAAAAAAGTTTTACAAATGGGACAAAAAAAAAAGATCGTGTCAGATAATAACCAAAACCAAGAATCATACCTTTCAACATCAACTTTTCAACATTTGTACAGAGGGGTGCCTTGCTTATAAATATCTTCAGTAAATAGCGTCATTTTCGCTGGTATCATATGGTGACGTCATGTAGACAAAAACCTGGGGTAATAATTTCAGGAGTAACTGATATTGACTAAAATAAATTATTTCCACTCTAGAAGCAGCATTACCAGATATTGGTTACCAGTAAAACACCTTTAGTTCAAATATTGCCTCTTTCAAAAAAAGCTCTCTATATAATGCTTTATACGTAGGCAAAACGTTCCGATTATGACCAACTCGGACTGTTGTCAATGTCACACCAATGTGTACACGGGAGTTTGGAATCACGTCCATATCAACTACTCAAATATGCAACTGGTTCAAAAATTGATTTAATATTCGATGAAATATCAACAATTTTCTGAGTTCGTGCACGTTAAAGATTTGACGTCAATAATAGAGTTATTACAAACAGATTCCATGCTCATACTACATCATGCCTTCTATCACAGGTACAATCTTCGTACTTCTGCACGATACTGCTGCATCCGCAATATCCCCCGCTGTACAAAAATATAACTTTTTCGAAAATCGGTTGGGAATTGACATTATTAGGACCTATTTTCATTTATGCACGTTGACGATTTACTTCACTTCAGGTCTGTTCAGAACTTCTAAGTACTTACTGCTTAAAGCATAGGAAAAATCATTATTCAGAACTCTATCTGCTTTAGTTTCAGAGAGCTACACGAGAATGAAAAAAAAAACCAGTTTTTCGAATGGGACAAAAAAAAAAAATCGTGTCAGATCATAACCAAAACCAAGAATCATACCCTTCAACATCAACTTTTCAACATTTGTCCAGAGGGGTGCCTTCCTTATAAATAGTTTCGGTAAATAGCGTCATTTTCGCTGGCATCATATGATGGCGTCATGTAGACAAAAAACCTGGGATAATAATTTCAGGAGTAACTGCTATTGACTAAAATAAATTATTTTCACTCTAGAAGCAGCATTACCAGATATTGGTTACTATTAAAACACCCTTAGTTCAAATATTGCCACTTTTTAAAAAATCTCTCTATATATGCTTTATACGTATGCAAAACGTTCCAATTATGACCAATTCGGACTTTTGTCGATGTCACACCAAGGTGTACACGGGACTTCGGAATCGCGTTTTCATTAGCATTGCCAAAGGGTTTTTAAATACACAAAATGTCTCCGAAATAATTATATCACTGTCAGCGTCAACTATTTAGATGCAATAATCTGAAAGAATTTTGAAAAAATATTGAAAATTAAGAAAGTTATGGCATTTTGAAGACGGCGAATTGGAGGCATTAAAATACGTCTTTTTTTAAAAACGCAAAAAAACTGACCGAAGCTTATATCTCAAAAACTATAATAGGTGGATCCATGAAACTTGCAGAATATGAAGTTCAGGATGAACTTGTTCGAAGAAAATTATCGCGAGACTCTTCGGTTATATTGTATTTATGCTATAGACTTTCGAACTTAGACCGAGACAATTTTCGTTCAAGGTCACAGCAAAAAAATGGCCTGTCAGTTAATAACAAACCATGTAGAAGTCTCAGGGCTTTGAAATCTGTACCCAATCCGTTTCTTGATGTGATGAATACAGAAAAAATGTTTTCACATTGTTATCGTATTTATTTTTTAGACACTAGCTACTCAAATTGCATTTTTTGTCTATACCATGTCAAGGTCATACAGAATGGGTAAGGTCACGGGTCAACTGCAGGTCCGGAGGCTATGGAATTTTCAGAGTCTCTTCCTGGATACATATACATTAGAAAACACATAGACTGTGTTCATCTTTTAGCTGACAAAAATAGTTGTTTAAGGAATTGAAAATCACCAGAATTATGAGTCGGACCAATATGAAAATATCTTTATTTCAATTAACAAAACCAATAAAACTTAAAAAAAAAATTAAAATCAACCAAAAATAAATAAAATATCAGAATTTTTATGGGTCAGAACTTCTGACCAAAATCAAACAATAACAAAAAACAAAACTGTGTATCATGTTCAACCTCAATCATATGAAAAGTACTTAATACAAAACAAAACTAAAAAATTAAAACTTTAAAAACAATTAACAATATATGATGTAATCATAAGGATTACAATTGACAAAATCTTTTCTTTTTTTGGCATTCATGACTGGACGTCATCAAAGTCATCTGCAAATACAAAAAATATAGATGTATAAGATAAAGTAATCGAATCTTATGACATTATTTACCAAACAAAGAATCACCCCTCCTCTAGAAATAACAAATTATAACAACTATATCTGGTTATAAAATTTAAAAAAAAAGATTTACAACAATACATAATGAGTAAAAAAAATGCATACAATGATAAAATAGGAGCTTTTACGGGTTTCCATTTTGACGTCATTTTCGGTCATAGCTAATGGCACATTTTCATTTTGCCTATGCCAAGTCAGTCTTATTTGGGAATATATTTTTCTTAAAAGTCATTGTTTTTACTAGTAATTTTATCAAAATAAAATAAAAATTGATACTGACATTTTGCAAAAATCATCTAAATATTTCACACTTAAGTACGGTTTGCAAAGGGTTAGATACAAATAATTATTCATTGTGGTCTGATGCCATACATGTTCTACCAAGAGTTGTCTTTCCCCGATTCCTCCCCGATTTCACTTTCCGTCCTATTGCCAATTCCTACGGGGGATTTTGGCAAAACAAAAGCTCAAACTATACAAAATATATATCAGGCTATCCAAAAATGCTGATATCTCGAGCGGAATGCTCTTTTTTTCAAAGTTTCTATTACATTTAAAAATTAAAAACAAGAAAAATAAGCGAAAATTCGATCAAAATCTTACCTGATATGGCAGTCCGCGAACTTCAGCTCACTAGCTTCCGGAAAAATGTCACTTGACCACTTTTTGACTTTCCGAATATTCATGAGACCCCGTAATAGAAACGGTACTTTTTTCGGTCAGGTTTTTTAGCGTACCAGTAATAGGACAACCAGCGCCTCTAGCGGCGTTTGGCATCGCTATTTTCATGTCAGCTACTCAAATATGTAACTGGTTCAAAAATTGATTTTATATTCAATGAAATATCGCCAATTTTCGCATTTCGTGCACGTTAAAGATTTGACGTCACCAACATATAAAAGTTCGATATTTATTATTAACAGAGTCCATGCTCTAACTACATTAAACTTTCTATGACCGGTGCAATATTCGTACTTCTGCACGATACTACTGCAAGATACAACTGCAACCTCTGAAAAATTGGATTTGCTTATAAACAGCGCGAGCCGTCGATTTGTGTCGAGATGATTACGGCTATGAGGTAATTTTGGCCAAGGAGAAACAATATTAATTCAAAGACTAATTATTACACACATAAATCAAATATTTCTGCTACAGGGTCACTATACCCTTATTTTGAATAGAAGTAAAGACTCAAAGTTGATATACTTTCTGTCCAAATATCGTCACTGTGAGATAAAAAGGGACTTTTGAATATGCTCTAAACGTTGCTAATACGTACAGATTGTATCAACTCTTAGTACTCTTACTGCATGTTTCGCTTAACAATGAAAGGTGACGTTTTCAATTTTCGATCCCTTTGTTCTCATACTCCTGATATTTCTAACTGTTGCGCAATGGTTTCATACTTAAGACTACCGATAAAACTTTCTGTAGAAGAAGTTCAAAAAAAAAAATTACGTTGACTTTTCGAGAAAAAGACGTCTAAAAATGTTCCAAATGGTAAAAATACGACGTTTTGGATTTTCAATCTCGTTTTTCGACTACTCATGACATTTAGAGAAATTGTACAATGGTTTCACACAATACACCACCTATAAGACTCTCGAATGAGAAAGTTTTAAAAAAATCGTAGGCGGCTTTTCCGAGAAACATGCGTTTAAAATTGCTCGAAATCGTAAAAAAACCTTACTTTTCAAAGTCCTATAACTTTTTAAGTTTGAAAAAGAAACTTGTCGCTGTGGTACCATCTTGTAGATATTTTATGTGGCTATCAAATGACGTTGTACTTTAGCTACTCAGTAAACAGCCAATTGAAACGTCGCACTTTGCGCACAGGCACCCATTTTTCAGAATTTTGTCAACGTTTGGATACATTTATTGACCACTTCCGGTGATTAGAGCATTTACATCCATAGTCTAAGGACTGGAGACGACTACCGACTTCATATTCCTGAAGTTTCAGAAAAATCGTAGGCGTCGTTTTAAAAAAATAAGAACTCTACGATTTGACCAAAATTCGTAAAAAAGTGAAAAATCAAAGTTAATATTTCAGAACAAAACTTATATTGTTGGAATCGGATTGATGTCAGCTATCCAAAAATATAAGTTATATTTCTAAATTCCCAAAAATAACAATTTTAGAAAATTTTGAAAATTTTCCATTTTTCACCCAAAAATTGAAAGCGACAAAGTTTCCAAATTCTACGTATTTGAACTGCTGTCTTCTAGGAAATGTCTCCAGCTAACCAAAAATGTAAATTTTAAAAAAATCGGTTGAAAATTAGCAGAATTATGGTAGATTTTCAATTTGCGTGCACGCTAAAGATTTGACGCATTTCCGCTATGCGCACAAATTTCGTTTTACATTTAAGCACTAACCACCACCCAGTTTTCCGAGTGAAAATCAAATTTCAGACCTCTATCCCTTATAGTTTCTGAGATCTAGCTTCCCCCTATAAAAAAAAATAATAATAACTAGACCTGCTTGCAGGACTGAAGGCTTTCACCTTACCCAAGGCAGCACAAAATGCCTACCACTCACCCCTTAAAACACACACACACACACACACACACACACACACACACTTAAACAACTCAGATATTGACACTTTCTGTGCATGCGCATTACGATAGAAGGAAAGTGAAAAATATAGTTGAACAATTTACAACATTTATGATCTTGGATCGGTAGAATCCTACAGACGCCGGAAATCTAAATGCGCTATCAAAAACTCAAAAATTCCAAAAAATTCCAATTTCAGTACATTTCAAATTTTCAGGAAAAAAAGAGAATGGCGTGGTTTTTCAATTTATCGCATCCGCAATATCCCCGGCTCTACAAAAATATAACTTTTTCGAACATCGGTTGGGAATTGCCATTATTAGGACCTATTTTCATTTATGCACGTTAAAGATTTACTTCACTTCCGGTCTGTTCAGAACTTTCGCAATAGTTCTAAGTACTTACTGCTTAAAACATAGGAAAAATCATTATTCAGAACTCTATCTGTTTTAGTTTCAGAGATCTACACGAGAATAAAAAAAACACACTTTTCCGAATGGGACAAAAAAAAAAAAAAAAAAAAAGATCGTGTCAGATGATGACCAAAACCAAGAATCATACCTTTCAACATCAACTTTTCAACAGATGTCCAGAGGGGTGTCTTCCTTATAGATAGTTTCGGTAAATAGCGTCATTTTCGATGGTATCATATGATGGCGTCATGTAGACAAAAAACCTGGGATAATAATTTCAGGAGTAACTGTTATTGACTAAGATGAATTATTTTCACTCTAGAAGCAGCATTACCAGATATTTGTTACCAGTAAAACACCTTTAGTTCAAATATTGCCTCTTTCAAAAAAAGCTCTCTATATAATGCTTTATACGTAGGCAAAACGTTGCGATTATGACCAACTCGGACTTTTGTCAATGTCACACCAATGTGTACACGGGACTTTGGAATCACGTCCATATCAACTACTCAAATATGCAACTGGTTCAAAAATTGATTAAATATTCAATGAAATATCTACAATTTTCTGATTTCGTGCACGTTAAAGATTTGACGTCACTACATGTAACATATAAAAATTTAATATTTATTACAGATAGAGTCCATGCTCAAACTGGTTATCTCAACTGAGAACGACATGGTTATTCCAATTCGACCTTTATCCCATCCGCAATATCCCCGGCTGTACAAAAATATAATTTTTCGAAAATCGGTTGGGAATTGACATAATTAGAACCGATTTTCATTCGTGCACGTTAAAGATTTACATCACTTCCGGTCTGGTTCACAACTTTCGCAATAGTTCTAAGTACTAAATGTTTAAAACATGGGAAAAATCAATATTCAAAACTCTATCTGTTTTAGTTTCAGAGATTTACACGAGAATAAAAAACCCCGAGTTTTCCGATTGGGACAAAAAAGTATCGTAAGTGTCAAATAATAACCAAAACATACATTGTTGTTCTTGGTGTTTAACGTCCGCTTCCACCGAAGGTGATATCGCAGACAAGTCTTATTTTTGATTTTCATTATCTTAGCGCACGCGTAGGGGTCTTTGATGTGGGAGGAAACCGGAGTGAGCGGAGGAAACCCACGAGGTTGAGAAGGAGCCCCTATCTCCATGCCACATACGCTCACACCAGGGCTCGAAACCACAGCCGCAAGCCAGAGGTGACCGGCCAGCTAGAGGTCGAAGCGCGGCACTCTGGACCACTAGGCCATCCCAACCCCCAGCATTGATATAGGTAAATGTTCCACCTCCACGCGTTGTTTCTTCACCTGATGTTAGTATGATTGTCCCATTTCTCAACTTCACACGGAAGATAATGATAATGTAACTACTTCTTCGGTTTCTATGGGTAATGATTCATTGATATGTGATTCGTCTAGTTTTTCTCATGATGTAAGTACAGGTATTTCTAAAGATGATTCTCTTATTAATAAGGCTCCAGTAATTCGTGTTCCAGATATTTGTGATCATGATATTTATAATAATGATGCATCTGATGATTCAATTGCTCCACCTGATCCTGATATTTCTTTCGCTGATATTTCACAACCAGTTCTAGCTCCTAAACGACAACGTAAACCACCTTCTTGGATGAAATCTGATACTTGGGTTTTTAGAGAATACTGGTTGGCTTTGATTTTCATTAGTTGTATCTATTTTACTAACGATTATTTTATTTTTCATTTCTGCATTATTAGTTAGGTATAATTTCATTATCAGTTGCTTACAGTTTTACTTGATGACGACTTGGCTTTGTTTATCGATTGTGATTTTGGTTATGTGGATTGGTTCATTATTTTTGTGGTATATATGTATATTTTTGTTTTTATTATGGTGTACCGTAATTGTTAGTTTTAGTCGTGTTGGGACGCCACTTCTTGTGCTGGGGATAGTGTAGTAGGGTGTTATAGTTTCTTTAATTATTTTATTAGGTGTTATAATCCCTTTAAATCTTTTAGTTTCTATTGTCCTAGTAGTATGAGGGCTTGTCTGGCAACGCACGTGCGCGCATGCATGTGCGTACATGCGCGTCCACGGACCTTGCACTGGATGACCTTTAGCACGTGCGTGGCCCCTTGCACGTGCGTGACCCCTTGCACGTGCGTGACCCCATGCACGTGGGTGACCCCTTGCACGTACGGAGAGAAAGAGGGCGCGCGCGGGAAAAGAGAGAGAGAAAGAATAAGAGAGAGAAAGAAGAACAGAGAGAGAGAGAGAAGAAGGGGAGGGGAGGAGGAAACAACTCTTTTGCATTGATTAAGTTGGCCCTGAAAAGGGCCGTTGGTCCACACAATGTGAGGGTTAGCAGGAGCACTTCGGCTGCTCCCACCGATTGTGGTGCATTTCACCGAATGCTTGCTCCGTCTATGGTCGGTGTTCCCAATTTCGGTGCCACACCAGAAACAGACTAGGTAATCTGCTTCTGGCCGGTTCCCCTTAAACATGGGGTAATATCCCCGACAAGTAGTACAAAATCTACGATCTGTTTGAGGTCGATCCATTTTGCGTGTGACTTCGTTTGGCTTCGACACTCCTATTTATGGCTCGGGACGGGGTGAGTCTAAGGTGTTAGGACGATACCATTTTCCAATCAGAATAGCATGACGTCACATGACGTCATATGACGTCACAAAAACCAGACACGTGATAATATGTTGCTTACAAAGCATTTTATTGAACATATTTACAAAGTATTTTATTCAACATAAAATTGAACTTGAACACAAAGGCATAGAATCCAAATTTAATTGAACTTCAATTGAACATAAAGCAAACAAACATATTTACAGCGCAAAAAAGCATCGACATCGTTGTCCCTTCTTCTGGTCTTTTTGCAAGTCGGGAAAATGATCCCTAGCCCATTGTTCGACGAGTATATCGTTCACACGATACACGTGCCCGAACACAGAAAGGGCGTGTGGCGAGGGAACGTGAAACCGATGACACAAATAATACAAACAGTAATGGCCGCAGACGACACTCTCGAGTCCATGAATCCATCAGGGTTGCTAGTGGAGTTGTAGATCTTGGACGAAACGTCGAAAGGCTTCTCCGTAGACATCAGGGGGACACCCGTAGGAATCGAAGAAGGTAATGTGATCTGGTCCTTCGCATGCAAACACGGTCCAGTGTCTACCGGGTTGGTCTTCGTCATCCGTGTTGATAACGTAGGCTTTGGGGTACGAGGTCGGGCGCAGTATATCCAGATGATTACGAGCCGAAACGCCCCCGAACACGTTAGAGGAGAGGTGTTTTTCCAAGACATTGCCGTATTCGGCAAACAGAACAAGACTGAGGTGATTGGTCGGGGCCGCACCGAACTTGAGTTCCAAAGACAGGTTACCCGCTGCTTTGGGATGGAAGTAATTACCGTCGGCTCCGTGGTCGTTGGTCAAATCGAAACAATACAAAGTGTGCCCATTGATATAGTCGTTGAAAGGGAGGCCCAGGTCTTCTCGGGTGTTTAAGACGGCCACTCTTTTCATCAAATCCAGGTAAGGTGCGATGGCTTGTCGCTCGGGAAAGTTGACGTCGTATTCGTCCACAATTTCACGGTTCTTGGTCAATTTGATGTTTTGCAATTGATAGTGTTCGAATTGGAAGGGATTTCTGTTTTTTTTCCGTCGTAGGCCGTGTTACGTACCATACCCACGATTAATCTCTTGGGCAGGCTTTCGTTGACAAACAGATTGTCTAGGACGTGACTGGCACGATTGTCGGGAATGACCATGTCGCGAACCACCACGCGC
This sequence comes from Patella depressa, assembly GCA_948474765.1. Taxonomy (NCBI): domain Eukaryota; kingdom Metazoa; phylum Mollusca; class Gastropoda; family Patellidae; genus Patella; species Patella depressa. The sequence continues at coordinate 34,495,509 of OX419719.1, forward strand.
TTCAGGGGATACTTGGCGTTGGACGATTGAAGTTGCGCAGCCACCCGTGTGTAGGTACTGGGAGCCAGAGTGACGAACAGGATATCCAGGTAGGCTTTGGTGAACTCGACTTTGTAGTCTTCTGTATCGTTGCCTTCGCCGTACATCAGAAAAAATTTCGGGGATTGCTTTTCCAATTTCAACCGCAGGTCCACACCGTCCAGCAGATACCGATCTTGTAAACAAGACTGCAATTCAAAGGTGCGACTGGCAGCGATGGTTTTCTGACGTTGTTCCAATCCTTTGTTATTCAGGGCCTGCTGTCGTCCACCGTCCCCGGTGGTGGCGACGGATTTCGTGGAATTGAACTGCCCGGCGGTGTCTTTTTCCCACAGGACTTTTTTCGACAGGTGGTCGTTCTTGGCTCCTTTACCGAAACTCAGCAAATTCTCCAAGTAAGCCCGGTAGGGGTAGGTGGGCAGAGAGGTGGTGACCAAAGTTTCGGCATCCTTTCCCAGGCGTAATTTGACGTCTTTAAACAACGAATGAAACAAGTTGTTAATGGGTGCGACTTGACTATCCGCATCCAGGTCATTCCCGTTGTTCTTGGTCACCTTCAGGGCCACGTGCAGTGTCATGTTGGCCTGATCGATGAAATCGGTAGTGGCATTGGAAATATAAAATTTGATGGGTCCGTCGTGGTTCAAGTCGGGCGTCATTGGATACTTTCTGATTTTGGTCACCTTGTTTATGTCCGTCTGCGTGTCGGGTACACTGAACAAATCCTGCAATAGGTGACCTGTGTCTTCGGACGATGTGAAGTGGACGGGGTTCGTGAGGGCTCTTTTATAGGTTCCAGGTGGGCGACCACGTTCTTGAGTGTGTCGGACATCGTGTTTGACACCGCGGGGCGAAGCGTGTCCTAGGCGACTTTCTTCCAGTTACATTTTTCACGACCACTGACGGCGTCGAGCACGCTTTGTCCCACTTTGGGTAACACTTGGGCCACATTTTTTTTCACGGCAGCTTTACCGACGGACCACAAGGTCTTCCCGACTGATTTGACGGCATTCAATAAACCCGGCTATCGACCGGCACCCTGTTGTCTCAGAATTCCTCTCCTGTACACCACCAGACCATTGCCAGCCCCTCGCTGTCTGACCACTCCACCTTTGTACACGCGAATCATCATCGGCGTCGAGAAATGACACGGTTTTCCCCATTCGTTCCTTTATAGAGACCAATGGAGCTTAGTCGACTGTACTTCAGAGGTAAGTAGTGAATCATGGCGGGACGGGGATACAATCGTCAACTGGGAATCACGTCCAACAAGGTAGCCTTCACGTCGCCCACGGTCTGGGATTCGATAATGTCCGTGTAGATGTAAAACAGATCGTACTGGATTTGAAGATTTGGGGTGTGGTGGGTGTAGAAATACCGTAGACTTTGGCCATCTTCGCCGGTCATATCGATTGACTGCAGGGAAACCAAAAGTTCGTTTCCAGTCCATCCCAACATGGTCACGATGGGTCCACACAGACGAAATTCGATTTTCGGCAACACGTCAAACCAGAAAAGCGCCTGCACGTGATTGATCTTCAGATACACTTTGTCGTTGGTGTTGTCTCTCTTGAAAGACACGAAGGAACCTATTGATACGGCCCCTTGGCGCATCACCTCTCGAGTTTCGTACTCGGCCAGCTGTTGCTTCTCGTGGTCGGTCATTTCCTTGTTATTGGGATCCAAGCGGACGGGTTTATTGGCCAAATGATTGTAGATGGGAGGCAGGTTCCAGAAATCAGTCAGTCTAATGTTCAGGACAGTCAGAATATGCCTCAGCGACTCGTAGTCGCCACTCTTGATGTGTGTTTCCATTTCGATCGATCCCTTGATCTCACCAGCCTTTACACCTTTGAAACAATTCGATGGGTCGATCCTGTGGCGGCCCCGGCATATCTTTACTCCGGGTTCGTCGCTCGAGGGCGACCAAGGATGAATGCGTAAGCCAATCGTGTTGTCTCGTTGATCGATGTTTTGCCATTGGTCAGGTAACGTGATCATGGACAGACCCACTTCCCATTCCCGATGATCGACGAGAAGTGGCGGTTCCAGATGAGTATGATACGTGGAGACTTTGTTGTCGGGATACCACGACATGGAACTGTCACTAGGGAGCGTGAGGTAAAGGGGCCGGTCGTTGTTCATTATGTTTGGTTTTCAAGGTTGGAGAAGGTAACAGGTAACCCAAGGTACTGGAGAGCAAGGCCGTCCACAACGTGGTCTGCGATCCGTCGGGTTTGAAAGCCAGTTGGGACAAAGAAACACCCGCCACGACGTACACTAAAATCACTTGAAAGAAAAAGACGATTTCCGCTTGTGGCACACGTTTTCCCAAGAGCGACCAATTGTGGGCACTCACGGACGTAGACGTGGTTTCGTCTTGCATGTTGACTGATGTCGGCGTCTCTCGCTCCTATTTATACGTTTTGGAGACTGGTCCTGTCGATCCACGAATTAAAACTCGCCGGATAGCCCAACCATTTCACAAATACTTTCGATGGGAAAGATCTCCGTCGTTGACTTGGACCGCTTGCAATTCTTCGGGATAGAAGGTGCCCTGTATGGGTTCGCCTCTTTCTTCCAACAGTTTGTAACCGGGACCGACGTTGGGAGCGACGTTGAACGTTTCCAGAGTCCAGTTGGGCCAGTAACCTTTGTCGAAGGCTTCATGTTTCGGTAAAACCAAACGTACGGTCGTACCAATGTCCATTGTTTTTTTTCTTTTTCGGGGGACGTGGAGGAGGTGTTGTCAACATCCACTCGTGTTCGGGGCGAACGTCTTTGGGCGCCATACTGATGGTCCAATGTCGTCTAGCATTGTAAGCCCGAACCAGGTCGTCTAGCACGTCGATGTACCGTTCTGTTTGTCGATGAGTAAAGTATCGCCACATGCGCTCTTTCAGGGTCCGTTGAAATCGCTCGACCACACTGGCTTTGGTTTCGACGTTGTGTGTCACGAAAAAATGAATCTTTTTCTTCTTCGGGTACGCTTGCATTTTTCGATTGAGGAATTCGGCACCTTTGTCCGTTTAGAGTCGCAGGGGTTGTCGACTTTGAAAGATTTGACGAAAGGCATCCACCAAACTGTTCCCCGTCTTGTTTTTGAGGGGCAACACCAAAGCGTACTTGGAAAACACGTCGATGACGCACAGCAAATACCTGTATCCCTCATTCTGTTTGGCCAAGGTCGACATATCGCTCAAGTCGGCTTGCCACTGATGATCTATGCCGACCACCACCGTGGGAGACCGCGAGAATTTCTTTTTCAATGGTTTGTGCAAGGTATACGCCCTTTGTTGTTTCAACCATGCCTTGACTTTGTGCAAGGACACACAGGTAGCTTTGTGAAGACCCAGAGCGCCACCGAAAGCTGCCGGGTGGTTCGGGTCGTAATACACTTTTTTCAGCTTTCGTTCCATGTTTCAGCAGGTGTTCCTATGAACAGGCTATTTATAGTTTTTGCAAGGAGAGCCATCTTCTGGTAGGTATACTAGGAGTATCCGTACTGGAGATTTTCGTCTTTCTCGGGCGTCGCGGCGAAGTCCGTGTCGGTGGTGTGGACAATACGTTCCATCGTTCTTGATTCCCGATGGCTTCGCGCGGTACGTTCGTGGCCTTCAAACTTTGCATCACACCAAACCATCCCACTTGAGCCTGGGTATACTTTCGCCGACGAACCAAATCGTTCACGATGTCAATGGCATTGGTGTCGGGTACGGGTACCCCATTCCGAACCAATTCCAAGTTCTCGTTCCAAGATCAAGGTGTCTTCTCTTTCATGTGTTTCAACAAACGGCGAGCTCGGTGTTGATAGGGTCGAGGGACCGACTCCAGGATGGGTGCCTCCGAATTTTCTTCTTCTTTTTGTTCGGGTATGTTTTCGTCCAACAAGGGAACAACCTGTTTTCGTTTCCTTTGCATCGTTTGATAACGATGTAACACGTGTTGCATGTCTTGGTGTACATTCTCGACGGCCTGCTGCAGTGGATCTCGATCGTAAGCAGGTTCGACTTGCCTGACTTCGACGGGTTTGACGTCGGGGAGTCCGTCGAGGGGTACCAGTTTCATTTTCTTGGCGAATTTCATCTTTGGGAAAGGACCAAAACAATCGGGTGAAGAAACCCCCTTTCTGTTGCTTCAGAAGTCGCCGACGGGTCTTCCAAGGTGTTTTAGACGTGCCCAAACGTCGTAACAAGGGGGCGTCCTTTTTCAAGCGCTTGACTTCTTTGTCGGTCACAGGAACTTTGCCTCGAATCAGGTTTCCAATACACTCACACACACCGTCGACAATGGGTTGGGTCTTGAGTAAAAGGGGACGGTCTTTCGGTGCAGTGTTCAATAGATACCGCAGTGTCTCCATGACTGAGCTCGGGGTCGTTCTCCGGTCCCCTTTTTATACCTCTCTGTTCCCTGGGTTATCCACCAAATAATTTAGATACCTCGGCAGCCATAGCGTTCGCTTTATCGTGCCTTCTAAGGAACGGATGTTTCTTTCCGTCAGTTGGGTCAACACTTGGCGGAAAACCATTTGCTGAAGGGTAACATTCAGCCACTGCACGCTCAGCACAAGAAATGGGTGGAAGGAAATCGACAAGTGTTGACTCAACTGACGGAAAGAAACATGCCGACGACCGAAAAACTCTCCCTGATTATGAAACCTGGAGGACGTGGATTTTTTGGGGGTGTGTTGATTCGTTGAACCATTGCAACAATCCAATACGTGCCCGGCCCGTGTTCTTGACCAACTGCCCATAAGCCACATCGGGAGTCAGATGTTGTAACTTGCGAATGAAGGACTTGAGTCCTTTCATAGAACTCTTCTTTTCTCTTCGTGATCTGCGAAAGATTGGGGAGAGAGACCGAGCAGGAGAAGGTGGTGACGTGGGGCGTGGAGGTGTGACCGGTAAGGTGAGGCGTGGTGGTGGTGTGGCCGGCAAGGGAGATATGGGACTCATGGGTGGTGTCAACGAGGGGGGTGACCACTGTGTTCTGGGGGCCCTCATTCTCGGGCGAGTGGGATCACGAAGGTCCGGTGCCAACGTCGGGAACGTCGCCCTGGGAAGGGTTGGAGATGGGTGTTTCCTCTGCGTATTCTTTGTACGAGCCATCGTGACAAACAAGAGCCAATTCGCGGTACAGGTCCCCCTTTTATACTTCTTGGACGTAGACGATGGGTGGTTCCTCTTGGGGTAAAATGTTGGATCTCAGTCGCAAAGCTTCGGGTGTGTCGGGCTTCAAATCAACGAGTAAGTAACTGCGAGGGGTACTCGTCGCATCTTCATAAGCTTCTTGCATATACTTGGAACGGGAAGGGTACATCTGACGGGCCAACACATCAATTCGCGAGGCGTCACGGGGTTTTTTGAACACGACCAGGTAATGGGCATTCAGACTGATGGTACGCTGTTGCTTGTCAAACAAGTTTTGCACAATGTAAATGACACTCGTGTCGTGGTGATGACTCTTTTTCGTGAACCACTTTTGCAATATCTCCGTGTCTTCTCCCATCAAATCGTCCACGACTTAGACTTGTGGACCCTTGACTTGACCCATCACGTCGTCAATATCCGTCAAACCTTTGACATAAGTGTAGGGAAAGCGATCGTAACTCTCTTGCCATTCGCCATAAGCCCACACGATGCGTTGGGGAGGGACGTCGAACAGGGACGCTTGAAGAAACTTCTGCACAAAGACCGTTTTCCCAACACCCGTTGGACCACTGACTAACTTGGTAAAGGGGTGTTTGAACATCACATCCATCTTGCACTGTTTCTACCCATTCCCTTTTCCTCTGCCTTTTATACCTTCGCGCCAGAACAACAGACATGGAGTGAAATTAGAACACAATTTATTTTACAAAAAATACAAAAAGAACATTCAATACAACAAACATATCATACAAAGGAAAAGAAAAAACTGTTAGTTATCGCGTTCTCTCTTCAGGATCTCTTGTCTCACCCAGGGTACATTTCTCAGGACGCGAGGAATCCAATACACATGTCCCAAAAGCTTCTGCATCGTGTCGTGTTGGTGCCAGTCTTCCACTTCAGCAAACGTGACGACGACGGGTATCCATTCACTCATATCGAAACAAGGGGGATACGACAAGACTTCGGTCATATCTCTCGGACCCGCATATTGGATGAGTGTTCGGGAAAAACTTTCTGCTTCCTTCTCTGCTAACAAGGGGTCTTTGCTGTGGGAGGAAACCGGAGTCTGACACTTCGCTTCTTATAGTCTTGGTCGTGACGTCACTCGCTTTTGATTGGTTCTTTCTTGTCCTTCGTTTTGATTGGTTCGTTGTTTAGTCTATGATTTCCAGGCTTTCCACGTACTTTTTCACTTCGTCCCAATCGATCCTGGCCCCAAGTTCACAAAGCATTCTCAATCACTGTTTATGAGAAATGTCTTTGATCCAGAAACACAAAACTATGCACATAGTTTCTTATTGACCTATTTCATACATTAAAACAACAAAGGTTTTATTAAGAGCCATATTTTAGTTAAAATGAGGCGATCAATTTTGAGTAAATTCTCAACTTAAGTCTGAGAATGCTTTGTGAACTCGGGGCAAGGCTTCACTCACGTGACAGGCTTCCAACAACGTCATCAGGTCGGCTCGATTACCGTGTTTTTGTCGCCAATGGTTGAACACAGTGAAGATTTGCATGCGCGCGTTGTTGGAATGACTCAACGCTTGTTGGACCAGAGATGGTAAAATTTTTCTTCGCAACAGAAAACCTGATGGCTCTGATGGACAGACCAAACGAATATTCAGTGCCATTGAGATTCCTGGTTATAAACCAACTCCAGAGGAGTTTAATATATCAAATGGTATTACAACTGACCCACCTGAAGTCAACTGAAGTGATAGCTAAATAAACTTTCACAACTGTGATTAGACCAGTGTCATTTCAACTTTTCCTGCAAAACATATTTAATTCACCCTTAATAAATAACTAGTCTAACGAATAATTTGCCAAAGTGCTAACTGTTGCATATTCACTTACATCTAGAAAATCTAATAATTTAAGCTCTTGTACATGAAACCGCTCTGAACATTTCTCATTACTTATCTGTCCTCATGTGCAAAGGAAAATGGCCCATATATATAGCACCTCAAAATAATGTTCCCTTTATTTGATGCCAAAAAACAGCCTCTAATTATAGCTTTTGTATATCAATTTAGTAATCTTAAGGTTACATCAACTTGCTTTGAATCTACATATCTACATGTATATGAAACTTACTGAAGGAAGTTTGTCTCATATATGCTAACAAATAATGTCTTCCATTTTGATAGCTTATGTCCATCAAAGCTTGCCAACAGGAAATATATGTCAGTGTCGTAACAATTGATAAACAGGTTCTTCAAATTCAATATCCATGCCACAGCTAAAAATCCTGTGTTTACTAAAATTTACTTGAGATACAGGTCAATGAGTACTTAGTCGAAAATATAGCAAACATAAATATTGCACTATACTGACTGAAGGATTGAAGCTTCTTTGGTTTGGGTGATAAATGATGTCCACTTTCGATCACTTAAATACCACTTTCAGAAATTTGAGAGTCTCCATGAATCAATCTGCAAAAAGACTACATTTAGTTAACTCCAGTTTTATTCTTGCCTACATATTAAAAGCAAATTATCTGAATCTAAGACTTAATCTAACTGAACTACTTCTTGTACAAAAGTATGTATATCATAAGAAATGAAATGAAATGTGGTTTAACGTCCTACTCTTGTGCACCTAACCTAGGCCAATGGAAGACAGTCATACGCCATACAGTGTGCTATGATGGAAGTTTTGCCCAGGCAGCGGCATTGCGGCCTGCTCATATATCAAATTTCGTTCTGCATCACTCACAAGGGGAAACAACACTGGAAAATCGAGATGAATTTTCTCGTCAGGCTCCACACATAGTACCATAGTCTTAGAAAGCCTAAAATGGGAAAAATTGATATCTATTTTATATTTATTATGTTGAATCCATTGGCACCCATTTTCCATTATTTAAAATGTGTATGCCAAAAAAGAATCCAAAAACATACTTATCCTTTTCATCAAACTAATATGCATTCGTCCAAAAGGCCCACACTAGGCCTATACCATAAAAAACCATAAGTTGATATCACGCTGATATACAATAATCCCTCACGCAATAAAAATTGTGTCTCTGATTGCATGCCAATAGTTTAAAAGTGCTCTTAATATTACCCCTCACACTCCATAACTTAAAGTTAAAACAGGTCTATGCAAGACAACCCAATTTTGTTGACACAAACCAACCCCAAATCACACCAGGTAATGAAAATGTAATCTTAATTTAGAAACTGTAACTGCTTAAGCGCAGCTCTAAGCAATATCATTCCTTATATACTCCCTATATAAGGAAATTTGAGAAGGACGATGTCCCATGTATATATACATGTATATCCACCAGTAAATATTGTACTATACCATACCAATTGAAAGACCTAAACTTCCTTGACTTGGGTGAAAACTAAGTATATGTAGTTAGTTCTGCTTTGTTAACAAGAATAAACAATAGACTGTGCAGCCTGTCACATAACAGACTAAACAGTATCAGAAAACCAATATTTACCAACAGATCTTACTTTTTACCCAGACCAAGGAAGTTCTTGTGAGCCTCCTAAATATATGTATGATTTGCTATGTGATGTGTTTTCCTACCTGTATTTATTTTCCTTTTTCATACTGATGAATCCATAGCGACTAAAGAGCACTAACACTTCAAACCTACAAAATAAAAGTCGTAGTTAGCACCAAGTTAAACTTAATTATATTGGTTTTGTGCCCTAGATTAGAATATGTATTCAGCCTATCTGTATTACTAAGCAGTAAGGCCTATTGAAATCTGAAATCATTTGAACAACCCTTTATTATTAAACAAATCAATGTCTGTCAGTCTCCATGGATCAATCTGCCTATAGTTTATTAGATCACCAGTTTGATTTTATCTTTGTTTATACTAATGTTAAAGTCTATAAATATTTTCTGAAATTAAGTGTTTACCAAAAGGTTCATGCTTTTGTACCATACTATTAGCAAGCCTAAAATAAGCAAAATCATGTTTATCACATATTTAATATTATGTTAATTATTGTACTCGTATTGTGAAACCTTCTTACACCGAAATTCTGAGTTATATCCTAAAAGTTAATTTTAATTATGGAAATGTGCATGCTGAAAATAACAATAGACTCCATTCTAGCAATTACATGCCCTTTTCTTTCCGCCACTTGACTAACAAACATGTGCCTGTGTATCATGCATACCAAACGGCCCACAATACAAACCATAACATTCACTGTGTTGGACTTCTTTAGGCCCTATTAACATATAAAACTACATATCGTCAAAAGATATAATTACAGCAAACATTAAAAATATTTAGAATAGGTATAAATTCTGGTCCTAAACACATCAATGTAAATACAAATTCGTTACCTTATTCCTGGTATTACCCCGTACTAATAGAATTTTCTGATTCTAATTCTGAGGTAAGTACATCAAACTTGGGAGAATAAAATAGAGGTAAGTACTGCCAACCCAGAGAAATAAAACATGTTCTTATGGAAGAGGTACACCCCCCCCCCCCGTCATACCCAAAGTGTTAGATTAGAAACAGTTATTTACTCACCTCGAAACAGTAATCCATTTCGGCATTTCCCCTTTCACAACGTTGACCCAGATTAACCACGTGGTGGCACACTGCCAACTTCAGGCAGGCTTGGAGACTTGGTTATCCAGACGCTTAACCATACTACACCTCATCTCACAGACCAATGTAGAAACTTAATCATTCACCCTTCCTATTCGCAGCCATGTATATACATCCGTTCATGTACATATAATGTTATATTGTTTTACACCTTTTACGATTTGTACATACGTTTATTTGATCTTATCCTATATAATTTTATACATACTCGCTTGATACATAAAATACATTGTGAACTGAAGAAAACTACCCATTCCTTGTATATTATACCTTTGTTAACAATTAAACTTACAATAAGCAATCAATACCATGAACGACGAAACAAACTATCAAAATATTGTAAAATCTTGGGACTATTTTTTTTTTGGAAACCTAACATCGAATTCATCATGTAACCACAATATGAATAATTTTCCAAATAGGAAGTAGACACTTTTAACAATTATTGCTTACATCTTATTTTCAGTTACTCGTATAATTTATATTTTGTTACTTTTGTCAGGAGACATCGAACTAAATCCAGGACCCTCTTTATTAATTCATAATCAACTTTCAATTGTCCATCTGAATGTAAGGAGCCTCAAAAACAAAATTGATTTAATAGCCGTATAATTAAGAGTTGTTGACATTATAACAATTAGTGAAACCTGGCTCGACAGAAATACCACATCAGAACCCCTTTCTTTACCTTCTTACTACGCACCTATTAGGAAAGATAGAAATAATCATGGGGGGGGGGGGACTTATTATTTACGTTCGTAATTCCATATCGTTCAAACGCAGGATTGACTTAGAAAACAGTCACATAGAATTTATATGGATTGAAGTAAACTGTAATAATCACAAATTTCTACTTGGCAATTATTATAGACCACCCTCGTCATCTTCTAGTATAAACCAACAAATATTTAACTCCATTCAAAACGCTGTAACGGACCCCTTGGACAAATGCATAATCTTAGGTGACTTTAATATCGATATGTTAAAAAAAACCAATAGTTTTATTCACGATGCGATCAATATATTCGACCTTACCCAGCAGATAAATAAACCTACGCATTATTCTAGCAAAAACCACTCTTCTTTAAGAGACTTGATATTAACCAGCTCTACTTTACGAATAACTGGAAATGGTGTACTTGACAATTTCTGTAGTGACCACTGTCCGGTATATTGTAAATTGGCTTTTAACGTACAAAAACAACCCAGTTTCAAGCGAACGGTATGGAATTATGAAAACGCAGACCTTGTGGGCATAAAAAGGGACGTTATTAGCTACCAACTGGTACGATCTTATCAATAATTCAAATATAGAAGCATCATGTGTTCAATTTACAAGCACATTGGTAAATATAGCAAAACAAATATACCGTGGAAAGAAGGCAACATGATAAACCCTGGATGAATGGCGCAATAAGACGCATGAAAAAGAAAAAAAATAGATTACACAAAAAAGCGGTAAATAGAAATTTAGACTCTGATTGGCATAACTTTCGGAAAATTAGAAATGACTACATAGACTTAATTAGAAAAAGCAAAAACGAATACTTTGATAAAATAGACAAAACGATTAGTGACACAGACAACTTTGGAACGAAAACCTGATGGAAACTTATTAATTCATATACTAAAACACATGCTGCTTCTATGAACGAACCACCGCCATTAACTGTTAACGGTAACACCTTGTTTACTCAATCCGAAAAAGCAAATGCCTTAAACTCATTCTTTATCAAACAATCACAACTAGATGACACTAATAAATCTCTACCACTGCTCGTTACAAACCCGAACTGCATCGATAAGATTGTACCACATCCAGAGGAAGTTAAAGACATAATAGATAGCTTAGATACCACAAAAACCTCAGGGCCGGACGAAATTAATACTCGAATTTTAAAATATATCTCCAATGAAATCTGTCTTCCGCTTTGTCAACTTTTTAAGCTCTCATTAGATTTACATATTGTACCAAACATTTGGAAATTTGCAAACGTGGTCGCTATATCCAAAAAAGGCTCTCCAAATGATTGTAGTAATTATAGACCAATCTCCCTCTTAAGTATATTAATCAAAATTTTTGAAAAATTATTCACAAACATGTCTTTAACTTCCTTAAAGATAACTCCATACTAACACCCGTGCAGAGTGGCTTTCTTCCTGGTGATTCTACTATATTCCAACTAATCAACCTAACACACTTTTTCTGTCGAGCCACTGACCAACATCAATACACTAGAATAGTCTTCTGTGATATCAGCAAGGCTTTTGACAGGGTTTGGCACGGCGGAATCTTTCATAAACTAGATGCTGCTGGGATTCGAGGTGAACTACTCCTCTGGTTTGAAGATTATTTAACAAATAGACAACAATGTGTAACCATAAATGGCACCTCATCGGACCCCAGAAGCATCCCAGCTGGTGTACCCCAGGGATCTGTACTAGGACCTCTTTTATTTTTAATATATATTAATGTCATTGTAAACAATATAAATTCAAACATCAGATTATTTGCTGACGATACCTCTTTATATTTAAAAATTGAAGACCCAGGGGCAAGCGCCGCTATCATCAATGATGACTTAAATCGAATCAAAAATTGGGCTGAGACATGGCTAGTTACCTTTAACCCCCTAAAAACGGAGGCACTGACTATTACTACTAAACCCCACATAGCTAAACCACCGTTATTTATGAATGAGGTACTAATCAAAGAAGTAAACGAACACAAACATCTAGGTCTAATCTTCCAATCAAACTGTAAATGGAATAATCATATAGACAGCATTGTAAGCAAAGTATCAAAACTAGTAAATTGCCTTCGTTCTCTAAAATATCGATTAAATAGAAAATCTTTAAACACAATATACTCATCTTTTATCCTTCCACACTTTGATTATGCCGATATTATCTGGGATGGGTGCAGCGATTACTTAGCAAACAAACTAGAATCCCTCCAATTAGATGCACTACGCACTATCTGTGGGGCAGTTAGGGGTACTAGCCATGCCTTACTCTACAAAGAGACTGGATTTGTTCCACTGTCGGAAAGACGCCGTCGTCATAAATTAAAATTAATGTACAAAATTATTAACAACCTCGCGCCATCATATCTCTCTGACTTATTAGAACTTTCCTTTAATCCTGATAAATATTCTCTTAGGAACCAAGATAAATTGAAAGAAATCAGATGTAGAACCGAAATTTTCTCCAAGTCCTTCATCCCATCAATTATACGAGAATGGAACAAACTCAATCTTGAAATTAAAAACTCTCGATCCCTAGCTATCTTTGGAAATTCACTAAACAAATTTGATACCACCGTGCCACCATATTACTACCTGGGGAAAAGAATATTGCAAATAATCCACTGTAAACTTAGATTATGTTGCTCAAATCTGCAAGGCCATAAATTTCTCAGACACATCGATGATAACCATACTTGCCTCTGTGGTCACAGCTTCGAAGATCCGGAACATTATTTACTCGTATGCCCCTTACATTCAGATGCAAGAAAACAGACAATCGACAACCTCCAAAACAACCATAAAACAATCAGTTGTCTGTTGTATGGGTCAACAAAACTTAGTCCTGAGATAAACCTACTTATTTTCCAAGAAGTTCAACAATTCATTCTCTTATCAAAAAGATTTAAATCTCCATAAACAACGCTTAAGTTATTTCCAGTCCCCCATATCGTACACTCGTCCAGTATCCTCACCTCCCCTAATTGTTTTTTGGATAAATTGAACGATTGCACGTTGTACAGGCCTTAACATACCCAACATTACCAAGCAGTACTTTTAAATAGATAGTCACCAATATTTCCACTAAAATATTTATTATAAAACAAAATAAAAAAAAACCCAACAAAAAACAACAAACAAGAGTCTCTATATTATCCATTATGTATCATGTTCTATATTTATGTAATTATGTATGTATGTATATATTTTTATAATGTGTACATGTATGTAAATCAGAGAGAGGGGTTACACATAGGCATAGCCTGTTCCCCAATCCAAATTCAGATTTAATAAATAAAAATATTGTTTAGAAAAAAAAGAATGACTCATCTTGGCTTGACTGATTCGCGCTTCTCTGATCCCCAATACATTCCCAACTTTCTCCCATGTTGCCGGACATGACATTGATATCCATTTGATCCAGAGACCATCGTTTCTTTTTCTTCGGCAAGCCGTCCATCCACTGGCGTCTGGGGTCTTCTTTCTGTTCGACAAACTCGTCTTTGTGTTTGATCAACACCGTCTTAAAGCCCGGTACCACCGTCCAGAACTTTTTCAAGGCTTTGTCGACGTCTTCTCGCCATCGTTGTTCCTCCTCCCACGTCTTGACTTGATCCCGTGGATCGTCCATCATACTGCCTAGCACATTATCGATGTTTTGCAGTTTCGGCTCGTCCACCCAGAGGTAGTGATTGTAATCGTCCACCGGATGCGAGGGTTGACCCGTTATGGAAGAAAGGCCTAGTCCCAGACACGAGTGGTATCTCTGACTGGGATGTTCGTACTTGCAGCCGATACACTCTTCGTGTTGCCTTTCTTCTATAATGGGCAGGAAACATTTCAACACTCGAAATTTGAGCCATCGTTGTCTAAATTTCTCGATCATATCCGTATTTTCTGCCGGTTCGTCATCTTCTTTGTTTGTTCGCCATCGTCCTGAGACCCGAATTTCAGTATCCATAGGGGTAAGTGTTGCTCGGTTGGCCATCGTCATTGAAATGAACAAACGATTTTATATCTTTTGTTCTCGGGGCGTGTCCAAAGACGGCGGTCACGTGATCTGGTAATCTTGAACGGATTGGCGATAACCAGAGGCTCGTTTTGATTGACGTGCCGTACATTCTCCTTCATGATGGCGTAATTTAGCTGCTGGGAGGCACGATAATTCAAGGTGAATCCCCGGACTTTACATACAGGTTTTCCATCGCTCTGGCGGTACGCGTAATTCTTTGGCCCTCCGCTAACATATTCTCGAATGGTGACATCTTCGGGCAACTCGTTCTTCCACTGACCCAAACTAGAACCTTCCGGGGGGTTCCATGACGTGGAGTGGTATTGGTACATGACGCTATCGGTATCAAAATAGCATACCCTTTCTCCCAACTTTTCTAAGACGGAATAGAGTTTCAAACGAGCCTGGGCGGCAATAATCACGTTGGTGATGGGACAGGTTGCCACGTGTTCTTCTTTTTTCAGCGTTTCCATCAAGACCATATTATCGTTCACTAACTGCACATCTCGTACGGTTTGGGTCACGTCCAACATTTTTTCAAAGTAGACGCTGGGCTCCGTGATGTACTCGGTCTTGGGAAAGTTGTCTCTCTGTCCATATTTACCCCATGCTGTGTAGCTCGCTAAACGCCCGCATTCCCTTGTTAGGTTTTATCGACGCGGGATCCAGACGAATACCTTCCGTGTCGTACACGTCGTTGACGAAGCGGGTCTTGTCTTCTTCGGTGTGACAGGTGTCGGGATAACTGCTACTTTCCATCTTCTTCTTGAGGTAGTGATTGATGTACCCAGTAAACAGACCGCCCGTTTTAGCCTGGGGATCGTAGGTGCTGAATTCTTTCCAGTGCCAAACTTCGTAGACTTTCATTACGCGATATCCTAGGGTCACCGCTTTCTTGAGTTCCAGGGTGACAAACGTACCCACCCAGGCTCGCTGTTCGTCGGTGTGATCACAAGGTTGGTACTCTGAAATCTCTCCTTGTTGCATGTGTTCGTCGACGCAGCTTCGACACAGAGCAAACACCAATTTCTGTTTGCGCCGAAACGGGAGCACCGGGTGGAACAGGCCACGGGGCGGCAAGACGGAACACTGGATCAATCCTTCGTACTGTTGCCACTGGTCTTGATCGGGCTGTGTGACGATCGTGGGTTTCTTGATGGGAAAGGTACCGTACTTGCAGATTTAAGGGTACAGGGACACCACGTCGATGTAGCGCATGTCTTCCACCGACTCGTTGACCAACAGTTGAATGGCATTGGTTCTTCCACCGAAGAAAGCGTTGCGGGGCATCAGAGGTTCGGGAGAGGGCCATTGCTGATCTTCCAAGCCTTGTAAAAATTCGTCCATCTCGGGACCATGGCGTCGTTCTTCCTCCATCTCACACTCCCACATGACGCGGATGGTCTTCATACCGTACTGTTCCT
The DNA here is from genome assembly GCA_948474765.1 of Patella depressa. Classification (NCBI taxonomy): domain Eukaryota; kingdom Metazoa; phylum Mollusca; class Gastropoda; family Patellidae; genus Patella; species Patella depressa. The sequence continues at coordinate 34,511,480 of OX419719.1, forward strand.
GGAGTCGACGGTGACGTTCTTGTGTCTTCTGGTACAAGTACCTCATACTGCGAGATGGATCGTTGGGATGTTTATGCTGAACGTCTTGGACGGGACCCGGGTAATATTTGGGACAACCGTGAAAGGCACACCCGTGAAACTCGTACACTGTACCGGTGGTCGTGTCCATACCATCTAAACTATAAGGGCCAACTCGGCATTCACTACCGTTACGGGCGTGTCGAATGTTGGGTAGTGGGATCTGGTTTCGGAAAGTTGCCATAGTCTGTCGATGTTGTTCCCATTCCAACCATCGAAGGGCTTTATTGGATTGTTGTCGAGGCTGGAAGCGGTGCCTGTCCTTACCAGGTTTCGGCTCTTGCATCAGGGCTCGAGGAATGACGACGAGGGTGTCTTTCTTTAGGTAGTGCGTGCGTAATACGCGACTGCAGGTAGAGGCCAGGGTCAAGCTTTTTTCGAAGGGATCGATTCCCGTGTCCATGAGAAATATCTCGCGAAACACGCCAAAGCATCGGCGGAGGACATCGACGTCACTTTTACAGTAGGCGAGAATTTCCTGGCGAAGATCAAAGACATCGTGACTGTGTTGTTGGTACCACTCGTGAAATTTTTCTCGTTCCGATACACTCATGCCATCCGGATCGTAATCGGTGTCGGAAGGATAGGCGCCCACGTAATCTTCATTCTCCGGTCTGTTGAAGTGGTGAGGGAAATAACCTTTTTTGAGTTCTTGCAGGCCAAAGGTCTTGGGCATGTCCCATAAAGCCATCGGTAAAAAGTTGAGGGAATCGATGAATTTTACCGTACCGACTGTGATCGTCATTGCTTTACCACCATTCATAATGACTTCGGGTTGCGCCACGGAATGTTTGTGCAGCGTCTGTAAAATCAGCAGTCCGTCGTAACCTTTAAAGTTGTGACCCGCGGCAATCACGGGACTCGATTCGTGACTATCATGTTTTCGACCATCTACCACCGTACCGTGAGCAGCGAGTTGTAAAAACCATTTCCCTACATCGTCCAGCGTGTCTTGACCTTTAAACACAATTTCTCGTTGGTGATTCCAGTACATGTCGCAGTGCTCGCAGGGATCTTGGTTGTCGATACAAAAGTGACAGCAGGTTTGCAGGACACATAGGTTGGGAATGTGTTCACCGGTATCTTGCTGGCATTCAAAGTCAAAGAAGACGAAGCGGGTCAACGTTAATTTCTGTAGTTTGACTATTTGGGTCTTTCGGTCTTCATTCATGTCGATGGGTGATTTCAGCGGTTGAATGTAGCAAAACTGTTTCTCGGCCGTGTGACATTCTCGGCAGATGGAACACTCGTATTCTGTGCATCGATGTTCTTCCAAATTACGATTGGCCTTGATGACGTCCCACTCTTTTTGACACTTCTCGCATTTCTTCCATCGATGACATATACTGCACTTGGCTCTGGAACGGGTGGCGAGGTGATTATCGAAACACTGGCTGCTCATAAACACGCGATGACAACGGTAACACGTCTTTGTATTGGGATCAGGTAGACAGGGTGGACCCATTGTCTTACATCCTTGACACATGACGTGACACGAATGATTCTCTGCAGCATTGTATCCCACCTGACATGTCTCACAAAAATACGACCTTTCCACAAAGGCGGGCATGGAGGTAATGACGTCATAATGTCTGTCGTGTAAATACAGGTTCAGATGTTTTGGGGTACCGGTGACGTGTTTTGTTCCACGATAGATCGCCTTCCCAAAGATGGCCCGAGAGAAAACGTTGAGCTGATATCCTTGCTCCCCCAAATACTTGGCGTACAATTCCCAGGTGTTTTGAGTCCTGGGTGACTGATGGCAATTCTAACGTAGTCACTTTTTGTGGCGTCCAAGGTTCGGCGAATTTCCTGGATGATGGCCCCAAAAGTGTCGTGTAGTTGTTGTGGCACATCGTTGGCTGGAATGTGGGACCAATCTTCCAGAAAATCTATCTCCACACACAGTGATTCTGTTCGAAATAATCGGCTGTATCGTCTATCCATGGGTCGTAAAGAATAACTCATCTTGATTTGCTCGCTGGTCGCTTAAAAATGATCGAAATCTAACGTCGCGGCCTTTTATCCCTGTATGTCGTGACGTCACCCATGAATGGACTCATCCATGACGTCATACCTTTCAAATGGATTCGTCCGTGACGTCACCCATGAATGGACTAGTCTGGGACGTCATAACCTTCAAATGGACTCGTCCGTACGATCATAAAACGACACCACAGAGTAAAAATAACCAGAGTGGAGACTTCTTCATTTGCATACGAAGGAGGTCGCGCATTGCATCTTGGGTCTCGTCTGTAATGTCACTAAACATGGCGGCTAAAGAAGATGTTTCGCAGTAGAACAAAAGAAAATGTAAACATCCGTGTGGTGGATATGGTACCCAGAGTAGGTCATACGCAGAATGTTTTAATTTTAGGTACTATTAAGGGATTAAAATTCTTTAGATTTCCCGAAGAAAAACATCTCAGTCTATGTCGCGTCGTCTGCTATGATGAGTACGATACGAGTCATCGTCGAGTGCTAGGCCTAGCACAGAGTTTTACTATGTGGGCCTAGTGCTATAAATATATGATAAATACTGAGCCATAATAACATAACAGCAATATATATATTATCAAAAATGTTATTTTGTAAGAGTACATATTTGGTGAAAGATGTTTTCATATTTGATTGGTTAATTGGCATTAGGCCTATATTGCATTTTTCCGGGGGCCTATTCTAAGTTAAAGTAGGCAACTTGAACCAGTCTACAGGCATAGGCCTACTGTCAGTAGCCTACCGAGTACTGCCCGAGAAGTAGATCTATGCTCCTAGTCTCATGATAAACTAGGAAATATCGGGATTAGCATGGTTAATTTTTATTTCAATAATTCACTTACAGTAATACAGGTATGTATGGGTCTTTTTTTAGCAGTGAAGGGAAACAAGAGGACCCGGAGAAAACCCACGATGTTCGACAGACGACACTACCTCTTGTCACGTACAAGCGGGGAATCGAAACCGCCCCACCTGACTCAATGACATGTCATAGGTCTAATAAAAGTATTAATAATATCAATATTCTGTTATTTTAATAATAGGTCTTTTTTTAATACTTTCGCGTACGCAGGACAAGAAGTAGAAAGCGCTCCGATGTAACCAAACCCATTCCTTGCATTCTTTACCATCACTTAATTGCTATCCAGTAGACATGGTACAAGGGTTAATCAGCGAAATGGATGTATGAGATGTGTTGTTGACGTTTGGGAAAGTAGACGAGGGAGTGTAGGGAGTGATGGTTAGATGTATTATGAATGGTTAGAGTGGCTGTGGTGTTACGGTGAAATACTATGCCGCCACCGTAACACCACAGCTTTATGATTTGTTAGACAGGAGTGATGTAATAAGTGCGACAATAATAAATAACATATTTCTGATTTTATTGTCGTCTTTTCCCACTTGCACTGGTTGTACGCCATTTGAAACTAGCTGACGAAGACAGCTTGGGCGGCGATTGCTCGACTCCGGGCTGCTCTGTCAGTATCTAACAAACGCATTTAGTTCGCGTACAACTTTTAACGAGAGTTGCCAGGCAACGAAACATACGCCCACAGCAGCTAAATCGTCCGGGCAGTAAACAAGGGTTGTCGCATATTTTACTTTTTTCGGTATTGAAACATTTATAATACACTAAAATATGATTATTAAAGTCAATCGGTTATTAACTTTAGCCTCTAGAGGGTCCACAAGATTTTTTGAAGTGATCAGAGGAGAGGGGTGATATAGGCTTTGCCTGTTCCCTGATCCCATTTCATGTATTTCTGAAATAAAATATTGTTTACAAAAAAAAAAAAAATCAAGGGCCATAACTCTGACAGTAATTATCGGAAATTGCTGAAAATCAATGGGCTTCTTCGTCACATGACCTAAACTCTGTGTATAAATTTAAAGTCAATCGGATATTAACTTTGGCCTCTAGAGCATTCACAAGAATTTACGAAGTGATCAAGGGCCATAACTCTGACAGTAATTATCGGAAATTGCTAAAAATCAATAGGATTCTTCGCTTCATGACCTTAAACACTGTGTATAAATTTAAAGTGAATCGGATATTAACTTTGGCCTCTAGAACATCCACAGGTTTTTTTGAAGTGATCAAGGGCCATAACTGTGACAGTAATTATCAGAAATCACTGAAAATCAATAGGCTTATTCGTCTCATGACCTTAAACACTGTGTATAAATTTAAAGTCAATCGGATATTAACTTTGGCCTCTAGAGCATCCACACGAATTTTTGAAGTGATCAAGGGCCATAACTCAAACAGAAATTATCGGAAATCGCTGAAAATCAATAGGCTTCTTCGTCTCATGACCTTAAACACCGTGTATAAATTTAAAGTTAATCGGTTATTAACTTTAGCCTCTAGAGCGTCCACAAGATTTTTTGAAGTGATCAAGGGCCATAACTCTGACAGTAATTATCGGAAATTGCTAAAAATCAATAGGATTCTTTGTCTCATGACCTTAAACACCGTGTATAAATTTAAAGTCAATTGGATATTAACTTTAGCCTCTGGATCGTCCACAAGCAAGTGTGGACGCCGGACCGACGGACGGACGGACAGCACTTACTACACTCGTCACTGGGCTTCCTATACATATTATAATATTCAATTTACACCCTTTTTAATTAACACACCTTGTCTAGAGTTATAATCCGAATGTTATTTTTTTTTATCGACATTCGTAGGTATTTACCTTGTTTGCTAGATTTTTATGCGGCAAACGTATAAAACCTTGACCTATTACTCAGTGATAAGCTTCCGCTGCAAAAAGAGTTCTCACCTTTTATTATGAGTATCATGTGCGGCAGGTTAGTTTGCTTCTAAAATCGCTGTTCTCCGTTCCAAAAAATACAAAAGTAATTTTCTACCAGACAACCATGGTTCTATTCACCGAGACTAGATAATTTCTCTCGGTGTAAGGATATTATCGCTATGAATAAATTCATACACTGTTGAGAAAATAATACCGTTGGTTTGCTTTGCAACAAATGGAGCGCGCATCAACTCAGTCCTAAAAAAATTTCGCGTAATAAATATGAACGGTCTTCAGACATTCGGTTTATAATTAGCGATACACAGGTACAGTGGCAAGTGTTATGCTTCACAGAATAATAACTCAAAAGTACCTACGCGCGAAATCCCTGATTTTGGTACATGGAAAACAAAAAAAATAGTGCCCGTGCGCGTGCCAGTAATAGAAAAACTAAGAGTTCGCGCATAAAAAATGCACGAACGTACCAGGCGCGATGTCATCTAGTATTTTCGTAATTTTAGAATTACATGTCTAGTTGTGTTTTTTTTAAAGGATCAAATTTTAAATAGTAAGCTTTACCCATTAAGTCTGCACAAGCTGCATATGTTCTTTTTACATTCCATAATATAAAAGACCTATGCAACGATTTAAAGAAATTGAAAAAGAATCGTGTGTGAGGGAACTAACTATATTTTCTGAAGAATTGGATTCTGGCATATGATATAATGAACAAGCCTAATTTTTTCTAAGATTCTGTATCGAAATAGGCGATTCTATATAGGCCTACAATTACTTGTGGTAAACAAAGTGTTAAGTTTATGGTATCTGTAATACACCTTTCCAAATTTCCTAACAAAAATACTGTTTTGCTCAATTATCAGTTGCAATAAACTTTAAATAAAACAGTAAGCCTAATACTGTTATGCTATTCAAAATCACATTTTCCCTTTTAATAGTTTTAATGTAGGCCTTAATCCGACCACCTATAAATTCCATAATACTAATAGAACACTGTATAAATTAAATTTTCTATTTCTAAATAATTCCATTATATTACACAGTATAAATTAAATTTTCTATTTCTAAATAACCAGTTGACAAAAATATCACAGAAATAAAAGTAACTCTGAACACAGATCAGACCTAATGTCATGATATCTAGAGCACACTTCAGATTGATAATAATTTAAAAAAAAGATATTCTTATGCAGTGGTGTAAAATGGACAATTTCGTGGTATTAGGGGTCTATATAAAGACGGTCAAAACATTACATGGCACCCAGAGCAATATGCAAAATATTCAATTTCAAGTTGTTTTTGGTTTTGTAAAAAGAGAAACTAATCAACTCAAATATGTTTATTGAAAAATGTAATACTATTGAAAATAAAATATGTAACTATTTTTTTTCATTTTTTAAAAATTAAAGCCAACATTAATTAAAAGAACAAAAATCATAAAAGAAGACAGGGAGTCAACATTGGAGCCAAAGGCATTTTATCTTGGAAAACAACCAACGGCTCAAATCTGTTTATTGGAAAATGTTATAGGGCTATTTAAAAAATCCAATTTTAATATTCTTAAATTATTATTTAATATTTTAATGAAAGCATACTTAATTAAGTAATACGCTCTAGAAGACAGGGGTATTTTTCTTTGGGAGAGAAAATAAATCATGTTGAGTAAAATAGTCCTTATTCAAAAATTAAAAAGGGCGTGGTTCTTTGACATTTTCAAATGGGCCATTTTAAGGTTTATGGGAATGTATATTTCAAATCTAGGAATCGAAACAACAAGTATTTGGTGGATTAGTTTTAAATTTAATAAAAAAAAAATAAAATCAACAATAGTTTACGGCCTTATAAACCAATTCGTAAACCGCCACAATTGGCGTCTTTCACTTCATTACTTCATTTCATATTCATATGCATGTTTTAAAAATATTAATCATTTTTTATAAATTCCCGAAACACACACACACACCTAACATGACTGTATGTGATAATTCTCAGTAATTTTTTTATACCGAAAATACTATAAAACTACGAAATTAAAGAGGTTTAGTTCATCGATATAGATATTGTAACGTTGAGCGTATTGTCAGTGTGTGTGTATTACAGACTAATCCCATCATGCATTGCGCGTAGGGTTGTTTCTATAGGGAGTAATGCGAGTCGCCACTCTGGTTATTTTTACTCTGTGACGACACAACATCCCTCTCTCTATCAGTATGAGAATGGATGCTCCGGTCGTACGCATCGAAGACATCCGCAGCACGGATACTCTCATGTATCTCAGGGGTCATACGCTTGCCGTGATTACCCCTGACGATATCTTTGTCTTACCTGACGAGGTATTAAAAACACCTCCCAGGAAAAGACCTCCTCCTGAATTAGTGGAGGCCATTAGACGCAACCGACATAAAGTGCGTCGTACCCTCACATTCTAGTGCTCGCATTCGAGTCAGGGCCAACTTAATCAATGCAAAAGAGTTGTTTTCCCTTCCCTCTTCTTCTTTGTCTTCTTCTCTCTGTCTCTCTTCTTCTTTCTCTCTCTTTTCCCGCGCGCGCGCCCACTTTCTCTCCGTACGTGCAATCACACGTACAAGGTCACCCACGTGCAGGGGTTAAGCACGTGTAAGGGGTCACGCACGTGCAAGGGTCACGCACGTGCAAGGGGTCACGCACGTGCTAAAGGTCACCCAATGCAAGGTCACTAGCACGTGCATGTGCGTTGCCAGACAAGCCCTCACACTACTGTCCTTTATATCCAGGTACATGTAGTCTTTCATTTCCAGTTGTTAGAATTGCTTAGGTTTTTAGTTTAAAGTTGCTATTTAAAGATGGTGAGTACTGTTCCGTTTCTTAGCTACTGTCCTAACATCCTGTTTCACCTTTATTCACTTTTTCTTCTGTCTCCATATTAGATGCACCGATTTCACTAACTCAGGTAGGTTTATATTTGTATATGGTATATGGTTTCTAGTTCTCCCGTTTCCATATATATGAGCACCCTTCTCAGGGTACGTTTTTCTATATTTCATTATTATATGTATACGTATATAAAGTTCTGATTCTTTTATTATTACCTGTAATAGGTAATATATCTTTGTTTTAGTTAGTAGGCAATATATTTATATGTATAATTATAAATAGTTAATAGCTCTTATAAGCTATATGTACATCCCTTTTGTATATAAACTAATTTCATTCTTTTTATTATTTCAGTGCTCTTTTCGTCTATTCATCTTTTGATCTATTGTATATAATCCTGTGTAAATAAACTGTTTTGTGGTGTTCCTGTTGTCTCTTTATGGTTATACTCACGACCTGGAAAGTTGATAGTCTGTCGTCCATCGATCCTGCTACAGAAAGAAAGGACCAAAATCTGTGATGAAAGAACTTGCGACGTAAATTTATGTATGCTGGGCAACAGAGGAGAAAGTGGTATTCCTCTTCAACGGCGTTTATCGCCCAGTTTCAACATTCAATTGAAGCATTACTTAGTACGGCGGTGAAAGTCAATGGTCCTACTGGAAATTGTGTTAATGAGGTTGTGCTCATGACTACATTGTTGTTGAAACTAGCAGATTGAATAGGGTTCAAATCAAAGATGTTGTGATAGTCGACAGGGTGATTAATATTCTGGTTAGTCGAGGTACGTTGCGTATTTAGAGGTGGATCCGCTTGATTGAGCTCATAATTCTCATTCGCACGATTCCTATAAAGATGAATAACATTCATTAAATCATTTTCATTTTTAATAGTCAAGATTTTACCATTCAGAGCTTTGGCCATAATTACCATCGAATGTCCAACAACCCTCAATTATTCGTTCTTTAAACAGATTCTGACTTTCCTAAAGAGATTGTATCTCTTTTCGTAAGAGCCTCATTGATATATATATATATTAAATCTTCTGTTTTTATTAAATTCTTTAAGATTGCTTTTGTTGCCGAAAATCAAAGCTCTACATCGGTAACTAATGAATCTAACCAACTATGATGTCACGGTTGAAACCACTTCTACTCGGACCAACTCGATGCGTACGACCTATATCATAAAGTGAGATTTGAATATTGTGTCGATACAAAATCTCATTGTTAATAATGCTCAGAACAATATGATCCGTATGACTGTATCCTCCCTTTCACCGTATGTCGTCTTCGGTATACCACAAAATTTGAGACAAGTTCTTTTCGAGTATTGTTTGATGTCGTCTATACGGTCTTCCATACAATTGAGACGGTCATTTATTGCCTTAGAAATTTCAGGCTGAAGCTCGTTCATGATATGATCCGTGATGGCTTTATGCTTTAAAAGGTCAGAAATGAACCGTTTAAGAGAATGGTCATCCTTCATGAGACTATCAAGAAATTCAGAGTTGTCAGTGCTACGTTGAATATTATCTGTGCTCGTTGTCCTTTTTCTTTTGTTAGCACTTTTACCATTGCCTTTACCCAATTTAGATCTGCCCAATTTGATGGTAAAGTTAAGATCACCTTGAAGTGAATACAAGTTCAGTTTTACAAAGATTCGATCTCAAAACGTGGAGAAAACAGCTGTATACCGCAGAACTAAACTAGAAATATTGTACTTACAAGTTTAGTAGTCCAACAATTTAAATCCAAATATCATTGTAGTCTTATCACAAAATAAACATTATAATAACGCTGATTTAAATTATATTTAAACCCAAACACTACAGTCGCCTTCAACCGAAAGGTGAGTAAAATCGGTCACGTTTGACCACATCCTGGAGCGATAAAACACGTCCACTCAGGTCGACATTTCTAATTGTATGTGGCATTATCGTATAACTCATATGCTCCTTTATCTCGAAATATATAGTTTGTCTCTAGATATAGTTTGGTTGGGTGAAATAATGGCACTCAACCGCCGCAAACAAGTAAAAGACCATATTGTCTGGCATTTTAGATTTTACTATCATCTAATCACCCCACAACAAAATAAATGATTTCAGTGTATTCCTTTGTCCCTGAAACGTATGTTTAGGTACCAAAACTATCATGTTAGGCTAAATACTTTGGGAGTTATAGGGTATTATTTGAAATGGCGGCCGTCCTGGCATTTTAGATTTTGCTATCATCTAATCACCCCACATCAAAATAAATTATTTCAGGTCATTCCTTTGGCCATGAAACATATGTTTAGGCGCCTAAACTATCATGTTAGTCTGCCCAGACAGTCACTCAGCTTTGGCCCAAGTCTGGCCCACATCTGGCAGCCTCTGGCAAAATGATTGGGCCGGATATGGCATGCCACATGTGGGCCAGATCTGGCAGACATAGGCCAGACGTGGCCCAATCAGAGCCAGATCTGGGCCAGATTCGCTAATGCACACGCTCGCCTTGCATGGCCCAGATCTGGCAGGCTTTGGCAAAGATATGGCATGCCACGTGTGGGCCAGAGATGGCACAATTGGCCCTTGTCTGGGCCGTCACTGGCCCAAATGTGGCCCACAGATGAAATTCATGCCATGCCAGATGTGGGCCAAAGAGGTCAACCCGTTATTCCCTGTCCTATTTCTTCTTCGTAAACTGAGAGGCATGGCCATGGTCTAAGTGGTTTAACACTTCCTCATGAAATTAGAAGGTCGGTCCACCAGTCAAGTGGCTTGGTTGCGAAACCCTGCTTGCATGTGACAAGGAGTAGGGGAGCCTGTCCAACTTCGTCAGTTATCTCTGGGACCTATATTGAAATAGGGTTGAACCATATGTTAGTCCCAAAATGATAGTAGAAATTAAGGATATCTTGCATGCAGCACAAAAAACATACATTAACAACAAAAGCAAAATCTTAAATAATAAAATTTATTCATCCATATAACACAGCACAGTTCTATGGATAACAGTCACTATATTATATACACACAACGTTTTGACAAGATTTCACTGTTTGGACAAGATTTCACTGTTTCGACAAGATTTCACTGTTTGTTATAAGGCATACAAATTATCCATGTCAATATCAGTCTCCCCTTCTTCCTTCTGCAGCTATCTCCTCCTCCTCTTCCCCTTGTTTTTGTTCTTCCCCCATTCAGCCATTTTGTTTACAACATTTTGAAATTATTTTCCATTGCATCCTTGTGGTGAAGTTATTTATCACACCTGCAATAAATGCAAAAAATGTACATAAAAAAACATGTTTTTCCTTCTTTATATCAAGCATGACCAAGGGGTCTGTCAATGCAAGTACCAAAGTATTAAGTCAAATAATTCTTATTTGCCAAGGCAAAAGAATAGTTAAATGAAGTTATTTAAATAATGAAATCACATAAATCTTATCTAATTTAATATCATTGTAGAGAAAGTAATAAAATGTACTTATCTTTTTATCTTTAGCTAAGTTCTGTGAAAATAATGCACAGTTTGTATACCACTGCAATGTCTTCAGTTTCTTGTTAGTACTAAATTCTATTAATTTGTTGTACACTGAATTTTACAATTTTAAATTCAGCCAATGAAACAGATTTCAAGATAGTAAATGGGCTGTTCATTATGCTTTGTTGAAAGATTAACATGGTTGACCTGCTAGCTTCAACAAATTGTATAAACTGAGTACAGAATCTGCTATAGTAATTAAAATCTAGCTACTTTGTAGCATGATACCCAACACTCAGACTGTGTTCTAATAAACTTTGTCTTTATTTCATTGATTTCTTTAAAGAATAATTTATTATTTTTGCTTTAAAGATTTACATTTACTGGCTTTTGGGGGAGTGTGGGGTGAGAGGATTTCATTTATATTATATATACAATACATTCAAAAATATTATTTTTAATATTTATTTGTAATAAAACTAATATAGAACAAGGGAAAATTCTACTGGAAACTAGATGTCATATTATGAGCTTAAATTTCTTGTGTTGATATTTTGAGGCATTTGGCCAGTTGGATGTGGGCCATCTCTGGCCCAGATATGGCAAACTTCTCGCATAATATTAGTTTTTTCAAATGTTTTGAATATAAAACAAAAAAATTAAAACTGTTAAACAAACTGACAAGATATTCTTAGATATCAGTTGCAAAAATAAGTTTAATTCATCAGTAGTGAGCCAATAGTTGCCAAGTGTTAGCCAAATATGGCCCACATCTGACACCATCTGGCTGGATATGAGCCACATCTAGCCAGAGGCTGCCAGATGTGGGCCATACTTGGGCCAAAGCTGAGTGGCTGTCTGGGTGAATACTTTGGGAGTTATAGGGTAATAATATTATTTGAAATGGCAGTCGTCCTGGACACCGTCTTGAATTTCTCAAAACGCTGTCTTGAATTTCTCAAAACGCTGTCTTGAATTTCTCAAAACGCTGTCTTGAATTTCTCAAAACGCTCAAGGGTGATTGAGGTTCACCCAGCAGATTCTGAAAGATGACACCATAGGCTACTAAAATCAATCCTAAAAAAAACTTTGTAGGCGTTTTCCAGGTTCACTCGAAATATGGCGACGTGAAGTTAGTTTGTTGTTCGTTGTTCGGTATTCGCGAATAACGAACAACGAGCCAGTTTGTTGTTCGGTATTCGCGAATAACGAACAACGAACTGGTTTGTTGTTCGGTATTCACCAGATATGGAATTAGTAATCTAATAAAAGAACTTTTGTAGGGAACACGCCGCAGGCGGGTTTTTATCAGCCTTACTAGATAATAAAACTTCAAACTTCTGGAAAATAGCTTCTAACAACTTCTCTTTCTATCCGAAGAAAGAGCTGTTACATATTGGTGAATAACGAACAACGGGCCAGTTTGTTGTTCGGTATTGGCGAATAACGAACAACGAGCTGGTTTGTTGTTCGGTATTCACCGTATATGGAATTAGTAATATAATAAAGGTACTTGTGTAGGGAATACGCCGCAGGTGGGTTTTTATGAGCCTAAATGGAATATAACACTTGGGAAATAGATTCTAACAACTTCTCCGTCTATCCGAAGAAAGAGCAGTTTCATATTGGCGAATTATTATTATTATTATTATTTATTACATTTATATAGCGCATCTTTCACCGAACATCTACTATTATACTATTATAAGCACTGGCTATTTCATTGACACTTTCTAGTTGAGAAATTGAGAAATAATTCTGAAGTTCATTAATAAAACACTCGTTATCAAGTTTCTTGAAGTTTCTAAAAGTCGGTGTTTTAGTTTGAAGTGGAGGCTTCTGAATACTCAGATTAAAATTAACTGGAAAATGATCAGAGATGAGATTATACGAAACACTAACATTGATATAACTAAATCCAAAATATTACCACGATTATGTGTGGGAACTGAAACATGCTGAATGAGGGAATGTGCTCTAAGTAAGTCATTAAATCGAACAGCGTTCGTATCGGTAAGATCCTGCAGGTGAAAATTAAAATCTCCAAGAAGAAGAAGTTTATTGCTCGAACAAGCAAGTTTGTCTAGAACACTGGGAAATTCAGTAAAAAAGTTCGAGATAGTTTCAGCATCTCTGCCAGGTGGACGATAAATGACAATAACAGATAATCTTTCGTTCTAAACAGATATTAATGTGTGAAGATATTCAAAAGTTTTAAACTTAGTCGGTTTCTGAACTGTAACACCAAGGCTGGACTTAAAAATCAGAGCAACCCCTCCTCCACGTGTTGGTCTTGGCTGATGAAAGATGGAATATCCATTTGGTACAAGATCAGTGATTGAAGCAGTGTCTGCATTTTCCGATAACCATGTTTCCGTTATAGCAAAAATGTCCAAATTGTTGTCACAAACGTATTGGTTAAGTTCCTGAGATTTATTCCTAACTGATCTTGCATTAAATAGACACACTTGAAATTTATTGTCACATTTTAATGAATTATCTGTCTTCTGCCTTTCAACATAAATCATGTTTTTCGTGTTTATATTGTCACATTTAACATTTTGAGGTGATTTAAATTTCACTTGTCTCAAATTGTTCAGGTTAACTCCTCTATTGTTTCTCTGTCTTTTAGTTTTATAGGTGATTCTTACTCTTGGTGTGAGATGTAAACTATGGCTGGGTTTTAACTCAGGGAACACATCAAACAATACAGTCTTACTGACGTTTTGATTAGAGTTCAGGGATAAAAGTTGTTGTTTGGTGTAGGTGATCATAATAAGTGTTCACTAAAATGATATTTAAAACTAAAACTGTCTGTATCACAAAAAACACTAAAAATTTTAAAACTCCAATTACTGCTATCCAAAGTTATAGTCCTTAAAGATAGTATACCAAAATTAAGTCCAGTACTTTAAGCACAATGATAGAAAATCAACACAATTGTCACCACCAAGACACAGTAATACCCTCTGGCAGCAATCTTGATATTAATCGAATAACGAATAACGAACAACGAACAACGTTACCAGTTTGTTGTTCGATATTCGCGAATACCGAACAACGAGCTGGTTGTTCGTTATTCACCAGATATTGAATTAGTAATATAATAAAGAAACGTTTGTAGGGAATACGCCGGGAGTGGGTCTTTAAGAAAAAGAATTTAACTAACTCTCTTTCTATCCGAAGAAAGAGTTGTTTCATAAGGGCAAATACGGAACAACGAGCTGGTTGGTTGTTCGGTATTCACTAGATATGGAATTAGTAATGTAATAAAAGATCTTTTGTAGGGAATACGTCGCAGGTGGGTTTTTATGAGCCTAACTGGATTATAAAACTTCAAACTTCTGGGAAATAGATTCTAACAACTCCTCTTTCTATCCGAAGAAAGAGCTGTTACATATTCCATATCTGGTGAACACCGAACAACGAGCTGGTTTGTTGTTCGGTATTCACCAGATATGGAATTAGTAATGTAATAAAAGATCTTTTGTAGGGAATACGCCGCAGGTGGGTTTTTATGAGCCTAACTGGTTTATAAAACTTCAAACTTCTGGGAAATAGGTTCTAACAACACCTCTTTTTATCCGAAGAAAGAGCTGTTACATATTGGCGAATAACGAACAATGAGCTGGTTTGTTGTTCGGTATTCACCAGATATCGAATTAGTAATGTAATTAAAGATCTTTTGTAGGGAATACACCGTAGGTGGGTTTTTATGAGCCTAACTGGATTATAAAACTTTTGTAGGGAATACGCCGCAGGTGGGTTTTTATGAGCCTAACTGGATTATAAAACTTCAAAATTCTGGGAAATAGATTCTAACTTCTCTCTCTTTCCGAAGAAAGTGCTGTTACATATTGGCGAATAACGAACAACGAGCCAGTTTGTTGTTCGGTATTGGCGAATAACGAACAACGAGCTGGTTTGTTGTTCGGTTTTCACCGTATATGGAATTAGTAATATAATTAAGGTACATTTATAGGGAATATACCGCAGGCGGGTTTTTATGAGCCTCAATCGATTATAACAGTTTGTTGTTCGGTATTCGCGAATAACGAACAACGAGCTGGCTTGTTGTTCGTTATTCACCAGATATGGAATTAGTAATATAATAAAGAAAAATCTGTAAGGAATACGCCGGGAGTGGGTTTTTAAGGCCAATTGTGTTTTAAGTCTTTGGAAAGAGAATTTAAATAACTCTCTTTATATCCGAAGAAAGAGCTGTTTCATATTGGCGAATAACGAGCAACGAGCCAGTTTGTTGTTCGGTATTCGCGAATAACGAACAGCGAACTGGTTTGTTGTTCGTTATTCACCTGATATGAAATTAGTAATATAATAAAGGTACTTTTGTAGGGAATACGCCGCATGTGGGTTTTTTTTAGCCTCAATGGATTATAACACTTCAAACTCTTGGGAAATAGATTCTAACAACTTCTCTTTCTATCCGAAGAAAGAGCTGTTACATATTCCATATCTGGTGAATACCGAACAACAAACCAGCTCGTTGTTCGTTATTCGCGAATACCGAACAACAAACTGGCTCGTTGTTCGTTATTCGAAAATATGAAACAGACCTTTCTTCAGGTAGAAAGAGAAGTTGTTTAAATCTATTTTCCAAGAGTTTGAAGTTTTATAATCCAGTAAGGCTCATAAAAACCCAACGGCGTATTCCCTACAAAAGTTCCTTTATCATATTACTAATTCTATATCTGGTGAATACCGAACAACAAACCAGCTCGTTGTTCGTTATTTGAGCATACCGAACAACAAACCAGCTCGTTGTTCGTTATTCGCCAATATGTAACAGCTAGCAGTTTATTTTAAACCAAGATTTAAAAACTACCTTTCAGTGATATCAGAACACGAATGGGGTGCATGTGTAATAAAACTTGATAAAGCAGTCATCGAGGCCAACCATGATATATATATAATATTCGTATACATTCCGCCTGAAAGTAGTATGTTCCATAATTTCTGTAATTTTGATATTTTTGTTGAAATTGAACAGTTATATTTCCAATGTTCTGATCTAGGTGGAGCAACATTAATATGTGGGGATCTTAATAGTAGAACCCGATCCGACCTCGAATACATAATTAACGATAATTTGGATCGTTACATCGGATCACTTAATACTAATCAAAATGACGATAATATCCAACCTAGGAAATCTCAAGATAAAGTTCTTAATAATTTCGGAAATAGATTAATCAATCTCTGTAAATCAACTAACAGTCTGATAGCCAATGGAAGGTTAGGCGATGATAGAAATGTTGGTAAATTTACTTTTTGTTCTAGTAGAGGTACAAGTGTTATAGATTATCTAATAATGCCAAGATGCCATATTAACCTATTAAAAAATTTCAAATTCTAGATTCTACGGAATACTCAGACCATTCACCGATGTCTTTCAGTCTGAATGTTGTATATAATAACTCAAATACTGCCCACGACTCATTTGATAACACTACTCAGTATGTGGTTAAATGGGATGAATCTAAAGTTGACATTTTTCGGGAAAAAATCAAAGACCATTTAAGCGATTTGTCTGATGTGATATCGCTTAATTGCCTTACTGGTGATGTTGATAAACTCGTGGAAGATGTCACTGATATTTTTCGGAATGTGACCGTCTCCTTGTTCGGAAAGCCAAAAAAGAAAGGTTCTACGATTAGTCACAAACATAAACAAACAAAGGGCTACGTGTGGTTTAATAGTGATTGCGCTTCTGCTAGGTACAAATTTAATAAATCTAGAAATAAATATTTAAAAAATCAAAATGAACTGAATAGAAAACTTTTTACTTTGCGGAGGTCTGAATTAAACAAAGAAAAACGGAAAGGTAAAGCTAAATTTAATAAGTCGATGGGGTTCCGTCTGTGTGAATTGACAAAGAATAATCCTAAGAAATTTGGGAGCGTCATAAAGGGTAATAACAACATTAGGACTAACACAAAACGTAACTGTCTAGACTTTTTTGAGCACTTTAAAAATGCCTTCGGCCATAAACCAACTCCTGATACAGAACCGCTTCCTAATTTAATCAATAATAATACACGTGAAACTTTAGATACACCAATAAAAGAAGAAGAAATAATCAGGGCTGTTAAGAAACTAAAACGTAATAAATGTAGCGGTATAGATCAAATATGTAGCGAGTTTTTTTTATAGAATGTGTCGATTTAATTTCCCCCCATTTGCTAAAAATATTTAACTACGTCTATGATAGTGGGTGCTATCCTAAATGTTGGCATGATTGCTTACTAATACCTGTTCCGAAAAAGGGCCACTTGAACTCACCCGAAAATTTTAGAGGCATATCTATTATGTCTATATTTTCAAAACTATTTTCCACTATCCTAAATTATAGGTTATATAATTGGTGCGAAACTAATGAAATAATAGATGATACTCAATTTGGCTTTAGAGAGGGTAAGGGTACTGTCGATGCACTTTTTATTCTTTGTGGACTTATACATCATTCGTTAGACAATCATCAGAAATTATTCTGTGCCTTTATCGATTTACGTAAAGCGTTTGATAAAGTTCATAGACCGTTACTACTATTGAAACTGGATTCAATAGGTGTTAGCTCTAAGTTCATCAAAATAATATCTTCTATATACAACCAAGTAAACAGTTTAGTCAGATTCAAAAACACACAATCTGAGAGATTCGAAAGTTACACAGGTGTTAAGCAAGGGGAGCCCCTATCTCCCGTAATTTCCCTGTTATTCATTAATGATTTAAGAATCCATCTCCTTGATAACGACCTTAACTTTTTCCACATAGGTGATTTTATATTATATTCTCTTCTTTTTGCGGATGACACGGCATTGTTTTCAGTGTACAATCCTTACAATTGTTGTTACATAAATTTGGGGAATTCTGTTCAAAATGGAAACTGGAGATAAACACCGACAAATTCAAAATAGTAATATTTCATAGAGGTAAACTTAGCTGTAATTACAAATTGACGTTAAATGGCGATCCACTCGATGTTGTTAAAGAATCTGTTTACTTAGGTATCTTATTGTATGATAACGGCAAATTCACAAAAACAGTAACTAGAATAGCAACACAAGGTAGGAAATCTCTGGGTGCCTTATTAAATATAACGAGTAAATTTGTGCTTACTACATCAGTCAAATGTAAACTTTTCCATTCATTGGTTTCCTCTACTTTAACGTATGCTTTCGAGGTTTGGGGGTTTCATATTGGTAGACCCATAGAGCAGGTTTTAAATGATTTTTTAAGATATGTATTAAGGCTGGGCAGAAACACCCCAATTATGGCCATGCTCGGAGAAGTTGGGTTATTTCCCCTGATAGTTGTTAGGAAAATAAGAATGCTAAAATATTGGTTGAAAATTATTCGTTCACCAAATTCATTAATTTTTCAAATTTACAATTTATTGTGCACTGACAACGAGAATGGAAAAAAAATAATTGGATGGGGAGGATTAGACACTTATTGAATACTCTTGGATTTCCTGAATTTTGGCAGAACCCTTCTTCCATAAACCAAAGGAGTCTACCTCTAATTAAAACCCGCATCCAAGACCAATTTAAACAGGAGTGGTTATTTTCCTTGGAAAATTCGAGCAAGTTGCGTTTTTTTAAATTGTTCAAAACTGTGCATGAACACGAAATTTACCTAAATTCATATATTGAACGTAAATATCAAAATATAATATGTCAGTTTCGTTGTGGCATGCTTAAATTGAATGTTGAAACTGGGCGATATACAAAAACAGACCGTGAAAATAGAATTTGCACATGTTGCAAATCGAACGCCGTAGAAGACGAATACCACATTCTCCTCTGTTGCACAGCATATATGAATTTACGTCGCAAGTTCTTTCCGCGCAGATTTTGGTCCTTTCCTTCCATATATAAATTAAAAATATTTTAACTAACACCAAACGTGAACATATA
The DNA here is from genome assembly GCA_948474765.1 of Patella depressa. NCBI lineage: Eukaryota > Metazoa > Mollusca > Gastropoda > Patellidae > Patella > Patella depressa. Next base: position 34,530,599 of record OX419719.1, read on the forward strand.
ATCTATTTAGGTAAATATGTCTATCAAAGTATGAAATTACGAAATCAAATATTAAACAGCCAACAATGAAACTAAATACCTATTGGGATATTTCTCTCTCTCTCTCTCTCTCTCTCTCTCTCTCACACACACACACACTTTTTTTTCTCTCACACATTTGTACTATTTTCGTGTCATGTATATATATATATATATATTGAAACTATTGAAACTACTTTATTTACATATATATTATATTTAATATTTTTGTTGTACATGTATATACTTTTGTACTATTTTCGTGACATGTATATATATTGAAACTGCTGTCTTTACATATATATTATATTTAATATTATATATATATTTTTTTATTAATTCTTATTTATCTTCTATAATAATTATGTTCTTTATATTCCTTATTTGTTGTGCAATATTCACTCAATATGTTCTATGTATTTATGTTGGCTATAGCAAGTGATTTGCTTTGCCTTGTAATAAAGTAAAGTAAAGTAAACCGCAGCTCGTTGTTCGTTATTCGCGAATACCGAACAACAAACTGGCTCGTTGTTCGTTATTCGCGAATACCGAACAACGAACAACAAACTTACTTCACGTCGCCTCGAAATATTGGGTTTGGCAACCGAACTACTAGTACCTTTAGGAAGTAGCTCTGGCGGACATCGTGCGATCAGAGATAGCCCCTAAAGGAACTACATAAACCGTAATATACTATTCAAAAAAAGTAGGGGATATTTGATTTTGGGGGCATAATACTAAAATATGCAAATGACAACGAAAAAAGTCACTATAGGACTTAACAGAAGAAACATTTCCAGTTACATGTGACGCCCAAACGCACCAATAGCTACCGCATGGAAAGCAGGTGATGCTTGGGATCATCATGGGGGTCCAACCCAAGATTTGCACGACTCTGACTTTGAATGTTACAGTCATTGTGGCATTGAATTCCAGGGTGGAAACCTCAGTTTAATTGTTTCCAAGACGTTAACGTCATCAGACATGATCGATTTAGGGGTGGTTCTGTTATGGTGTGGGGAGGCATCACTGTTGCTGGAAGAACGGCTTTACATGTTGTTGCAGGGCGTGTTACAGGCTAGTACTACCGGGACAACATCTTGGCAGTCCATGTTGTGCCGTTCGCACGACGTCATGGCCGCCGTTTCATCTTCCAGGCCAAGATGTCACAGGGCCAGGATCGTTACAGGTTACCTCCAACAACAGAACATCACCACATTATCTTGGCCAACACTGAGTCCCGACCTCTCCCCCATCGAGCATGTCTGGGACATGCTTGGACAGAGGTTACGTCAACGTCCTGCCAATGTCCAAGAACTTGCTGCTGCGTTGCAACAGGAATGGGACAATCTGGACCAAAATGACCTTAGACGTCTCATAAGGAGTACGCCACGTCGGATCAATGCTTGTTTGGCAAACAGAGTAGGTTTTACCCGTTACTGACTTTGTTGTGATGCTGTGGTAACTTTGCTGTTTGACCCCGGGTATCATTTTACCCTTATAATGGTCAGGCTGTGCCTTACTTAGTCTAACGATCATTTGGAATAAATCGATGAATGTGAACTTCATTTCATTTTGTCATTTGTTTCTTCGTCAGTTTCATTAGGTGACTTTAATAACACTTAAAAATCAAATATCCCCTACTTTTTTTGAATAGTACTCTGTCGGTCAAAGGTGTTTGCTAAGTTTCACCAAATGGTGTTAATACTCCATCGAGTATCGTTAATACGATTAAGTCCCACAATCAGACTTTGATTTCACAGCATCACATCTACAACTAAGTGATCGAATTATGGAATCTGGTTAAAAGGAAGCCTTTTTGAAACTCAAACTTTATTATATTTACAGTTATAGAGGATACCTGGATTAACAAAGAAGAAAGAGGGAGAGAATTGCATGCTGTTAAATCTAAACATACAGCGAACAAATCCACAGATTATTGGCAAAATGTCGCAAGTAAGATTTTTATTGGACATCGGTATCACCGCATATTTACGGGTTAGCCTCCAGCTTTCCGCTGCCGGCAACAACCTTCGGTAAATATGAAGCAGTTACTCATTGATAAGTACGTCCCCAGGTATACTTCGAAAATTTCAGATGTAATTATTATGCTTCTATTTAATAAAATATTTATTTATTCTTTGCGTGTATGAACGACATAAAGCCGATTAGCACATTACACAATAGTATACTGCTTTCTGAATATGGCGGCCATTCAGGGTAGAGATCTATTCTCGAAGTAGATAGTTCTCTGTGTACAGAATGATTATCAGTACGGGGTGTAGTAGCGATCATCAAGCTGTATGATAATGGTGAGAGTATCCTCATTAAAACGTTGCAGTTAATAAACCTAGTCTATTGAATGCTATCCATAAAATTTTCTGTTTATGATAATTTATAGTTTTATATTTTCGACTAAATGATAGCCGACAATAGCGGCCCATGGGGTAGGCCTAGATGCACAATGTCACTAACGGTTAACCAATAAAGGATTAAGTCAGTGTGGGGCCTATACGTACGCACTTAATAATGAATATGCCGGACATAGGTAGAAACGTCCCCCTTTTACATTACCAAATGTTTTACACACAGCAGAACATGGTATATACACTAGAATAATGTAGTGTTTGGTTCAAGGTTAATTGTCTTAACTTGTGAGTTTGTTCTAATTTTGAATGAACTGTGTATTTCTACAGCCCCTAGACTGTACAGCCCATTTGGAAAATGTTTCGTATATTCGCTGTTTTTATCGTGTTTAATGAAGTGTTTATATCTACAGTTCCAGGACTGTGCAGCGAAGTGTAAACTTCGACTATTACCCAGATCCAGAGCCTTATGTATAGAGAGTCTGGCCAACTGACGTCGTGGACGCCATTTTGTTACCCATTCGTACGTTGCACATAGAGCCACAGTACAGCGTGCGACCGATTTATATGTTTCAGATTTGCACAATTGTATTTTTATGTTCACTCAAATGTGGGGTAGGCAATAATTTTAATAAATCAATCACAATGTGTAAATTTTATTGACAATATTTTTTTTTTCTTTTTAACTTTTTAACATTAAAAACACCGCAATAGTCCAATATATCGTTTGGATAAAGGTTAAATCGAAAGTATCGAATAATGATTACCTTTGAAATTAGAAACTAAATTTTTATTTTATTTTTAGGGTGAGATATTGAAACGAGCTCCGCTGATTCTGATTTCGTTTCTGATTTTTTTTTCTATAAATTGACATTAAAAATACCGCAATGATCCAATATAGAAGGAATTAAGCGGGGGATCTTGAAACGGACTCTGTCCATCCCAATCTTTATGAAACTTTATTTGTAAACACATCATTATGGTAGTTGTGCCTTTTGCTAATTAGAAATCTTTAGGATCTAATCATTTGGGTGGTCGTGTGATCTAACTTGTGTGCTTTAGTTCATTGAATCAAGCGGCAATGTTTCGATCTAAAGAAACAATGTTTTATTTAGGAGCAAAAATAAATGTTTTAGCCTTTTAATCAAGATTGCAGGAAAACGAAATTCAAACTTCGACTCCCCACAAAGACCAGAAAAAAATAATAATCATAATAAAAATGAGTTTTTTGGACTGAACGGCTTAATCCGAATAACTAATGATAATGACTTATGACAGTTCTGCATAAAATATAGCGAGGCGGGAACTTTGCTAGGCATACACTGTGTGTCTTAAGCTCATAAAAATTTGTTTAAGATTCACTCCTTGATGGAGATATCAAACATAATCACTTATTAAAAAAATGAAAATAAAAATGTCCATATCGATTTAGTTTAAATCGAAAAACATCTACTAGCTAGGCCAGGCCAATAGGCTAGATACTAATTAATTTAGGCCTACGCTGTGTCAAACTCAAAGGTTTTATTCCCAAGTATATAAAAACAATTCGAAAGTTCACTCGTGGATGAATTCATAATTAAACATATACAAATTAACTCAAATGGCAACACTTTACGCCATATAGATGTAATTTAAATCAAAATCTACTTAACAAAGGCTAGGCCTATATTTGGGCCTACACTGCCAACGTGTCTTTCTCAAACATCATAACAAATCTTCGAAAATTTATTTATCAATGAATTGAATATGTCATTAAGTTCGGAATTTCTTCAAACTACAACAAGAATCTACGGTCGCTTTAAATCATTTAAAAAAAAACGAATGACCGGAGGATACTAATTACTATTAATCTAGGCCTATTAGCCTATTACTAACATCACACAAGTAGGAATTTTTGCCAGACTACCCACAATTGACACCTTTTCGCATTTTTTGGTAACATTTGCAAATAAATCCCTTGCCCATCTCTTGTATGGCATTTCACACCCACAAAACCGACCAATTATGTCATTATGACATTAAAATCACGTCAAACTAGGCTACTATCTATGCGACCGATTCTTTTCAGATGGGTAACATAATGGCGTCCATGTGTCACGTGACCACCATTAGCCAATCATAATCGGGACACGAGTTGGCCAGACTCTCTCTATATAAGGCCCTGCCCAGATCCATCAGCTTTGGTTTCTGGTTGATCGTCTGTAATGCGGTTCCCCTGCATTAAGAATACGATTGAGAATATAATGGCTGATAAATGGCATCCCTTGACAGCAATATTCTGTCATTAGGGCGATAATCGGGTTAAAACTTAGGAAAGAGCTATAATGATTATAATTAATAATTTAGGAATAAATTTAAAAGATGAAAAACATTGTAATTATTCAACTGTATAATATATCATTGCACAAAAGATGATCATTTATATACTTGTAAGAAATGAAAATCTTAGTATATCTTCCTAAAAGCATCTCTTTAATATGATGACTGATTGGTATCATGTTGTTATGTGATGTCATCCTTCATAAGGTGACAATACGACAATCGACATCACAATATTTTAACCCGACATCATGTGACATCACGGTATTTAACCCGACAATATGACATTTACGCGACGTTACGACATTAGTAATGTTGAAGTGTCGGGTGAAAATGCCGTATTGTCGAGTTAGAATGTCGGGTTGTCGTGATGTCGGCCATCTTCCTCTCAATGATTTTGCAACGTGATTCATTCCTGTCGGTAGTACAGGACAAACGGTGTAGCAAAGAATAGTGTCTAGTTGTGTAGATGGGACAAAAACACAAGCTCTTCGCCCTGCACTCGGACAGGGAGAAACCATGCTGCAATATCCTCGGGAATTCAGGCCTAAAAGGGGTTCTGTTTCCTGTAACGGGTGGAAAATAGGTGAGGTTTTTTATTGTTTTTTTTTTAAATTGTGTGCTTGCAAAGTTGATGTGGGCAATATGAAATTAAAGTTGCATTCCCGAGTACAAACTGGGTGATTTGATGATATATAAGGACTACAAACATATTCAAACTAATTAATTTGTCATAATTTTGCTTCAAATCCTTCTTAAAACACTGTAATTGCCAAGTATACCCTGCTATAAAAATCAACCAAAAGAGGCCATGTTTGGGTCAAGGGATTACCCCTCTCTGTCCCAATGGTAACGGCGGGTGGAGACGGGTTAGAATTCATTGCATACACAAGACGATGTTTTCTGTAATCGCTGACTATTTATTACAAATATCGAATCCTAATTAAATTCTCGGATTATCCACTGCCCGCTTCTTTTTCCGTTGATTAGGGGAATCCTTCCATTTTTGTCCTGTATACGCTCCGTGAGTGTTTTTCAGGGAACCAAGTATTTTTCTAGTAAGATTGAATATCTCTACTTTCCATATACCAAAATTGCCATACTTTTATTGGCAATAACCACCCGATAAATACTTTGCTGGGAACCATTCTTTAAGACAATATATGGAAGAATTCAAGTTTTATTCAAAACCAAATAAATAACAAAAAATAAAATGATTTACTTAACCATAGCAAATGAAGACCTTGAGATTCTTAAGTAGTTTTTTTTAGGGTTTCACACTGCGTAGCTTGTGTGAAACACTATTGTTTTTGTTAAGATTATTAAGCTTTCATATTTCATATGAAAGTTGTTTTCGCGTGAAAATAATCAAATAGATCGCAGTTTTTCGATTTCGTCACAAATTTGCAAAAATCAATACATTTCTGATTAGCCTCTTTCCAAGAATGGGTGTTTTTGCGAATCCAAAATCACCGAAATTAACTGATGAAAAAATTGACCTTGACAGCTGTAACTTTGTGATTTTGTGATCTGTTTTACTTAAATTTTTTCTTTGAATACCTTATAACATTTACTCAAGTCTGCTATTTCCGATTTTTTAAATTTGAATATTACGTCATTGACATCCTACCCCGGAAGTAAAACCAACATGGCAACTTCTTGAATATTAGTTCGATTTTCATGAAATTGGGAATATAAGTAGATCTTGTTGATCTAGCTTCAACGATATCATTACAAATATTCTAATTTAACTCCCCTTCCAGAAATTGACGACCTACACGAGTTAGAAAAAGGATAAAACCCAGTTTCCCCAATGGGACAAAAAAGGGATCATATTCATGAAACATCTAATAGTATCGTTGATGTTGGGTACATGATAGCTACATACATTCCAAATTTCATGAAAATCGTACGAATATTTAAAACGTTAACAAGTCTGTTTTAATTCCGCGACGAAATGTCAATGACCTAATTTTCGAAAATCGGAAATAGCAGCTTTGAAGTAAATATGTCAAGCTACTCAAAGAAAAAAAATGTAAAATAGGTCACATAGTAACAGAGATATAGATATGTAGGTCAATTTCTTCGTCACAGTCACTTCTTGTCACATGTCATGGGTCATATAATCCGAAGTAAGATCCGAACAAGAAAATAAAAATGCCCGGCGGTATCTTTTTCCCACAGGACTTGTTTCGACAGGTGATCGTTCTTGGCTCCTTTACCGAAGGTTGAGATGCCCTAGTGGTCTAGAGTGCCGCGCTTCGACCTCTAGCTGGCCGGTCACCTCTGACTTACGGCTGTGGTTTCGATTCCTGGTGTGAGCGTATGTGGCATGGAGATGGGGGCGCCTTCTCAACCTCGTGGGTTTCCTCCGGGCACTCCGGTTTCCTCCCACTGCTAAAGACCCCTACGCGCAAGCGAATTATTGAAATAAAAAATTGAAACTATATGTTAGTCCCGAAATGACCTAGTTTGTGTCGAGTGGACGTTAAACCTCATCTCTCTCTCTCTCTCTCTCTCTGTTATTGACCCTTTCCACACAGATCCAGTTTTGATTGTACTAATTGACTATAGGTTCTAAATGTTTGTATAAATCAATAAGCAGACCAGTTGTAAAATCGTTAACCCAACAATGGCGATTAAACCCTTGATTGGATACCTTTGATCTGAGTTTAGTTCAATTACTTGAGTTAACTCTGATCGCTTGGACACTGATTGCCTAACAAATCGTTAACCCAACAACGGCGATTAAACCCTTGATTGAATATGTTTGGTCTGAGATTAGTTCAATTACTTGAGTTAACTCTGATCACTTGGACACTGATTGCCTAACAAAAAATAATAACTGAAGCCCTTATAGCGAAAATAAAACTAAGAGTGGAATATATGAGAAATAAATATGAAAAGTCTAATACAAAAACAAAACAAAATAAACTGAAATTAGGAATCGAACTACATCTGCTAAGCAGATATTAAAGCTTTCATATTCACAGTCACTCCCTGTTACATGTCATGGGTCATATAAATAAACCGAACACAAAAAAAAATCTATTTTCACTCATAAACAACTTTGTGGGCACGAAAAAAGTCAGAGTCGAAATTTGAATTTTTTAAATATTCGAATACGAAAAATTCGACCATGAACCAGGCTATCCTGAAATGTATTAATTTCAGAAATAGGAGACATATTGAACATACTGTGGCCTATTGTGTTTATTTACAAGCCCGTAAATATTGATTTTTTCACTATTTCTCATATTCAATTCAAAATGCCGACCATCAGTTGACCGAAATCAAAATTCTGCTCTGAACTTTTTTTAGGCATTCGTTCAAGGATTTATTAAAATATAACTCCCGTGTCTGTAAGTATAATAGCAAAAAAGCCGTAGGGATTTTTCACGTTTCAAGACGGCGGCACTTCCGGTTCAATCGATAGACTTCATATTTTGTGTACGCATCAAGAATACCCCACCTAGTACACACATACAAAAATTCAAGGTGATCTGACCTTTATTTCGTCGATTGTTTTCAAAACTTTGATGCCAAATTTCTCCAAGGGGAGATAATTCATGACAAATCTAATAATATCGTTGGTGTTGGGTACATGATAGCTACATACATTTCAAATTTCATGAAAATCGTACGAATATTTAAAACGTTAACAAGTCTGTTTTAATTCCGCGACGAAATGTCAATGACCTAATTTTCGAAAATCGGAAATAGCAGCTTTGAAGTAAATATGTCAAGCTACTCAAAGAAAAAAAAATGTAAAATAGGTCACATAGTAACAGAGTTATAGATATGTAGGTCAATATCTTCGTTCGTAAAATTTGGTGATTTCGGATTCGTAAAACGTTTTAAAAGTATATTTAATTAGATATTGAAGCTTTCATAGTCACAGTCACTTCTTGTCACATGTCATGGGTCATATAATCCGAAGTAAGATCCGAACAAGAAAATAAAAATCATTAAAATCGTCACAATCTAATGACGCTAATTTGAATTTTTACTCGTAAACAACTTTGTGGGCACGAACAACGTCAAAGGCAAATTTCGAATTATCCAGGCTATCCTGAAATGTATTAATTTCAGAAATAGGAGACGCATTGAACATACTATGCCTATTGTGTTTGTTTACAAGCCCGTAAATGTCGATTTTTCACTATTTTTGATATTCACTTCAAAATGACGACCATCAGTTGACCTAAATAAAGATTCTGCTCTGAACATTTTATTGGCATTCCTTCGAAGATTCGGAAAATATAACTCCCGTGTCTGTAAGTACAATATCGCAAAGTACAATTTCAAGATCCTTAAATTCATCAAGGGGAGATAATTTAGAAATTTCTAATCATATTTTTTGAACTCGAACTTCCGGTTACGAACTGATCCAAGATGGCGGCAGGGAAATCTGCTCTGCAAATTTTCTAAGAACATCAGCCAAATAAGAAGAAATCTCTTTGTAGAAACTATATATACTCTGCATATATGTAACAGAACTTTGGGTAGTCACTATAGATCCGTTTAATTACTGTACTATTTGTGAAGTTGTCGGAGATGAAAAGTAAACAACATAGTGGGGGAAAAAAGCACGTGCTTCTTGTGCGCCGTCCGTGCCCAGTGCAGACTTGGTTATTTCATTGACATTGGAAGACTTTGGTTTAAAACCTGTTATGGTATCGAGTTGATAATATCCTTCAACTTAGATGAATAGTAAGACCAGAAGTGGAGGGGCGAATTCAGTATGAGGGACTAATTAGGGGTCCGTCGAAAATATGATAAAATCGTTTGTGAAAAAAGTGGACACTTTGGTAACTAAAGACAACTTAAAATCACTCGAAACAAAGTTCGATACCGGTATACAAAGGATCGAAACAAGTGTGGAAAGTCTCAAATCGGAGGTAAGAGAAGTAAAAGACATGAGCAACGAATTACAAAAGTCCTTAGAATTTGAGAGAAACAGAGTAGATGAAGATTTAGAAGAAATAAGTAAAAAACACGATAGAAAATATAACATACTAATATATGGTGTAGAAAAAAAACAAAACGAAGATATTTCAAGGTTGTATACAATTTCTTCGCAGAACAATTAGAACTTGATGAAGAGATACTTTTGAGTATACGGTTTGCAAACCTACACAGACTTCGCAGTTATGACAACGAAAAAAGGGGCCCTCCAGCCATATTAGTTAAATTCATCCACTACCATGACAGAGACTTAATCATGGGAAATTCATATAAACTCCAAAGTGGCTTCCGGATACTTTCTGATTTGCCAGTGATTATGAAAAAGGGGCGCTCAAGACTTGCCAATATAGCCTATAAATTGCGAAAAGAAAACTATTTTAAAAACACGAAAAAGAGACAGTGGAACACAGATGATTTTAGAAACGAGGAAAACAAAAGAAGATAGATGGACGATACATAAAACAGCTTTAAACTCTTCTACCTAGAATATGAGACTTCCTTATGTGAAACTTGTGTAGTGAACTGACAAACAAGTTGCATAAAGTAAATTTTGTACTCTTAAGGCAACCCTTTTCAAAATGTTTACTCGCTTCTCCTAATTAGGTAGTAGGTCCCTATACAGGCCTCTCTAATATTATCCAACGTTACATTAACTCAACCACTGCCGAAGCTTATCGATCAATAAATTGCACAGATCAAAATATGATTTTGTAATAGAGCCCCTATCTGTCTGGAAATATGAGGCCTTCCCTTTAGACCATACCACAAGTAGGCTCTCCCAACATTTAAAATTATTGTACTGTAGTGACATGCATTGTAAACTAAAAGTACCTGTAGTAATTTGCAAAAATAGTTTGTAATTGTTCTCTTTAAGTATTCAGATATAAAAAGCAAAGTAAGTTATTTTCTCCACTTGACCCTTCATAGCAATGAGGTCAAGTAATCACACAATTGAAAGGTATGCAAAGACAATAGGAGTTTTGTTGTTTGTTTGCTTTTCGGTCTAGATTGATCGAGAACATGGTTACCATTGCAGTATCTGTTAAATATGTAAATGCATGAAATCTTATCTTTTTCTGTTTTGTACATGCAGCAGAATTAAAGTCAGAAAGTTTTGAAAATTTATACAGAAGGTAATAGTTTAATTAACAGTCAGAGAATTGTTATTGGATCTTAAACAGAGCTGATTAAGTAATAACAGAAAATTAGATCTGTAAGTGATTATATACCTGAATTAATATGTATAAGATCATGTCATAACATACATAAGAGATTAAGCAAGTGTGGGGGGGGGGGGGGCACTCAAAATAATTAGACTTTACTGTTTCAATATTCTGAAACATTCCCTGTGTTGTGCTTACATTAGAACTTTTCTACACTTGACAACCAATAGTTGAGAATTATTCTAAAATTCCCCCTTTCATTGTTCTGAAACAGTCCCTGTTATGTGCACACCCTATGACTATTCTACACTTGATAACCAATAATAGTAAAAAGTTATTTTGGAATTTACCCTTCAGGGGTAGAAATTGATGTCAGTGAACACAGTAGTTTTATTTTCTGTGCTAATCATTTATATGTGAATTCCCATGCAATTACCATTAACTTCTCTAAATATTATAAGTCATGCATATAATGATCAAATGCTAAACTAGAGTAATTTGTACAAATTGTAGACTGGGAAATCCAACATTCTAGGGGCCTAGCCCCCCCCCCCCCTTCAAAAAAAATAAAAAATAAGCATGGCCAAATTTAGATGATTACAGTAAAAATCCCCATGGTTACTAAGGTGTAAATAAAGGCATGGACCTTATAAGGTCCATGATACAGGGTACTCTGCAAGTATTTAAATCAGTCTCTAGAAGGCCATCAAAATTTTTAGTTGAAACGCACATGTCTAGTCGAAGCGCACCGCCAAGTAGGTGTGAAAATAAAATCGAGGACATTCTCAAAACTCTCCATTGTTTATAGTGATTCTTTAAGAAAAAGTTATTGCAAATCACTGTTTATTTTGTAGATCACCTGAAGTTGTATTCTATTGAGCTTAGATGTAGAAAAACAAAGGGAGATAACTACCCCATAAAATGTAAACGATATGAGGAACTGTAAATATTTTCAGATAAGTTGCGTATAAAACGAGTATATATTTTGATTTTCTCAAGAAGGCAGTATAAAAAAGACTTTGAGATTTCGTCAAATTATTTGGATTCAGGCACGCCCGGAAGGAAGTTTACATCGTACCCAAACCTTTTTGTTCTCGTACTGCAAAAAGGTTTATGACGATTTTTTTTATTTATTTACAAAATGTTGAAAATATTTACAGAATTATTGTACAATGTTCATTTCTCACCATATATGCTTAATTTATATACTAGACAAATTAATGAAACTATAATAGAACTAATAATATGGTCCTTTGATAATGGATAGCAGTCTAAAAATACTCTCAATGAACTGTAGGGGCCTTGGTGATAAGCAAAAAAGACGAGACGTCTTCCAATACTTAAAACAGAAACAGACAAATATTATCTGCTTACAAGATGTACTATTTGATAAGAAAGAACCAATTATTGAAGCAGAATGGGGATTCAAAACTCTTATATGTGGTTACACAACCGCAGCAAGAGACGGGGGGGGGGGACAATATTATTTAATAATAATCTTCTAAACAAGATATGTAAAGGTACAATATCTGGAAATTTTATAATAATTGATATAGAAGTAAGCCAAAAACGTTTTATTCTAGCTAATATTTATGGTCCAAACGAAGATAATCCAAAATTTTATCAAAATATTCAAAGCAAGTTACAAAATTGTGCGAAAACATGATCGTATGTGGTGACTGGAACTTAACTTTAAACCCAGAAAAGGACACATTTAATTATAAACATGCAAACAACCCTAAAGCAAGATTACAAGTCTTGAAACTGTGTGATGAATTAGACCTAGTTGATGTCTGGAGATGTTCCAATGAAAATAAACGAATCTATACATGGGCAAAATCCAGCCCAATAGAAAGAGCGAGACTGGATTTTTTTCTCGTTTCAGAAAATTTTATGAATGTCATCTCTGATCCAAAGATAGAGTCAGGTTATCGCACTGATCATTCAATAATAAGTATTTCTGTAAATCTAACTTCCAACAAACGCGGAAGGGGGTACTGGAAATTCAACTCATCCTTGCTATATGATTTCAAATTCGTTAACATGATAAAAGCAGAGATATATGAAATAAAACAAAAATATGCAGCGTTAGTCTATGAGAGAGAATACGTTAAAAACTCCCAAGATGAAATAGAATTAACAATTGATGACCAATTGTTTTTTGAGATGCTGCTATTAGTGCTATTACACTTAAGAGCAAAAATTATTGCGTACGCATCTTATAAGAAAAATAAATAGAGTTAAACAAGAGAAAGAAATTGAAGAAAAAATAAATGTAACAAAAAGTCTAATAAAAGAAAATCCAAACAGCCAGAAATTATTCGAAGAATTTGGGATACTTAATGCAAATTTAGTTGGTATCAGAAATGAGAAAATGACAGGTGTTATGATAAGATCACGTGCAAAATGGCATGAAGAAGGAGAGAAATCGTCAAACTATTTGAAAAGCGAAATTTTACAAACAAAAGTATTTTAGAACTTGAAACACATGATGGAGAAACAATCAAAGATCAGGCTAAAATCTTAAATGAAGTAAAAAAATTCTATCAAAATTTGTATGAAAATAAAAATATGACTAACGATAATACAAATCTATCCGAACTTTTGAATCACTGCTCACTTAGAAAACTAACAGACTTAGAAAAAGAAGGTCTTGAAGGTCAAATTACACAAGACGAAATCCTGACAGCACTAAAACAAACAAAAAATAATACAAGTTCTGGCTTAGATGGATATAGTATTGAATTTTTAAAATTTTTTTGGAAAGATATTGGAAGTTTCTGTTAAGGGCAGGGAACTATGCCCTCCAAAGTGGCAGTCTGTCTATAACACAGAGAAGAGGAGTAATTACATGTCTACCGAAACTTGGAAAAGCAAGAAACCATATTAAAAATTGGAGACCGATTTCTTTACTTAGCGTCCCTTATAAACTTTTCTCATCATGTATAACAAACCGATTAACATCAGTTCTAGATCACATTATTCATGAGGACTAAAAAGGCTTTATTTCAGGGCGATTTATAGGCGAAAATACAAGGTTGATATTATTTTGATACTATGTTAGAGGCTCAAATCCAAAACAAGTCAGGAATGCTCTTAATGATTGATTTTGAAAAGGCGTTTGACTCGATATTATGGAAATTTATCCAAGAGACCCTCAAACTGTTCAATTTTGGTGAGTCAATAAAGAAGTGGATAAATGTCTTTTATAATGATATCCAGTCATGTGTAATACAAGATGGAAATTTATCAGCCTGCTTTAATCTTGGAAGAGACTGTCGACAAGGCGACCCCCTATCGCCATATCTCTTTCTGCTCTGTGCAGAGGTGCTAGGCATTCTAGTAAGAAGCGAAAACTCAATACAGGGTATAACTTTATTCGAAAAAGAATTAAAACTTTCACAATATGCCGACGATACAGGTCTTCTTTTAGATGGCACTAAAAATCCTAGAAACCTTTTCCAGTCTTTCAGGACTAAAAATGAACATTGAAAAAACAAAAGCAGTGTGGATAGGTCAGAAAGCAAAAACCAATGAACAAATATGTAAGGATATTGAAGTAGATTGGACTGATACCTTTACTTACCTAGGCATCAAATACAGTGTTGAACTACATGATATAACAGTTATGAATATTGATAGCAAAATAATTGAAATAAAGAATCTTCTCAATATATGGAGACAGAGATCACTTACAATCTTAGGAAAAATATGTGTTCTAAAAACTTTAGTAATCCCAAAGTTAAACTATTTGCTAATGTCATTGCCCAATCCTACAGATAAATACTTTAAAGAAATTGAAATTTATTTGGAGTAAAAGCAACGATAAGATTAAAAGAGATCAAATGTCCCAAACATATGATATAGGTGGTTTGAAAATGACAAACATAAAAACATTTACTAAATGTCTCAAACTAAGCTGGATAAGGCGATGGTGGAGCCAGAATAGTTAATGGACACTATTCCCAGACCAATATTTTGGAGGTATCAGGGATATCCCGAAATATATGACAGAATTGGCCTCATCTACAGATAACCCATCCTGGAAAGACGTCATTTTGGCATACCGTGATTTCCTGAAAGGTTTACTTGATGACAATGATACTGAAATTAATGAGCAACCATTATGGTATAACTATAATATTAAACTTGACCTTATCCAAAATTGGCATAATAATGGTGTGAGTTTGATTTTAGATTTGATATCCCAAGACGGAAAGTTTTATAAATATCAAGAATTGAAAGACATTCAAAAAATTAAAGGTACATTTCTGGATTATCATAGGGTAATGACAGCAATACCAAAATCATGGAAGAAAAAGATAGAACTGTCAGAACCAAAAATGATAGGACCAATAAAACCTGTAATTCTTGAGACCTTAACGAAGGCTAAAAAGGGCTGCTCAATTTTTCTAAAGCTATTTGAATCAAAAATTGAATATGATAAAAACTAGATCTGCTACTGTACCATGCAGATATGAAAGCTTTCATATTCATCGTCACGTGTCATTGATTGTATCAAGTATCCTAAATAAAAGGATAAGAAGAAAAAATTATTAAAATTGGTCAAAAACTCGCGAAGTTACAAGTCTAAATATAGTATGAAACATTGCACCCAGGCATAACAATAATCTGAAAACTAAAGGGAAATAACTGAAACTTGTATTACTGTAATGAGACGGATGAGAAAATGAAATGAAAATGGCGGGGAAAAAAAATTAAAAATGGCAGGTTGGACAGGCGACCTTACTCCTTGTCACGTACAACCGGGCATTCGAAAACACGCTAGTTAACTCAATGACAGGCGCGCGTGCTAACCATTCAGCCACCCAACCCCCCTTTGAAATCAGACACTTGCAATATGTCATATAGGAAGAATAAGAAGTCACTCACAACAAAATGGTAAATTAATGAGTTTAGGTCAAAAGGTTGAGCTACTGTTTTAGAGTACTTAATAGTTTTAAAGAGACACCCTAAGGGTTGTTCATAGTTAAATGAAAGTTTAATTTTAAATAAGACCAATAAAATTAGGATTTAATAATGCCAGACTAATATTTCCAATATGTTTGGTTATAAGTAGGAAATCGTGAGGATCATGTTTGTTTAAACAATAATGGCACCCTGCAATAAAAAAACTGGCCAAAGCAAGATTTCTATGCAGAAATTAAATAATTGCTAGAACCAGAAAAATATTTATCCACTATAATAAATAAGCAACATAGAGAAAATGAAATGAAATTGAATGGGGTTTAACGTCCGACTGTTCTGCTCCTAAAATGGGCTAATGAAGACGGGCATATGCCATAAAGTGTGCAATGAGGGAAATTTTACCCGGGCAGCGGCGGTTACGGCCTACGAGGTTGGACAACTCAAATTCTTTTTGTGTCTTTTTCCCTGGGGAGACGGGCCGAGCGGAGAGCTGCAAAAGAGATCACTTCTGTGATCGGACGAGAACTGGTGTTTTCAACGTGGTGTGGCCGTAGACGAGAGAAGGTGGACAGAACCCGTAGTTATACTTACCTGAATTGATCCGCTTATTGATATTTTTTTTTGGGGGGGGGGTCGGTTTTAAAAAGGCGTCTACAGCACCCGGTGTTCCCAGGCGGTCACCCATCCAAGTACTGACCGGGCCCGACGTTGCTTAACTTCAGTGATCGGACGAGAACTGTTTTTTTTTAACGTGGTGTGGTCGTAGACGAGAGAAGACGGACAGGACCCATACTTGTGCTTACTCAAATTCTTTTTGTGTCTTTTTCCCTGGGGAGACGGGCCGAGCGGAGAGCTGGAGTGGTGCAACAGAGTGCGCGCTGTGGTCTGATTGGCGGAAAATTGATTTTTTCACGAAGAATCAGGGCAAAAAGGCGTCTACAGAATCCGGTGTTCCCAGGCGGTCACCCATCCAAGTACTAACCGGGCCCGACGTTGCTTAACTTCAGTGATCGGACGAGAACTGGTGTTTTCAACGTGGTATGGCCATAGACGAGAACAGGTGGACAGAACCCGTAGTTATACTTACCTGAATTGACCCGCTTATTGATTTTTTTTTTTGTTTTTTGTTTTAGAGTATTTAATTGTTTTAAAGAGACACGTTAAGGGTTGTTCATAGTTAAATGAAAGTTTAATTTTAAATAAGACCAATAAAATTAGGATTTAATAATGCCAGACTAATATTAAATAAAGTTTTAAATTAAGAATAATTAATTATAGGTCTAATGCAATGAAATGCTTTGATTGTACGATGGGTGTCCACACTATGTGGCTAAGGCGTTGGCCTGCTAGACAGGAGGTCGGGTGTTCGATCCCTGCATTGGCCGAGAAAGTTCATCTCGATATTCTGGCGCGTTCCTCCATCATTGGAGTGCACGTAAAAAATCCCTTCGCAGTTGGAATTCGATATTGTTGAATAAGCTCTATATGATGACTAAATGTGCAGATTGTAGCCACCGACACTGCATGTTTTGCTTAACAATGAAAGGGTGCGGTTTTCAATTTTCGATCCTTTTATTCTACTACTCCTGATATTTTGGACTGTTGATCGATGGTTTCATATAAAAGACTACCGATAAGACTCTTTGTAGAAGAAGTTCCCCAAAAATATTATGTTGACTTTAGAGAAAGGGACCTTTTAAAATGCTCCAAATCGTAAAAATACGACTTTTTGGATTTTCGATCTCTTTTTTCTGCTACCCCTGATATTTAAAAAAAATGACACAATGATTTCACACAACAGGCTACCTATTAGACTCTCGATTGACAAGAGTTTCATCACCCTCCCTTCATTATAACCGAAGTTATTGTGCCCTAAAGAATCAACAAATCAGCATGCTTATCTCTGCTTACCCTAGGCAGAAAAAGCTCATCTTTGCACTCAATCATGACATTGACCTTTACGAGAAAGACCTCTAAACATGCTCCAAATTGTAAAAATACGACTTTTTGGATTTTCAATCTCTTTTTTTCGGCTATCCCTGATATTTAAAAAAAATAATACAATGATTTCACACAACAGGCTAGCTATTGGACTCTCTATTGACAAAAGTTTCACCGCCCTCCCTTCATTATAACCGAAGTTATCGTGCCCTAAAGAATCAACAAATCAGCATGCTTATCTCTGCTTACCCTAAGCAGAAAATGCTCATCTTTAAACTCAATCATAACATTGACCTAGTGAACGTCTACACCAAGTTTGAACATTCTAGCTCAATTAGAAGGAGAGATATTGTGTTTCAAAGTCTCGGCCCTTCAAATTGCTACTACTTTTCATTTTCAATTCAAAATGGTGACCATCACGTGACCGAAATCAAAATTCTATTCGCGACATTTTTTAGGCCTTCCTACAAGGATTCAGAAAATATAACTCCCGAGTTTTCAATTCAAAATGGTGACCATCACGTGACCGAAATCAAAATTCTGCTCCCTACGATTTTTGGGCCATCCTTCAAGGATTCAGAAAATTTAACTCCCGAGTCTGTAAGTAAAATAGCAAAAAAGCCTTATTGATTTTTCACGTTTAAAGATGGTGGCACTTCCGGTTCGATCGACAAACTCCATATTTTGTGTAGGAATCAGTAATTACTTGTCGAGTATCAAAATTTTTTTTTAGGTCATTCTGACCTATATTTCGACGATTTTTTTGAAATCTTTGATCCTTAATTTCACCAAGGGGAGATAATTTAGAAAATTTCTAATTATATTTTTGAAGTCACATCGGTAAGATCTACTTGTATACTAAATTTCATGAAAATCGTACAACTATTAAAGAAGTTGTCAAATTGGTCTAAACTTCCGGTTCGAAATCACAGCGACGAATTTTCGAAATTCGAAAATGTGAAACTGCAGATGAAAACGATGTTTTTCAAGGTATTCAAAGAATAAAGAATTAGTAAAATCGGTCAAAAAATAACAAAGTTACGACTATGCATTGTCAGTTTTTTCGTTCGTAAAATTCGGTGATTTCGGATTCGTAAAACGTTTTGAAAATATATTTAAACAACGTTCGCACCCCATTTTTTTTTTGGGGGGGGGGGGTAGGTCAAAGTTTCAGAAAGATCCCATGGTTAGATTCTGAGAAATCCGATTTGCAGAAAATACACACAAAAAAAAAAAAATAATAATCTTAACAGAAACAATAAGCTTTCATATGTAATATGAAAGCTTAACTAGATCTGCTACTGTCCCATGCAGATATGAAAGCTTTCATATTCATCGTCACATGTCATCGATTATATCAAGTATCTCAAATAAAAGGATAAGAATAACAAACTATTAAAATTGGTCTAAAACTCGCGAAGTTACAAGTCTAAATATAGTATGAAACATTGAGTAATCTGAAAACTAAAGGGAAATAACTGATACTTGTGTTGCTGTAATCGGGATGACTTCCCACTTCAAAACTTTCAGAAAAATGAAATGAAAATGGTAAGAAAACATCGAAAAATTAAATAAGATAACTTTGAACAAAACTAAAACAGGTTGAACTCAACTGTTTGAATATGTACGTTAAATATGTAGATTTGGAAAATTATAAAGACATAATATCCAAACCGGTCAAAAACTCACAAAGTTACAAATTTAAATGTAGTGAGAAACATTGCACCCGGGCAAAATAATAATCTTTAAACTAAAGGGAAATAACTGAAACTTGTATAGCTGTAATCGGGCTTCCAAGATATGTTATATAATTATGGTTTCCAATATGTTCGTTATAAGTAGGGAATCGTGACGACTTCTTAAGCATGTTTTAAACAAAGGGTCCTAGACTGCAATATACAAGAATGGCACTCTGCAATAAAAAAACTGGCCAAAGCAAGATTTCTATGCAGAAATTAAATAATTGCTAGAACCAGAAAAATATTTATCCACTATAATAAATAAGCAACATAGAGAAAATGAAATGAAATTGAATGGGGTTTAACGTCCTACTGTTCTGCTCCTACAATGGGCTAATGAAGACGGGCATACACCATAAAGTGTGCAATGAGGGAAATTTTACCCGGGCAGCGGCGTTACGGCCTACGAGGTTGGACAGGCGACCATACTCCTTGTCACGTACAACCAAGAAATCGAAACAACGCCAGTTGACTCAATGACAGACGTTAAGATACAAAGCGCACGTGCTAACCATTAAGCCACGCAACCTCCCTAAAATCGGCAAATTGCTGACCTACAGCGAGAAACATTTCAACCGGGCCAAATTTTCTATTTTAACAGTTTAATTTGCAGGGGACCTTTAGTTATCAACCGAATATTACAAAACTTTTAAAAATAAACTCCCCCTGACCAGCTTAATCGTTCGCAATAAACGTTTGCCTCTTAAAATCGACAAATTGCTGACTTTAAAGTGAGAAACATTACAACCGGGCCAAATTTTCTGTTTCATCACTTTTACAGTACCTTTGATTACCAACCGATTATTACAAAACTTTAAAAAAAAGAGAAAGAGATAAATGCGGCCTAACGTCCATTCGACACAAACTAGGTCATTTCGGGACTAACATATTTTTTTAAATATTATTTAAAAACTCCCCTTGTGCGTACTGGTTTTTAGCCGTTGGGAGGAAACCGAAGAACACGGAGAAAACCCACGAGGTTGTATATCATACACCATGTCACGTGCAACCGGGAGATCGAAACGACGCCCGTTGACTCAATGACAGACGTTACGATACGGCGCGGACATGCTAACCATTCAGCCTCCCTGAATTCGGAAAATTGCTGACTTATAGCAAGAAACATTTCAACCGGGCGAAATTTTCTGTTTTAACAGTTTAATGTGCACGGTACTTTAATTACCAACCGATTATTACAAAACTTTTGAAAATAAGCTCCAACTGCTCAGCTTAATCGTATGCAATAAACGTTTTGCCTGAATTGAAAGTTCTGCACGGAGAAAGTTCATCTCGATTTCCCGGCGTGGTTCCCCTTGTCAGTGAGGCAGAACGGAGGGCCTGACAAGCAGAGCTGTCTAGTCCATCGGATGGGACGAAAAACCAAGGTCCCGTGTACACATTGGAGTGCACGTAAAATATCCCTAAGCAGTTGGAATTCGATACTGTTGAATAAACTCTATACGATGACTAAATGCGTAGATTGTAGTCACCCACACTGCATGTTTCGCTTAACAATGAAAGGGTGCCGTTTTCAAGGTTCGATCCTTTTGTTCTTCTACTCCTGATATGTTGGACTGTTGATCGATGGTTTCATATAAAAGACTACCAATAAGACTCTTTGTAGAAGAATTTCCCAACAAATATTATGTTGACTTTACGAGAAAGACCTCTAAACATACTCCAAATTGTAAAAATACGACTTTTTGGATTTTCAATCTTTTTTTTTCGGCTATCCCTGATATTTAAAAAAATGATACAATGATTTCACACAACAGGCTAGCTATTAGACTCTCTATTGACAAAAGTTTCACCGCCCTCTCTTCATTATACCCGAAGTTATCGTGCCCTAAAGAATCAACAAATCAACATGCTTATCTCTGCTTACCCTAAGCAAAAAATGCTCATCTTTCAACTCCATCATAACATTGACCTAGTGAACGTCTACACCAAGTTTGATCATTCTAGCTTAATTAGAATGAGAGTTATTGTGCTCCAAAGTCTCGGCCCTTCAAATTGCTTCTATTTTTCATTTTCAATTCAAAATGATGACTCCCGGTTGACCTAAATCAAAATTCTTTTCGCGACATTTTTTAGGCCTTCCTACAAGGATTCAGAAAATATAACTCCCGAGTCTGTAAGTAAAATAGCAAAAAAGCCTTATTGATTTTTCACGTTTCAAGATGGTGGCACTTCCGGTTCGATTGACAAACTCCATATTTTGTGTACGAATCAGTAATTCCTTTTCTAGTATCGAAAAAAAAAATTAGGTCATTCTGACCTATATTTCGACGATTTTTTTGAAAACTTTGATCCTTAATTTCACCAAGGGGAGATAATTTAGAACATTTCTAATTATATTTTTGAAGTCACATCGGTAGGATCTACTTATATACTAAATTGAATGAAAATCGCAAAACTATTAAAGAAGTTGTCAAATTGGTCTAAACTTCCGGTTCGAAATCACAGCGACGGATTTTCGAAATTCGAAAATGTGAAACTGCTGATGAAAATGTTTTTTTCAAGGTATTCAAAGAAAAAAGATTTAGTAAGATCGGTCAAAAAACAATAAAGTTACGACTATGCATTGTCCATTTTGTCGTTCGTAAATTTCGGTGATTTCGGATTCGTAAAACGTTTTGAAAATATATTTAATCAACAGCTACCACCCATTTTTGGGGGGATAGGTAAAAGTTTCATAAAGATACTGTGGTTAGATTCTGAGAAATCCGATTTGTGGATAAAACACCAAAAAAAATAACAATAACTAGATCTGCTACTGTCCCATGCAGATATGAAAGCTTTCATATTCACTGTCAAAATCTATCGAAATTAATGTAATTTTTCACTCGTAAACAACTTTGTCGACACGAAAAACATCAAAAACGAAATTCGAATTTTTGAAATATTCAAATACCAAAAATTCCACCCGTATCCCGTCTATCCTGAAATTGAAATGTATTAAATTTTAGACATAGGAGACGCATTGAACATACTATGCCCTATTGTGTTTCTGCTCTGAACGTTTTTTAGGTTTTCCTTCGAGGGTTCAGAAAACGTAACTCTCATGTCTGTAAGTGCAATATCGCAAAAGTTCTATTGTTTTTTCACGTTTTAAGATGGTGTCACTTCCGGTTCAATCGACAAACTCCATGTTTTGTGTACGAATCAGTAATTACTTGTCTAGTATCAAAAAACAAATTAGGTCATTCTGACCTTTATTTCGACGATTTTTTTGAAAAATTTGATTCTTAATTTCACCAACGGGGGATGATTTAGGAAATTTTAAAAGTCATTTTTCAAGTCGCATCAGTAATGTCTAGTTACATACTAAATTTCATGAAAATCGTACAACTATTAAAGAAGTTGTCAAGTTGGTCTCAACTTCCGGTTCGAAATCACAGCGACGAATTTTCGAATATTACAAAATTTTAAAAATAAGCTCCCCCTGACCAGCTTAATCGTTCGCAATAAACGTCGGAAAATTGCTGACTTTAGCCGTGGGAGGTAACCGAAGGACACGGGGAAAACCCACGCGCAACCTGGAAATCGAAACGACGCCGGTTGACTCAATGACAGACGTTACGATACAGCGCGCACATGCTAACCATTCAGCCATTCAGCCTCCCTAAAATCGGAAAATTGCTGACTTATAGCAAGAAACATTTCAACCGGGCATTTCAATCGAAACAACGCCAGTTGACTCAATGACAGACGTTACGATACAGAGCATAGGTGCTAACCATTCAGCCACGTAACCTCCCTAAATTTGGCAAATTGCTGACCTACAGCGACAAACATTTCAACCGGGCGAAATTATCAACCGAATATTACACAACTTTTAAAAGTAAGCTTCCCCTGACCAGCATAATCGTTCACAATAAACGTTTCCCCCTAAAATAGGCAAATTGCTGACTTTAAATTGAGAAACTTGACAACAGGGCGAAATTTCCTGTTTTATGACTTTTACAGTAACTCTGATTACCAACCGATTATAACAAAACTTTAAAAATAAAAGAGAAAAAGAGACATGTGGGTTAACGTCCACTCCACACAAACTAGGACATTTCGGGGCTCACATATATTTTTTAATTTTATTTTAAAACTTCCCTTACGCGTACTGGTATTCGGGAAATTGCTGACGATACAGCGCGCACATGCTAACCATTCAGCCATTCAGCCTCCCTAAAATCGGAAAATTGCTGACTTATAGCAAGAAACATTTCAACCGGGCATTTCAATCGAAAAAACGCCAGTTGACTCAATGACAGACGTTACGATACAGAGCGCAGGTGCTAACCATTCAGCCACGTAACCTCCCTAAATTTGGCAAATTGCGGACCTACAGCGAGAAACATTTCAACCGGGCGAAATTTTCTATTTTAACAGTTTAATTTGCACCGAATATTACAAAACTTTTAAAAATAAGCTCCCCCTGACTAGCTTAATCGTTCGCAATAAACGTTTGCCCCTTAAAATCGGCAAATTGCTGACTTTAAAGTGAGAAACATTACAACCGGGCGAAATTTTCTGTTTTATCACTTTTACAGTATCAGTACCATGCATTACCAACCGATTATTACAAAACTTTAAAAATAAAACAGAAGGAGAGAAATGCGGCTTAACGTCCATTCGACACAAACTAAGTCATTTCGGGACTAATATATGTTTTTTAATTTTATTTATAAACTTCCCTTACGCGTACTGGTATTCAGGAGTGGGAGGAAACCGAAGGACACCGAGAAAACCCACGAGGTTGGACACCATACTCCATGTCACGTCCATTCGACAAAAACGAGGTCATTTCGAGACTAACATATGTCTTTTAATTTTATTGAAAAACTTCCCTTGCGCGTACGGGTCTTTAGTCGTCGGAGGTAACCGAAGGACACGGGGAAAACCCACGCACAACATGGAAATCGAAACGACGCCGGTTAACTCAATGACAGACGTTACGACAAAGCGCGCGTATGCTAACCATTCAGTCATTCAGCCCCCCTAAAATCGGGAAATTGCTGACTTATAGCAAACAACATTTCAACCGGGCGAAATTTTATGTTTTAGCAGTTTAATTTGCACGGTACTTTAATTACCAACCGATTATCACAAAACTTTTGAAAATAAGCTCCAACTGACCAGCTTAATCGTATGCAATAAACGTTTGGCGTGAACTGAAAGTTCTGCACCGAGAAAGTTCATCTCGATTTTCCGGCGTGGTTCCCTCTTGTCAGTGAGGCAGAACGGAGGGCCTGACAAGGACAGCTGTCTAGTCGTTCGGATGGGACGAAAAACCAAGGTCCCATGTACACATTGAAGTGCACGTAAAATATCCCTAAGCAGTTGGAATTCGATACTGTTGAATAAGCTGTATACGATGACTAAATGTGCAAATTGTAGTCACCCACGCTGCATGTTTCGCTTAAGAAAGGGTGCAGTTTTCAATTTTCGATCCTTTTATTCTTCTACTCCTGATATTTTGGACTGTTCATCGATGGTTTCATATAAAAGACTATCGATAAGACTCTTTGTAGAAGAAGTTCCCCAAAAATATTATGTTGATTGAAGAGAAAAGGACCTTTAAAAATGCTCAAAATCGTAAAAATACGACTTTTTTGATTTTCGATCTCTTTGTTTCTGCTATCCCTGACATTTAAAAACAATGATACAATGATTTCACACAACGGGCTAGCTATTAGACTCTCGATTGGCAGGAGTTTCACCACCCTCTCTTCATTATAACCGAAGTTATCGTGTCCTAAAGAATCAACAAATCAGCATATTTATCTCTGCTTACCCTTAGCAGAAAATGCTCATCTTTAAACTCAATCATGACATTGACCTAGTGAACGTCTACACCAAGTTTGAACATTCTAGCTTAATTAGAAGGAGAGTAATTGTGTTCCAAAGTCCCGATCCTTCAAATTGCTTCTATTTTTCATTTTCAATTCAAAATGGTGACCATCACGTGGCCGAAATCAAAATTCTATTCGCGACATTTTTTAGGCCTTCCTACAAGGATTCAGAAAATATAACTCCCGAGTCTGTAAGTAAAATAGCAAAAAAGCCTTATTGATTTTTCACTTTTAAATATGGCGGCACTTCCGGTTCGATCGACAAACTCCATATTTTGTGTACAAATCAGTAATTACTTATCTAGTATCCAAAAAAAAAATCAGGTCATTCTGACCTATATTTCGATGATTTTTTTGAAAATTTTGATCCTTAATTTCGTCAAGGGGAGATAATTTAGAAAATTTCTAATTATATTTTTGAAGTCACATCGGAAAGATCTACTTAGATACTAAATTTCATGAAAATCGTACAACTATTAAAGAAGTTGTCAAATTGGTCTAAACTTCCGGTTCGAAATCACAGCGACGAATTTTCGAAATTCGAAAATGTGAAACTGTAGATGAAAATGATTTTTTCAAAGGTATTCAAAGAAAAAAGAATTAGTAAAATCGGTCAAAAAATAACAAAGTTACGACTATGCATTGTCATTTTTTTCGTTCGTAAAATTCGGTGATTTCGGATTCGTAAAACGTTTCGAAAATATATTTAATCAAGGTTCGCACCCCATTTTTGGGGGGGTAGGTCAAAATTTCAGAAAGATCCTATGGATAGATTCTGAGAAATCCGATTTGCAGAAAACACACAAAAAAAAAAAATAATAATAATAACTTTAACAGAAACAATAAGCTTTCATATGTAATATGAAAGCTTAACTAGATCTGCTACTGTCCCATGCAGATATGAAAGCTTTCATATTCATCGTCACGTGTCATTGATTGTATCAAGTAACCTAAATAAAAGGATACGAAGAAAAAATTATTAAAATTGGTCAAAAACTCGCGAAGTTACAAGTCTAAATATAGTATGAAACATTGCACCCAGGCATAACAATAATCTGAAAACTAAAGGGAAATAACTGAAACTTGTATTACTGTAATGAGACGGATGAGAAAATGAAATGAAAATGGCGGGAAAAAAAAATTAAAAATGGCAGGTTGGACAGGCGACCTTACTCCTTGTCACGTACAACCGGGCATTCGAAAACACGCTAGTTAACTCAATGACAGGCGCGCGTGCTTACCATTCAGCCACTCAACCCCCCTTTGAAATCAGACACGTGCAATATGTCATATAGGAAGAATAAGAAGTCGCTCACAACAAAATGGTAAATTAATGAGTTTAGGTCAAAAGGTTGAGCTACTGTTTTAGAGTACTTAATAGTTTTAAAGAGACACGTTAAGGGTTGTTCATAGTTAAATGAAAGTTTAATTTTAAATAAGACCAATAAAATTAGGATTTAATAATGCCAGACTAATATTTCCAATATGTTTGGTTATAAGGAGGAAATCGTGACGACTTCTTAAGCATGTTTTAAACAAAGGATCATGTTTGTTTAAACAAGAATGGCACTCTGCAATAAAAAAAACTGGCCAAAGCAAGATTTCTATGCAGAAATTAAATAATTGCTAGAACCAGAAAAATATTTATCCACTATAATAAATAAGCAACATAGAGAAAATGAAATGAAATTGAATGGGGTTTAACGTCCGACTGTTCTGCTCCTAAAATGGGCTAATGAAGACGGGCATATGCCATAATGTGTGCAATGAGGGAAATTTTACCCGGGCAGCGGCGGTTACGGCCTACGAGGTTGGACAGGCAACCATACTCCTTGTCACGTACAACCAAAAAATCGAAACAACGGCAGTTGACTCAATGACAGACGTTATGATACAGAGCGCACGTGCTAACCATTCAGCCACGCAACCTCCCTAAAATCGGCAAATTGCTGACCTACAGCGAGAAACATTTCAACCGGGCCAAATTTTCTATTGTAACAGTTTAATTTGCACGGTACCTTTAGTTATCAACCGAATATTACAAAACTTTTAAAAATAAGCTCCCCCCTGACCAGCTTAAGCGTTCGCAATAAACGTTTGCCACTTAAAATCGGGAAATTGCTGACTTTAAAGTGAGAAACATTACAACCGGGCGAAATTTTCTGTTTTATCACTTTTACAGTACCTTTGATTACCAACCGATTATTTTCTGTTTTATCACTTTTACAGTACCTTTGATTACCAACCGATTATTACAAAACTTTAAAAATAAAAGAGAAAGAGAGAAATGCGGCCTAATGTCCATTCGACACAAACTAGGTCATTTCGGGACTAACATATGTTTTTTAATTTTATTTAAAAACTCCCCCTGCGCTTACAGGTCTTTAGCCGTTGGGAGGAAACCGAAGAACACGGAGAAAACCCACAAGGTTGGACATCATACTTCATGTCACGTGCAACCTGGAGATCGAAACGACGCCCGTTGACTCAATGACAGACGTTACGATACAGTGCGCACATGCTAACCATTCAGCCATTCAGCCTCCCTGAATTCAGAAAATTGCTGACTTATAGCAAGAAACATTTCAATCGGGCGAAATTTTTTGTTTTAACAGTTTAATGTGCACGGTACTTTAATTACCAACCGATTATTACAAAACTTTTGAAAATAAGCTCCAACTGACCAGCTTAATCGTATGCAATAAACGTTTTCGCCTGAATTGAAAGTTCTGCACGGAGAAAGTTCATCTCGATTTCCCGGCGTGGTTCCCCTTGTCAGTGAGGCAGAACGGAGGGCCTGACAAGCACAGCTGTCTAGTCATTCGGATTTGACGAAAAACCAAGGTCCCGTGTACACATTGGAGTGCACGTAAAATATCCCTAAGCAGTTGGAATTCGATACTGTTGAATAAGCTCTATACGATGACTAAATGTGTAGATTGTAGTCACCCACACTGCATGTTTCGCTTAACAATGAAAGGGTGCCGTTTTCAATGTTCGATCCTTTTGTTCTTCTACTCCTGATATGTTGGACTGTTGATCGATGGTTTCATATAAAAGACTACCAATAAGACTCTTTGTAAAATATTATGTTGACTTTACGAGAAAGACCTCTAAACATGCTCCAAATTGTAAAAATACGACTTTTTGGGTTTTCAATCTCTTTTTTTCGGCTATCCCTGATATTTAGAAAAAATAATACAATGATTTCACACAACAGGCTAGCTATTAGACTCTCTATTGACAAAAGTTTCACCGCCCTCCCTTCATTATAACCGAAGTTATCGTGCCCTAAAGAATCAACAAATTAGCTTGTTTATCTCTGCTTACCCTAAGCAGAAAATGCTCATATTTAAACTCAATCATAACATTGACCTAGTGAACGTCTACACCAAGTTTGAACATTCTAGCTTAATTAGAAGGAGAGTAATTGTGTTCCAAAGTCCCGACCCTTCAAATTGCTTCTATTTTTCATTTTCAATTCAAAATGGTGACCATCACGTGACCGAAATCAAAATTCTATTCGCGACATTTTTTAGGCCTTCCTACAAGGATTCAGAAAATATAACTCCCGAGTCTGTAAGTAAAATAGCAAAAAAGCCTTATTGATTTTTCACTTTTAAATATGGCGGCACTTCCGGTTCGATCGACAAACTCCATATTTTGTGTACAAATCAGTAATTACTTATCTAGTATCCAAAAAAAAAATCAGGTCATTCTGACCTATATTTCGATGATTTTTTTGAAAATTTTGATCCTTAATTTCGTCAAGGGGAGATAATTTAGAAAATTTCTAATTATATTTTTGAAGTCACATCGGTAGGATCTACTTAGATACTAAATTTCATGAAAATCGTACAACTATTAAAGAAGTTGTCAAATTGGTCTAATCTTCCGGTTCGAAATCACAGCGACGAATTTTCGAAATTCGAAAATGTGAAACTGCAGATGAAAATGGTTTTTTTAAAGGTATTCAAAGAAAAAAGAATTAGTAAAATCGGTCAAAAAATAACAAAGTTACGACTATGCATTGTCATTTTTTTCGTTCGTAAAATTCGGTGATTTCGGATTCGTAAAACGTTTCGAAAATATATTTAATCAAGGTTCGCACCCCATTTTTGGGGGGGTAGGTCAAAATTTCAGAAAGATCCTATGGATAGATTCTGAGAAATCCGATTTGCAGAAAACACACACAAAAAAAAAATAATAACTAGATCTGCTACTGTCCCATGCAGATATGAAAGCTTTCATATTCACAGTCACTTCCTGTCACATGTCATGGGTCATATGAATAATCCGAACAAGGAAAAAAAATCATTAAAATCGGTCACAATCTAGTAAAGTTAATGTGATTTTTCACCCGTAAAGAATTTTGTCAGCACGAAAAACATCAAAGGCAAAAATCGAATTTTTGAAATATTCAAATACCGTATCCCGACTATCTTGAAATGTATTAATGTCAGACATAGGAGACGCATTGAACATACTATGCTCTATTGTGTTTGTTTACAAGTCCGTAAATGTCGATTTTTCACTATGTTTCATATTCACTTCAAAATGGTGACTACCAGTTGACCTAAATCAAAATTATACTTCGAACTTCATCAAGACATTGACCTAGTGAATGCCTATACCAAGTTTGAACATTGTACTCCAATTAGAAGAAAAGTTATTGTGTTCCAGAGTCATCAAGGTATTGGCCTAATAAACACCCACACCAAGTCTAGCTGAATTAGAAAGAGAGTTATTGTGTCCCAAACTAGATCATTTCGGGACTAACATATAGTTCGATTTTATTTCAATATTTCGCTTGCGCGTAGAGGTCTTTGGCAGTGGAAGGAAACCGGAGGAAATGACGAAAACCCACCAAGATGGACAGGCGACCTTACTCCTTGTCAGGTACGACCGGAGAATCGAAAACACGCTAGCTGACTCGATGACAGGCTTTATGATACAGCGCGCGCGTGCTAACCATTCAGCCACCAAACTCCCCTTTGAAATCAGACACGTGCAATATGTCATATAAGAAGAATAACAAGTCGCTCACATACAAAATGGTAAATTAATGAGCTACTATTTTAGAGTATTTAATTGTTTTGTTAAGAGACACGTTAAGGGTTGTTCATAGTTAAATGAAAGTTTAATTTTAAATAAGACGAACGTCTACCAATAAAATGAGGATTTAATAATATTAAAATAAAGTTTCAAATTAAGAATAATTAATTATTGGTCTAATGCAATGAAATGCTTTGATTTGACGGATGAAATGTACGATGGGTGTCCACACTATGTGGCGAAGGCGTTGACCTGCTAGCCAGGAGGTCGGGTGTTCGATCCCTGCATTGGCCGAGAAAGTTCATCTCGATTTTCTGGCGTGTCCTCCCACCGGTGTGTACACATTGGACTGCACGTAAAAGATTCCTTAGCAGTTGGAATTCGATAATGTTGAATAAGCTCTATACCATGACTAAATGTGCAGATTGTAGCCACCCACACTGCATGTTTTGCTTAACAATGAAAGGGTGCCGTTTTCAATTTTCGATCCTTTTATTCTTCTACTCCTGATATTTTGGACTGTTGATCGATGGTTTCATATAAAAGACTACCGATAAGACTCTTTGTACAAGAAGTTCCCCAAAAATATTATGTTCACTTTAAGAGAAAAGGATCTTTAAATATGCTCTAAATCGTAAAAATACCACTTTTTGGATTTTCGATCTCTTTTTTCTGCTATCCCTGATATTTAAAAAAAATGATACAATGATTTCACACAACAGGCTAGCTATTAGACTCTCGATTGACAAGAGTTTCACCACCCTCCCTTCATTATAACCGAAGTTATTGTGCCCTAAAGAATCAACAAATCAGCATGCTTATCTCTGCTTACCCCAGGCAGAAAATGCTCATCTTTACACTCAATCATGACATTGACCCAGTGAACGTCTAACCCAAGTTTAAACATTCTAGTTTAATTAGAAGGAGAGTTATTGTGTTCCAAAAACTCGGCCCTTCAAATTGCTTCTATTTTTCATTTTCAGTTCAAAATGGTGACTCCCAGTTGACCTAAATGAAAATTCTACTCCCGACGTTTTTTAGGCCTTCCTCCAAGGATTCAGAAAATATAATTCCCGTGTCTGTAAGTAAAATAGCAAAATGGCGTTTGAGGTTTTTACATTTCAAGATGGTGGCACTTCCGGGTTGAGCTACAAACTCCATTTTTTGTGTACGAATCAGTGGTCTCGGAACTAGTAACCAAAAAAAAATTCAAGATGATTTGACCTATATTTCGTCGATTTTTTTGAAAATTTCGATCCTCAATTTCTCCAAGGGGAGATAATTTAGAAAATTTCTGAAGTCATCTTTCAAGTCGCATCATTAAGGTTTACTTACATATTAAATTTCATGAAAATCGTACAACTACTAAAGAAGTTGTCGAGTTGGTCTAAACTTCCGGTTCGATATCACAGCGACGAATTTTCGAAATTCGAAAATCCGAAATTGCAGATTTGAAGTAAATGTCTCAAGGTACTCATAGAAAAAAGAATTAATTAAATAGGTCAACTAGTCACAAAGTTACAGCATTGTAGGTCAAATGCATTCGTTCGTAAAATTCGGTGATTTCGGATTCGTAAAACGTTTTGAAAATATATTTAATCAAGGTTCGCACCCCATTTATGGGGGGGTAGGTCAAAGTTTCAGAAAGATCCCATGGTTAGATTCTGAGAAATCCGATTTGCAGAAATGACACACACAAAAAAAAATAATAATAATAATAACTTTAACAGAAACAATAAGCTTTCATATGTAATATGAAAGCTTAATAATAACTTTAACAGAAACAATAAGCTTTCATATGTAATATGAAAGCTTAATAATCTTAACAGAAACAATAAGCTTTCATATGTAATATGAAAGCTTAATAATAACTTTAACAGAAACAATAAGCTTTCATATGTAATACATATGAAAGCTTAATAGCTTTAACAGAAACAATAAGCTTTCATATGTAATACATATGAAAGCTTAATAATAACTTTAACAGAAACAATAAGCTTTCATATGTAATATGAAAGCTTAATAATAATCTTAACAGAAACAATAAGCTTTCATATGTAATATGAAAGCTTAAAAAGAAAGTTGAATGGAAAATGGATATTGGTCAGGAGATGAAACTTGGAAGAAAATTTTAATGACTCCATGGAAATGCACTACCGAGACTAAACTTATAGAATTCCAATATAAAATGGTAAACAAAATTCTAACCACTAAAACATTCTTGTTCAAAATCATAATAACAGAAAATAATCTATGTTCATTTTGTGAACAAGTACCAGAAACATTAGAACATTTGTTTTACTCCTGTTCTATCTCACGAAAACTGTGGAAGGATTTAAAAGAGTGGTTACTAATATTGCAAGATAAGGACTACTCTAAAGCTAATGTTCTATTAGGAAACCCTAATGCATCCACTTTATGGAATCATGTTATTTTAATAACAAAATATTATTTATATAGATGTACTAAAAATGATTCAAAACCACCATTCAAAGTTCTCTTAATAAATATTAAAGAATATTACATAATTGAAAAGTTTATTTGCCAGAAAAATAACAAAATAGAAAAATTCCAACAAACATGGGGTTCTTTAACTGAAAATATTAACTTAATATAGTGCCTGTCTACAGTTCATGTGAGAGTATAAGAGATATATTTTCTCAAATTTATATAATGTCTAGTACTATAATGTGAACATTACAGTAATTTTCCTTGGGTCTTAAATAGGTGGATATTTAGTAGATTGACTCTCTTTTCAGCTTATATTCAATGTATATTATCTACTACCGAAGCATGACAAAGTAACATTTCTTTTCAGATTTGAAACAGGAAAATGTAATGTTTACTGAATTATATTACTAAAATATTATATGGAAACATGAAATTGTATAACTTGGTTTGTACATTTTTTTAAAACTATATTTTATTCAATAAGAATAGGATTGGGGAACAGGCTAGGCCCATCTCACCCCTCTCCCTTCAACAAAACAATATATTTACAATTACTTTACTTAAGTTATATGTATATAGTCAAAAATATTCATATTCATATTGTGTTATTATTAATAAAATTCTGAAAGTATACATTCATATTTTCCAACTAAAAAGGTTATTTGTTATACATAATAACTAATTTTGGTTTAAGGCCGGCGATTGTATAAATATATATATATTGGATTTAGTGATGGTAATGGTAAATGACGATTTAGTATTTAAAATCTATTACTTAATTCTAAAAATATTAATTTATCCGTAGAGCCATACAATAGAAATTTTGTGTTGATAAATTCAGTTGGTAATGTCTTAATAGTTTTAGTTCGTGCATCTGAATATAAGGGACATATCAGCAGAAAGTGATAAGGATCTTCAAAGTTATGTCCACATCGGCATGTTGGAGAGTCGGTTATGTGTCTTATAAATGCATGTCCATTAAGATCACTGTTTGATAAACGAAGTCTTGAATGGATGATTTGAACTTTTCTTTTTCCAGTATTGTAATATGAAGGTGCCAAGTGATCATGTTTTGAGAGTTTTTGTTTAAAAGCGATTAACGTATGTATAGAAAGATCTAAATTGTTCCAAAGTCGTGTAGTTGAAGGAAAGAAAGAATTATAAAATAGATTAGTTTTACAAGAATAGTATGGTAGGATTTTATCATTTCGTAATGAGTAATTACTTTGTTTTTTGTTTAGATTATCATAAAAGTAAACAGGAGTTAAATGGTTGTTTTAGAGGCAAAATACCGACTTCTTTATATAGTAAATCATGGCGCCACATATTGTGCGTAAAGCATCTAATTGTAATTGTTCTAACTGGTTAGCTAAATAGTCCGTGCACCCATCTCAAATAATGTCAGCATAGTCAAAGTGTGGAAAAATATAGGAAGTATATATTGTTTTGAGTGATTTCCTTCCTAGTCGGTATTTTAGTGATCTTAAGCAGTTGATAAATTTTGACACTTTATTACAAAGACTTTCTATATGTATGTTCCATTTAAGGTTGTTTTGAAAAATAAGCCCCAAGTGTTTGTGGTGAGATACTTCATTTATTTTAACGGTATTAATGCAAAGAGGAATCGAATCGTGCTTAAGTGTGGTTGAGATTGTTAATGTTTCAGTTTTATCAGGATTAAAGGAAACTAGCCATGTTTTAGCCCATGGGTATATTCTCCCAATATCTGAATTTAAAATTTGGGCACCTTCTATAGGATCTTTAATCAACATATATAAAGATTATCATCCGCGAATAATTTTATATTTGACTGTAATTTATCAACAATATCATTTATGTATATTTAAAAAAGTAAGGGGCCGAGAACCGAGCCCTGCGGAACCCCAGCCGTGACAACTGAGGTACTAGAGGAGGCATTTTCGACGACATCACACTGTGTTCTGTCAGTTAAATAGTTTTGAAGCCACTGTCATAAGCCTCCTCTAATACCAACAGCGTCCAGTTTTCGACAGAGACCGGCGTGCCAGACCCTGTCGAAAGCCTTGCTGATGTCGCAGAACACACTTCTCACATAATGGCCGTCATCAATCGCTTTGGAAAAGAAATGGTTTATGTCTGTAAGTTTGTTTATAGTAGAGTCTCCTTTCATGAAACCACTTTGGAACTTTGTTAGTAGTGAGTTGTCGCGCAGGAAGTTAAATATATGCTTGTGTATGCATTTTCAAAAATTTTAGATACCAAACTTAACAATGAGACCGGTCGATAATTAAAACAATCTGATTTACTGCCTTTTTTGTGGAGAGCCAAAACGTTTGCATGTTTCCAAGTTTGGGGAAAAGTTCGTGTATTGAGTGAAATATTAAAAAGAGAACATAGTGGAATAGAAATTTCTTCAGCAACTGACTTAAGTAATTTGCCACTAATATTATCGGGACCAGAAGACTTTGATACATCAATACAACTAAGCATATCTTTAACTTCCTGTGGGTGTAATGTTAGTTCATTAATTAAGTTCTCATTGTGACTAGGACAAGGCAGAGGGTGATTAGTATCGTTCAATTTAGTCTGGTTAACAAAAAACGTGTTCAACGCCTCTGCTTTATCGCGGGGTGTAAATGCTGTGTTGTTATTGTTAGTGTTGAGTGGTGTGATGTGATGACCCATTTTCTTTTACAAACAAGTTGACTAGTTTCCACCAGGATTTAGAGCCAAAATTTAAATCGTAGTTTATGTTTTGATCTATTTTTTCATAATAGTTAAGTTCACAATTTCTTATTAAACAAATGTAATCATTTCTTATTTTCCGAAATGCATTCCAATGCACTGTTGAGTCCGAATTTTTTGCTTTTCTGTGAATTTTGTTCTTCAGTTTACTCATTTTTCTAATTTCATTATTCATCCATGGTTTATCTCGAGGTCTAATAGTCACATTATTAAAATAGGGATATTATTTTTTGCCAATCTTAATCAACTTGTTTGTAAATCTGAAGCATGATTCGTCAATAGTGTCGCTTGCAATTATTACGGTCCAGTCGGTATTTGTTCCATCATGTCTCAGTCCTTCTATGTCCATTTTTGCATAGTCCCATATTAGTCGGTTATAGCTGTGTTTAGGCTGAGAGTGAAATGAAAGTTGACAGTACACAGGGCAGTGATCGCTACAAAAATTATCCAAACAACCGGTTGTCTTAACAAAATTTGGGCAATTAGTTAAAATTAAATCAAGTAATGAATTTCTACCGCATTCGTTATATCTGGTTGGCGATTCAATTAATTGCTTTAAATTGAAAATGTTAATAACTTTGTGAATAAAAGAATCCTTTACCTGGCAAAAATCGATATTAAAATCTCCCATGATAAAACATTTCGATATATCATCTAATAAAGCCAAACGAATAGAATTTAAAATAGAATAATTTACCTGAGAAGAACTACTGGGAGGCCTATAAAATGTACCTAATAAAAATTCATTGTTTTTAGTGTGAATTTCGATCCAAATACACTCTGTATTATCTACTTCCAAGTCACAGCGTCTCTTATATTTCAAAGTGTTTCTAACATAAACTGCTACACCACCACCCTTGTTAGTTGTACGGTCTCTCCTTATTGGTGCTTGGTAAGATGGAATGTAGACTAAACTGTCAGGATTATCTTGTTTTAACCAAGTTTCAGATATTGAGAGAATATCATAACTATCTAACTCTGAAGAGATCAAGTCAATTTTACCCCGGATACTCCTTACATTCAGATGCACAATCGATAAACAATTATCTTTATGATGAGGACCCGGATTCTGTTCAATATCACCACAGAAGTAAATAAAAGAAATAGTTGAACACAGAAACATATATACAATCTTTAATACAAGTACAGTATGATGTTGTTACTGTACTATTTGCCGGACACGCTGTCTGCGTGTGGTGTGAGTCAGTCACGTGACATATTACCGTTACCGATGATATGTGTAACATGCACGTGCTTGTTGCCAGATGAGTTTGTGTTTTTGTAAGTGCATACGGCCACAGATCACTAATTATTGCCCCATTGACTTTAATGTTAATTCTCGTCTCTTAGACCGGTTGTGACTTTTCCCCAAATATTCGTTGGGTAAAACGCTTTCTGTCACAGATGGAGCAACATGTGGCAAACTCTTGCCCAAAAGCATGTATAAGGCTCTTCATGAAAAACTTGAGATAGACAAGCTGGAAGTAGAGACAGTTAACCTTGCAATTTTCGGCCCTCCCTTTCAACGTAACCAACCTCACAACTCTTGTATCCTTCCGCCTCAAAATCATGAATATTCACCAAAACCTGACAGAAAATGTATTTTCAAACCCTTTTCTTCGATTCTACACCAAAAATTCAACAAAAATCGCCATGCAAAAGGGGGGGAAAGGGAAAGGGAGAGAAGGACTAAAATAACTTTCACCTTGTTTCGTGGGTGACGGCCCATGAATATTTGGTGATCCGTGTCCATACTCCTAGGGTCATTAATTCAGGAATGTGAGAAATACATGCAAATAAATTGGGGTTTAGCGCGCTATACTGCCTGGGTTTATCTAGAGTGTGCGAGATGCATGAATTGGCTATTAATTAGGATATGGGGGTCGTCGCAATAAAGTGCCAGTATGTAATAAGTAGATCGACAAAAATAACACCTTATCATTAAATAATTCTGACTTAAAGTAAAACAAACTATATATCTATATTCTAAAAGAGACTGTCCATCTGAACAGTAAAATGTGGTAATATTCAAATATAAATATGCAAATATAAATGGCTGCAATATTTATCAATAAAAGAACAAAAACAACTAATATAATTATTGACGCAATCGCAATGATTTGATGAGTTTGATATTCTTAGGATAAATAACTTTTCACAAATTACACTTCTGGATCAGTGTCAATTTCATAATTGATGTTAGATGCTGTGATGGGGTTGATTGCGTTTTGGGGTGTAGAAGTCAATATTCCAACATCAAATAGTGATTGTTGACGGGGTGCGGTATTTACTAACGATCCAAGAGTTGTATTCCGTGGTGTAGCATTGGGTCTTGTGTGTTCGATTTGTGCTTTATGAATTATTTGATGTCCATCAGGCTGAATAAACTGACCCAAATCTTCTTCCGAGTTTATAACTAGACTTTTGTCACCTGTAAGTGGCTTAACATAAATTCGGCCATCATATGTCCAGCAATTTTTAATTTTCTTAAACTTGAAAAATTCACTTGTTCTTTTACAGAGTAGCGACCGTGTTTTTGTCAGAGCTTCATTCACATATACTTTTGAATTATTGGTTAAGTTGTAGGATTTGAGATTACGTTTGTTGCCATATACTGATGCGCGATCTCTATAGCTGATAAAACGTACAATAATATCACGGACACTGCCAGTGCCTTTGGGTCCTATACCCTATGAGTGCGTCCTATTTGATTCTTTGATATTGGCTGGCTGTTCTTGTCTACCAAGATGTAACTGTTTATTAATTTTTTAATACAATTGGTTTGTACATGTAGATATTTCAACAATAAAATTTAAAAAAAAAAAAAAAAATATTTTGAACTCGCATCGGTAAGATCTACTTACCTACTGAATTTCATGAAAATCGTACAACTATTAAAGAAGTTGTCAAATTGGTCAAAACTTCCGGTTATGAATCACAGCGACGAATTTTCGAAATTCGAAAAACTGAAACTGCAGATCAAAATGATTTTTTACAACTTTCTCAAAGAAAAAGGAATAAGTAAAATAAGTCAATAAATAACAAAGTTACGACTATGCATTGTTAGTTTTTTTCGTTCGTAAAATTCAGTGATTTCGGATGCGTAAAACGTTTTAAAAAATATATTTAAACAACGTTCGCACCCCATTTTGGGGGTGGGGGGTGGATGGGGGTAGGTCAAAGTTTCAGAAAGATCCAATGGTTAGATTTTGCGAAATCAGATTTGCAGAAAATACACACACACAAAAAAAAAAAAAAAAAAAAAAATAGTCTTAACAGTAACAATAAGCTTTCATATGAAATATGAAAGCTTAATGATATCAATCTTAACAGAAATAATAAGCTTTCATATATAATACATATGAAAGCTTAATAATAACTTTAACAATAACAGAAACAATAAGCTTTGATATGAATTATGAAAGTTTAATAATAATAATCTTAACTAGACCGGCGTAGCAGTTATGACGGGTTTCACCGGTGCCACCTTACCTTTGAACTTATGTCACTTTCGATGCCATTGAACATATGTCACTTCCAGTACCAATGAAACCATTAAACAGTTTTCAACATAAGCATTGTACATATCAAATAAAATCAACTCAGAATCAACCAAATTCAGAAATATCAATTCTTTTTATACATTTCTAAGTGATCCTGACAAAGTTACATTACTTTTGATGATCATGAAAATGTTCAATTAGTTTAACGTAATCAGAAATGGCATGAGGCATCACATGGTGAAAATTGTATGCAAATCGAATCATAATGGCCACTGTTATAGACCAAAAACCTTGAAAAGTGACTTGTAGAAAATCGTCTATTGCTCGGCCACCGTACACGTTAGAAACGATTTTTTGGTATATGTTCGATCGTATGGGTTCAATCTATTTGTTGATTGGTATCAAATATCATAATTTTAAAAAACATTACAAATCAGACTCATTTGAATAAAATATCTGTTCGGATGGCTAAAAATACACCTTTTGCCAAAATGACACCCCTTAAAAAACCTTGAAAAGTGACATGTAGAAAATCGTCTATTGCTCGGCTAAATATCTGTTCGGGTGGCTAAAAATACACTTTTTGCCAAAATGACGTCCTTTCCGTTGACATTGTAAATGTTAAAATGGTTTGACCTCGTCCAAATTGGCATTAGGAATCCAATGGTAAAACAAATTTAAAAATCGAATGATAATTGACTCATTGACAGGCTAAATAACGTGAAATTTTACATACATTCTCTTCGTATGGTTTACTGCTACGAGTTTATGAAAGTTACAAAGAAATATTTGAAAAAATGAAGATACTGAATGGGTTGTAAATAGCTTACTTTTTCACCTTTTAATCAAAAAAACACAAAAACGAAATCGAAATACAAAAAATGAGTCCGATGTTTTGTGCGCATTTAAAGGACGCCTCCTTTCAATTATACCAGATTTGAAAAAAATAACATTTCCTTTCAAAACGTGGTACCGAACAGTCAAATTTGTAGTTTTTGGTAAAATTATGTCTCTTCCGTTACCGAAAGGAAATTTTAACCGTAACTAAAAAAAATGACCTTTCGGAAAACGGACCTAATGAACTTTGTTTTATACAAATTGTGCCAAATGTTAAAATCCACCGATTATTGTAAATATTACGGCAACATATAAAAACAAAACGACAGTAGCTATTTGCCCTATCTCCGCCTATGCCAAATTGTACTAAACACTGTGCAGACTAGGTACCAAAAATGGGCTCAATTTTGGATGTTTGTGTTGTGTTGGGTTCACTGACATTTAATTGCTTGGTCTGTTAAACTAAACAGTGTGTCCCACTTGAGTAGATTACTGTGATATAAATTGTTTCATTAGATGAATGTGGACATCTATAAACCTGCCTGCCATTGGAAGTATCAAATGACAACATTTTGATTTACAAAATAAAAAGCTCTTTTTATATAAAGTCTTTGATATCATTGCTGGGAAACCAGTTATGTATTGCTTCCATAAACCATGTTTTATCAATAAAGAATCGACATCTTTTAACAAAGGTGGGCTATTCATAACTATAATTATATTTTTCAAAATATTTTTTCTGTAATTAGATGTATAATGTTTAATTGAACAAGATTTTGCAAGTTTTACCCCAAGTACATGCACTATAGTAGTGTGTGTGTTTTCGTCCAG
Organism: Patella depressa; assembly: GCA_948474765.1. Classification (NCBI taxonomy): domain Eukaryota; kingdom Metazoa; phylum Mollusca; class Gastropoda; family Patellidae; genus Patella; species Patella depressa. Next base: position 34,571,292 of record OX419719.1, read on the forward strand.
AATTTGCAAACATACTTAATAAAATAAAATTTTAATTGTGCATTTTATATAAGAATTATAGTAACATTTGTTAAACTGCCATTAACATTTTAAACACATGTATAGTGAACTAATTTAATAGTAAATCAACATTGATAGATAACAGCTTAACACTGTTACATAAGAATATTGACTGGAGGCAATTTTATTAGTCAATATGACACTTGAAGGATTTAGTCAGTAAAGATAGTTTTTTTTAACCAATCAATGGTCAAGTCCCTGGTTTTCTCACGATGTTTGGAAAAAATGATTACACATCTACTAATCAAATTACTAGAAAATAAGTGGGCGTGTTATTAAGTTTAGATCCGAAAATCCAAGCCTTTAAATTCGCAGACAAATTGTTTAATCATCACTTGAATAGATTATATCAACAAATGCAAAACTGGATACTAATTAAAAGGTAAGTTTCTTTACTTATTGTAATATTGTATGTAAAATATTCTAAGTTTATTACTCAATATTGTATGAATAGTGTAAGAATAAGATTTGATACTGATTTGATACGATATTTTAGCATCGGTAAACTGCATGAATGATAGAAGTTATATTCCATATACTTCTAGTTTATACTAGCTGTATCAAATACGATATCTGATAGGAGTCTTTTTAGGTATCAAAAATGCAAAACAAGTCGATGAAGTAAAAATAAACCTAGACCCTTGCTCCTTCACCAATGTTTATATAAACTGAAAATTGTATTTAAACGAAACATAAGTCCTACTTGCATATTTATAAATTTACATGATTTATTAACATTATTAAAAGAACAAAGGTGTTTAAAGGGCTATTTTGAGTAAATTCTTAATTTAAAACTGACAATGCTTTATAAACTTGGGGGCAGATATATATCCCACAAAGCGAGTTATATTTAATAGAGACTTTTGACAAGCGTAAATTCCTGGGGCCTACTTCACGAAATTTTAACTAAGATAAGATCCCAATTTTAGTAATTTGATTGGATAATATTAGATTGATTTTAGTGCTTAGCCAATCAAAATTGAAGTATCTACTAAAATTGGATTTTATCTTAAGTTAAAATTTCGTGAAACAGGGCCCTGGCCTGTAAAGCGTATACATATCGATTTTGCGTGTGACGTCGTCGATGTGAGTGTATTACTCTTACAATCTTACATGATACAGCACACAGATACGAAAGCACGTATTGAACAGCTTCCATACGGAAAAGTTCCGTATAACATGGACGCTTTTTTGCAACTTCTAGACGCAGAAATGTTTTGCCATGTTGTTTTTATGAATCTATGTGTATCCTAAAACATGAAGGTGTATATTTGCTGTGATTTAAAACATGGCAACTGATTTTTATTTAAAGGATACAAAAAGACATGTTTATAGTACCAAAATTAAAACAATGCAATATTTTTCCCCCAGGTTAAAATGGTTTTTAAAGTGTCTGGCTTCGAAAATATTCAACCTGCCTTTGAAGATGAATGGGGAGTGTGGGTTGATTTTGAAGATTTCTTTTCCCTGCTAAAAGCAAATTATCTGAAAACAGATAACATTAAATTGAAGAAGCACAACATCTTGCGCGCATTTAAAAGAACTGATCAAAACGTGAAGGAAATTGACAACAAGACTTGTGTTGATAGTGTATCTTTGTTAAACTATATTTTTTCAAATAGTGATCGCATAAGTTTTTGCCATAAACTATCTGTTGAAATAAACAATAAACTTATTGACAAAAGCATTCAACATGTCAATAATACTTCTTTATATGATTTGTACGTTGAGATTTCAATCAAATTGCAATTGACAAATGTTGGTGTGATTACTGATGAACTCGATGAAACAGACACAATAACAACTCTCCAAGGACATTACAGAGATAAATTTAATGCAATGGAATGGACAAGAATATGCCATTTTGAATACCATTATTGTAGAAATTTTATGGTGGATTATCAGATTATGAATCTGATCTGTCGAAGAAATGGCAGTATTTTGAGGAGCTCAAGAGTGTTATTAGCATATCCAAAATAATACAAAAGGAATCCGTAGCCTGCATGGAGATTCGACAAAAGAGAAAAACTACAGCTTCCTCAGAGGAAGAAGTATTTCTATATGCAGGACAACGACATAATCCCTATTTTATAGACAATAATGTATTTGAAAAAGTTGAAGATATTGCAAATAGGGTAGTATGTGTAGACTGCAATTCAACATGCCAGCATCCACCATCTATACATATGTATGTAGAATTAAAAAAAAATAGTTGATGTCGACTACTGTTCGGCTATAACAACAATACAAAGTTGTTTAACTAAACACCAGATTTCATGTCACAACATAATCTTTTTTATGCCAGAAACTCTTAATGCTTATGTTGACAAGTGGAATAATGTGTCAATATTTGAATTGTGTGATCAAGTAAATCTGATGAGACTGGAAAATAAAAAATGTCATGAATATATTGAACATGCCAATATCAAAGTTCCTGAAAAACCTGAATCAAAAGACTGTAATAAGTGTTTTAGTGACATTTCATTGGATCCTCTTCATTGGAGAACATTTAATTTGACTACAGAATGGTCTCTGCACACACCTTTGTGTATGCAGATAATATTGACAAGCTTCATTAACCAAAAATGTTTGAGCAAAAGCATTGACCAAGAAAATTATCTCCGGACAAAAGTTTTTAAGCTTTATGCAGTATATGATTCTTTGATGGATATCCGAAATAGGAATTACTCTGGAGTTATTCAAGATCAGCATACCCACAAGCTGTCACTGAATTTTGACTCAGCGCAAACTGTATTCTCAGTGACAGCTGAAATGGGCGCTACATCTTGCTTAAAAACAGCAGACAGACAACTGATAAAACATTCAACATCAGATAAATGTTATTATAACACATACCTAAAACAATATCCACTGGCGTATGAATCGATTCACGGATTTGGAAGATATCCAGTGACACTACGACAATCTCTTGTCATATTGAATTTGGACAATCGTGTTAGATTAAAATATCACAATGATCCCAATCCTGGTGATAGCAGATCTATGCAAATATGTACTCTACCCATAACAGTTAGTGGAGTTCCAGTCGACAGCATTGAAGTTTCGTCCTGGCATAATGCTAATGTAACGGATCAGAAGTTTGTTGTTGCATGAATACTATATACCTTACCAAAGATGATGCTGAAACCAAACTTTTGAATCTTTTACCAGATGAATATGCGATTTATAATAGATTTGAAAGAATGGTAACTTGGGGTTTTGGAGACATTTGGAAATTCATCAGAAAAGGTAATGCAATTTGCTTTTATAAAATAGGTTCATAATTGACTGTAAAGGATAGATTTTTTTTACAATCATAATTGTACGGTATCTAAATAACACAATTCACTTTTTTAATTGTAAATTATCCATTTTGAGGTATCCTACTTGTATTTTTCTTCAGATGATTGGTTCCAAAATCTCTCAACTACAGAAACTATTGATGACTTAAAGGATGATCATGACTTAACGAAAGAAATGGAAGAGTCCTTTTTAAATTTGACAATAGATAATGAGGTATAACAAGAGTCTAGCAATTTTATATTTGGAATAATACCTATACATGTATATATTTACTAATTCGTCTGTTTAGTTTGAATCTGTAGCATACTGTTGTTACTTGTTACGAAGAACAAAATAGTTTAGATGTGCTTATCACAACCCTAGTTTTGCATACTTTCTAATAAATCCTTTATAATCTGAGCTACAGAGCTATAAAGAATAATGTCAGACATTTGAAAGGAAACATTGGCAAACAAAATAAATTGTCATAAATTATTACAGTATTAATTCCAAGTAATTTTATTTTTCAGTCTGAAATAAGTAACGAGGATGCAGAATCAAATTCTTTTATTCATCCTTATATACCTGGTAATGATCTCATAAGGGAGAAGGGTTTAATATAGGCTATGCCTGTTGCTTATAAAAGAAAAAAAAAAATGATCCCATAGATCTTTCTGACGTGGATGAAACTGATGAAGAAATTGCTTCAAATGCTAGTGATAAGGATGAAGATAATGAAAAAACGGATAATGAAGATAATGTGTTGGATGAAATTTTCGCTGGTTATTGTAATTCTGAACTAATACATTCTGATTCTGAACTAATCCATTCTGATTCTGTGATGCATAATAACATTGGTGAAACATTTGTAAGTGAGAAATATGGATTCAAACAACACAAACCACCCCCTTCTATAACCCGACACCCACCACCAGCCACCGGACGGGATGATGATATTATAAAACTAAAAGAAATACTTGATGATATTTTAATAAAAACTGACAGGTACGACAATTGGAATCGAAAATTAAAACTATTATTTGGTCCAGATAATAAAATTGGTAAAAATTTGATGAAATTAATTGCATCTGATCCCCGTTATGAAATATTTATACCAGTGTTTCCGATTCTTCATCTCAGGAAGTCAAAGATAACCACGCTGTGTGGTGCCTATAAAAATGCTGGCCTGATTGAGATCCTCAAGTACATGCGAGATGAGGAATATCAAGATTGGCACAAACTACTATCAGCCGAACATATTGAAAAGGCAAGTAGATATATAAAGCGATTATCACTCGGTTTACATACAGCTCTTCTTGTAAAATTTGTGGAAACCTTGCCACCTGAACAGAAAACCAAGTTTTCAGAAGATATGACCAAAAACAAAGCTGAAGAGAATTTTAACACAGAATGTAACTCATTTCTACAAACAGGTTCTGAACAAAACGCTATTTTTCAATAACACCTGGATCTGATGCAGCACTGTGATGAGATTTTTGCTCTGAGCTTATCCGAACGTCTAGGAGGAATGGATGGCTACCAATTGATGTTAGCATCTGTAAAGTCATCTCTTAGGTTTGCTTTTCTGAATGGAGCATCGCCGTATGCAAGTTATTGTACACAACTACTTCATCATCACTACCAAGCAGGACCATTTTATACGCAATTTAAATGGGCATTTTATTCGACACCCCATAAAGACAGTGATGTGAACTTTGGCCTTGACACCCAGAGGGAGATGGAACACAAAGATGTTTTGAAGAGTTTTAGATCTGGTGGAACATTGTCTTCTGTATTGCCACGAATGTCTCTGGTTGATACCTTAAACCCCATTCAAAGTTCTCGCAAAGAAACGTCTGATAGAACAATTGACGATATTCTTGGATTGACATTAAACCAAACTGACAAACTATGCTTCAAGAATAGCATCTTTAGTTTTACAAAGAGGAGGACTGTCCGTTCATGAAGATGACATTGTAAGGAATGTTTATAGGCCTCAAGAAACATCTATTTCCTCCTCAATATTGGATAAAAATACCCAGGAAATCGGCAAATTTTTAATAGTGAAACATATTTCTTTCCTGTCTTTATTTGGACACAGTAAGGCTACTCTTCCAGAAATAGACACAGTGAATGGTCCTAAGGAACTGCTGTCTAAGCTTAAAAAATCTAAAAGTGTGACCATAAAAAGAGTGACTGAACAACAACAAAAAGCTTTTAAAATAGACCAGAAAGATGAGCTGAAGCGACTCCGGTTTGTGCGACAGGAAATAAATAAAGTACAATGCTTGAGCTCCAAAATGAACACATGTCAAGCAATTGTCAAGCCAGATTGCTCAAAGCCAAAAGTTCAGAAATCTTCTGGAGTGAAAACTGCACTAAAAGCTGTATTTGTTTCATGCGTTGGTGTATTAGGTAGTGACAGTTTTGACAGACTTATCCAGTTGGATACCCAAAAGATTCCAGAATCCCTGTCACATTTAGTCACATGTGTCACAGTCGAATTTGCTGGTGTGAAGTTTAAGACTCCTTCAAATCTCACTGGATACCAATACATCAAGTGCATCGAGAAAGCTGTCTTCCAAAAAATATTGTTTGATTTTCCATGTGTCAAAAACATAGCAATATGTGAAGAAAAGTACAATTTCACTCCAGATGATTTCAAGGCCGCAACAAGAACACAGCGAGATTCGGGGAAGAAATACCAGATTAGCCATTTGAAAACAGCCGAAGAAATCCTAACAAATATTGACAGATCAACCATTACAGGGAATATGGAAGGTAAAAAGCTGATCAGTAAATATCTTGCGGCCCACGTCAATGACCTGAATCTACAAAAAAATGTTACTGTGGATATTGACAGCGAACACCATATGTCAGAGTGTCAATCATACACTACCCCCATACGATGTTCTTTTTCTGATGAAAATGGTTTGGTTTCTGTAGAGAAACTTCAAAATATCAAACAAAGGAAAAGTGAAGCAGAAATGGCACAAATTGATTGGCTTTTCGAGTATTCAAAAAGCGTTAGTGATGGTGAGGCTTTTGTTAGTCTTGTTACTTCTGGGGATATTGATGCTGTCGTTCTTCATCTTTTCGCAATTAGCAATCTGTGGAAGAGGAATGAACATAATAGGCATTTTATTAATCCTGTCTATGTACTGCTTGAGAAACCAAATAATTTCTTTGACATTTTCAATATAACAGGCATGCTAGAAATACTGGAGGATGTAACACTGGACTATGACATCGGTATTAAGCTTGCAGCTGCATTGTCTCTTGGTGGTAATGATTATACACCAAAATTCTATGGAATGTCTCATTCTCGGATAATAAGTGTAATTTTTCAAGATCAACTATTTAAAGATAATTTTTTAAAGATTAAAAGAAGCCAGGTTGGAACCGAAATTACAATTGATACAGATATATACAAAGATATTATAAAGACACTTTATTGCCCCAAATATTTAAATCCAAAAGGGTTTTCATTTGACGAAATAAGGCAACTCTCAGTGTCAATTCCAAAGAGAAATGGTACTCAAACTCAGAGAAATCCAAAATCCTGGATGCCACCTCAATCTACAATTGATCAATTGTCAAAGAATATCAACTGTTTATTGCAGTATTACTCTACGGCTGGATACCATTCTTCATATAATCCAAATTTTATTGAAGATGGGTGTTTGATGAAGACACAATATGGTGACATAGAGTATGATTTAGGGCCCGATGCAAAGTTTAAGGAATTAAATGAAATCTTACCTATTTCTCCTGGTGAACTTTTAGACAAAATTGGACTACACAAAAAGAAGGTACCATCATCATCTCAATCAATAACAACCTCATCCGCAATAAGCTCGTCTACATCTTCTAAGCGGAAACCAAACGAAACACCCCAAAAAGGAAGACGTCGAAAGACAAGACCACAAACTTCAACCCCAAGGTAAACAATTTTTTTTGTACTGCAGGCATTATTTTCAGTTTACTTGATAGGAAAGCAATTTTAGGTAGCAGGATGCAAAATAAGATGTAAATTATGTTATTTCTATGGAGACTGTCATATAACCAATATTCTAACCAACTCAATACATAACATGTTCTTTTTATTTTAGGAAGAAGACAGATTCCAGACAAGAGCTGTTATTTTAAGTTGATAGAACTCATTTCATCTGATCCTGATTTTGATTCTACCAGATTCATGTGAATGTATACTGCTGTCGCTCCTGTCAATTCGTCTGTCCACAATTGATTTGTGGAGACTCTACTGATCACAATTTTTATCTGATTTTGACTAAACTTAAAGTGTAGGTTTATCCCCCAGAGATCTTGGGATTTTTTCGATATTGGTATGCATTGGACCGGGTCGCGTTTTCAACTTGTGGACCCTCTAGAGCAGTGGTTTCCAACATGATGTATGCGTACTGGTACGTGAGGGCATGTCAGGTGGTAAACGAGCACTTTAGGGGTCAAGAAAAATTTTTATTTATTTTTTACTTCACAAAAATGTTCACTGCCTATTTTCTCAGTGTGTATATTCTTCTTATTATTTTGTATACTTATATATTTTGTTTCTATACCTCTTTATTTATTTCTTAAGTGATTAATGTTAGATCGAATTGAGTTTCTCTGGAACCAGGATGTACGCGACGACTCTACGGGACCTCCAAGACTAAGAGAAGATATTTGAATCCCTTAATATCGTAGGAAAGATAGACCTGTAACAGACAGATTTACCTCTTGCATAATATATGTCTCTCCAGATTAGTTTTATCCGATTTTGACAAATATAGGTTTTTTCCCAAAGATCTCGGTTCCTTTCAATATTGGCATGTATCATACCGTAACTTGGATTGAGGTCCTACATAGAAAAATCATGTTTTTAGGTTGTGAACTCTCTAGAAGTCCAAATTTTTATTTGATTTTAAAAAAAAATGTTCAAATAAAACAACATTTTACCATATAGTTTGAATTTGATGAAAATCAGACTGGACTCCCACATCTAAATGGTCGTCCTTTAGTACACAATAGTGTTAAGAGTATGTAATACTAAGGCTGTGGTCGCTCTTAACGTATTTTGATGAAACTTAAAATATTTGTTTATATATATATATATCTCACCGATCGTACTTCTTTTCAATATTCGCGCAAATCAGAAATAAAATGAAATGGATGGGGTTTATCGTCCTACTGTTTTTTGTCCCATCCGACCGACTAGACAGCTGTCTTTGTCAGGCCCCCCGTCCTGCATCACTCACAAGGGGAAACCACACGATTATATATTTATATCCAAGAGATGTGGGTTCCTGTCGATATTTCAGGCCGTAATTTCCTGGATGATGACCTGATTATCGGATTTTAAAAGCTGTTCTTATATATCATCATGAAAATCGGATTGAAACTGCTCGACAAAATGGCTGCTCCTTGTAGGCAAATTGCGTAAAAGTATGTAATACCATGGTTTTTATCTGATATCGATGAAAGTTACAATTTATGTTTATATCCCAAAAATTGCGATTCCTTTCGATATTCGCGCATATCGGACGTACCTTTCTGGATTAGGTCATCCGATTGTCGAAGAAATCACACTCTTAGCTCGTGAATCCTCTGGGGGCCACGGTTTTTATCTGTATATATATTTACATGCAGACCTTAATTTCTTGGATTATGACCTGATTGTGAAAAAATGCCCTTTTGTTAGCTTGCCCTCTGTCCATCTCTTACAAAATATGGGTGTATCTTATGTGGCAACTGCTTGTTTTCAAACAATATTTCAAGTTCACACTATATATCAATTAAAAAATAGATGTTTTATATAATAGGGTGACCTTTCTCCTGTATTTAAGTAGTAAATGTTCATATTTTTGCACTAACATGAGATATTTTTGGATCAAATTTTCTTTAATGATATTTTAATAAGTTTGTAAATAGTATTGTACCTTTTTGTCACAATTTATATACATGTAGGAAGGCTCAATTGGCTTGTTAATATTTCGAAATTGAGCCTTTTCTATGGAAATTAATATTATTTTATTTGTATATGCACATAACCGTGTAAGGTTTTTTGTGCAATAAAATTTCTTCTATTACATCTAATTTAATATGACTCCATTTTTTATCTTCAAAAAATATTTTGTAAATCATGTTAAATCTTTCAAAACCATGTTATTTACTGTTTTATGTTTATTTGCTATTTTTTTTGTTGTTTTCTTTCTTGTTTGATATTTCTTTACTATAAGCATATAATATGATACACTTTGTAAATATTGTTACTGTCTAGTTGCTAGTTTTATAAAGTAGGAGGGACATGTTGAAAATTAGAACGCATGTACTAAATGTGTTCCCTCAGAAAATAAAGTCATTATTATTATTAATATATTATAACCTTAGTATAACTTCATGTAATATTTGAATCAAATGTTGTTGTTTTTTATTACCATATATTAAATTGTTATTAATTTTTTTTTCTACATTTAATTTGAATTGTTTCTCTTATTTAATTTGAATTGAACATCTCATCAAATACATCCTAAACCCATCTTGTACAATCTAAATATAGAGCAGTGTAATATGACACTTAATAAACTCAAGACACCACTCCATCTGGGTCAGATAATTAGGCTACACAGTATTGTCTTTGACAAGTTGATGCCGACTTTACGGTAAAACCAAAGATATCGGATCGATCTGACAAGTAGTTTCTGGGATAGGCTGAAGTGGAAAATAAAACGGCCAACGTGTTGGATGACTGTTTTTGGGGGTAAAACAATCATCACTAGACCTGCGTAGCAGGAATGACGGGTTTCACTGGTGCTACATTACCTTTGAATTTATGTCACTTTCGGTGTCACGTTACCCTTGAACTCATATAACTTTTTTTTTAAACAATATTTTATTCAGAAATTGAAAGGGATTGGGGAACAGGCATAGCCTATATGACCTCTCTCCTAAATACAAAAATTAATATGGATATGAAAAAAAAAAAAGGAATTGAGTAAACAACAAAACAATAAAATGAATACTTAATCAACATTTCATATATACACATTTACACATTGGCTACGCAGTTGTTCATGTTCGCATTTTGGTCGATATAGATCTTAAAACCTTCTACTCATGTCAAAAAACATGTGGACCCTTTCAAAAATGGTTAACAAAATATCACTGCTGCTTACACCGTATATAATAACAGATTATGTGTATTGATAAAATTCGATGGTAAAAGATTTATAGATATTTTTCGTGCATCAGAATGTAAGGAGCAATGTAAAAGATAATTATCTGTATCTTCGGGGCTGTCCGAAATATGCCCTAGAAAATTATGCCCATTTATTTCACTGCATGAGAGACGAAGACGACTATGTGATATTTGATTTTTACGTTTGCCAAAGTTGAAATAAGGGGGTGTATTTTTATCTTTATCAGTTATTTTGGTTTTAAATTTATTTATAGAGTTTTTAATACATATATCAAGGTTATTCCATTCTTTTATGGTAGAAGGTATAAAGGATTTAGAGAATAAAGTTGTTCGACAAAAGTAATCAGTTAAAATATTGCTATTACGAAGATTATAAGGAATATTGGAAAATTTAATTAAATTGTGGAGGTATGGGGGAGTTAAATGATTAATAATTTTGTACATTAAGATGAGTTTGTGACGCCTTCGCCTCTCTTGCAGAGTGATAAATCCTGTTTCTTCATATAATAACCTATAACTGGTACCCTTTACAGCCCCGCATATAGTTCTGAGTGCATCTAGTTGCAAGTGTTCTAATTTGTTTTTTGTTTTTTAGTTCTTCTGTGCACCCATCCCATATTACGTCACAATAGTCAAAATGTGGAAGGATAAAAGAAGTATATATAGTTTTCAAGGTATTTCTATTAAGGCGGTGTTTTAAAGATCTAAGAAAATTAATCATTTTACTCGTTTTAGTCAAAATTATGTTTACGTGTTTGTCCCATTTGCAGTTTTTCTGAAAGGTCAATCCCAAATGCTTGTGTTGGTAAACTTCTGTAATAGGAATTCCCTCTAAATTTAGTGTAAGTAACAGTGGGTCTCGTTTAGTAGTCAGTGCAAGTGATTCAGTTTTCAGCGGGTTAAAGGAGACCAGCCACGTTTTTGCCCATTTGTTTAACATTTCAAGATCACTATTTAAGACAGTCGCGCTAGTGTCATCCGAACATTCGATTTTATGTTCTTAACGATATCATTTATATATATAAGAAAGAGAAGGGTGCCGAGGACAGAGCCATGTGGTACACCAGCAAGGGCGGTCTTAGGATCAGAGGAGACTCCACTGACAACGACGCTTTGCTTTCTGTTATACAAATAATTTTTGAACCATTGAAGTAATTCTCCTCTGATCCCAGCCGCCGCAAGCTTCCGACACAGTGCAGCATGCCACACCCTGTCAAATGCCTTACTGATGTCACAGAACGCCGTCCTCGTATACTGACCCTCGTCTATGGTTTGACAAAAGAAGTGCGTAAGATCAATTAGTTGATAGGTAGTCGAGTCACCGTGCATAAAACCGCTTTGTAAGTTAGTTATTATTGCATTATCCCTCATGAAGTTAAAGACATTCTTGTAAATACATTTTTCGAAAATTTTGGCAATGATGCTCAAAAGAGAAACTGGTCTGTAATTGCCGCATTCAGAAGGGTCGCCTTTTTTCAGTATTGAAATAACATTAGCTGATTTCCAGATTATCGGCACAGTTTTTGTCGAAAGGGAGAGATTGAATAGATTGCATAAGGGATTACATATTTCAGATGAGATGGAATTTAATAACTTGCCATTTATGTGATCAGGCCCAGTAGCTTTGGAGGTATCTAATGATAAGATCATATCTTTAACTTCTTGAGGTGTTAGTATTATATTACAGAGTGAGTTTGGGTTGTGTTCAAGATCAGGGAGCTGTGCATTGGCTGTGTCAAGTTGAGACTGGTTGATAAAGAAGTCATTTAAACAATTTGCCTTATCCAAGGGGGTGGAGAAAGGACTCCATTGTTGATAAGGGAAGGTAATTCATCATTTTTTATACGTTGCCCTTTCACATAAGAATTGACAAGACGCCACCAGTCTAAACTACCAAATGTTGTATTATTATTTATTTTTTGGTCTATTTTTTCATAAAAATTCCTGTTTACATTTCCTTATAAGATTAATATATTCATTTCTAATTGATCGAAAGTTGTGCCAATCCTGTTCTGAATTTGATTTTACAGCTTTTTTGTGCACCTTATTTTTTTTTCTTAATTTTTGCTTGTATTATTCATCCATAATTTATCCCTGGGTCGGATGGTTACTATCTTGTTAGAAATATTATTCTTTGCTATCCTTGTCAGTTCATATGTGAACGAAGCACAAGAAGTATCAATCGAACGGTTATCAACAATGGAGTCCCATCTAAAATTTCTTACGTCATGTTTAAGTCCGTCATAATCAGTTTTATTAAAATCCCAAATGATATGTTTGAAAGAAGGAAACTTTGGACGCTTGAAAGTTAACCGACAGAACACAGGGCAAAGGTCACGGCAGAAGTTATCTAAGCAGCCAGATTCAGAAATATATCCTGGACAATTTGTAAGAATAATATCGATTAAGCTTATATTTTCATTGTTATCATATCGTGTGGGATCATTTATTATTTGCTTAAAGTTAAAAAGAGTAATTGACGTATGAATAAAACTATTAAATTTTGTTAGCATATCTATATTGAAATCTCCAAAAATAAAAATCTTTTCTATTTCACCAGAAACGGCAAGTGAAATTGATTGAAAAATTGAGTCATTCGTATCATTCGTAGAATTAGGGGTCTGTAGAAAGTGCCTATGAGAAATTTATTATTATTGATGATTGTTTCGATCCAAATGCCCTCTGTGCTGTCGATTTCCAAGTCAAGACTCCTACCGAAGAAAATATTATTGCGAATGTAAAGTGCTACACCTCCACCCTGTCCGTCAGTCCTGTCTTTCCTACAATGGGGTGAAATTCGGGAATAGAAAGTGAATCAGAATATACACTTTTGTCAAGCCAAGATTCTGTAATGAGAATAAAATCATAATCATCAAAAAGTTCGGCTCAACTTTATGGCGTAAACTCCTTACATTCAGATGCACAAGTGAAACATTATGATTGGGGCCTGGATTGGTTTCGACATCACCAGAAAGACGTAAGATCAGTTGAACAACCATAAACGATACTGCAAATAGAAAGCAAAGACATATAGGAAGAATAAAAGAAGTATAACGGGCGACCTCATAGTCGACTGAAATTAAATTATAGCGATATCTGAATACAGATAAAATTAACTTACAGGACATAATAAAAATATATTCTAAAATCTGAAACAACTCCGTAGCCAAACTATTTACAGGGGAAATTAAATTTGAATTTTGAATATATATATAATATTATATGATACATGTTGATACATCCGACAATTGCATATATATACCAAAAATGTATTGGTATAATTAATGCATCTGGCGAAGACGTTGAAGATAAAAAAGAAAGCGAAGAGAAATAAAAGTCTCTGTATAGATTACATTGTAGAAATGATTTAAAGTGGATGCATAGGGAATGCGTGTGTAGATGGCATGAATATATATATAAAACATTTCGGTTAATTATTATACTATAAAGATAAATAGATAACTAGATAATATCATTCCTATACAAACATTTCATTCAATTAATATACTTTAAAGATAAATAGAAAACTACATAATGCTATTCCTATATAAAAAAGATTTCATTCAATTAATATACTTTAAAGATAAATAGAAAACTACATAATGTTATTCCTATATAAAAAAATTTCATTCAATTAGTATACTTTAAAGATAAATAGAAAACTACATAATATTATTCAAATACATGTACAAAACATTTCATTCAATTAATATACTGTAAAGATAAATAGAATACTACATTTTATCATTCCTATACAAAATACTTCACTCAATCAATATAAGGATAAATTGAATACTACATAATATCATTCCTGTACAGACATTTCATTCAATTATTATACTATAAAGATAAATAGAATACTATATAATATTATTCATATGCAAGACATTTATCCAATTATTATATTATAAAGATAAATAGAATACTACATAATATTATTCATATACAAAATATTTCATTCAATTATTATACTATAGAGATAAATAGAATACTACATAATATCATTTATATACAAGACATTTCATTCAATTAATATACTATAAAGATAAATAGAATACTACATAATATCATTCCTATATAAAACACTTCATTCAGTTATTATACTATAAAGATACATTGAATACTACATTATATTATTCATATACAAAACATTCATTCAATTATTATACTATAAAAATAAATAGAATACGACATTATACATATGCATAACATTTCATTCAATTATTATACTATAAAGATAAGTAGAATAATACACAATATTATTCATATGCAACACATTTCACTCAATTAATATACTTTACAGATAAATAGAATACTACATAATGTCATTCCTATACAGACATTTCATTCAATTATTATACTATAAAGATAAATAGAACACTATATAATATTATTCATATGCAAGACATTTTGTTCAATTATTATATTATAAAGATAAACAGAATACTACATAATATTATTCATATACAAAATATTTCATTCAATTATTATACTATAGAGATAAATAGAATACTACATAATATTATCCAAATACAAAACATTTCATTCAAGTATTATATTATAAAGATAAATAGAATACTACATTATTCATACGCAAAACATTTCATTCAATTAATATACTATATAGATAAATAAAATAGTACATAATATTATTCCTATACAAAACATTTCATTCACTTAATATACTACAAACATAAATAGAATACTACATAATATTATTCATATGCAAGATATTTTATTCAATTAATATACTATAAAGATAAATAGAATACTACATAATATTATCCCTTTACAAGACATTTCATTCAATCAATATACTATAAAGATAAATAGAATACTACATAATATCATTCCTATATAAAACACTTCATTCAGTTATTATACTATAAAGCTACATTGAATACTACATAATATTATTCATATACAAAACATTTCATTCAATTATTATACTATAAAAATAAATAGAATACTACATTATACATATGCATAACATTTCATTCAATTATTATACTATAAAAAAAAATAGAATACTACACAATATTATTCATATGCCACACATTTCACTCAATTATTATACTATAAAGTATATAAAACTATAAAAGCTAATAGAATACTGCATAGTATCATTCGTATATAATTTTCTTTATTCAATTATTATATTATAGTTTATTCAATTATTATACTGTAAAGATCAGTAGAATACTGTATAGTATCATTCCTGTATAAAACATTCAGTCATTTATTATTATACTATAAGGTTTAGTAGAATACTGCATAGTTTTATTCATGTGTAAAATCATTCCGTCAGTTATTATATTTGAAACATAACTACTGCCTAGTATGCCAATATAAAACACTACAGTACCTTATCATAATACACATTATTATTGGCTATATAGTATTATATCATGATTATAAAACATTTAAGTCAATTGATATACAATATAAGTGAGTTGAGTACTGCACAGAAAATATTTTAATCAATTGCAATACTATAATTCATGTAATTATTATACTATAAACTCGGTTGGATACTGAGAACATTATGTCTATATAAAACAGTTTATTCAATTAATATACTTGCATAGTATCAATCCATGCATAGACTATTACATTCAAATTTAATACTATAAAGGTTCTTGAAAATATTGCATAGTTTTATGTCTATATAAGACATTTCGTTCAATTATAACAGATAGTTTTATGCTTATCGGAAAATGGTTCTTTTCACTGTTACATTATAATGCTGTAGAATACTGCATAGCATTTTTCCTATATATAACATTTGAGCCCGCAATAGTATACTATAAAGCTAAGTGGAATACTACATATTAGTATTCATATACAAGAACATTTCCGTGTATTATACGATAAAGATAGTTTGGATACTGCATAGTATAGTTCCTATTTCAATCATTATGAGACAATGATTATAGTTTTAAAATTAAGTTAAGTACTGCATAGTATTATGTCTATATAAAGCAAAAAATTAAAAAAAAATAAAAAAAACAAACAAAAAAAACAACATGTATGCCAGCTTTTATGCTATATTTCAATCAAATGCATGTAATTTCAGTCAATTATTATACTATAAAGTATAGAGATACTATAAAAATTTGTCGAATACTGCATAGTATCATTCCTATATAGAACATACCATTCAAACTGCATAATATCATTCCTATATATAACATATCAATCAAACATTGTATTATAAAACTTGATAGAATACTGTATGATATCATTTCTGTATAAAATATCTCAGTCAATCATTATACAATGAATTAGGTAGAATATTACATAGCATGTGAGCATACAACATATTCACTTATACTATAAATATCACTAGAAGACTGCTTATTATTATATCTATATACGGACATTTGAGACGAATACTATATCATAGCGGTAGGTTTCGTCTTAAAAGAATACTGTATAATATGATAGAAAGAAACCGTCTTAATGACTTTTTATGGATAATATTAAATTATGAATCAGTACTGATATGTTGGTCAGTAGCTTTAGCGTTCATTGAGTACCTGTTGTTTTGAATGGCGATTATATTATCTCTCGATGCAGTTTGTTTTGGTGTTGATGTTGACGTTAGACCTAAGTCATATAACTTATCACTTCAAGTACAAATGGAACCGATAAACAAATTTAAACTTTGTTAATTATTTTTTTTTTTTTTTAAACAATATTTATTCACAGAAGCTGGATTGGAGAACAGGCAGAAGCCTATAGACCCCCTCTCCATAAATATTGCACACATCAAATAAAATAAAAGCAAAATCAACCCAATCCAGCAATATCAATTCATTTTATACATGTGTTTCGTGTAAGTGATCTTGACAAAATTACAGTACTTCCGGTGACAATGAAAATATTAAATTAGTTTTATGAAATCAGAAATGGCATAAGGCCTCATGTGGTGAAAATTTTATGTAAATAGAATAATAATTGTCACTTTTATAGACCAGAATCCTTGGAAAGTGACTTGTAGAAAATCGTCTATTTCTCGGCAACCGCACAAGTTAAAAACTATTTTTGGTAGATATATGAATCTATGGGTTCAATCTATTTGTTGATTGGAATCAAATTTCATAATTTTAAAAACATTACAAATCAGATTCATTTGAATAAAATATCTGTTTTGAAGGCTAAAAATACAGTTTTTGCCAAAATGACGTTACTTCCGGTGATTACGAAAATCTTAAATTACTTGTATGAAATTGTAAATGGCATTAGGTATCACACTGTAGAAATTTTATGAAAATCGAATAATAATTGACACTTTTATGGACCAAAAACCTTGAAAAGTGACCTGTTCAAAATCGTCTATTTCTCCGCAACTGAACAAGTTAGAAACCATTTTGTGATATCTATATGATCGTATGGGTTCAATCTATTAGTTGATAGGAATCAATTATCAAAATTTTTAAACAAATAGCAAATAAGACTCATTTGAATAAATTATTTGTTTCAAAGGCTATTAATACAGTTTTTTGCAAAAATTACGCCATTTCCGGTAACTTTGACAATGCTAAATTTGTTTGACATTACCCATCAAATGGTGTCACTTTATGAAAATCCAATAATAATTGATTCTTTTACAGGCAAACTAGCGTAAAAAGTGTCTCATGCAAATTGCCCATTTCTCGGCAACTGTTCTTATTACAAACTAAATTTCACATACACTCCCTTCGTATGGATTATTGCTACAAGTTTATGAAAGTTGCGAAGAAATATTTCAAAATATGAAAAGCCTGAATGGGTTGTGAATAGACCATTTTTACACCTTTTTTCATCTTAAAATCGAAATGACTGAGCGCGATGTTTTCTACGCCTTCACAGGGCACATCTTTTTATTTTTTAATTTTTTAAAAAGATAATATTTGCTTGCCGAAATTGTAGTTTTTGTCAAAATTACGTCATTACCGGTGCCGACAGAAAACTTTATCGGTAATAAAAAAGTTGAGACTTTGCACCACTGAGCATATGAGCTTTGTTTTATAAAAATCGAGCAATAAAGTCACATCCACTTTCCCAGTAAAACTGAAGACATCGAATCGACCCTTCAAGCAGTTTCTGAGATATGCTCAAGTGGTAAAAAATAATGATAAGAAGAATAATAAAAATAATAAAGTTCTTAACAAAAACAATAGTGTTTCACACAAGCTACGCAGTGTGAAACCCTGACAAAAACAATAAGCTTTCATATGAAATATGAAAGCTTAAAAAGAACTAGAGGTAAATTGAGGGAGGGTAGATATAGTGAAAGGCAGTGAACAAAAATAATTAAATAAATATATGGATTCTAGACGACTCAAGAGAATAAATAAATAAAAAAAAAAGTTTAGAAATCCGATTTAATACTGTGTAATTAGACAAATGAAAGACAAATGGAACGAGTAGAAAGTCGTAAAAAAATGAAGTACCGACAAAATAAATAAAACTAAAGTAAACATGTGGAGAAGAAAAGAACAAAATTCTAAATCAAAATAAATAAAAAACAAAACAATTAGAGAAGAGAAAAAATGAATTCAACTAATAACTTATTCAGGTATAAGTAAAGGGGGAAAAAAAGAAATAGACAACCTTTGGAGTTTGTAGAATCTTTGTAGGATCTTAGAGTCGATTGGAGAGTCTTTTCTGGAGTCTTAGCTAGGCAACTTTATCAAAGATAAATTTAGTCGATAGCTTTGGATGATTTTTGTTTTAGATGATTTTTATGATAAATCCAACCAATACTCTGAAGATAAAAATTCCTGTGCAAAATATATGCTACTCTTCCGGACACCTGTTATCACTGTTTGTCGTGTATTTTGTACCCGGTGAACAGTCCATATGCTGATTACACTATTTTGCCTATAACGTTTTTTGAGGACTTCGAATTTTGTCTAATGGTTTGGATTGTTCGTATTTTATTTATATGTACAGTATTCAGTCAGGCAATGATCGTCGAGATAAATAAATCTGACCACAAACCGTCCGTCGCCTGATCACTAGTTTATCCGATCAGAGACCAAAATGGCAAACGAAGGCCTTGCGAACCTCAACGAAGTACCCTTGTGGGCGCCAAAGTAGCGAGTCCTTGTTGGAGTTTTGGGGACCTCCCCCCGAGAAAATTTTGAAAAACAGACTGTTGGAAATGCTGCCTGGCAGTATTCAGGCACCGATCGTAGAGATAAATTAGCTGATCGGATGTCGTCTGTCGCCTTTTCACTAGTCTTTCCGGCCCCAGAGAGGAAGGTGTCAAATGAAACTCAACGAAGTCCCCAATAATTTGAAAAGTAGACTGCCCGAAATGCAGTCTGTCAGTAGTTCAGGTATTGATCGTCGAGATAAATAGAGCTTAACAGATACCGCCTGTCGATAAATCACTAGTTTATCCGACCAGAGAGGAAAGTGCCAAACGGGCGGAGTGAGTGACTCAACGTGAATGGATATTTTCGCCAGGTAGCATTCCAGACACTGGTCGTCGAGATAAATAGAGCTGGTCAGATAATGTTCGTCGAAAAATAATCAGCTTACCCGAACAAAGTGGGTGTCAATCGAACCGAGTGATTGTTTTGACCCCATTCATTCGTGAAAGTAGACAGAAACAATAACATATATAAACTGGGCTTGCATAGCCAATATCAGAAACATCATAATTACAAAATGTATTGAAAAATCAGAACTTAATACAAATAATTACAAATTACAATTTTAATACAAATAAAATCCCGCAGCCCAGTCAGTGAGAGAATATATGGAAACAAGTATATTGGTCAGTTTATTAAGTAATTATGGGTTTGTAAATGACTCCCCAAATGCAGTCATAGTATGTACTTTATTGGAGAAGTCCGTATCATCGATATAACGCATTACGGCCTCACTGTACCAGTAACCTATGGCTTTAATGGTATCTTTCGGGATACCAATTCTAAGAAGCCGCGTAGCACCACCTCGTCTGAAGGAATACTCCTTTATGTTAGAATTTGATACTCCAGCAAATGAGAGTAATTCGTGTAACTTTGAACAAAAATCCCTATAAGTCAAACATTTGCTATTGTCAACAACAAAAAGGGGACCTAAGGGATCGGCTGAGGTTGTCCTATCAAGAAAAGTATCGAAAGCCTTTGCAGGACATAAGGGATTATCTATTCGTGACAAACAGACCGTAATCTCCTCTTCTGCACAGTATTTGTGTACCGCAAAGACGCTGCCTTTTACATAACGACTAAACAATCTGTTAACAGTCTTTGTGTACTCGAGATAATCTAAAATTCCTGCCTCGTCGATGGCCTTGGACTCTATCAATTCTTGCAGTATCCGAGCATTGCCGTATCCCCATTGCTCTACTGTTAACTTATAGTAGTCCTTGTCTAATCGTTTACATACCTTTATACCGGATTCGGTGAAAGAGATGACGTCATCGCTATCATAAGCCTGAAGAAGTGAGTCATTTCATAAATAATTATGAACTAAGCGGGGCTTATTCGGGGATTTCGATGCTGAGTCAACAGAATAAATAGGAATTATTTTTTCATCAACCATACCTGTAGTGTGTGTTAAAGGCTCCTTGGGTCTAGTAGATGATGGACCGGTCATCATAAAGTTGAGTGTGGGGTCGGCCTTGTTGTACCGTATTTTGTGTTACAGGGCCAGTGGCTTGAAGTTGACGGATCGCTTCTTTTTCTCGTTCTATTTCACGCCGTATGTGTACTTTCTTACTTTCAAGACGAACCTGTGCCAATTGGTGTTCAAGATGCAATAATTCTGTTGCGCCGATAGTGTCCTCGTCATCATTCGTAGTCACATTAACAGCTTTAAATAACCCGGACCTCTGACTATGTTGCCAACATAAATTTCAGCACTGCCATCATTAAAATATGCCTTATCTGTAGAAGGTTCGTCGCCGGAAACTTCATTTTTATGCTAACGTTTTCACCGCGATAGCGGCTCATCATGCGTTTTATTAAACAATGTAGCAAATCTGTGAGTAGCAAATCTTCTCTCATGACTGCATTCAGGATGTTTATCCAACCAATATTCTACGGCCTGAAGGCATAGATCATGGGAAATATTGCCATACATGTTACGAGCATCCATGGTTACGAAGAAGTCGCCATCATTTAGATTTTGGGGTAATGTATTAACAAAATCTATGTCATCCCGAATAACAGATTTCACATTTGGCACGTACGGCTTAAGTAAGATATCAATAAGATTTGATAGCCTGTTAGTAGGGCAGCATGGACCGGCAATTATTGGCCTGAATGGGAGGTCGTCTGGTTGAAAAATACTGACGATTTCTACATTTTGGTGTTTAACGGACTCCTTGATTATCTTGGATTTATGGATTTTTGGAAGACCATAAAACTGACTTGTTTTATATTCGAATTTCCGAAGATAATCCTGTTCATTGTCCGTCAGTTCATTTTTATGATCTTGGATTAGGCCATTTATTAATCCCATTGTTCTTTTATCATGGTTCGAATCTATGTTTATATACACACGTTTGTCGTCAAGTATTTTAAGTACGTTTCTCTCATAATATTTCGCATCCATTATAACGATGGCACCTCCTTTATCGCTTTCCTTATTAACGATCGTGTCGTTGGATTTCAAAGAATCTATAGCGCACTGTTCTTCCTTCGACACATTTGATTTTGCGATGCGATTTATAGGCAGTGGCAACTTGGTTAAGTAATCAATGAAATTGTCCAGCGTCACGTCCTTGCCTCGTCTGGAGTTGAAGTGGCTTTTGTTCCGCACAATATCCTCTGACACAATTCCATCTGTTTCTCCGAAAAATTCCTTCAGTCGTAGTTTCCTACAGAAAGCGTTTATATCACACTCTAACTCCTGAATGTTGGCTCTAGGCATCGGTGTGAATTTCAGGCCTTTCTGTAGGAGTTTTTTCTCTTGATCATTTATGACTGTGGAGGATATATTGATTATATATATATATATAGTAAAAGGTTATATTTAAAGCTACTCATAGGTGGTAGATATTCGAAATAAAGATGTTTTAGGAAATAAAACTTGGTTTTTTGTGAGTAGCAAATCTTCTAAGAGGAAAACAACTAAAAGTACAGGTTTGTTAGAACTCCCCTAATCCGACGACTATTCCGGCGACGAACCTTCTACAGATAAAGCATATTTTAATGATGGCAGTGATGAAAACTATATTGGCAACAATGCCGCGGCCGACCAGTCTCACAGTCAGAGGGCCGGGGTATTTAAACCTGTTAATGTGACTACGAACGATGACGAGGACACTGTCGGCGCAACAGAATTATTGCAACTTGAACACCAATTGGCTCAGGTTCGTCTTGAAAGTAAGAAAGTACACATACGGCGTGAAATAGAACGAGAAAAAGAAGCGATCCGTCAACTTCAGGCCACTGGCCCTGTAATACAAAATACGGTACAACAAGGCCGACCCCACACTCAACTTTATGATGACCGGTCCATCATCTACTAGACCCAAGGAGCCTTTAACACACACTACAGGTATGGTTGATGAAAAAATAATTCCTATTTATTCTGTTGACTCAGCATCGAAATCCCCGAATAAGCCCCGCTTAGTTCATAATTATTTATGAAATGACCCACTTCTTCAGGCTTATGATAGCGATGGCGTCATCTCTTTCACCGAATCCGGTATAAAGGTATGTAAACGATTAGACAAGGACTACTATAAGTTAACAGTAGAGCAATGGGGATACGGCAATGCTCGGATACTGCAAGAATTGATAGAGTCCAAGGCCATCGACGAGGCAGGAATTTTAGATTATCTCGAGTACACAAAGACTGTTAACAGATTGTTTAGTCGTTATGTAAAAGGCAGCGTCTTTGCGGTACACAAATACTGTGCAGAAAAGGAGATTACGGTCTGTTTGTCACGAATAGATAATCCCTTATGTCCTGCAAAGGCTTTCGATACTTTTCTTGATAGGACAACCTCAGCCGATCCCTTAGGTCCCCTTTTTGTTGTTGACAATAGCAAATGTTTGACTTATAGGGATTTTTGTTCAAAGTTACACGAATTACTCTCATTTGCTGGAGTATCAAATTCTAACATAAAGGAGTATTCCTTCAGACGAGGTGGTGCTACGTGGCTTCTTAGAATTGGTATCCCGAAAGATACCATTAAAGCCATAGGTTACTGGTAATGCGTTATATCGATGATACGGATTTCTCCAATAAAGTACATACTATGACTGCATTTGGGGAGTCATTTACAAACCCATAATTACTTAATAAACTGACCAATATACTTGTTTCCATATATTCTCTCACTGACTGGGCTGTGGGATTTTATTTGTATTAAAATTGTAATTTGTAATTATTTGTATTAAGTTCTGATTTTTCAATATATTTTGTAATTATGATGTTTCTGATATAGGCTATGCAAGCCCAGTTTATATCTGTTATTGTTTCTGTCTGCTTTCACGAATGAATGGGGTCAAAACAATCACTCGGTTCGATTGACACCCACTTTGTTCGGGTAAGCTGATTATTTTTCGACGAACATTATCTGACCAGCTCTATTTATCTCGACGACCAGTGTCTGGAATGCTACCTGACGAAAATATCCATTCACTTTGAGTCACTCACTCCGCCCGTTTGGCACTTTCCTCTCTGGTCGGATAAACTAGTGATTTATCGACAGGCGATATCTGTTAAGCTCTATTTATCTCGACGATCAATGCCTGAACTACTGACAAACTGCATTTCGGGCAGTCTACTTTTCAAATTATTGGGGACTTCGTTCAGTTTCATTTGACACTTTCCTCTCTGGGGTCGGAAAGACTAGTGAAAAGGCGACAGACGACATCCGATCAGCTAATTTATCTCTACGATCGGTGCCTGAATATTGCCAGGCAGCATTTCCAACAGTCTATATTTCAAAATTTTCTCGGGGGTAGGTCCCCAAAACTCCAACAAGGACTCGCTACTTTGGCGCCCACAAGGGTACTTCGTTGAGGTTCGCAAGGCCTTCGTTTGCCATTTTGGTCTCTGATCGGATAAACTAGTGATCAGGCGACAGACGGTTTGTGGTCAGATTTATTTATCTCGACGATCGGTGCCTGACTGAATACTGTAAATATAAATAAAATACGAACAATCCAAACCATTAGACAAAATTCGAAGTCCTCAAAAAACGTTATAGGCAAAATAGTGTAATCAGCATATGGACTGTTCACCGGGTACAAAATACACGACAAACAGTGATAACAGGTGTCCGGAAGAGTAACATATATTTTGCACAGGAATTTTTATCTTCAGAGTATTGGTTGGATTTATCATAAAAATCATCTAAAACAACTTGTGACAGACTCTTCTCTATCATAACATTGAGCAGACATTGAATGACTTCAACTTCCGGTTTCAAGAGTTACCCCCCTTAGAGCAGATAACATGTTTAGTAGAAAGGCTACCTACTGCACCAGACCTCCAAAGCTATCGACTAAATTTATCTTTGATAAAGTAGCCTAGCTAAGACTCCAGAAAAGACTCTAAGATCCTACAAAGATTCTACAAACTCCAAAGGTTGTCTATTTCTTTTTCCCCCTTTACTTATACCTGAATAAGGCATTAGTTGAATTCATTTTTTCTCTTCTCTACTTGTTTTATTCTTTTATTTATTTTGATTTAGAATTGTGTTCTTTTCTTCTCCACATGTTTTATTTATTTTGTCGGTACTTAATTTTTTTACGACTTTCTACTTGTTCCATTTGTCTTTCATTTGGCTAATTACACAGTTTTAAATCGGATTTCTAAACTTTTTTTTTAATTTATTTATTCTCTTGAGTCATCTAGAATCCATATATTTATTTAATTATTTTTGTTCACTGCCTTTCACTATATCTACTCTCCCTCAATTTACCTCTAGTTCTTTTTAACTTAAGCTTTCATATTTCATATGAAAGCTTATTGTTTTTGTCAATGAAACACTATTGTTTCTGTTAAGAACTTTATTATTTTTATTATTCTTCTTATCATTATTTTTTTCCACTTGAGCATATCTCAGAAACTGCTTGAAGGGTCGATTCGATGTCTTCGGTTTTACTGGGGAAGTGGGTGTGACTTGTTAAGAACTTTATTATTTTTATTATTCTTCTTATCATTATTTTTTACCACTTGAGCATATCTCAGAAACTGCTTGAAGGGTCGATTCGATGTCTTCAGTTTTACTGGGAAAGTGGATGTGACTTTATTGCTCGATTTGTATAAAACAAAGCTCATATGCTCAGTGGTGCAAAGTCTCAACTTTTTTATTACCGATAAAGTTTTCTGTCGGCACCGGAAATGACGTAATTTTGACAAAAACTACAATTTCGGCGGTTAGGAACGTCTTTTCGCAAGCAAATATTATTACGAAGGGAGTTTATGTGAAATTTAGTTTGTAATAAGAACAGTTGCCGAGAAATGGGCAATTTTGCATGAGTCACTTTTTACGCTAGTTTGCCTGTAAAACAATCAATTATTTTTGGATTTTCATAAAGTGACACCATTTGATGGGTAATGTCAAACAAATTTAGCATTGTCAATGTTATCGGAAATGGCGTAATTTTTGCAAAAAACTGTATTAATAGCCTTTGAAACAAATAATTTATTCAAATGAGTCTTATTTGCTATTTGTTTTAAAATTTTGATAATTGATTCCTATCAACTAATAGAATGTACCCATACGATCATATAGATATCACAAAATGGTTTCTAACTTGTTCAGTTGCGGAGAAATAGACGATTTTGAACAGGTCACTTTTCAAGGTTTTTGGTCCATAAAAGTGTCAATTATTATTCGATTTTCATAAAATTTCCACAGTGTGATACCTAATGCCATTTACAATTTCATAGAAGTAATTTAAGATTTTCGTAATCACCGGAAGTAACGTTATTTTGGCAAAAACTGTATTTTTAGCCTTCAAAACAGATATTTTATTCAAATGAGTCTGATTTGTAATGTTTTTAAAATTATGAAATTTGATTCCAATCAACAAATAGATTGAACCCATAGATTCGTATATCTACCAAAAATAGTTTTTAACTTGTGCGGTTGCCGAGAAATAGACGATTTTCTACAAGTCACTTTCCAAGGATTCTGGTCTATAAAAGTGACAATTATTATTCTACTTACATAAAATTTTCACCACATGATGCCTTATGCCATTTCTGATTTCATAAAACTAATTTAATATTTTTATTATCACCGGAACTACTGTAATTTTGTCAAGTTATACGAGTTCAAGGGTAACGTGACACCGAAAGTGACATAAATTCAAAGGTAATGTGGCACCAGTGAAACCCGTAAAAATGAGTCTATAAATATACTATCTATCGACACAAAAGATGAAAATAGCAATAAAAGATTTTAGAACACCTTTATTTGAACGTTTTGTAAGAGTACCGTATTCTTAAATCTGTCCTATTTCTTAAAATTCTCGGCGTAATTAGTAATGTTTCTTCGCTCGTTGTGGAATGACCGGTCATTCCTCTTGCATAATAATTGGCATCGTTGTAAAGCGGAGAATCTCTAGATTACAAATATTATCAAAATTTTATCGCTGAATTGATTTTGAACGGACATGCTCGAGTTTTAAAACCCCTAGAAAATATAAACAAACACCATGTGGCCATGCTGTCTACACAATTCGTTTGCTGATTGGCCCAGACATCGCGTGCAAAGCATTATGGTTACGTGGATGGCTGAGCGGGCGATAAATATTTGGTTACGGTAATAATGTTTTGGGGTATCTATGTTAGGCGTAGATTGCCCTCCTTGCGCAGATTACCCCTGCGCATGCGTGAATCTCCGTCTAATTTTCGATGAGCAATCTGCGCGCGCGAAGTGAACTTTGTCCGGGCAATTTAATGAGTTACTGCGATGATAATAATCCGCTTAATCTTAATCGGTAATCACCATGGATCACTGCCTTAGTATTATAAGTCATTTTAATTAAATTTGCGAGAAATGAACCGAGTGTTTTATAACACAAGGCGTTCAGATATTACGCCAAATTACCACTTTACCGACTCGAGGGTCGTCCATGTGGTTATAATTACAATTTATAGAAAAATTTACTTGTTCAACTTGGTCATCGTTTTATTCTTTCTGTTATTCATATTCCAACAAGAGGAATTTTTTAAATAAAAATGACGTGCACCAAACAGCGATAATTTTTCATTGGTTAGAGTCGTAAAAATGCGCTGAAATTTATAGTAGCTATTGGCTAACAGCACGCATAAACAACCTTATTTGCATATTGCATACTATTTATAGTATTATTGGTTGGAATTATTTTCAAATCGACAGCCACAGGGAGCAACTTACCATGTTTTTTGCATAGTGTCAAGTAGGGTAGCACAGAATTGTAATAATACATAGTACGCAAGTCTAAAATAATTATATTCGTGAAAAATTGTCTTACATTATCGGTGGTCCACAGGTGTATTTCCAGCTAGATTAATCCATATTATGTGCACAATGATAATACTATAGCAGATCATTTCGTTCGTTCTTGGGGATTTACGCCCACTTCCACCAAGGGTAATATCGTAGACAATCAGATCATTTCATTTAATGTCCGCTTCCACATAAGTGACTAATCATTTCATTTATTATCTTTGTCATATTAACCTGGACGGTGTTGTTTCGGATGAAACCCAGACATGTGTCTGGATTAGGGGATTAATTAAACAATAGGTATAGCGGCCATTCAAAGAATCTATCGACAGGCATTTATGACTGTTGTATATTCCATGCGACGGTGGTGTAATTACACGTCTGTAATATGGAGGTAGTCATTCAAAGAATATAATCTAAATGACGGACATTTATTACTGTATATTCCAAGCGACGGCCATTGTGTGTTTTTGGGGCTTTTTTGTGTGAAAATACCGTCGTACAATAAGTTTCTTTTACATAAAGCCATTTTTATGTACGTGTAAGAACTTAAAGGACAATATTGGTGCCAGTCATTATCACATATGTGATAGAACTGATTAAACACTTTCCAAATATAATATTAGCACAGAGATCATCGCTACCATAGAGGAGTAATAAAGGATTCATGAATCGGAAGTTATATAGAGGAATAACTCTTGTTTTCCTTTGGCGTTCGTCACTTCCGATTCATGAATCCTTTATCGTTTACCGACCGATGCCAGAAATCGATACTTACAAACACTTCGATATAGTATCAGGGGCGGATCCAGGGGAGGGTGACTAGTGATTTACATGTCATTTCGGTCCCGCGTCATTTCGGACTTACGACATTTCGGACTCCAAAAAATATGGCCTCGACGTTTCGGACTCGGGCACATGACATTTCGGACTCGGGTATATGACATTTCGGACTCGGGAATAAGTTGGAAGGAAAGGTTGAACACAACTGTCAAATCAATATAAAATACGCCGTGGCTATTCTTAATAGCCCCACAAAAAATTATATAATTTACCGCTCGCCATCAAGTTGGCCTTCGGCGTGGAGTCGTGCATCACGAACCTACACGACAAAATTTCCAATGTTGAGTGTTTACGAAAAGAACGTTTTACTTCTTTATACATGTATTGCTGTACTGATGAATTTATTAGGAATAGGCCAATTTAAAACACGAAAGAAAATATTTATTAACATTCACGAGGGGTGAAGATTGCGCCTAACATCTACATGCGATTCACTCTGATAAGTGACAGAAAAAAATTAATTCTGATCGTATATAGATTGCCGTTGAGTGTTAATCAAAACCATGTGGCTGATTATGTAAATTAATCGGCAAGCGGGTGTGTGTCGTTGAGTAATACTAATCAACTGTCACGGGTCAATAACAAAGCCGTCGTCAACTCATTATTTACTGCGAATATCTCATGTCATTTTTAAAAAATAATTTATAGGACTTAAATGGGAATAAAAATGGCCGATAATTTTCTTTTCGAAGGGAATTTTATCGATAGGTGAATTCTGTTAACTGTTGCGTAAAATAAGGAATGCGTATTGGATATCATTGTTTAAAATGTTCTTATCACCATGGGTCGAAAAAATGAGAACGACCAACGAGCCGAAATGCGACGATTCTCGAACCTGCCATTGCTTAATTACATCAAAGCCAAAATGCACGAAAGTGAACGTAAGCTTTACTTGACTATGAAATTGACAGCTATCTATAGGGACTCATATTTTGATAATGTTACGGTATCTGAAAATATTATAGATGCAATTCTAAATAAAAAATTATTAATTGACAAAATAGCAAATAAATGTTGGATATCGTCTGATCAAATTTTTACTACGAATTTCGTCTTTAGCACCACTGAAAACCCCTGAAAACGGATGTTCAACGGCAAAACAGAAAATAAATGGCCTGGTTGCTATGTGATTTTGTTTTGGAACATACTAATCTTTAACTTACTTTTTCTCAAAACTTACTCCAAAATTAGATTTTTCGCATTCCGACTCAGGATGGTGTGTTCAATCACATATATGAGATTTTTTTGTGTCACAATTCATATTTTCGTTGACGCTAAACGTAAAGTTACGAAAATTATATTTGTTATTTGGCGTTATGTGGTCGCAACATTTACAACACAGATCCAGGCATTTAGATACATAAAAACCGGTCCTTGTGATAGATGAATTGATTATTGCTCTGGTTAGGAGGTGTTTCAGATTAGGTGGCTGTCTTTGTGATTTAATGAATTGAACTTTATCAAATTTCTCTCTGTGGTTGTCGTTTGATGCCAGGAGTGACCTGCTCTCGTACATTGTTTTGAAGAAGTTGGGATGTTGGGGGTTATGAGTAGCGACAAAGGTAATGATATTATCCGAACTTCTATTACCCCGAGGGGGTAATATTGTTTCAATAAATTTCTGTTTAGCTCACCTAATCTGACAACCCGGAGATCTTCATCTACCATAATTGTGCATATTTTTCTAGCTAAAGAAAAAGGTATATTATTTTTGATATGGCGTGGGTGACATGATTTATACGAAAGATAATTTTTGGTATCTGTTTCTTTAGAACACATATCCGTTATAAGGAGTTCCCCCCTTCGTTTTACTAGAACGTCCAAGAATGCGATTTGCAGATCGTTCGTTTCAATTGTGAATTTTATATTTAGGTCTAAACCATTCATTATGTGTTGCAAATCTGCAATGTTGCAAAATCATTCATTCCAAATACAGAATACATCGTCTAGGAATCGTTTCAACTGATTTTCTGAATATAATCTGTATTCCACGCCATGTTCAATTTCCACAATTGAGTTTAATTTTTCCTCAAGAAATCTCATTGTTAAATTACTTAATTGTGGTGCCGCCTTGGTGCCCATCGCTATACCAAGAATCTGTTTGTAATTTGTTTCGCCAAATGTAAAAGTGTTGTTAGTCATAAAGTTTTTTGAAATTCTCTCATGACTGCATTCAGGATGTTTATCCAACCAATATTCTACGGCCTGAAGGCATAGGTCATGGGAAATATTGCCATACATGTTACAAACATCCATGGTTACGAAAAAGTCGCCATCATTTAGATTTTGGGGAAATATATTAACAAAGTCTATGTCATCCCGAATAACAGATTTCACATTTGGCACGTACGGCTTAAGTAAGATATCAATAAGATTTGATAGTCTATTAGTAGGGCAGCACGGGCCGGCAATTATTGGTCTGAATGGGAGACCGCCTGGTTGGAAAACACTGATGAATTCGACTTTTTGTTGTTTAATAGACTTTTTGATCATCTTGGATTTATGGATTTTTGGAAAACCATAAAACTGACTTGTTTTATACTCGAATTTTCGGAGATAATCCTGTTCGTTGTCCGTCAGTTCGTTTCTGTGATCTTGGATTAAGGCGTTTATTAACCCCATTGTTCTTTTATCGTGGTTCGAATAGGACGTTTCTCTCATAATATTCCGCATCCATGATAACAATGGCACCTCCTTTATCACTTTCTTTAATAACGATACTATCGTCAGATTTTAAGGAATTAATAGCACACTATTCCTCCTGTGACACATTTGATTTTGAGTTGCGGTTTATAGGGAGTGGCAACTTGGTTAAATAGTCGATGAAATTGTCCAGCGTCACGTCCTTGCTTCGTTTTGGGTTGAAGTGACTTTTGTTCCTTACAATATCCTCTGGTGTAGTGTCTTCCCTACCACCGAAAAATTCCTTTAGTCGTAGCCTCCTACAGAAGGCATTGATATCACACTTTATTTCCTGTATATTGGCTTTAGGCGTAGGTGTAAATTTTACTCCTTTCTGTAGGAGATTTAGCTCGGAATGATTGAGAACCACGGATGATATATTTATGATTTTTGGGTGTACTGGTTCTGAGAATTGGATATTGTGTTGACGTTCCTTGAGTGACGCTGAACTTTCTTGCTGTATTGGGAGGGTGGTTGCTGGGACTGGGATGGTGGTCGGTGTGGTTGCGATTGGCTTCTCTGAAAATAAACGGCATCCGGACTTGGGAGGTGTGGTCGTTCCTCTGTTGCGTATTGTACCGCTGATTGTTATTGGGAACGCTTGTCACCTTTCTCCCAGTTTGGCTGTGCATATTCTGACTTATCTCCATTGCTTCTTTGTACCCTTGGGTGCTTTTTTCTACCAGCTTGGTTACGCACATTTTATTGTTTTTATTGTCGATGTTTTTTTGTGTCCCTGGTTTTGTCCTTGGTTTTTGCTTTTTATTCCGTGGGGTTGGGATGGCCTAGCGGTCTAGAGTGCCGCGCTTCGACCTCTAGCTGGCCGGTCACCTCTGGCTTGCGGCTGTGGTTTCGAGCCCTGGTGTGAGCGTATGTGGCATGGAGATAGGGGCGCCTTCTCAACCTCGTGGGTTTCCTCCGGGCACCCCGGTTTCCTCCCACTGCTAAAGACCCCTACGCGCAAGCGAATTATTGAAATAAAATTAAACCATATGTTAGTCCTGAAATGACCTAGTTTGTGTTGAGTGGACGTTAAATCCCACTCTCTCTCGCTTTTTATTCCGGACTGTTTGCCAAGTGTCGCGGTATGCGGTTGTGTCGGACGAAGTGGGTTCCTCGGTATCTTGACAATTGTTTCTCTCTGTATGAATGCGCTCCATTTCTGCAGCACGCGTTGGCAAGTGTTTGAGGAATTCCTTGTTCTTTCTCCATATCGCGTGTGACTTACTTTCCTCAGTAGAAATCTCTGAGGTCCACATGTTTTGTAAAAGATCCACTAGTTCTTTCTCGTGGTGTCCTTCGAGAAGTGTCAATAGTTCATTTTCCGCTTTTGGTGATTTCTGTTGGCATCAAATGACAACCTCAGAGCGAAATGTATCTAAATGCCTGGATCTTCGATGTAAATGATGCAACCATATAACGCCAAATAACCAATACAATTTTCGTAACTTTACGTTTAGCGTCAACGACAATATGAATTGTGACACAAAAAATCTCATATATGTCTTGACGTGTAGGGCTTGTGAATTATTCTATATAGGCGAGACATCTACTCATCTAAGGGATAGAGTACGCAACCATCGACGGTATTGTAATATTGAAAATGCGCCCTTATTTGTAAATAGACATATCTTTAAATGTGCGAAACACCTACAAATAAAATTTCAAATTTTCCCTTTTTATAAAATGAAAGACGATAACACCACGTAAAGGAAATTAGTGTTTTTAAATGTTTTTAGCTAGAATTTGGTATGATTCGGGTTGTCCATAATTTGCTGTGCTATAGCTGACCTATCTCCTTTATTATTTGTTGTGGCGAGTCGGTGTTCGTTGATACGGACTGAAATTGGACGTATAGTTTCTCCTATGTAAGAGGAATCACAGCTGTAGTCTATTTTATAAATCACATGCCTTGGATCTTGCCGTTGGTTCCCCATTGTCCCATCTGCTTTTAGTAGGTTTTTGAGTGTCAAGCCACTTGTTAGCATTACTCTAACATTCAGTTTTTCCAGGATTCTCTTAATTTTGTGACTAAGGTTGCCAATAAATGGAATATATACAGATACCAGGTCTTGTTCTCTAGCTGGTTTTACAGGTTTCTCCCCGAGGGCCTTGTCTATGGTTTTCCTAATTATATTCGCTGGGTAATTATTCAGGTGCCGAAAACTGAATCGAAGATGGTCAATTTCATTATCCATTTTGTCCGGGTCACATAGAGCTTTGGCTCTTTTAGTCAGTGTTGATATAATACCCGTTTTGATCTTAATATCCATATATACCTGTTTTGATCTTAATAACCATATATACCCTGTGTTATGTTTTGTTATGAATAGTATCCGTGCTTCTAGATGTCATTTAAAGATTTTTACAAGCAGTAGACCTAAAATATTTTCCGCCTGGTCTTGTGACAGTCGGATGGAGATCGAAAAACATTAAATTATGTCGATTTTACTTACATATAGGCCAACTTTTCTTGGCATGTACCGACATGGTTTTTAGACTAGAATAATAGTCCCATAACTCAGGAATAGATTGTGCCATGGAGTTGAAAAACACTTGTCTTATATACTGCTTTGACTTATATATGGATGGAGGTTGGAAAAATGTAAAATGTGGTGATTTAAAAAGTTAATATATATATATAACGGCGAGCAAACATCTGAATATAATTTGCTTTTCAACGATGCCTGGAAGAGTATGTCACCACGGCCTTGAGGAGGAATTTGCCATAGTCTGCGTGGCTACGTTCTCTTTTGTAATGTTGATGCCACAACGCACTGAAATCCGAATGAACAGCTTCGGGGGCTTGCTCGCTCCAAAAATTTTCTGACCGGGAGCGCCAGTATTTGCGTCCTCCAACAACATTTTCAGAATGGAAATGTTGTCCAGCAGTCTTTTGCACTGATTACCGTTGAACTCGCCGCTGTGCAAGGGCGGTCGCCGAATAGGTGGTTCCTTCCACTGCACTCAATATAGTATCCGCGTGATTGTAAAGTCTGTTTGTGATTCCTAGAAGCAGGTGGAGCTCCATTACTGGCAGCAGATCGATGATGAGGGTGTCGTCCGGTAGATTCTTCGCTAAAGGTTCGTGTATACAGCTTTTGAAAGCTGCCGCAGATAGATTCTTCGAACCGTGTCTTTTCTTTTCGTCTTGGAACTTGGCCGCATTCTCACGAATCATGCCCAAGGTTCTCAATTTTATTTGCCGATTGGGATTCGAGAAGTCTTGTTTAGCCATTTCACACCACGGGCAAGAATAAGTACTGGAGTGGTTCCTTATCCCCAGGTACACGTTGGCCGTCTTCAGATCAAAAGCTGACATAAAGTCCACTCTATCCAGTCCAATATAGCGTTTACATTGTCATACGATTCTTTCACATCTTCTGCGATAGCTATTAGCAAAAGCTTTTTAACACCGCTATCGATGAATTGGCCATGAAACGCGCCTTCTGAGTATTCCAGTCTTTTCTGTACTGGTTCAGGGCTTGACGAATCATCAGTTTTGATAAGATTCAAACAAAATTTCAGAAACGACGGTCGAGAATTGAGTTAAAATGTTCAAACTTGGTGTATATGCTTATTAGGTCAATGCCTTGATGGAGTTCGAAGATGAGCATTTTCTTCTTACGGTAGGCAGAGATAAGCAATTTTTGGACTACACTTCGTGTTCAGTTTGATTGGGTGATACGTTTGAAAAAAATAAATGTGCGATTAATTAATATGTGTCATCTATTTATTTTTGGATTTCAGCGGGGGACATCAGCCTCACTGTTGGCTTGTTTGATTTCAAATTGATGCAAAGGTTTTGTTTCCAGCACCAATTTAAAGGTTAGAGTCTATGGGACAATTCTGGTTCGAGTGTCAAGCATTTAGATACATTTAAAACAAAATGACCGCCAAAATCCAAGATGGCTGCCAAATTCCAGCTTTTTTTCGCATTACGCCTCATAACATTTGTACTTGGAGGGCGTCACTAGTTGAGGGAATTCACTCCACGCCCCTAGTCTTCTGTGAGAACAACCTCAATCGGACGAGGTCAACATAATTGTCCTCGTTTGAGTACAGTCTACAGATCTAGACAAAGGTTGCTGTCGCTTCTTTCAACCTTGGCGTTGTTTGGAATGGAGTGTCGACAATAGTTGCAAATTGCTCCATAAGGGATGACGCTTCGTGCATCAACATGCGACAGGATAACTTACCCTTTAACTTACTGGATGATCCAGTGAAAGCAAGGGAAATGGCCATGCCCAGGTTAGTGGCGACAGTGTTCAAGGAGATAATTTTTGTTGTCTTTCCCGCTTGGGTTGGGTTAGGGTCCAGACTTCTGCGGCCGAATTCAGAGCCTTGATGTGATGGAAATTAAGACAAGATCTGTGTCTCCAGTATACACCATCCCAAGTGACAAAATTGGAGGGCGAGGACAAGATGTACTAAGATACGCATGTCAGCTTCCCCGTGGTTGCACTGATCCATTGGATGACTGTTTCCAACATGGTGAACTTGATCACTTACAGTGATAAAAACATTCTCTGTTATTTGGGAAATGTTCTTCTTTTATCTACTTTTTTTTGACAGAAATAAGAAAAGTTCCTTCTTGTTAACAATGTTCGCAAGAAAATGCTGCCAATTTTCTAGTATTTTGGCTGTAACAGATGTGCGTTGTCGCTTCAAGTTGAGGCGAACTCTTGGGCAGAATATCTTGTCGAAATATGAATCAAAGGTCTTGCCTTGGACAGTTGTACCAGTAAGTTAGTGTGTCAGTACTCCACCGACAATAATTATGAAGTCATAAACATCTGGTGCAAATAGCTCCTCATAGACAAAAATTGTCCTCTCGATGTACCTGGATGATCATGAATACGATCTGTTGGGAAGCTATCACAACCCAATCCCCAAGAGCCATTTCGGTTCCACGGTCTTCGTAGACTCGCTTCAGAAGACTGTCAAGGTCAGTCAACTTTTGTACGAAGAAGGAACTGTTCTGGTTCGTCAAAAGAGATAACAGATAGAGCAATTTCCATATTTCCATCACATCAAGGTTCTTAATCCCGCCACAAAGCGGGGAAGACTACCAAAATGATCTCCCTGATCACTATCGCCACAACCATGGAAACGACAACGTGCCAAGCTATGCCCACTTTTTCCACGCTTGCACTGGATAAGACAGCATTACTACCTTCAAGTTCAAGAGTAAACGATCCTGCTACACATTGATGCACGAAGTGCCGCCCCTTATGTAACAATTTTCAACCACTGTTGACACTCCACTCCAAACATCGCCAAGGTTGAAAAAAGTGGCAACAAACTTTGCCCGTAGGCTGTACTCAACCTCGTCCGATTGAGGTTGTTTTCACAGAAGACTAGGTGCGTGGGGTGAATTCCCCCAACCAGTGATACTTTGGATCAACACCCCAAAAGGAGTGTCTTCCATGATGGCTAACAACAACCCAAATAATCATCGGTGGAAGGAAAAGGACGTCAAGCAGCTTCTCTTTGGATCGCACTGCCCCTCACCAAGGATGTGTTCCACCTGGATGTGAAGTGACCTTGCCCTATAACCTGCTCTCGGTGCAAATGCGTGACGACAAAGTTGAAGTGCACACGTCAGTGCAAGTGCACACGCGAGAAGTAGCTGGAATAGAACAATTTCCAATACTAACATGTACATGTGTATAGGGGCCTTGGTTCAGGGGCGGATTGGGGCCAAGAACCGGCCCGGGTTCCCGTGTCGGAGCGGCCCCGGTTCCCGTGTCGGAGCGGCCCCTTTCAGACCGCGGATACCAGACGGGCGGGGGGGTCCCTCTGCTCTCCCCCTGGAAATTTTTGAAATATGAATCCCAAATATGCAATTGAGAAAATTTTGACCATTTGATTAACCAGTTAGGAATATTGATTAAGTAGGAATATTTTCATTGAAAAATGTCCCATTTTTGTTGCCGGGAGCGCTAGTTGATTCCTCCTGTGATGGAAGGCCACAAGACACATTGACAGAGTGACGAAAGTGAAATTCATAAAAGCTGCTCTTTGAATTTTGGATTCTGGCGTATCCCCACAAACAGGGTGCAGGTGACTTAAAGATTAGTAAATTTGCGGGCGACAGTGTCGGGTGAAACCGATGAAATTTTCGGGTGAAATTCGAAATCCCCATCGCAGGAGAATTCTGGCCCACACCAGACGGGCGGGGGGGTCCCTCTGCTCTCCCCCTGGAAATTTTTGAAATATGAATCCCAAATATGCAATTGAGAAAATTTTGACCATTTGATTAACCAGTTAGGAATATTGATTAAGTAGGAATATTTTCATTGAAAAATGTCCCATTTTTGTTGCCGGGAGCGCTAGTTGATTCCTCCTGTGATGGAAGGCCACAAGACACATTGACAGAGTGACGAAAGTGAAATTCATAAAAGCTGCTCTTTGAATTTTGGATTCTGGCGTATCCCCACAAACAGGGTGCAGGTGACTTAAAGATTAGTAAATTTGCGGGCGACAGTGTCGGGTGAAACCGATGAAATTTTCGGGTGAAATTCGAAATCCCCATCGCAGGAGAATTCTGGCCCACACCCAGCACACCCGACCCGTTAAAGCCACCGGCAACATACAACATAAACATCGCTCCATGGCCGGTCCAATAACCCCCTCCCTCTATATTGTTTGGCAGAAAAAGATTTTTTGTACGAATTAGACAAAATTATTTTTCTTTATTTTTTTGTTCGACCGGCCCTTCGAGCGATCGCCCGATGGCCCAATCCACCCCTGCCTTGGTTAATTTGTTAGCCATTTACTTATTGAATGTAAGGAGGTTGGGGGTTGATAGCCGAATGGTTAGCGCGTGTGCGTTGTATCATAAGGTATGTCACTGAGTTAGCTAGCGCGGTTTCAGTTTCCCGGTTGTACGCGACCTCGAGGGGTCCTCCCACTACTAAAGACTCTTACGCGCAAGCGAATTATTGGAATAAAATTGAAACCATATGTAAGTCCCAAAATGGTCTAGTTTATGTCGAGTGGACGTTAACTCTCTATCTGTCTCTCTCTCTGTCTGTCGCGACCTTGTGGGGTTTGTCAGGGTCCTCCCCCTACTAAAGAATCTTACGCGCAAGCGAATTATTGGAATAAAATTGAAAATGGCCTAGTTTCTGTCGAGTAGACGTTAACTCTCTATCTGTCTGTCCCTCTCTCTCTCTCTCTCATTTAAATGTATTGTTCTAGGAATTTTTTCAGGCAAATGTC
This sequence comes from Patella depressa, assembly GCA_948474765.1. Classification (NCBI taxonomy): domain Eukaryota; kingdom Metazoa; phylum Mollusca; class Gastropoda; family Patellidae; genus Patella; species Patella depressa. The sequence continues at coordinate 34,609,985 of OX419719.1, forward strand.
TAAGAATTTACATGGAAGTGGGACTCAATACAAGAGAACATATGCTACAATCAGGTTTTTTTAAAATTTTTGTTGGGTTGCTCCTACCTACAAACCTATGTATAGAGACCAAAATCACCATTCTAGTTTCTATAGTACAAAATTATGAGGCATAATGTGAAAAAGAGCTGGAAATTGGCAGCCATCTTGGAGTTTGGTGGCCATTTTGAAATTTTTTATCTGATTGCTTGACACACGAACCAGAATTATTCCATACATCCTTACCTTCAAATTGGCACTGAAAACAAAACGTTTGCATTAATTTGAAATGACTGGGTGCCTGGGCACCCCACTATCTTGTTTTGGAATAATTATATGCTTTACTAAATTTCATTGTAGAATTATTTGAATCAACAATATTTATTAGTGTTGTAATTGGTATATCAATATGTATAACCATATCCTGTATATTGCATCTTTTACTCTGTAAATTGTAAGTACCTATACCCCCCCCCCCCATACACACACACGGTTTATGTGGTAAGATTGGATAGATGTAACCGATACAATAAATTAACCTTAACTATATGGAAGATCAAACAGCTTTTTTTCGTTCTTAATCCATAGTCCTTAATTTTTATACACCCACATTGTCATGCGGACGTATGTTGTCGTAGCCCCTTTCCGTCCGTCCACAATTTTTTGTGAACAGTCTACAGGCCACATTTCAATGAAACTTGAAATATAGGTTTATCACCCTTAGATCTCGGTTGGATGTATCGGACTGTAACTTCATGGATTATGGCCCCTGATTGTGCGAAAACTCACGTTTTTAGTTTGTGAACACTATAGAGGTTATAATTTTGAACCGATTTTGATGAAACTTGAAATGTATGTTTATAATCCGAAGAACTTGGTTCCTGTCGTTATTTGCGCATATCGAATTGTAAATGCCTGAATTATGGCCTCTGATTATATGAAAAATCATCTATTTTAGCTTGTGGTCCCTATGGAGGTCAAAATTAATACCCGATTTAAAAAGGTCACCATTTTAATCCACGTTTTTGATGAAACTTAACTTGCATGTTTAAAACCCAAAGATCTTGGTTCCTTTCGTCATTTGCTTATATCAAATTGTAACTGAATTATGGCCCCTGATTGTACGAAAAATCGCCTTTTTAGCCTGTAGTCCCCCTGGAGGTCATAATTATTATCTGATTAAAGAAAAAAGCGTTACATCGTAACATCTTAAGGAAGGTTGAATTCGAATTTCCTGAGAATCAAACCAAAACTGTCGAACAAAATGCTAGCCGCGTGTACGCGAATAGTGTAAAAACAATATGGTATATCAAGGTTGTAGACCCTGTAGAGGTCATAATTTTAATCCGATTTTGATGAAACTTGAAATGCACCTTGGTGGCTTTCGATATTTGCGCTTATCGAATTGTAACTTCATGAATTATGGCCCTTAATTGTAGGACAAAATCACTTTCTTTTTAGCTTGTTCTCTATCCATCTCCCGAAAATGTGGGGGACGTAACCTGCCTGGTAGTTCCTTTTGGAACTGTCTTTGAGTAAACGATATTCGCTGACAGTTCCTATCCGGCCTTCTATAACTGCAGTATGAAAATACCATTCTTCCCCACCTCTGTTCTAATGCTATTTTGGAATTCTACCTATTATTTTTCACCTTGATCCTACTTTATTCGCCAAAAGAATCATTTCTTGCCACAGCTGACACACATTTGTAAAGATTCAACACTATTTTCAAGTAGAAATCTGCGATTAAAAACATACACCAAATACGCTTAAACTGAAAAGACATTACGAGACCCGGAAATGCGCAAACCGCATGTTTATTTCATCGCTAAATTCTACTTGAAAATGGAGTTGAATTGTTATAAATTTGTGTCAGATATAGTGAGAAAGGATTCCTTTTGGTGGAAAATAAAGAAGTGTGGTGACAAATAGAGGGTAAGGGTTCTAAAACAGTCTGAGAACAGGGGTGGGGAATAGCGGTATTTTACCGTATTTTCATAGAGCAGTTATGGAAGGCCGGATAGGAACTGTTCCAAAAAGAACTACCTGTCTGGCAGCCGCTGGTTATTTCTTCATTTGTTGTTGTATTTTGACATATGAAACTAAAATTTACATTTGTATTGTTTTATTAAAAAACAGACAATTGTCATCAGATTTGTAAAACATTTTTTCGAAATTCATCAAACAGGAACATAATGACGACGTGAGCGAAAGTCGACCTGGCATACAATAAGTCAACGTACAACAAAGGAGAATCGAGCAAAATACACATTTCGGGACTAACATATGTTTTTTAAATTTTATTTCAATAATTCGCTTGCGGGTAGGGGTCTTTAGCAGTGGGAGGAAACCGGGGTGCCCGGAGGAAACCAGCGAGGTTGAGAAGGCGCCCCTATCTCCATGCCACACCAGGGATCGAAACCACAGCCGCAAGCCAGGGGTGACCGGCCAGCGAGAGGTCGAAGCGCGACACTCTAGACCACTAGGCCAACCCCCAAAATACACAATAAGAAAAATCCCTCGTGTTATGTCTCTCTCTATTATATGTTTATTGGTTAATATGATTTAGCATTAAATAAAATGAATTAAAAGTAGTCTATTTTCAGAAATTATGTTTTGTCTGATTGCTACACATTTCTTTGGACAAACGAAAGAGGGCTTTATTTCTTCTAAATCACGTAATCATAAATGTGCCAGTCAAATAGCTAATACTCGTATTCAAAGAGCGATAGGCAAACACTTGTATTAAGAAGCATATTCTGACTTCCCCCTCCCCTTCACTACAATTCAGACGATCCACATCATACGTATTTCTGCTTTAACAAGGTACGTATGCCAGAAAATATTGTATTCGAACCTTTACAATAATATGCATCTAGTATTTTGTGTTATGGCCGGTATTTTGACGTTAAATACCGCCCTTCGCAACTCCTCATTTAATACGTCATGTTAGTGCCATTTCATTTCTTTTTTCAAAATATGTAATACAAATGTGTAAGGAAAATATACCTTTCATAAGCAAACAATAAACATACATTCCAGCTGTATATGAACAGATATCTAGACGTTTCATTTACTTTTTCAGAAATGTAAATTATATTCTGGTACATTTAGATTTACATAGATTGAAAGTTAGTATGGGGAGTGCAATTGGGTGACGATAAATACCATTAAGGTAGTGTGTGTGTGTGTGTGTTGGGGGGGGGGGGGGGGTATTAAAAAGAAAGTTAAAATACAGGTTATCGTGTATTGCATGAGTGGAAAGTATTTATTTCTTTATCCCTCTTTCAATATATTACTTTTTCCCTGGCACATCATGATTACATGATTTAGAAGAGATGAAACTCCCTTTCGCTTGAACAACGATATATGTTGCTTTCAGAAAAAAAAATCTTAATTTCTCAAAAAGACTACTGTCAAATTATTTTCTTTCTCGAAGGCCCGACCCGATTAGCCATACTACGTACATTCTTTCACCAGAGTCGCGGTCATCGAACGATTGTTCTTATTGTATATGTTTGCTCGATTCACCTTTATCGTATAGTGACTCACTGTATGCTTGGTTGATTTTGGCTCATGTCGTCATAATGTTCCGGTTCGATGGTTTTCGAGAAATGTTTTTTTAAGAAATGTTACCGTAGAAATGTTTTTCGAGAAATGTTTTGCAAGATTTGTATTTCGAGATTTGTGTTTCGAAATCTGTTGTTTTTCGTTGTATTTCTCTGATGAAATGTAAATGCAGGCTAATTTTTGATTTTCTAAAATAAATTTTATCTTTATATTGAAATACAATTAAAATACATTTTACAAATCTGATATGACAACTGTCTGATTTGTAAAACAAAAACGTTGATTGTAAGTTACAAATGTCAATTCTAGTGTACAAAATTTAATATCGAAATACGGCAACAAATGAAGAAATAAGAATTAATGACTATAAATTAAGAAATAATGACTAAGAACATTGAATAAGGAGCCGTTTGGTCTTCCATATACCTACGCCCACCGATACTTGCAATATATCGCCTGGGGTCATTTTAAATACCTTAAAGCGTTTGTTATTTATTACCTCGCATTTCTAACTTAATTACTGGGTAAGGTTTTGGAAAATGATGCCATTTCGATGTCTGTAGAAAATCACGTCCATGTCGATTTATAGGACCTGAAAAATAAGAGAAAAAAGTTTCGAGTCAGCGATTTGGCTTTTAAAAAACAGGATCGGTTGGGTAACCGTAAACACAGCTAAATTGTGTTTAGTCCTAATACTACTACTGTATACTCAGACAAAGAAAACAATAGTTGTCATTAACAAACAAAATAAAGAATATTAACTGTTTTGTATCGATCTCACGAAATCAATTTAGATAAATGATCTTGTATTAACCAATAAGTGTATGATGTAAATTATTACAGATTGATACAAAGACGACGCGAAGCTGGCAGTTCTACTGAGGTAATTAAGCATTTATATGCATTGTCATCTTGCCAATGTCGTATGTTCACATTTTTGTTGTAAAAACTCTACGGGTCAAAATTCCTGTCAGATTGTTTTCAAATGTGCATTGATTATTAGAAACTGATCCGCGGTGAATCTTAATATATGCTGCTAACCAAGTTCATGCAATTGGTAGAGAGTCTTTTGTAGTTAAATAAGGATGAAGTATGTAAATGAATTGTTGAAGCAGTATTTTCTTAATGGATTGTCTCTAGGAGTACACCCAGAACAATCTCCACATAACCAGTGCCACCCACACGGGCGCTAATACTGGTTGTACACGAGCTATACCTACGTCATTAACGCCTAGAGCGCTGAAAGCTGAAATTGTTGTGTGTGTATGTGTCAGTGTCAGAAGTTTGGTATAACAATTACAATTTGGATTTTTGTTATGAGTGTTAATTGTTATTACGATTGCGAAGCCTATTCCATTCCTATTGATAATTCTATTTCTGTTAACAGATAACAAATGTTTCACTTATTTCAGTTTTTCACCATAAATTAAAATCCAAATTTTTGCTTGTAGGCACATTTTGACAATAAATATATGTTATAGCCTGGCTTCTAAAATCCATTTCCAAAGCAGGGTATGCTTACTCTTTATATAAATTGTGTGCAGTGTAAAAATTTGATGTTCCTTTGTATGTTAACCATTGACCGCAATAATATTTCACTCCTTAATCTAGTTGCATTCTAAATGAAACGGGGTATTTCTAATTTCATCATTCTGTATTTTAGAAAGGTATGCAGAATGTAAAAGAGCGTTCAAATTCTTTACTACGTAAAGAGAAGAAATGGCGTTATAATCAGGGCTTTCATGACAATCTCGAAGAACCATTATTACAAAAATCACAACAAAAAGCCGAAGGAAAAGCCACCAAAAACTTTGTTCATGATCAATTAGTGAAGAATAAAGAAAATGAATTCAATAGACGTCCAACAGAACGGAACATAAGTCAAATAAATAAAAACTCCAAGTCTGTAACATCTCATTTAAATTTGGAATCTTGGTTAGGTGGTGAACCTACTAACAGTCGCCAATCTACTCGCTATCAAATAGGCGAACTTAAAAGAGATACAACAAACACAAAGGTACCGGCGGGTAAAAATCTTACTTCTGCACCTGGACCTAAGCCAGTAACGCTACAATCTCCCAATAGCTCAGTAGCGTTGATATTTAAAGATAAATCTTCAAAGGAGAGTCTCTTTTCATCGTCCGAAAGATCTAAAAAGGTCAACGATTATCTATCGAATCAAATTATATCTGCTGCACGAAAATCGCCAGAAACGCCTGTGAAAGGTAAAAATAAAACTTCTAAAGGTAACTTGTCACCACCTGAAAGATCTACAAAATTTCAAGAACGTCCACCGATTCGAATTAAACTGTTTGAACGAAAATCACCAGACTCGGCAGAGAAGGATAAACATAAAACTTCTAAGGGTTCCTTATCATCGTCTGGAAGACGTAGAACAGTCCAAGAATTTCCACCGAATCAACGTGAACGTAAATCACCAGAATTGGCCGTGAAAGATACATGTAACACATCTGGGTGTTCCTTAGCATCGCCTGAAAGTCGTAAAACATCACATGAGACTGGTCCTCAACTAAATCATCTACAGAAAGCCGAACCTGCTGTCGAAATGGGTACGAAACTGAAATCTGTTTCTTCTCCAACAAACAGACCGAAAATCAACACAGAACCTATTGATTTCCTTTATGAGATCAAAACTAATCGTACATTAAATCCAGTTAAAACTAGAATTCTTCCCCAGACAGTTAACCACGAAAGGCTATTAGTAGAAAATATTAAATCTCCTAAATTAAAAAGTGCTAATCAAAGGGTATTACCAGAGGTTAAACAACCAGAAAAAGTTACCGATATGCTGAAGGGAATAAAACTCAAATCAACAGTACAAAAACACCCTGACACACAGGATATCAGCCAATCTGCAAAACCCGTTCCAAACGCAAACAAAAGCATTCCGGTACCGCCAGCAAATTTTGTGCAACAATTAGGCGGCGAACTCAGTGAGATATACCCAACTACTGTCACTAAAAACGTCGGATTATCAGTGGCAAAGAAACGAACATCCTCCACCTAAAATGTCACCGTTACTGAAGTCCATGAGAGAAGCAACTGATGGGGATAAAATCACACCAAAACCTAAAATAGATAGAGATTTAATCAAATCCGCTTTGCTCTCCGGAAGTCGACATTCTAGTTCTTATTATTTAAATAAACCATTTTAAATTTTCATTGCTTCAGCATTTTGTAATTGGAATATCACAAAATTTAGACTGAGATCGTGGAGCAAATAAACGTATGCTTGTTAAAATACAGTTTAATCCTCACTAAACTATTGATATATATTTATACGCTCACATTTTCACGTTGACGTATGTTGTCGTTGCCCCTGTCCGTCCGTGTGTCCGTTCGTGTGTCCGTTCACATTTTGTTTGTGGATACTCTACAGGTCACCTGTGTATGGAAATGGACGCCAGAAGAAATATCTAATTCAGCACTATCACTCGAATAATAACATTATGTGCCTTGATTATTTTTACTTTTGAAACGGGTTGCTATTTATATGTACTGGACATAAAATGAAAACCAGACTAAAAATCACGAAGCAGACATGATATGTTTAGGTTAGAGTTGTTCAGATGCTTAAATTGACCCACTTATCTGTCTGGTTGCATTTTCGAGAAATTTTCTGAAGAGAGCAAAGAGCAAAAGTTAATCCAGCGCACGCGGATTCGGAGGTCACAGCAAATATATTTTACGCGCTTCAACTTTCGTGTTTATATAATAGCGTACGTAAGCAAAAATTCCGATTGCACTCTTTGATTTTATTTTTGATTTGGACGGTTTCGGTACAAAGCTAGCTGTAATAACTTTAGTGGTTATATTCTATTTATTCAAGATCAAATGCCTTACGGCATATAGATACAAACAATGTACATTACATAGATGGCACACTTATACAGAGTCATTGAGAACAATAAACATTAAATAATCAGCTATCGAACCGTAATTAAACTTTCTCTTAAACACTGAGCCTTTTTTTAAAAAAAAAAATTACTTAGATTATTTAACACCTTAACATTGTTTGATGCAAACAACTGTGCGAGTTTAAATACCGAAGGTCTTACAAAATAATACCGTTTAAGGTATTGTTCTCTGATCGATTTATAAACTTGACACTTCAGGACAAAATGGAATTCATCTTCAGTGTCACAAAGTAGACATATACGTTCATCTACTGGTTTTTACAGTATCGTCCACTCTCAATATTTAGAAGGTGACAAACGTGCGAAATTTAAATAGTACTTGTTTACTTTGATTTGACAAAGGTTTTCTTAGATAATATTGTAAACCAAACGTTGAAACAATGTTACGGTACAGTTCACATTTCCTACTTACATTAATTGTGGATTGCAGCAGTCGTATATAATTATCTGTTAGATTTCTATCAACAATAGCAAGTAAATATTTTTATTATACTGGTGGTACTCTGTAAAAATATAACTCAAACCCAACACATTTAACTCATTATAAATACAATTTAACTAGTTCTGACTATCATGTTTTTTATACGCCCACATTTTCATGTGGACGTATATTGTCGTCGCCCCTGTTCGTCCGTCCGTCCGTCCGTCCGTCCACAATTGTTTGTGAACAGTCTACAGGTCACAATTTTTATCCGATTTCAATGAAACTTAAAATATAGGTTTATCACCCTAAGATCTCGGTTCCTTTCGATATTGGCATGTATCGGACCGTAACTTCATGGGTTATGGCCCCTGATTGTACGAAAAATCACGTTTTTTAGCTTGTGAACAGTGTAGAGGTCACAATTTTGAACCGATTTGGATGAAACTTGAAATGCATGTTTATAAACCAAAGATCTTGGTTCCTTTCGATATTTGCGCCAATTGGATCGTAACTTCCTGAATTATGGCCCCTGATTGTCCGAAAAATCGCCCTTTTTAACTTGTGGTCCCTCTGGAGGTCAAAATTGTTATCCGATTTAAAAAACCGTTTGATTATATCACCGTGCCATGGTTATGAAGGTTAAGTTCGAATTTCGTGAAAATCGGACCAAAATTGACAGACAAAATGGCCGCCATTTGTACGCGAATAGTGTGAAAATATGTTATATCAAGGTTGTGAACAGTGTAGAGGTCACAATTTTGAAACGATTTGGATGAAACTTGAAATTCATATTTATAACCCAAAGATCTTGGTTCCTTTCGATATTTGCGCCAATCGGATCGTAACTTCCTGAATTATGGCCCCTGATTGTCCGAAAAATCGCCCTTTTTAGCTTGTGGTCCCTCTGGAGGTCAAAATTGTTATCCGATTTAAAAAAACGTTTGATTATATCACCGTTTCATGGTTATGAAGGTTGAGTTCGAATTTCGTGAAAATCGGACCAAAATTGACGTACAAAATGGCCGCCATTTGTACGCGAATAGTGTGAAAATATGTTATATCAAGGTTGTGGACCTTATAGAGATCACAATTTTGAACCGATTTGGATGAAACTTGACATGTATGTTTATAACCGAAAGATCTTGGTTCCTTTCGATATTTGAGGCCATTTGATCGTAACTTCCTGAAATATGGCCCCTGATTGTCCGAAAAATTGCCCTTTTTAGCTTGTGGTCCCTCTGGAGGTCAAAATTGTTATCCGATTAAAAAAAACGTTTGATTATATCACCGTTTCATGGTTATGAAGGTTGAATTTGACGGACAAAATGGCAGGCGTTTGTACGCGAATAGTGTGAAAATATGTTATATCAAGGTTGTGGACCTTATAGAGGTCACAATTTTGAACCAATTTTGATGAAACTTGACATGTATGTTTATAACCGAAAGATCTTGGTTCCTTTCGATATTTGCGCCCATCGGATCGTAACTTCCTGAATTATGGCCCCTGATTGTCCAAAAAAATCGCCCTTTTTAGCTTGTGGTCCCTCTGGAGGTCAAAATTATTATCCGATTTAAAAATACGTTTGACTATATCACTGTTACATGGTAATGAAGAGAGAGTTTGATTTACGTGAAAATCGGACTAGAATTGACTGACAAAATGGCCGCCGTTTGTACACGAATAGTGTGAAAAAATGTTATATCAAGGTTGTGGACCCTATAAAGGTCACAATTTTGAATCGATTTTGATGAAACTTGACATGTATGTTTATAACCCAAAGATCTTGGTCCCTTTCGATATTTGCGCCCATCGGGTCATTACTTCCTGAATTATGTCCCCTGATTGTACGAAAAATCACCCTTTTTAACTTGTTGTGCCTCTGGAGGTCACAATTATTATCTGATTTAAAAAAAAAAACGTTTGATTATAAAAACCAAACAAATTCTAATGATTTTCTGATAATTCCTTAATATGCGACAACTCTTGTTGACTGCCCGGACGATTTGGCTGCTGTGTGGGCGTATGTTTCGTTGCCTGGCAACCTATTTTTTACTATCATTGTAGAAATCTAACAAAGTATGTAAACAGTTCAACAAAACTTGAATATATAGCTTTATCACCTTACGATCTCGGTTCCTTTCGATATTGGCTTGTATCGGACTGTAACTTCATGGATTATGCTCCCTGACTGTACGTTTTTAGCATGTGGACGAATTTAATGAAACTTGAAATGCATGTTTATAACCCAAAGATCTTGGTTCCTTTTGATAATCGCGCATATCGGATCGTAACTTCCTGAATTATGACCCCCGATTCTACGAAAAATCGCCTTATTGGCTCGTGGTCCCTCCAGAGGTCACACCTTTTATCCGATTAAAAAAAACCGTTGTAATATATCACCGTAATGAAGTTTGAGTTCGTATTTCATGAACATCGGACCGAAACTGCTGGACAAAATGACCGTCGCTTGTGCGCAAATAGTGTAAAGAATTTACTTTAAATGAATGTTGATAACCGGAAGATCTTGGTTCCTTTCGATATTCGCACATCGTAATTTCCTGAATTATGGCACCTGATAGTACGAAAAATCGCCTTTTTTTAGCTTGTGGACACTCTAAGAGGTCACGATTTTGATTTGATTCTGATGAAACATGAATGCATGTTTATAAACCAACGATCTTGGTTCCTTTCGATATTCACGCATATCGATTGTAATTTCCTGGATTATGACCTCTGATTGGTCGAAAAATCTCATTTTCAGCTTGTGGATTCTCTAGAGGTCATAATTTTTAGATATATCAACATTCCACCACAATGAAGGTTCAGTTGGAATTTCGGGAAAATCGAAATGAAAGAGCCCGGCAAAATGGCCGCTTTTTGTATGCAGTTTGTATATAAGTTTGTTATTCAAAGGTTATGGACCCTCTAGAGGTCACAATTTGTATCCAATTTCGACGAAACTTATAACATATCTTTATATTCCAAAGATCTCAGTCCCTTTTGATCTTTGCGTATTTCAGACCATTACTTTCAGTATTATAACCCCTGATTGTACAAAAAATCGTTTTTGTTTTTAGCTTGTTCTCTATTCATTTCTTGAAAAATGTGGACGTATCATGCCTTGCAACCGCTGTTTTTTCTAGATCTGGGCCCTATGATTTGCTATCCAGCATTGGATTGGGCAAGTATCGTTATGATTTGAGCACTAAAACGAACTACCAATGGCAAATTTCACAAATAGGCTTGTACTAGGCATTGTTAAAGGACAATATTGGTGCCAGTCATTATCACATATGTGATAGAACTGATTAAACACTTTCCAAATATAATATTAACACAGAGATCATCGCTACCTTAGAGGAGTAATAAAGGATTCATGAATCGGAAGTGACGAACGCCAAAGGAAAACACGAGTTATTCCTCTATATAACTAACTGAAGTGACTAGTGATAACAGATACATGGGCGAATATCTGCTCACTAATAATTCCCTCGAAGACCTAAAGTTGCTGTGTGACACTGTGAGAGAATATCTTACAATTCATGAAAAGAATTGACTGCCACTAGATAAGAGATCAGGAAAGAAAAACAGATTAAAAGTCCGTGCATTACCATGTTTTTATAAGGTAGGGGAGACCGGGACACATTGAACCACCATGGATATATCCTTTATAAATAATACTATACAACCCAACACTATACAGAAGTGAGATGACTTCTTAGACCCATTTCTCCATCAATAAGCCACATGCTGTCAATTATTTTCCTAGGCAGTGGATTTTTCAAAAAAGCGCTTAAAAGAGAAACATTTTCCATACATGTTAACTTTTTAGCCTAGGAAATTCTTGTACTTAAGTTCATATATGTCTAATCTATACAATCCAGATAAACCGGGGTTTGATCCATAAAAGAGGGCATATTGTTTTTTTTTTAAAATTTTGATCATGAAATAAAGAGATCTTCTAATAAAAACATTTGATATGAAATGAGGACAAACATGTATGTGAACAAAGTGGTCCAATGTCACGGCAATGTGCCCCGGTCTCCCCTATAGAAGGAATAAAAACAAGGGGCTGTACGGAGTATTTCTATTTTTCCCCGTGTTCTCTTATCTTATGACACTTAATTACTTTGTTGTATCGTCAGATAACCTCTTGTGGTCCCATATAACAACTTTTTGTCTTCGAAGGAATTATTAGTGAGCAGAAATTCGGCCGTTTACCTGTCATCACTCGTCACTTCAGTCATTCACATAGAGAGATAACTCGTGTTTTCCTTCGGCGTTCGTCACTTCCGATTCATGAATCCTTTATTACTCCTCTATGGTAGCGATGATCTCTGTGTTAATATTATATTTGGAAAGTGTTTAATCAGTTCTATCACATATGTGATAATGACTGGCACCAATATTGTCCTTTAATAATTCCCGACAACTACGGAGCATCGGTCTATCTCTATGATAACTGCTTTACATGACGACTCTGTAACGCTTTGTGACAAACACATTCAAAATAGACTGGTCAGACTGAATACAAAGACTAGGAAGCTAGGTAAACATAAGGCTTTGTGACAAACACATTCAAAATAGACTGGTCAGACTGAAGACAAAGACTAGGAACCTGGGTTAACATAAGGCTAAGTCAAATAAATTTACAAAAGCATACGACGATTTTCTTGACACCCCATTTTTCCAGGGATTTCATAAATAGACTCAGACATCTGACAACGCGACCTTGACTGATTTAAATAGGAAAAATAAGTATTTGCGGCGATTGTCAAAGTGTCATAAAAGCCATTATTGGCGAATAACGAACAACGAGCTGGTTTGTTGTTCCGTATTCACGAATACCGAACAACGAGCTGATTTGTTGTTCCGTATTCACCGCATATGGAATTAGTAATATAATAAAGGTACTTTTGTAGGGAACACGTCACAGGCGGGTTTTTATGAGCTTAAATAGACAATAAAACTTCAAACTTCTGGGAAATAGATTCAAACAACTTCTCTTTCTATCCGAAGAAATAGCTGTTACATATTGGCGAATAACGAACAACGAGACAGTTTGTTGTTCGGTATTGGCGAATAACGAACAACGCACTGGTTTGTTGTTCGGTATTCACCGTATTTGGAATTAGTAATATAATAAAGGTACTTTTGTAGGGAACACGTCACAGGCGGGTTTTTATGAGCTTAAATAGACAATAAAACTTCAAACTTCTGGGAAATAGATTCTAACAACTTCTCTTTCTATCCGCAGAAAGAGCTGTTACATATTGGCGAATAACGAACAGCGAGCCAGTTTGTTGTTCGGTATTTGCGAATATAATAAAGGTACTTTTGCAGGGAACACCCCACAGGCGGGTTTTCATGAGCTTAAATAGACAATAAAACTTCAAACTTCTGGGAAATAGATTCTAACAACTTCTCTTTCTATCCGAAGAAAGAGCTGTTACATATTGGCGAATAACGAACAACGAGCCAGTTTGTTGTTCGGTATTGGCGAATAACGAACAACGCACTGATTTGTTGTTCGGTATTCACCGTATATGGAATTAGTAATATAATAAAGGTACTTTTGTAGGGAACACGCCACAGGCGGGTTTTTATGAGCTTAAATAAACAATAAAACATCAAACTTCTGGGAAATAGATTCTAACAACTTCTCTTTCTATCCGCAGAAAGAGCTGTTACATATTGGCGAATAACGAACAACGAGCCAGTCTGTTGTTCGGTATTGGCGAATATAATAAAGGTACTTTTGTAGGGAACACGCCACAGGCGGGTTTTCATGAGCTTAAATAGACAATAAAACTTCAAACTTCTGGGAAATAGATTCTAACAACTTCTCTTTTTATCCGAAGAAAGAGCTGTTACATATTGGCGAATAACGAACAACGAGCCAGTTTGTTGTTCGGTATTGGCGAATAACGAACAACGAGCTGGTTGGTTGTTCGGTATTCACGAGGGTAGAGTTAGAAATATTTGGTCGTCTCGCTCTGACATGGCTGTCTAATTCCCGCACGCCTAATCCAGATTGCGCCGGTATACAGACCTTTTTAAGTAAAAATAAATATTACAACCTCGATGAATTGTTATTCGCTACCTCTTGGTTTAGCATCACCGTATTTAAAATTTCAACAGTTATCATGGTCAGTGTGATGAGACCTATGAATGTATACAGAATCGCTTCACAAAATACACCGTCGCAGTTGGGTCTCTTTGCCTCTTGTAAAAACGTACGGACACGGCTGTAAGCTTGTGGATTTAACGTTGTCATTTTTGTTGGACGGTGGATGCTTTTATCCAGCTGTCAAACTCTTTACCGTACCCTTTACCGTACTCTTTACCGTACCCTTTACCGTACTCTTTACCGTACCCTTTACGTAGCGTCTTTCTAGAAATGACTAGGGGTTATACCCCCTAAACATTAGAAATCGATATCGTAATGTTTAGGGGGTATAACCTTAATCAGTTCTTCGCGGTAAAATGTACCTTTGATCTCAACACCTTGTAGGTCGTTTATTTTATGCAAGTGACGATCACGGCGCAATCTCTGAGACACTCGGAATATCTCTTTGCTGTAGGAACCCAAATAACCTGTTTAGTCCCTGATATTCTGACATAGTCACCAGTGTTAAATGTGTATTTCTCTTTCGGCTTTGTGTGTTTTTTGTAAAGAATGTCCATTACACGATCTTGATTACCGGGGCGTACGTTAGCAGGTGCCATTTGTATACAGCGGTGTTTGGCTTTGTTGTAGCCGTTGACGATCTTTTGTAAAACATCAATGTATCGATACGTGTTGTTTTTCGTAAAATAAGGGAACATCCGACCCTTGAGTGTTCTTTGAAAACGTTCAACAATGGATGCTTTAATGTCGTCATTTTGACTTACATAAAACCCTATACCCCGTTTCTTGAGCATTGATTGGAAGGATTTGTTCACAAATTCCGTACCTTTGTCCGTTTGTATAGTAATGGGTTTTCTTTGTGAGTTTTCCAAAACGTTGGTAAATGCTTGCACGACACTTTGAGCATTTTTACTCGTCATCGGATACACCCAGGCATATTTACTTAAAACATCTATGACGCATAATAGGAACGTATGCCCTCTATTGTGTTTTTTCAATGAGGTCAGGTCTGATAAGTCAATTTGCCATATGTGATCAATTCCTGATGCGATGATTCTGTCACGTTTATATCGCCGTCTGGGGGTCACGTGCTTCGTATAGGCACTTTGTTTAGACAACCAGGTACGAACGTCTTTAAGTGAGACTGCGTGGTTGTTCTGTCTAAGAAATTGATACAGTTTGTAAATACCACCAAACGAAGCTGGGTGTTCGGGGTTATAATAAATCTTTATCAACAAACGGTTCACACCGCCCCTCATTTGTTTCTGTAAGGTAACCAGTCCGGGGAGGCCTGTCTTCGTCGTGTTTTACGACGCAAGGTTGTGGATTCAAGGTCACGACTGACTTTTGGGGTGTCGTTTATATAGGTGTGAGATCCAACATGTTCATCCCATCGGTTCCTTTGGGTTGTGTGTCCAACGGAGTGTGAACGTGAACGCTGTTTGCGAGTGGGTGTCCCCGTTAGACTTGGGTTGTTTATGTAATGATATCTATCTGTTTTTCCTATCAAATCTTGAGGTAAATTATTGTTTGACAACGTCTTACCCAAAATCTGCCAACCTATGGGGTTAAAGTATTTACGCTTTCGCAGCAAATCATTGACGAGGTCCGTTATATTTGAACCGGGAATGGACTGTCCCTCTATTGTGACCATTCCTTTACTGTTCCATGTGACGTTTGGGGCTTGATATAATTTTTCTATTACTAGATCTGCCTTAGTTTTCATTGATTTCGGAACTGTAGCAAGGATGTCCGATTTTAATGGAGGGCATCAATAACTCTTCGGGGTTCCGCTTGCGGTACCTCACCGATTGGATCTTTGTTATTTATAACCGGTTGTTTGGTAGTAAGACCAGTACTTAACCCCTGTTGTTTGACATATACCGTAGGTGGTTCAACGGCACGATTTTTATGAAATATAAATTCTCTTAACCGTTGTCCATACTTTTCGACCTTTTCCGAATCATCCATTTCGGGGTCATCGAGGATGCGTGGTATTTCGACGTCTAATTCCGAAACTTTTCTCACGGAGGGTGGTTGTAATATCTGTGGTTTAGGTGTTTGCAAATTTTCCAACAAACTCTCGGATACTAGAGCCATCTTTTTAGTAAATTCCATTACAACACGAGTAATTTAGGTACCACACTCCCTAGAATTCCTACCAGAGGTGCTATCAAGCTACAAAGAAAACCACCCCTCTTTACGGTCCGCTAAATGTCTTAGACTGCGTTTATGTTTCGACAATCGTTTCTTGTGGTATGCCGAGAGTCGAACTCTACCTTTCAAGATGTTAAGACAACACTCACACAATACGTCAATGACTGGTTTCCTTGCGTTTTTAATAATATGTATTCGCTGTCTTGGTTTGGCCCGCTTGATTGCTTGTAATAGCTTGGCGTGACGATCTAGACCATAAATTATCTATTTTCGGACAACTGTGTGTAGGAACGGTCGAAAATCAATTGTTTTTATACCCTTGGTACGTACACTGTGGGGTTATCCCTAGGGAAAATACTTCTCCGAAGTCTCAAATCGAGAAATAAATACGAATAGGGTTTCCGTGTAGCATCCTCGTAACTATCATGAACAAAATTAGTTTTCCCAGGGTACATCTGCTTGACTAATTGCGTTATAGCAGACATGTCTCGGGGGTTCTTAAATATAATCATGTAATGGGCATTCAGACTGATCGTCCTGTGATGTTTACCTTTATGAAACAGATTTTGAACAATATAAATGACGGAAGTATTTTCGTGGTGACTTCCACGGGTAAAGAGTTTTGATACTTTGTCCGTTGTTTCGTCCATCAAATAATCGATGATCAATAGTGTTCTTTACTTGGGGTTTAGACTAACGCATAACCCTTCGACAAATTCTACGATACCCGCTAATTCTTCGTACAAAGGTTGCCAAACACCGTAACACCACACGATGCGATCTATGGGTTGACCGACAACTTGTGGTAGCTCTAGAATCAAGCGTCTGACCAATTGACTCTTACCCGATTGTGTGGTATCATACATGTAAATAGGGACTTTAGCCTTACACCCATTTCGTTAGCCAGGGTAAAAATAACTAATTCCATTTCCTTTTATTATATCAAAGTACAAATGTAATACATATAGAAAATGAAAATTATAATCATAAAAAAAAGTTATTTAGTCAACTTGTGAACACACTCTAGGTTTTGAGGTTTCCAATACAATGTTGCGTGTAGAAACAACTCTTCGCTCTGATCGCGAATCTCTGGGACGAATCGTGCTATCTGTAAAAAACGAACTTTGTACTCTAGAAAACAGGATTCAAAGTACAAGTCCACAAAGTTGATTTCGCCGAACCAATAGTCGATCCCCATGCATGTATGTTCAAGCTGACCACCACGATCATTGAGACATCCTTCACAATGACCGGTTACACTTGAAATCTCCGTGTTGATCATGTCTCCCAAGATTTGCACAACTAACGTACGTACATTTTCGGCAGGGCAGTAATGGTCGTCATTTACAAGCATGGGTTTTGAGCACATGGTGCACGGTGCGAGGGTTGTAACGTTTTCCGTCTCATCTACAAGATCCTCGTGGAAAATAGTTGATTTTCTGCGTAGACCCCTTCTACGCGTACTTCGGTTAGGTAGCAATCAGACTGGTCCCATCCTTCATTTTTGCTGCAGAAATACACTCCTCAGGGGTACTGTGCCACGCCAGTCCAGATTTTAACAAACTCTCATCCTTTACTTCGAGACACGGCTTGGCAGGCGAACAACCATACACACGATAACGACCACGCTTGAAAGATCTTGTAACTCGCGACACACCCGTCAGGTCGGAAAAGGTTTTTTCGGGTATCACCAATTGTCTACCATTTTTTCCCTCCAGAACCATTTGACGGGCGGTTCCCAGGTCACAGCTTAACTCATTGTTGACGGCAAATTTCGTAGGTTTTGTACAGGATAGATATCTTTTGAAACGATCAACAACCCGACTCCATTCTTTTAATGTCGTCTTAAAAACCATTTTACGTTTCAACCCTAAATAACCCGCCTTCAGTAATATTTCAGGGTCTGTATTATCATTGTCACCTAAACTCAATGTCAAACCGACTGAAACATCTGATATCTTGGGTGAAGCCATGTTGTTTCGTCTGATAACTCAATAGCCAGACATCTATTTATATATATATACAGCTCGTTATATTATTGGTTCGCGCAGACCGACCAATAAAAAAAAACGTTTGACAGAAATTATACACAGGTCTCCGCCTTTGCTAAGCCTACCACACCTAGGTATGGTTCCTCACACGTAAAATTATTTTCACCTAACTCTTTGAAGCTAACTTTCAACACCTCCCATTGTTTCTAGTTTAAATGAACACTCTTTCGGGTAGGTTTTGGCATTCGGTCCTCTTCACACCACCAAAATTTACGAATGTTGACTCCAGGGTATTTGTTGTCAATCGTTACGTACACGTCATTACCAATATGCACTGATTTCTTTACAATGTTTTTTTTGTAAATACTCATCTATCTCCGAGGCAATGTTCATCAACATTTGCCATTGCCGCTCGAAAAACATGATACCACTAGGAGTTGGATATCTATCACTCTTAATACCATAACCATACAATCTGATGTGATGACACACAGCTTCTTGCCAAATTCATTTTACAACCAAATAATCATTTCCAATATCCTTTCGATACAAGTCGATACTCATGATGTTAACCTCCTGTTCAACTCCATAAAACAATTCTACATTTGAAAGTGTAGTCACCCACTTTTATACGTAGATTTTCGAAACTTAGAACCAAAATTTAACTAACCACAAATATGTAGATTAAAACTATTGGCTTAGTACAAAACCGACAAAATCACCTGTCAATTTTAATAGCGGAGGTCATTATCCCTTAACGTTGTATCTACATGTGACCTGAACTCAACGCGAACGCTACACATCTGGCTATAAAGGGACATATCTCCCCCACCCCCATACCAATAAACAATTCGTGGGCCCCATACCCTTGTTACAAAAGTCAAACAAGATCAATGGATAAACACCTGCTCACTATAACAATACCTTTTTTATTATTCATAACCTCATTGTTCAGTCAACAATAACCATATTCAAGCTATAAATAGAACACCTGTGGAATGCCAAAATATTCTGACGTCACACCTTTTGAATGTGACTGACGTCACACCTTTTGAATGTCTGGAATTTCAAAAATGCTCCAGAGTACCGTACCTACTACTAACATGAATGCATGTTTATAACCCAATGATCTTGGTTCCTTTCGATATTCGCGCATATCGGATCGTAATTTCCTGGATTATAACCTCTGATTGATCGAATAATCTCATTTTCAGCTTGTGGATTCTCTAGAGGTCATAATTTTTAGATATATTAACATTCCACCACAATGAAGATTGAATTCGAATTTCGGGAAAATCGAAATGAAAGAGCCCGACAAAATGGCCGCTTTTTGTATGCAGTTTGTATATAAGTTTGTTATTCAAAGGTTATGGATCCTCTAGAGGTCACAATTTGTATCCAATTTTGACGAAACTTAAAACATATCTTTATATTCCAAAAATCTCGGTCCCTTTTGATCTTTGCGTATTTCAGACCATTACTTTCTGTATTATAACCCCTGATTGTACAAAAAATCGTTTTTGATTTTAGCTTGTTCTCTATCCATTTCTTGCAAAATGTGGACGTATCATGGCTTGCAACCGCGGTTTTTTCTAGATCTGGGCTCTGCAAGATGGCGCCCACCGATGATTTGCTATCTAGCATTGAATTGGGCAAGTATCATTATGATTTGAGCACTATAACCAAACTACCAATGGCAAAATTCACAAATAGGCTAGTACTAGGCATTGTTAATAATTCACGACAACTACGGAGCATCGGTCTATCTCTATCATAACTTCTTTACATGCCGACTATGTAACGCTTTGTGACAAACACATTCAAAATAGACTTGTCAGACTAGGAAGCTAGGTAAACATAAGGCTAAGTCAAATAAATTTACAAAAGCATACGACGATTTTCTTGGCACCCTATTTTTTCCAGGGATAACGGACGAGACGATACTTCATCAGCAGACACTAGTGAAATTAATTTCATAAATAGACTCACACATCTGACAATGCGACCTTGACTGATTTAAATAAGAAAAATAAGTATTTGCGGCGAAAGCTTATTGTTTGTGTAAAGATTATTAAACTTTCATATTTCATATGAAAGCTTATTGGGTTTTTTTTATTATTAGGCCTCCAGACTTTCGTCTGAAAGACTATTGTTTTTACTTAAATTATTATGATTAGGCTTTCAGACTATTGTTTTTACTAAAATTATTAGGCTTTCGTCTGAAAGACTATTGTTTTTACTGAAATTATTATTAGGCTTAGTCTGAAAGCTTATTGAGATTACTAAAATTATTATTGCTTCTGTTAGGATTATTATTTTTTTGTGTTTTATTCACAAATCTCCGAATCTAACCATAGGATCTTTCTGAAACTTTTACCTATATCCCCCCTCCACCCCCACCCCCCACCCCCCCAAAAAATGGGTGGTGGCTGTTGATTAAATATATTTTCAAAACTTTTACAAATTCGAAATCACCGAATTTTACGAAGGAAAACAATTACAATGCATAGTCGTAACTTTCTGGGGTTTTTTATCGATTTTATTATTTTTGTTTTCTTTGAGTACCTTGAAAAAAAATCATTTTCGTCTGCAGTTTTAGATTTTCAAATTTCGAAAATTCGTCGCAGTGATTTGGAACCGGAAGTTATGACCAATTTTACAATTTCTTTAATAGTTGTACGATGCGACTTCAAAAATATGATTAGGAATTTTCTAAATTATCTCCCCTTGATGAAATTAAGGATCAAATTTTTCAAAAAAAATCAACGAAATATAGGTCAAACTGCCTTGAAATTCGTTTTATATACTAGTTTAGTAATTACGGAAAAGTATACAAAATATGGAGTTTTTCGATCGAACCGGAACTGCCACCATCTTGAAATGTGAAAATCTACAGGGCTTTTTTGATATTTTACTTACAGATACGGGAGTTATATTTTCTGAATCCTCGAAGGAATGCCTAAACAACGTTCAGAGTAGAATTTTGATTTAGGTCAACTGATCGACACCATTTTGAATTGAATATTGAAAACACTGAAAAGTCTACATTAACAGGCATGCAAATGAACACAATAGGCCATAGTTTGTTTAATTCTTCTTGTATTTCTTAAATAAATACATTTCTGGATAGCCTGGCTCGTGGTCGAATTTTTGTTATTTGAAACATAAAAAATTTCCAATTTCGCCTTTGACCTTTTTCATGCCGACGAAGTTGTTTACGAGTGAAAAAGCATGCTGTGGTCTATTTTGTACTGTAGTGCAGGCCTATCATCATTTAATGTCAAAGCTATTATTTTGTAGAACACAGTTTTTATGGGATACAATCACTAGTTTTATTCTAAAAGCACGACGTTTCGACATGTATCCTCTTATCGTTATCAATACTTGTCGAAACGTCGTGCTTTTAGAATAAAACTAGTGATTGTATCCCATAAAAACTGTGTTCTGTTAATGTGTTTTCCCCGATCGCTAAATGCCATTTAAAGATTATATTATTTTGTACTGTACTGTATAAAGATTTCTACATGTCAAAATAAACAATTTCACTATGTCAGACCAAAAAAAGATTTTCCTATTGATGTGTTTAAGTGTGGTTATCTACCTTGAATTGAAATATGTGTCCTAATTGTATGGTGTCCTAATTTGTATTGTGGCCTTATTGAAACATGGAGAGTAGTTATTTGGTGCTGCAACCAAGTGTCATTGCTTTATGTGTTTTTTTTAAAATATATTTTCAGGAGTCAACTGAAGCTGATGATTTTGCCAATTTTGTTCCTCCAGACATAGTTATCCAATCGAATTACTACTGTTTGGATTTTATCTTAGTTAAAATTTCGTAAAACAGGTGCCAGGTTGTTAAAGGAAGGAATCAAAAAGAATGAAAAACTATTGTTTAGCTTATATTTGAAATAGTATTTGCCAACCGTATCAAGGCCGATGTTATTTTCAATTTCAGCGTCGATTCCCGATTGTACGTGACAAGGAATAGGGTCGCCCGTCCAACCTCTTGGTCTTTTACCACTGCTAAACCCCTACGCACAAGCATATTATTGAAATAAAATTGAACCATATGTTAGTCCCAAAATGACCTAGTTTGTGTCGAGTGGTCGATAAACTCCATTTCGCTCTTTCTCTCTAAATTTCAGCACTTCTAACTCTAACTGGACTAATGTATCGAAATCCATCTGCCAAGGGATCTTTTACGTGTACGCCAATGTATACACAGGGCCACATTTTTGTCACATCCAAGGGACTAGTCATATTGTCCTTGTCAGGTCGTCCTTTCTACATTACCAACAAGGACCACCCGCCCCGGAAGATATTTATGAACTTTCTCTGCGAAATATCTTTTAAACGCTCTAGAGGCTTACAAATACATTATGCAGCCGCTAAATCTGATTATTGCAAGTCTTTATTTAGGCTTCAGATGTCATAGAAATTATAAATTAGATCTTTATTTAAACAACAAGCATAAAATCAACTCTGTAGACCCACGGATGGCTTGGATTCAAACAGGATTTCATTGATTGATTTAATTATAAATTGCGTCATGAAAGGTGATTAACCGTTACGTTGACGTCATACTCCTAGATCGAGGCTAAATGATAAAGTGTACGAAGCGAAGTCTCTGTAATTAGGTCAACACGCTGTCGTTATTATACGTTCGTTTGTCACTTGCGTTTACAGTAAAATTATGGAAATTGATAAACATCGCAGCTAACATCACCCAGCTGAATTGCAGCCCTATCAGACCTCTGTTTTTTGTTCGCCGGCTTTGAGAGTTACGTAGGCCTACCTAAAGAACAACAATACACAGAAATGTAATAGGAGTTGAATTGCAGATCGTGATTATGTAGGTGGAGTTAATGCCTCTCAATCAAACGATCGGCCATCAGTGAAGATGGAGTTATATCCCATTTCTAGTCAAAAATAACAGTGCTGATAACTATGTTCAGAATAAAGTAATTTGACTGAAACTTTCAATATATTCTTCTTTCATCATCAATTTTTGAACTGTTATAGCAAGAATATCTAACTACTAATACAAAATCTCCCATAATGTATCTTTAAGTTAATAACCGTTTGATTTTAACTTAATACACAGTTTTTAAAGTCACAATTTCAGATAATTACTGTCAGAGTTATGACTCTTGACTACTTTCAAAATTCTATTTGATTGACTTTAGATTTATATACAGTGTTTAAGGTCATGAGACGAAGAAGCTTATTGATTTTCAGCGATTTCCGATTAAATTCTTTGAAAATCACACATAAATCTTAAAACTAAATGAAATTACCAATTAGACCTGTTTACATTGAAGCACAGCTACTTCCTGTCCTGCGTACGAGAAACTAATAAAAGAGTTAACATGCTCTGTATATAATATACTGTTCTAAATTTTTAATTTGTATTTTTCCCACCTTATTCATAAGGTAGATGTAATTTTTCAAATACCTGATGACATTATACTTATTGTTTCAATAGATTCAAATACCCCTTTAGCTATTTATATGAAAGCTTTGATATCTGCTATGCAGATCTAGTTATTTTTATTATTTACCGCGGAAGCCTATTTCTCCATGATCGAAAAGAGATACCGACCTGCGGTTCATTTTTCTGTAGCGAAACCATGTGGTGGTTACTAGATAAAGCAGTTTTGAAACTTCTGCGCAGACCGGAAGTGGCCGAATTTTGAACGTTAGTAAGAAATTAAAAATCGGCCGTAATTTCGTCAATTATTTACCTATTTTCAAACTAATGACATTTTCTGAAACCCTGAATCTTTTTCGAGATAATAGCAATCGCAGATTTTGCAATTTCAAAACTTCGTCGCTGACTTCTTGCGATTTAAAAATGAAAATAAAAAAAAATATTTTAGAGACAATTTTTTTAATTTTCAAAATTTTCAAATTTGACCTATATTTTTGGATTCCTGATGTCCATCCGATTCCAGTAATATAAGTTTAATTCAGAGTTATCGCCATTTATTTTTTTTGGTGGGGGTGGTCGAATTTTCTTCCAATTTTGTGAGCGGTGGTTTCGTTTTACGGCCAAAATGATGTTTCTGAGACTTATGGAACATGAAGGTATAGTCCAATACCAACTGATAAAGCAATTTCGACACGGATCCTTAAACTGGAAGTGGTCGAAATAGTGCAATATTTTGAAAATAACGCAAAAATGGATGTTTTTTGGGGGGAGGGGGGGCGTGATTTCTCCGTCCGATATCAACGGATTAAACAAATTAAGTCAACGTTGGACTGCACGAGGATTGGGCTATCGTATGATACCCAATTCATACGGACACTATGAAAAGGCAGTAAAATATGTTACGCTGAAAATCAAGTATTTTCTGATTTTGAGGGTTTTTGGACGCCTGTATCTCGAAAACTGCTACAACGATTTTTCTTAAACTGTCTCTATCGAGAGTCAATTCGATAGTCTTTAGCATGGATCCATCCAATAAGACTTTCGAATAATTGGAATAGGACAAATAAGGGACTGAAAATCGAAAAAAGTCGAACAATTGTGAAATGTTGGAAAATGCTCTACTATTTTTTATTTTTTTATTTTAAGAGATTTTCAAATAAAATGATATATATTAAGATAGCTGACCTAATTACGGTTCTAACGATGTATAATATGTATGTAGTTATTGAAATGTTATTTTCAATATTTTGACATTTTGAACTCTTTTGAAAATAGGATTTCTCAAAAGTATTTTATCTTATCGTATAGTGTAGTATATCATTAGAAAGCCCTCTTCCCATTCAAACATTCGGATTCTCCGTCACATACCAGCGGACCAAAAACAATTAAAGTGCCGTTAGATAGCTTTGTTAATGGACTATCATATGGCATCTAAATAATACGATGAATAGAAAAAAAATATGGTACGCCGAAAATAAAGTATCAAGTGGCAAGATGGCGGACGTGAGAGGACGCTTGAAAATTCGGTCTGAGTAAATTTTATTTTATCCTCGTATGAAGGAACTACGGTCAAATATGTTCTAATCGATCGGTTCTGTATGTTTCTGTGCAATATCAAGACTATTATTTATGTGTATGGAAACATGTGGTCCCTACATTTGTGTAAGTTACATATCGGGGGAGATATTGAGACTCAGTCATTGTCTAACCATGGCGGATGATCGACACACTGTGACTAAGAGCTCACTACCAATAAAACCCAAAGAAACTAGGATCAAGTTACCATCGAGGACAAATGATTATGGTAAAAATTATCGTCACAATATGTCCAGTGCTTCTAGCCAGGAATCTCCTCTTCAACCTAAAACTGCGAAAATATCGGGTGAACAATCGGGTGAGCCAATAATCAATGAAGAGTCATCACTAAATCAACCAGGTACAGTTGACAACGCATTGTTTGATAGTAAAGCCTTTCACCAAGTCATTGAACAAGCTGTACAAACTGCAGTTGCTGGAATTGAACAAATTCTTCTATCATATGTCAGGGATCAGTTCCATGCATTCGATGAAAGACTATCTGAGGTTGAGCTAACACAAAGAAGCATAGGACTTGACGTTGATAATTCCACGAACGGTTTGAGGAAATAGGGGCTAATATAAAAGCGAAGGAAAGTGAGTGTAAACTATTAGCAAACAGATTAAACAACTTAGAACAATATACAAGGAAAGCCCATTTGTTAGTATTTGGGGTTAAAGAAAGGCCAAATAAAGATTCTGTCGAAATTGTCTGCAACTTAATCAAAGTTAAGCTAAAAATTGATAAACCAATCTCTATTGAGGTAGTTCATCGTGTCGGTCCTTTTCCCCGTGCTTCAAGTGGTGAATCTATTCCAAAATCGGTGAAACCCATGGGAATTATCGTCAGATTTTTGAGAAGGGACGAGTGACAATTAGTTGTTTCAAACAGACGAAAACTGGTCAAATCAGGTGTTTCTATCGTTGAAGATATGACAGTGGAGAACATTAGACTCTTAGATAAACTTCAAAATTACCAACTCGTAAATTCATCATGGTTCTCAAATGGAAAAGTTAAAGCACAGGGACATAATAATAATGTTTGTCGAGTGAAGTTAGTTCCAGAATTAGATGATCAGTTAATTAGGAAATTAAGTGATAAGAAGACTGACTGAACTGAATGTCACAGTGTCCTGACCTACATGTCTTCATTTCTTTTCTATACAGTGATCACAGTCTTTGTAACAGCGGTTATCCACACGTGTAACAGTAAACCTGGAAATCAACTCATTACTTTAGAAATAAAAACTCAACCCCGATTGACCCAGCATTTAAATTACACAAGTCATATTACTTTATATTTTGTGTGTCCCCATTTAATGATACGTACCAATACTAAACCTATATCAATTAATCATTTCTGTTAAAAAGTTTGTTTGAATATGTAGTGAAAATTACTCTGAATACCGACATTCTTGTACTACTTATACAAAATTCACATTTTTAATTGAAGACATGGTTATCAGTTAGAATAATTATACCCAGACGACTTAATCTGTAAACTTACTACCTAACCTACATCAACTGTTCATTTTATGGCAAGTTTGACTTGCACTTATGGTGAAGAGACAACTTGTATAAACATTAACAACTTACCTTGCATACCTACCACATTACCGATATCAGTTGATCATTTTTACTGAATATATCAATTGACCAATCTAATAGAAATATTAACTTAGATATGATTTAAAGCTGAACTCCGGTTACAAAAATACCGAAATAATGTAATAAAAAAAAGTTAACGCCCGCAAGCCGCCATACTTGTTTCCAACTTGTGAAATAAGTATAGCGGACATGGAGGCTTATGACCTGGAAAGGTTAGCCGATCTCACTTCCAGTTTGTTTCTCGTCAGCTAGCTATACACATCCGGCTTTATTCTCTTCACACGGTTCACTGATTGCTGTATTTTTCCCCAACAGTATACTAAATTATTGAAGATTGAACATGTCTGATCAGGTAAGACTGTAAATAGAGCTTTATGATATAATTCATCTGATATTACTTATATTACTTATAAATTATTTATTATTGTATATACTATTTCGCAATCTTGTTTGTATCAAATTTTGACTATTATTTGTATGTATGGAAAGGGCGTTTCTAGGTTTTTGAAACTTGTGCTCAATCCTTTTGATATTTGTCAATAAAATATGTTTAAATTATTTATTATTGTATATACTATTTCGCAATCTTGTTTGTATCAAATTTTGACTATTATTTGTATGTATGGAAAGGGCGTTTCTAGGTTTTTGAAACTTGTGCTCAATCCTTTTGATATTTGTCAATAAAATATGTTTAAAACAAGTACCACGGATCGACTATTGTAACTCTCCTTTGGCAAACATCCCTCAGCAGCAAATAAGACGTCTCCAGATTCTGCAGAATACTGCAGCCAGAATAGCAACCAAGACAAAGAAAATTGACCATATTACACCTGTACTAAAATCTCTCCACTGGCTTCCCATATCCTCAAGAATGAATTCAAACTCCTCCTGCTCGCCTACAAGTGTCTCCACAACCTTGCCCCAGTCTACCTATCAGAACTCCTTCCTCTCTACCAGCCATCATGGTCACTTCGCTCACAGAACCAACTTCTCTTCACAGCTTATTCTTTCTGTTAAGATTATTAAGCTTTCATAATACATATGAAAGCTTATTGTTTCGGTTAAGATTATTCCTATTATTATTAAGCTTTCATATTACATATGAAAGCTTAGTGTTTCTGTTAACATTTATATTATTTAGCTTTCATATTACATATGAAAGCTTATTCTTTCTGTTAAGATTATTAAGCTTTCATAATACATATGAAACCTTATTGTTTCTGTTAAGATTATTGTTTCTGTTAAAGTGCACTTAAAATGGCCCTGAAAATTTCTCTATGTGAGCAGTCCATGGTTATTTTATCCACTTTACGGCAAATTCACATCAATCCGACTAAAATTAATTCAGCTATCTTCATTCAAAGTCGTAAAAATAGACCTCTCGTAAAAACGACTTTGCCAATTATTGAAAACACTCTTAATCCCCTCAGACGCCAGTGACGTCACAGTGACCGAATGCATATTCGGAATGTTTATTCCTTAATTACCTATATACAGCCGGCGTGTGTATTCATTAACGCCTGACTGATTCCTTAATCCCCCTAATTAAATAAAACAATTGACTACGGAATAATTTGTTTTATAATTCATATTAATTCAAGATCCAATTTAGAATTTGTTTCATAATGTACGGTCGTTCTGTTTTCTCACGGCAGCGATTTTAATAAACTCTACCATCGTTTACGGTCTAAACGATTCGAGATACATTTTCGTCAGAAGTTTATTGTTCGAATTTAGAATCTGTTTCATTATGTACGGTCGTTCTGTTTACTCACGGCAGCGATTTTAATACAATCTACCATCGTGTGCAGTCCAAACGATTCGAGATACATTTTCGTCAGAAGAGTATCGTCGTTCTAATTTAGAATTTGTTTCATAATGTACGGTCGTTCATTTTCTCACGGCAGCGATGTCATACACTCCCAACTATTCGAGATACATTTTCGTCAAAAGAGTATTGTGGTTCGAATTTCCCCGAGTAAGAGAGTATAGGAGTTAAAAGATGTGGTCACGCAAAATATACGTCAAACATGATTGAAACGCGATTTGTAAATGACGATCCGTTATCGACGTACGATGCCTTTCTTTCTGCTTGCGAATTTGACTTTATTACTCTGAAATAGACCGCAAAAATGAAATACGAAAAAATATCTCAATATACGTTAGAATTAACAGATTGAGAAGGGTCACCTAACTATCTATGTGTATCGCAAGTGTAGTGTTGTTAATACCTGTCATTAATCAATCAGACTAAATTTGAACAGTGATTGGGTCATAAAGTAATTAAGAATGCTGATTAGGTAATTATCTTTTTCTTTGCTCAGCGATGTTTTTGTAATAAAGTAGCCTCGTATTATTTGTTGATTGGTGTTTAAACAACATCTAAATATAAATCATTCGATGGATATACGTTTGTGATAAGATAAGGTTATAATGTCTAACATCATTAAGCTTTCATATTACATATGAAAGCTTATTGTTTCTGTTAAGATTATTCCTATTATAATTTTTTGTGTTTTATCCACAAATCGGATTTCTCAGAATCTAACCATAGGATCTTTCTGAAACTTTTCCGTCCCCCCCCCAAAATGGGTGGTGGCTGATGATTAAATATATTTTCAAAACGTTTTACGAATCCGAAATCACCGAATTTTACGAACGAAAAAACTGAAAATGCGTAGCCGTAACTTTGTTATTTTTTGATCGATTTTACTATTTTTTTTTCTTTGAATACCTTGAAAAAAATCATTTTCATCTGCAGTTTCACATTTTCGAATTTCGAAAATTCGTCGCTGTGATTTCGAAGCGGAAGTTTAGACCAATTTGACAACTTTTTTAATAGTTGTACGATTTTCATGAAATGTAGCATGTAAGTAGATCTTACCAATGTGACTTCAAAAATATAATTAGAAATTTTCGAAATTATCTCCCCTTGACGAAATTAAGGATCAAATTATTCAAAAAAATTAAAGAAATATATGTCAGAATGACCTAATTTTTTTTTCGATACTAGACAAGTAATTACTGATTCGTACACTAAATATGGAGTTTGTCGATCAAACCGGAAGTGCCACCATCTTTAAAAGTGAAAAATCAATAAGGCTTTTTTGCTATTTTACTTACAGACTCGGGAGTTATATTTTCGGAATCCATGAAGGAATGCCTAAAAATCTATCGGATCAGAATTTTGATTTCGGTCACGTGATGGTCACCATTTTGAAATGAAAATGAAAAATAGAAGCAATTTGAAGAGCCGGGACTTTGGAACATAATAACTCTCCTTCGAATTAAGCTAGAATGTTCAAACTTGGTGTAGACGTTCACTAGGTCAATGTCATGATTGAGTTCAGAAATGAGCATTTTCTGCTTAGGGTAAGCAGAGATAAGCACGATAA
This sequence comes from Patella depressa, assembly GCA_948474765.1. Lineage (NCBI taxonomy): Eukaryota > Metazoa > Mollusca > Gastropoda > Patellidae > Patella > Patella depressa. The sequence goes on from OX419719.1 coordinate 34,640,223, forward strand.
CTTCGGTTATAATGAAGGGAGAGCGGTGAAACTCTTGTTAATCGAGTCAAATAGCTAGCCTGTTGTGTGAAATCGTTGTATCATTATTTTTCAAATATCAGGGATAGCAGAAAAAAAAGAGATCGAAAATCCAAAAAGTCGTATTTTTACGATTTGGGGCATTTTTAAATGTTCTTTACTCTTAAAGTCAACATAATATTTTTTGGAAGTTCTTCTACAGAGTCTTATCCGTAGTCTTTTATATGAAAACTTCGATCAACAGTCCAAAATATCAGAAGTAGAAGAATAAAAGGATCGAACATTGAAAACGGCACCCTTTCATCTGCTTAGGGATATTTTACGTGCACTCCAATGTGTACACGGGACCTTAGTTTTTCGTCCCATCCGAACGACTAGACAGCTGTCCTTGTCAGGCCCTCCGTTCTGCCTCACTGACAAGGGTGAACCATGCCGGAAAATCGAGAGGAACTTTCTCGGTGCAGAACTTTCTATTCAGGCCAAACGTTTATTGCATACGATTAAGCTGGTCAGTTGGAGCTTATTTCCAAAAGTTTTGTAATAACCGGTTGGTAATTAAAGTACCGTGCAAATTAAACTGTTAAAACATTAAATTTCGCCCGGTTGAAATGTTTCTTGCTATAAGTCAGCAATTTCCCGATTTTAGCGAGGCTGAATGGCTGAATGGTTAGCATACGCGTGCTTTATCTTAACGCCTGTCATTGAGTCAACCGGCGTCGTTTCGATTTCCAGGTTGCACTTGACATGGAGTATGGTGTCCAACCTCGTAGGTTTTCTCCGTGTCCTTCGGTTTCCTCCCACGGCTAAAGACCCGTACGCGCAAGGGAAGTTTAAAAAACATATGTTAGTCCCGAAATGACCTAGTTTGTGTCGAATGGACGTTGAGCCGCATTTCTCTCTTTCTCTTTTATTTTTAAAGTTTTGTAATAAGCGGTTGGTAATCAAAGGTATTATAAAAGTGATAAAACAGAAAATTTCGCCCGGTTGTAATGTTTCTCACTTTAAAGTCAGCAATTTGCCGATTTTAAGGGGCAAACGTTCGTTGCGAACAATTAAGCTGGTCAGGGGAGCTTATTTTAAAAAGTTTTATAATATTCGGTTGATAACTAAAGATACCGTGCAAATTAAACTGTTAAAATAGAAAATTTGGCCCGGTTGAAATGTTTCTCGCTGTAGGTCAGCAATTTGCCAAATTTATGGAGGTTACGTGGCTGAATGGTTAGCACCTGCGCTCTGTATCGCAACGTCTGTCATTGAGTCAACTGGCGTTGTTTCGATTGAAATGCCCTGTTGAAATGTTTCTTGCTATAAGTCAGCAATTTCCCGATTTTAGGGAGGCTGAATGGATAGCATGTGCGCGCTGTATCGTAACGTCTGTCATTGAGTCAAACGGCGTCAGTGCGATTTCCAGGTTGCATGTGACATGGAGTATGGTGTCCAATCTCGTGGGTTTTCTCCGTGTCCTTCGGTTTCCTCCCATGGCTAAAGACCCGTACGCGCAGGGGAAGTTTTTAAATAGAATTAAAAGACATATGTTAGTCCCGAAATGATCTCGTTTGTGTCAAATGGACGTTAAGCCGCATTTCTCTCTTTCTCTTTTATTTTTAAAGTTTTGTTATAATTGGTTGGTAATCAGAGGTACTGTAAAAGTGATAAAATAGGAAATTTCGCCCGGTTGTAATGTTTCTCACTTTAAAGTCAGCAATTTGCCGATTTTAGGGGGCAAACGTTTATTGCGAACGATTAAGCTGGTCAGAGGGAGCTTCTTTTTAAAAGTTTTGTGGTATTCGGTTGATAATTTGCACGTGACATGGAGTATGGTGTCCAACCTCGTGGGTTTTCACCGTGTCCTTCGGTTTCCTCTCACGGCTAAAGAGCCGTACGCGCAAGGGAATCTTTTAATAGAATTAAAAGACATATGTTAGTCCCGAAATGACCTCGTTTGTGTCGAATGGACGTTAAGCCGCATTTCTCTCTTTCTCTTTTATTTTTAAAGTTTATAATAATCGGTTGGTAATCAATGGTACTGAAAAATTGATAAAACAGAAAATTTCGCCCGTTTGTAATGTTTCTCACTTTAAACTCAGCAATTTGCCGATTTTAAGGGTCAAATGTTTATTGCGAACGATTAAGCTGGTCAGGGGGAGCTTATTTTGAAAAGTTTTGTAATATTCGAAAATTCGTCGCTGTGATTTTGAACCGGAAGTCGAGACCAATTTTACAACTTCTTTAATAGTTGTACTATTTTCATGAAATTTAGTATGTAAGTAGACATTACTGATGCGAATTGAAAAATGACTTGGGATCAGGGTCGAAATATTGTTATTTGAAAATGTCACATTTTCGAATTTTGTCTTTGATGTTTTTCGTGCCGATAAAGTTGTTTACGAGTGAAAAATCATAAAAACTTCGCTATATTTTGACCGATTTTAATGATTTTTTTTTCTTGGCGAGATTATTTACATGAACTATGACATGTGACAGGAAGTGACTGTGAATATGAAAGTTTTAATATCTGCTTTGCAGATCTAGTTTCAATTATTATAATTTTTTTGTGTGTGTTTTATCCACAAATCGGATTTCTCAGAATCTAACCATAAGATCTTTCTGAAACTTTTACCTATCCCCCCCCCAAAAAAAATGGGTGGTGGCTGTTGATTAAATATATTTTCAAAACATTTTACGTATCCGAAATCACCGAATTTTACGAACGAATGCATTTGACCTACAATGCTGCAACTTTGTGACTATTTGACCTATTTTACTAAATCTTTTTTCTTTGAGTACTTTGAGACAATTACTTTAAATCTGCAGTTTCAGATTTTCGAATTTCGAAAATTCGTCGCTGTGATGTCGAACCGGAAGTTTTGACCAATTTGACAACTTCTTTAATAGTTGAACGATTTTCATGAAATTTAGTATATAAGTAGATCCTACTGATGTGACTTCAAAAATATAATTAGAAATTTTCTAAACTATCTCCCCTTGACGAAATTAAGGATCAAATTTTTCAAAAAAATCAAAGAAATATATGTCAGAATGACCTAATTTTTTTTTTTAGATAATAGACAAGTAAGTACTGATTGTACACAAAATATTGAGTTTGTGGATCGAACCGGAAAGGCCGCCATCTTGAAACGTGAAAAATCACAAAGGCTTTTGCGATATTTTACTTACAGACATGGGTGTTAGATTTTCAGAAACCTTGAAGGAATGCCTAAAAATCTAAACGATCAGAATGTTCATTTCGGTCACGTGATGGTCGCCATTTTGAATTGAAAGTGAAAAATAGAAGGAATTTGAAGGGCCGAGAATTTGGAACACAATAACTCTCCTTCTAATTAAGCTAGAATGTTCAAACTTGGTGTAGACGTTCAGTAGGTCACCGTCTTGAGTGGGATCAAAGAGGAGCATTTTATGCTTAGGGTAAGCAGAGATAAGCAACCTGATTTGGTGATTCTTTAGGACACGATAACTTTGGTTATAATGAAGGGAGGGCAATGAAACTCTTGTCAATCGAGAGTCTAATAGCTAGCCTGTTGTGTGAAATCATTGTATCATTTTTTTTAAATGTCCGGGGTAGCCGAAAAAAAGAGATTGAAAATCCAAAATGTCGTATTTTTACAATTTGGAGCATGTTTAGAAGTCTTTCTCGTAAAGTCAACATGTGTTTCCTGCAAATCGGATTTCTCAGAATCTAACCATGGGATGTTTCTGAAGCTTTTACCTACCCCACCAAAAATGCGTGGTGGGTATTGATTAAATATATTTTCAAAACGTTTTAAGCATTCGAAATCACCGAATTTTACGAACGAATGAATTTGACCTGCATTACTGTAACTCTGTGACTATTTAACCTATTTTACTAATTCTTTTTTCTGTGAGTACCTTGACAAAAATCATTTTCAACTGCAGTTTCAGATTTTCGAATTTCGAAAATTCGTCGCTGTGATTTCGAACCGGAAGTTGAGACCAACTTGACAACTTATTTAATAGTTGTACGATTTTCATGAAATTTAGTATGTAAGTGGATCTTACCGATGCAACTTTAAAGATGTCCTTAGGAATGTTTTAAATTATCTCCCCTTGGTGAGATTAAGGATCAAAGTTTTAAAAAAAAAATCGAAGAAATATAGGTCAGAATGACCTGATTTTTTATTTGGATACTAGATAAGTAAATACTGATTCGTACACCAAATATTGAGTTTGTGACTTGAGCCGAAAGTGCCGCCATCTTGAAGCGTGAAAAATCATTAAGGCTTTTGCGATATTTTACTTACAGACATGGGAGTTACATTTTCGGAATCCTTGAAAGAATGCCTAAATATCTATACGATCAGAGTTTTGATTTCGGTCACGTGATGGCCACCATTTCGAACTAAATATGGGAACAGGTGAAAAATCGACATTAACGAGCACGTAAATGAAAGAAATAAGCCGTAGTTTGAAGAATATGTCTCCTATTTCCAAAATGAATAAATTTCTGGGTAGCCGGGATCAGGGTCGAAATATTGTTATTTAAAAATGTCACATTTTCGAATTTTGTCTTTGATGTTTTCCGTGCCGATAAAGTTGTTTACGAGTGAAAAATCATAAAAACTTCGCTATATTTTGACCCATTTTAATGATTTTTTTTTTCTTGATGAGATTATTTACATGACCTATGACATGTGACAGGACGTGACTGTGAATATGAAAGCTTTAATATCTGAAAGCCTATTGAGATTACTAAAATTATTATTATTATTAAGCTTTCATATTACATATGAAAGCTTATTGTTTCTGTTAAAGTTATTAAACTTTTATATGTATTACATATGAAAGCTTATTGTTTCTGTTAAAGTTATTAAGCTTTCATATGTATTGTTTCTTTTAAAGTTATTATTATTATTTTTGTGTGTGTGTGTTTTCTGCAAATCGAATTTCTCAAAATCTATCCATAGGATCTTTCTGAAAGCCTTTTGAGATTACTAAAATTATTTTTATTATTAAGCTTTCATATTACATATGAAAGCTTATTGTTTCTGTTAAAGTTATTAAGCTTTCATATGTATACTATTCAAAAAAAGTAGGGGATATTTGATTTTGGGGGCATAATACTAAAATATGCAAATGACTACGAAAAAAGTTACTATAGAACCTAACAGAAGAAACATTTCCAGTTACATGTGACGCCCAAACGCCCCAATAGCTACCGCATGGAATGCATGTGATGCTTGGGATCATCATGGGGGTCCAACCCAAGATTTGCACGACTCTGACTTTGAATGCTACAGTCATTGTGGCATTGAATTCCAGGGTGGAAACATCAGTTTAATTGTTTTAGTGACCAGAAAACAAATTTTGATATTCGTCGGCTTACCCAAAATGAAAGGTTACGTACCCTTGGCATGCTACAGATCGGCACAACACAGGCGGTTGTGGCGCGGACGATGAATGTTTCTCAGTCTGTCATAAGCAGGCTATGGTCCAGATACCGTGATACACAATCTGTACAGGACAGACCACGCTCAGGTCGACCAAGGGCGACAACTCAAGCCCAGGATCGATTTATCCGTACCTTGGCCTTGAGAAATCGTGTCATCACAGCAAATCAAATCAGCGCTCGTCTTCAAACAGACACTGGTGTGAGAGTGAGTGGCCAGACGATTCCGAATCGACTGCATAGGGGTCACCTTCGCGCCCGACGTCCTCGCGTGATCCCTTGTTTGAGAGATCATCACATTCAGGCAAGACGTCGTTGGTGTAGGGGTCGTCAACACTGGGATAATCGACGCTGGAGCAATGTGATGTTTTCAGATGAGTCAAGGTTCACTGTTGATTTTTTGGACAGACGTAGGAGGGTGTGGCGTCGTCAAAACGAGCGCTTCCAAGACGTTAAAGTCACCAGACATGATCGATTTGGGGGTGGTTCTGTTATGGTGTGGGGAGGCATCACTGTTGCTGGAAGAACGGCTTTACATGTTGTTGCAGGGCGTGTTATAGGCCAGTACTACCGGGACAACATCTTGGCAGTCCATGTTGTGCCGTTCGCACGACGTCATGGCCGCCGTTTCATCTTCCAGGATGACAACGCAAGATGTCACAGGGCCAGGATCGTTACAGGTTACCTCCAACAACAGAACATCACCACATTGGCCAGCACTGAGTCCCGACCTCTCCCCCATCGAGCATGTCTGGGACATGCTTGGACAGAGGTTACGTCAACGTCAACAACGTCCTGCCAATGTCCAAGAACTTGCTGCTGCGTTGCAACAGGAATGGGACAATCTGGACCCAAATGACCTTAGACGTCTCATTAGGAGTATGACACGTCGGATCAATGCTTGTTTGGCAAACAGAGGAGGAATTACCCGTTACTGACTTTGTTGTAATGCTGTGGTAACTTTGCTGTTTGACCCCGGGTATCATTTTACCCTTATAATGGTCAGACTGTGCCTAACGATCATTTGGAATAAATCGATGAATGTGAACTTCATTTCATTTTGTCATTTGTTTCTTCGTCAGTTTCATTAGGTGACTTTAATAACACTTAAAAATCAAATATCCCCTACTTTTTTTCTTTTAAAGTTATTATTATTATTTTTTTTGTGTGTGTGTTTTCTGCAAATCGGATTTCTCAGAATCTATCCATAGGATCTTTCTGAAATTTTGACCCACCACCCAAAAATGGGGTGCGAACCTTGATTAAATATATTTTCAAAACGTTTTACGAATCCGAAATCACCTAATTTTACGAACGAATGCATTTGACCTACAATGCTGTAACTTTGTGACTATTTGATCTATTTTACTAATTCTTTTTTCTTTGAGTATCCAAAGACATTTACTTCAAATCTGCAATTTCGGATTCCCGAATTTCGAAAATTCGTTGCTGTGATTTCGAACAAGAAATTTACACCAACTCGACAACTTCTTTAAAAGTTGTACGATTTTCATGAAATTTTATATGTAAGTAGACCTTAATGACTTGAAAAATGACTTTAGAAATTTTCTAACTTATCTCCCCTTTGAGACATTAAGGATCAAATTTTTAAAAAAAATTGACGAAATATAGCTCAGAATGACCTGATGTTTTTTATTCGATACTAGACAAGAAATTACTGATTCGTACCCAAAATATGGAGTTTGTCGATCGAACCGGAAGTGCCACCATCTTGAAACGTGAAAAATCCCTAAGGTTTTTTTGATATATTACTTACAGACACGGGAGTTATATTTTCTGAATCCTTGAGGGATAGCCTAATAATTGTTCAGAGCAGAATTTTGATTTGGGTCAATTGATGGTTGCCATTTTGAAGTGAATATGAAAAGTATTAGCAATTTGAAGGGCTGAGACTTTGAAACATAATATCTCTCCTTCTAATTGAGCTAGAATGTTCAATCTTGGTGTAGACGTTCACTAGGTCAATGTCATGATTGAGTTCAAAGATGAGCATTTTCTGCCTAGGGTAAGCAGAGATAAGCATGCTGATTTGTTGATTCAGAGCAGAATTTTGATTTGGGTCAATTGATGGTTGCCATTTTGAAGTGAATATGAAAAGTATTAGCAATTTGAAGGGCTGAGATTTTGAAACACAATATCTCTCCTTCTAATTGAGCTAGAATGTTCAATCTTGGTGTAGACGTTCACTAGGTCAATGTCATGATTGAGTTCAAAGATGAGCATTTTCTGCCTAGGGTAAGCAGAGATAAGCATGCTGATTTGTTGATTCTTTAGCGCATGATAACTTCGGTTATAATGAAGGGAGGTGAAACTTTTGTCAATAGAGAGTCTAATAGCTAGCCTGTTGTGTGAAATCATTGTATCATGTTATTTAAATATCAGGGATAGCCGAAAAAAAGAGATTGAAAATCCAAAAAGTTGTATTTTTACAATTTCGAGCATGTTTAGAGGTCTTTCCGTAAAGTCAACATAATATTTTGTGGGAACTTCTTCTACAAAGAGTCTTATTGGTGGTCTTTATGAAACCATTGATCAACAGTCCAACATATCAGGAGTAGAAGAATAAAAGGATCGAACATTGAAAACGGCACCCTTTCATTGTTAAGCGAAACATGCAGTGTGGGTGACTACAATCTACACATTTAGTCATCGTATAGAGCTTATTCAACAGTATCGAATTCCAACTGCTAAGGATATTTTACGTGCACTCCAATGTGTACACGGGACTTTGGTTTTTCGTCCCATCCGAACGACTAGACAGCTGTCCTTGTCAGGCCCTCCGTTCTGCCTCACTGGCAAGGGTGAACCACGCCGAAAATCGAGATGAACTTTCTCCGTGCAGAACTTTCAATTCAGGCCAAACGTTTATTGCATACGATTAAGCTGGTCAGTTGGAGCTTATTTTCAAAAGTTTTGTACTAATCGGTTGGTAATTAAAGTACCGTGCAAATCAAACTGTTAAAACAGAAAATTCCACCCGGTTGAAATGTTTTTTGCTATAAGTCAGCAATTTCCCAATTTTAGGGAGGCTGAATGGCTAAATGGTTAGCATGTGCGCGCTATATTGTAACGTCTGTCATTGAGTCAACCGGCGTCGTTTCGATTTCCAGGTTTCACGTGACATGGAGTATGGTATCTAACCTCGTGGGTTTTCTCCGTGTCCTTCGGTTTCCCCCCAACAGCTAAAGACCAGTACGCGCAGTGGAAGTTTTTAAATAATATTGAAAAACATATGTTAGTTCCGAAATGACCTAGTTTTTGTCGAATGGACGTTAAGCCGCATTTCTCGCTTTCTCTTTTATTTATAAAGTTTTGTAATAATCGGTTAATAATCAAAGATATTGTAAAAGTGATAAAACAGAAAATTTCGCCCGGTTGTAATTTTTCTCACTTTAAAGTCAGCAATTTGCCGATTTTAAGGGGCAAACATTTATTGCGAACGATTAAGCTGGTCAGGGCGAGCTTATTTTTAAAAGTTTTGTAATATTCGGTTAATAACTAAAGGTACGGTGCAAATTAAACTGTTAAAATAGAAGATTTCGCCCGGTTGAAATGTTTCTCGCTGTATGTCAGCAATTTGCCCGTCTTCATTAGCATATTTTAGGAGCAGAACAGTAGGACATTAAACCCCATTCAATTTCATTTCATTTTCTCTATGTTGCTTATTTATTACAGTGGATAAATGTTTTTCTGGTTCTATTAATTATTTAATTTCTGCATAGAAATCTTGCTTTGACCAGTTTTTTGTTATTGCAGAGTGCCATTCTTGTATATTGCAGTCTATGACCCTTTGTTCAAAACATGCTTAAGAAGTTGTCACGATTTCCTACTTATAACCAAACATATTGGAAACCATAATTATATAACATATCTCTAATTTTGGAAGCCCGATTACAGCTATACAAGTTTCAGTTATTTCCCTTTAGTTTAAAGATTATTTTTTCGCCCGGGTGCAATGTTTCTCACTACATTTAAATTTGTAACTTTATGAGTTTTTTGACCGATTTTGATAATTATGTCTTTATAATTTTCCAAATTTACATATTTAACGTAAATATTCAAACAGTTGAGTTCAACCTGATTCAAAAAGTTTTAGTTTTGTTCAAAGTTATCTCATTTAATTTTTCGATATTTTCTTATCATTTTCATTTCATTTTTCTGAAAGTTTTGAGGTGGGAAGTCATCCCGATTACAGCAACACAAGTATCAGTTATTTCCCTTTAGTTTTCAGATTATGCAATGTTTCATACTAAATTTAAACTTGTAACTTTGCGAGTTTTTGACCAATTTTAATATTTTGTTATTCTTATCCTTTTATTTGAGATACTTGATATAATCGATGACACGTGATGATGAATATGAAATTTTTTCTTATCAGCATGGGACAGTAGCAGATCTAGTTAAGCTTTCATATTACATATGAAAGCTTATTGTTTCTGTTAAAGTTATTAGGCTTTCAGACTTTCGTCTGAAAGCCTATTGTGATTGCTAAAATTATTATTATTTATTATTATTATTTTATTTTTCGGAGGAGCCTATTTCTCAGTGTCTGTAACAGATACAGATCTGGGACATAATTTTCTATCAGGAAACCATACGGTGGCTACTCCATCGACTGTATTTGAAACTTCTGCGCAGAACGGAAGTGGCCGAATTTCGTGCGGTGCCAACAAATTAAAAAACGGTCGTAGATTCGTCAATTCTGTACCTATTTTCATACAAATTACATTTTTGGAAACCTTGAGTCTTTTCTCGGACGATAGCAGTAGAAAATTTTGCAATTTCGAAACTTCGCCGCTGACTTCTAGCGTTCGAAAAATGAAAATATATTGTTTAAGACACATTTTTTGTTATTTTTCAAAATTTTCAAATTTGACCTACATTATTGGATACCTGAAGGCAATCCGGTTCCAGTAATATAAGTTCCATTCAGAGTTATCGCCCTATATTTTTCGATTTTTTTCGAATTTTCTTCACATTTTGTGAGCTTAAGTTTCGTTTTACGGCCGGATCGACGTAATATGGTCAAACCACCGTTTAAAGCAATTTCCATAACAATCCGTAAACCGGAAGTAGTCGAAATAATATGCGATATTTTGAAAAAAATGTGAAAAATTGATGTTTTGGGTAAAAACACGATTTCTCCGTCCGATATCAACGGATTAAACAAATTAAGGTATCATTTGGTCGGGCGGTGATTGGACCACTGAATGATATCCAATTCGTACGGATACGATGAGCAGTAAGCAAAATATGGCACGCTGAAAATCAAGTATTTTCTGATTTGGAGCGTTTTTAGATGCCTGTATCTCGAAAACTGCGCCACAGTTTTTTATGAAACTTTCTTTATCGAGAGACCTTGCGGTAGTCTTGTGTATGAAACATTCCATTACGACTTTGAAATATCTGGAATAGGTGAAAATCAAAAAAAAGTCGAAATATCGTGAAATTTTGGAAAATGCTCTACTATATTTTCATTTTAAGAGATTGTATATTCAGATAGCTGACCTAATTACGATTCTAACGATATATGATATGCATGTAGTTATTGAAATTTAATTTTCGATATTTTAAATTTTTTGCATTTTTGGCACTTTTGAACATAGGATTTCTCAGGGGCATTTTATCTGATCAGATAATGTAATATATCATTACAGAGTCCTGTAGCTATTTTAGTGCCCAAACCGGCTATTAAAACTATTCCGACAATAATAACCATACCGGAAGTATTCAAAAAATGAAAAAAAAAGGTTAAAAACATAGTCGCACTTGCGAAAACTTGATTTCTCCCTTAGGTAATAGCGGACCAAAAGAACTAAAGTGTCGCTGGATAGCCCTATTAATGGACCATCATATGGTATCTAAATAATACGATTTCGATGGTAAGGAAATAAATTATTGTATGCCAAAAATCTAGTATTTTCCGATTTTTTTTAACATTCTGGGACGCCCTTTTCTCGAAAACGACGCCTACGATTTTTCTTAAACTTTTCTTACTCAAAGTCCTATCGGTTGTCTATATAGTGAATCCAAAATGAAAAGCATTGAAATAATATAGGTGGTCCAAAAATGGCCTCAAACTTTGAAAAAAATTGAAAAATCGTTAAATTTTTGTAAATGCTCTTTAATTTATCTTTTTTTCCAAAACTACTAAATGGATGTTTCTGACACTTCTGGTACAGAAAGTTAAGTATCCAAAGAACTTCGTAAAGCTATCACGACAATGATCGTAAAACCGGAAGTAGTCGAAAAAATGTCCCATATTTTGAAAAAAAATATTTTTTTTACGAAAACCTTTTTTATTTATGAATATTTTTTGATGATATTTTACACAGGGTTAAAATATCATCCTACTTGAGCAGGAATGAGAAAAAAAATTGTCTCGGTAATTTGCGTTAGCCGCCATCGGCTAATTTAGTTTTTCGTAACCAGAAAAACTATTTATTGTTCGATTTGTATAAAACAAAGTTCATATGCTCTGTGGTCCCAATTGTAATTTTTTTTTGTTGCGGTGAAATTTTTCTGTAGTGACGTAATATTAACAAAAACTACAATTTTGACAGTTCGGTACCACTTTTTGAAAGCAAATATTATTATTTTCAAAACTGATATGCCTAAAAGGATGCACCCTGCAAAGGTGCACAAAATCTTTAGCTCAGATTTTTTAATTTCAATTCCATTTTCGGGCAATTTCGAATAAAATGTAAAATAAAGTGTAAAATTCAGTTATTTACAATTCATTCAGCGTCTTCATATTTTGAAATATTTATTTGTTATTTTCATAAACTCGTAGCATTAATCCAGACGAAGAGAATGTATGCTAAAATTAGTTTGTAATATGAGCAGTTGCAGAGAAATATGCAATTTACCATGCATCACTTTTCACATTATTTTGCCTATAAAAGAGTGAATTATTATTTGATTTGCAATATTTTTTTCCATTTGATGCCTAATGCCAATTTGGACTAGGTCAAGCCAATTTTACATTTTCACTGTGACCGGAAATGACGTCATTTGGGCAAAAACTGTATTTTTAACCTAAAAAACAAATATTTCATTTAAATGAGTCTGCCTGATAATCCTTTTAAAATGATGATATTTGATTCCCATCAACGAATAGAATGAAGCCATACGACCATACAGATTTCACAAAATGGTTTCTAACTTGTACGGTTACAGAGAAATAGGCGATCTTCTATAAGTCACTTTTCAAGGTTTTTGGTTTATAAAAGTGTCAATTATTATTCGATTTTCATAAAATTTGCACCACTTGATGCCTTATGCCATTTATGAATCCTATGAACTAATTTAACATTTTCAATATCACCGGAAGTAATGTCATTTTTGCAAAAAAACGTATTTTAGTTTTCAAAACGAACATGATTTGAAGTGATTTATATTTATGATTCGTTTAACTTTATAATGTTTATTCTAAGGGTCATTTAAATTGAATCAATAAAATCATATTGATGCCAAGAAAAGGCTTCTAGCATATCCCCTTGTCGAGAAATAGCCAATTTTCCCAGGGTCACTTTTTAAGTTTTTTTACCTTCTTAATTTCAGATTATGGGTTATAGGTTAATTATTTATTGCCCGATATGTATAAAACAAAGTTTGTACTTTTGAGGGGGTTGGGATGGCCTAGTGGTCTAGAGTGCCACGCTTCGACCTCTAGCTGGCCGATCACCTCTGGCTTGCGGCTGTGGTTTCGAGCCCTGGTGTGAGCGTATGTGGAGATAGGGGCGCCTTCTCAACCTCGTGGGTTTCCTCCGGGCACTCCCGTTTCCTCCCACTGCTAAAGACCCCTACGCGCAAGCGAATTATTGAAATAAAATTGAACCATATGTTAGTCCCGAAATGACCTAGTTTGTGTTGAGTGGACGTTAAACCCCATTTCTCTCTCTCTCTCTCTCTTGTACTGCGAATTTTCGGCTTTTTTTTCACATATAAATTTTTGGGGGCTCCCCGGAAGTGACGTAATTTTGCCATAATTTACAATTTTCACCGGTCTTTTCGCCAGCAAATATTACTTTTACAAATGAGGGAGGGTATCACTGAAGAAAACCAACTAAAGTACTGTTTGGTAGCTCAATGGATCGGTTATAGTATAACAAACTTCCTGTCTCATTCCTGAAAGCCGGTTCAGTGCTGCTTGCAGGTCTAGTTATTATTATTTTTTGTGTGTGTGTGTTTTCTGCAAATCGGATTTCTCAGAATCTATCCATAGGATCTTTCTGAAATTTTGACCTACCCCCCCCCCCCCCAAAAAAAATGGGGTGCGAACGTTGTTTAAATATATTTTCAAAACGTTTTACAATCCGAAATCACGGAATTTAAAGAACGAAAAAACTGACAATGCATAGTCGTAACTTTGTTATTTTTTGACCGATCTTACTAGTTCTTTTTTCTTTGAATACCTTGAAAAAAAATCATTTTCATCTGCAGTTTCACATTTTTGAATTTCGAAAATTCGTCGCTGTGATTTCGAACCGGAAGTTTAGACCAATTTAACAACTTCTTTAATAGTTGTACGATTTTCATGAAATTTAGTATATAAGTAGATCCTACCAATGTGAATTATCTCCCCTTGACGAAATTAAGGATACAAATTTTCAAAAAAATCATCGAAATATAGGTCAGAATGACCTGATTTTTTTTTGGATTCTAGATAAATAATTACTAATTTGTACGCAAAATATGAAGTTTCATTGTTAAGCGAAACATGCAGCGTGGGAGACTACAATTTGCACATTTAGTCATCGTATAGAGCTTATTCAACAGTATCGAATTCCAGCTGCTTAGGGATATTTTACGTGCACTTCAATGTGTACACGGGACCTTGGTTTTTCGTCCCATCCGAACGACTAGACAGCTGTCCTTGTCAGGCCCTCCGTTGTGTCTCACTGACAAGAGTAAACCACGCAGGAAAATCTAGATGAACTTTGTCGGTGCAGAACTTTCAATTCACGCCAAACGTTTATTGCATACGATTAAGCTGGTCAGTTGGAGCTTATTTTCAAAAGTTTTGTAATAATCGGTTGGTAATTAAAGTACCGTGCAAATTAAACTGCTAAAACAGAAAATTTCGCCCGGTTGAAATGTTTCTTGCTATAAGTCAGCAATTTTAGGGAGGCTGAATGACTGAATGGATAGCATACGTGCGCTGTGTCGTAACGTCTGTCATTGAGTCAACCGGCGTCGTTTCGATTTCCGGGTTGCACGTGACATGGAGTATGGTGTCCAACCTCGTGAGTTTTCTCCGTGTTCTTCGGTTTCCTCCCACTCCTGAAGACCAGTACGCGCAAGGGGAGTTTTTCAATAAAATTAAAAAACATATGTTAGTCCCGAAATAACCTAGTTTGTGTCGAATGGACGTTAAGCCGCATTTCTCTCCTTCTGTTTTATTTTTAAAGTTTTGTAATAATGGGTTGGTAATCCATGGTACTGTAAAAGTGATAAAACAGAAAATTTCGCCCGGTTGTAATGTTTCTCATTTTAAAGTCAGCAATTTGCCGATTTTAAGGGGCAAACGTTTATTGCGAACGATTAAACTGGTCAGGGGGAGCTTATTTTTAAAAGTTTTGTAATATTCGAAAATTCGTCGCTGTGATTTCGAACCGGAAGTTGAGACCAACTTGACAACTTCTTTAATAGTTGTACGATTTTCATGAAATTTAGTATGTAAGTAGACATTACTGATGCGACTTGAAAAATGACTTTTAAAATTTTCTAAATTATCTCCCCTTGGTGAAATTAAGAATCAAATTTTTCAAAAAAATCATCGAAATAAAGGTCAGAATGACCTATTTTTTTTCTTTTCGATACTAGACAAATAATTATACTGATTCGTACACAAAACATGGAGTTTGTCGATCGAACCGGAAGTGCAACCATCTTGAAACGTGAAAAATCAATAGAACGTGCGATATTGCACTTACAGACATGGGACTTACATTTTCTGAATCCTTGAAGGAAAACCTACAAAACGTTCAGAGCAGAATTTTGATTTATGTCAGCTGATGGTCGCCATTTTGAATTGAATATGAAACATAGTGAAAAATCGACATTTACGGACTTGTAAACAAACACAATAGGGCATAGTATGTTCAATGCGTCTCCTATATCTAAAATTTAATACATTTCGGGATAGTCGGGATACGGGTCGAAATTTTGGTATTTGTATATTTCAAAAATTCGAATTTCGCCTTTGATGTTTTCGTGCCGATAAAGTTGTATATGAGTGAAAAATCACATTAATTTCGCTAGATTGTGACCGATTTTAATGATTTATTTTTTCTTGTTCGGATTATTTATATGACCCATGACATGTGACAGGAAGTGATTGTGAATATGAAAGCTTTCATATCTGCATGGGACAGTAGCAGATCTAGTTAAGCTTTCATATTACATATGAAAGCTTCTTGTTTCTGTTAAAGTTATTATTAAGCTTTCATATTTCATATGAAAGCTTATTGTTTCTGTTAAGATTGTTATTATTTTTTTTTTGTGTTTTTCATGCAAATCGGATTTCACAGAATCTAACCATAGGATGTTTCTGAAACTTTGACCTACCCCCCCAAAAATGGGTGGTGACTGTTGATTAAATATATTTTGAAAACGTTTTGCGAATTCGAAATCACCGAATTTTACGAACGAAAAAACTGACAATGCATAGTCGTAACATTGCTATTTTTTGACCGATTTTACTAATACTTTTTTCTTTGAATACCTTGAAAAAAATCAATTTCATCTGCAGTTTCACATTTTCGAATTTCGAAAATTCGTCGCTGTGATTTCGAACCCGAAGTTTAGACCAATTTGACATCTTCTTTAATAGATGTACGATTTTCATGAAATTTTGTATATAAGTAGATCTTACCCATGTGATTTCAAAAATATAATTAGAAATTTTCTAAATTATCTCCCCTTAGTGAAATAAAGGATCAATTTTTTTTAAAAAATCGTCGAAATATAGGTCAGAATGACCTAATAAAAAAAAAAATTTCGATACTCGACAAGTAATTACTGATTCTAACCGGAAGTGCCACATAATCTAACACATAATCTAACCGGAAGTGCCACCATCTTGAAACAAGAAAAATCCCTAAGGCTTTTTTTGCTATTTCACAAATTTACAGACACGGGAGTTATATTTTCTAAATCCTTGAAGGATGGCCCAAAAATCGCTGGGAGCAGAATTTTGATTTAGGTCAACTGATGGTTGCCATTTTGAAGTGAATATGAAAAGTAGTAGCAAGTTGTAGGGCCGAGACTTTGAAACACAATAACTCTCCTTCTAATTGAGCTAAAATGTTCAATCTTCATGTAGACGTTCACTGGGTCAATGTCATGATTGAGTGCAAAGATGAGCATTTTCTGCCTAGGGTAAGCAGAGATAAGCATGCTGATTTGTTGATTCTTTAGGGCACAATAACTTCGGTTATAATGAAGGGAGGATGGTGAAACTCTTGTCAATCGAGAGTCTAATAGCTAGCCTGTTGTGTGAAATCATTGTATCATTTCTTTTAAATATCAGGGGTAGCAGAAAAAAGAGATCGAAAATCCAAAAAGTCGTATTTTTACGATTTGGAGCATTTTTAAAGGTCCTTTTCTCTTAAAGTCAACATAATATTTTTTGGGAACTTCTTCTACAAAGAGTCTTATCGGTAGTCTTTTATATGAAACCATCTATCAACAGTCCAAAATATCAGGAGTAGAAGAATAAAAGGATCGAAAATTGAAAACGGCACCCTTTCATTGTTAAGCAAAACATGCAGTGTTGGTGGCTACAATCTGCACATTTAGTCATCGTATGGAGCTTTTTCAACAATATCGAATTCCAACTGCTAAGGGATCTTTTACGTGCACTCCAATGTGTACACGGCGGGTTGGGGGACACGCCAGAAAATCGAGATGAACTTTCTCGGCCAATGCAGGGATCGAACACCCGACCTCCTGGCTAGCAGGCCAACGCCTTAGCCACATAGTGTGGACACCCATTGTACATTTCATCCGTCAAATCAAATCATTTCATTGAATTAGACCAATAATTAATTATTCTTAATATAAAACTTTATTTTAATATTAGTCTGGCATTATTAAATCCTAATTTTATTGGTCTTTTTTAAAATTAAACTTTCATTTAACTATGAATAGCCCTTAACGTGTCTCTTTAAAACAATTAAATACTCTAAAACAAACATAAAAAATCAATAAGCGGGTCAATTCAGGTAAGTATAACTACGGGTTCTGTCCACCCCCTCTCGTCTACGGCCATACCACGTTGAAAACACCAGTTCTCGTCCGATCACTGAAGTTAAGCAACGTCTGGCCCGGTCAGTACTTGGATGGGTGACCGCCTGGGAACACCGAGTGCTGTAAACGCCTTTTTAAAACCGACAAAAAACAAAAAAAAAATCAATAAGCGGGTCAATTCAGGTAAGTATAACTACGGGTTCTGTCCACCTTCTCTCGTCTACGGCCACGCCATGTTGAAAACACCAGTTCTCGTCCGATCACTGAAGTTAAGCAACGTCGGGCCCGGTCAGTACTTGGATGGGTGACCGCCTGGGAACACCGGGTGCTGTAGACGCCTTTTTAAAACCGAAAAAAAAAAAAAAAAAAAATCAATAAGCGGGTCAATTCAGGTAAGTATAACTACGGGTTCTGTCCACCTTCTCTCGTCTACGGCCATACCACGTTGAAAACACCAGTTCTCGTCCGACCACTGAAGTTAAGCAACCTCGGGCCCGGTTAGTACTTGGATGGGTGACCGCCTGGGGACACCGGGTGCTGTAGCGCCTTTTTGCCCTGATTTTTCGTGAAAAAATCAATTTTCCGCCAATCAGACCACAGTGCGCACTCTTTTGCACCACTCCAGCTCTCCGCTCGGCCCGTCTCCCCAGGGAAAAAGAAACAAAAAGAATTTGAGTAAGCACAAGTATGGGTTCTGTCCACCTTCTCTCGTCTACGGCCACACCACGTTCAAAACACCAGTTCTCGTCCGATCACTGAAGTTAAGCAACGTCTGGCCCGGTCAGTACTTGGATGGGTGACCGCCTGGGAACACCGGGTGCTGTAGACGTCTTTTTAAAACCGACCCCCCCCCCAAAAAAAAAAATCAATAAGCGGGTCAATTCAAGTAAGTATAACTACGGGTTCTGTCCACATTCTCTCGTCTACGGACATACCACGTTGAAAACATCAGTTCTCGTCCGATCACTGAAGTTAAGCAACGTCGGGCCCGGTTAGTACTGGGAACACCGTGTGCTGTAGACGCCTTTTTGCCCTAAACTCATTAATTTACCATTTTGTTGTGAGCGGCTTGTTATTCTTCCTATATGACATATTGCACGTGTCTGATTTCAAAGGGGGCGGGGGGGTGGCTGAATGGTTAGCACGCGCGCCTGTCATTGAGTTAACTAGCGTGTTTTCGAATGCCCGGGTGTACGTGACAAGGAGTAAGGTCGCCTGTCCAACCTGCCATTTTTAATTTTTTTCCGGCAATTTTCATTTCATTTTCTCATCGGTCTCATTACAGTTATACAAGTTTCGGTTATTTCCCTTTAGTTTTCAGATTATTGTTATGCCTGGGTGCAATGTTTCATATTATATTTAGACTTGTAATTTTGCGAGTTTTTGACCAATTTTGATAATTTTTTCTTCTTATCGTTTTATTTAGGATACTTGATACAATCGATGACACGTGTGTGTTTTCTGCAAATCGGATTTCTCAGAATCTATCCATAGGATCTTTCTGAAATTTTGACCTACCCACCCAAAAATGGGGTGCGAACGTTGTTTAAATATATTTTCAAAACGTTTTACGAATCCGAAATCACCGAATTTTACGAACCAAAAAATTGACAATGCATAGTCGTAACTTTGTTATTTTTTGACCGATCTTACTAATTTCTTTTTTCTTTGAATACCTTGAAAAAAAATCATTTTCATCTGCAGTTTCATATTTTTGAATTTCGAAAATTCGTCGCTGTGATTTCGAACCGGAAGTTTAGACCAATTTGACAACTTCTTTAATAGTTGTACGATCTTCATGAAATTTAGTATATAAGTAGATCCTACCGATGTGATTTCAAAAATATAATTAGAAATTCGTCGCTGTGATTTCGAACCGGAAGTTTAGACCAATTTGACAACTTCTTTAATAGTTGTACGATCTTCATGAAATTTAGTATATAAGTAGATCCTACCGATGTGATTTCAAAAATATAATTAGAAATTTTCAAAATTATCTCCCCTTTACGAAATTAAGGATGAAAATTTTCAAAAAAATCATCGAAATATAGGTCAGAATGACCTGATTATTTTTTTTGATACTAGATAAGTAATTACTGATTTGTACACAAAATACGAAGTTTGTCGATGGAACCGGAAGTGCCACCATCTTGAAACGTGAAAAATCCCTAAGGTTTTTTTACTATTTTACTTACTGACACGGTAGTTATATTTTCGGAATCCTTGAAGGTTGGCCCGAAAATCGCTGGAAGTAGAATTTTGATTTAGGTCTACTGATGGATTCCATTTTGAAGTGAATATGAAAAGTAGTAGCAATTTGAAGGGCCGAGACTTTGAAACACAATAACTCTCCTTCTAATTAAGCTAGAATGTTCAAACTTGGTGTAAACGTTCACTACGTCAATGTCATGATTGAGTTTAAAGATGAGCATTTTCTGCTTAGGGTAAGCAGAGATAAATATGCTAATTTGTTGATTCTTTAGGGCACGATAACTTTGGTTATAATGAAGAGAGGGCGGTGAAACTCCTGTCAATCGAGAGTCTAAAAGCTAGCCCGTGAAATCATTGTATCATTTTTTTTAAATTTCAGGGATAGCATAAAAAAAGAGATCGAAAATCGTAAATTCGTATTTTTACGATTTTGAGCATTTTTAATGTTCCTTTTCTCTTAAATCAACATAATATTTTTGGGGAACGTCTTCTACAAAGAGTCTTATCGATAGTCTTTTATATGAAACCATCGATCAACAGTCCAAAATATCAGGAGTAGAAGAATAAAAGGATCGAAAATTGAAAACTGCACACTTTCATTGTTAAGCATCGTATAGAGCTTATTCAACAGTATCGAATTCCAACTGCTTAGGGATATTTTACGTGCACTTCAATGTGTACACGGGACCTTGGTTTTTCGTCCCATCCGAACGACTAGACAGCTGTCCTTGTCAGGCCCTCCGTTGTGCCTCACTGATAAGAGGAAACCATGCCGGAAAATCGAGATGAACTTTCTCGGTGCAGAACTTTCAATTCACGCCAAACTTTTATTGCATACGATTAAGCTGGTCAGTTGGAGCTTATTTTCAAAAGTTTTGTAATAATAGGTTGGTAATTAAAGTACCGTGCAAAATAAACTGCTAAAACAGAAAATTTCGCCCGGTTGAAATGTTTCTTGCTATAAGTCAGCAATTTCCCGATTTTAGGGAGACTGAATGGATAGCATACGTGCGCTGTGTCGTAACGTCTGTCATTGAGTCAACCGGCGTCGCTTCGATTTCCAGGTTGCACGTGACATGGAGTATGGTGTCCAACCTCGTGGGTTTTCACCGTGTCCTTCGCTTTCCCCCCACTCCTGAAGACCAGTACTCGCAAGTGAAGTTTTTCAATAAAATTAAAAAACATATGTTAGTCCCGAAATGACCTAGTTTGTGTCGAATGGACGTTAAGCCGCATTTCTTTCCTTCTGTTTCATTTTTAAAGTTTTGTAATAATGGGTTGGTAATCCATGGTACTGTAAAAGTGATAAAACAGAAAATTTCGCCCGGTTGTAATGTTTCTCACTTTAAAGTCAGCAATTTGCCGATTTTGAGGGGCAAACGTTTATTGCGAACGATTAAGCTGGTCAGGGGGAGCTTATTTTTAAAAGTTTTGTAATATTCGAAAATTCGTCGCTGTGATTTCGAACCGGAAGTTGAGACCAACTTGACAACTTCTTTAATAGTTGTACGATTTTCATGAAATTTAGTATGTAAGTAGACATTACTGATGCGACTTGAAAAATGACTTTTAAAATTTTCTAAATTATCTCTCCTTGGTGAAATTAAGAATCAAATTTTTCAAAAAAATCATCGAAATAAAGGTCAGAATGACCTATTTTTTTTTTTCGATACTAGACAAGTAATTACTGATTCGTACACAAAACATGGAGGTGGTCGATCGAACCGGAAGTGAAAAAACAATAGAACGTGCGATATTGCACTTACAGACATGGGACTTACATTTTCTGAATCCTTGAAGGAAAACCTAAAAAACAGACTTGTAAACAAACACAATAGGGCATAGTATGTTCAATGCGTCTCCTATGTCTAAAATTTAATACATTTCGGGATAGTCGGGATACGAGTCGAAATTTTGGTATTTGTATATTTCAAAAATTCGAATTTCGCCTTTGATGTTTTCGTGCCGACAAATTTGTTTACGAGTTAAGCAACGTCGGGCCCGGTTAGTACTTGGATGGGTGACCGCCTGGGAACATCGTGTGCTGTAGACGCCTTTTTGCCCTAAACTCATTAATTTACCATTTTGTTGTGAGCGGCTTGTTATTCTTCCTATATGACATATTGCACGTGAAGGTAAAAAAAGGGGTAAAAATAAGTTATTTACAACCCATCCAGTGTCTTCATATATTAAAATATTTCTTCGATACTTTCATAAACTTGTAGCAATAATCCATACAATGAGAATGTATGTGAAATTTAGTTTGTAATATAAGCAGTTGCCGAGAAATGGGCAATTTTGCATGAGTCACTTTTCACGTTATTTTGGCTGTAAAAGAATCAATTATTATTCGATTTTCAATTTTCTTTCACTATCCGTTGCCAGTCGACTATTCCAAACCATTTTAACACTTTCACTGTTACCGGAAGTGACGTCATTTACGCAATAACTGAATTTTTAGTGTTAAAAATACATTTTTTTATTCAAATGAGTTTTATTTGTAATATTCAACAAATAGAATGAACCCATACGATCATATAGATACCACAAAATGGTTTCTAACTTGTATGGTTGCAGAGAAATGGACGATTTTCCACAAGTCACTTTTTACTTTATTTTGGCTCTAAAAGAATCAGTTATTAATACATACAGACACCACAAAATGGTTTCTAACTTGTGCGGTTGCAGAGAAATAGTCGATTGTCTACAAGTCACTTTTCAAGGTTTTTGACATGTGACAGGTCTAGTTATTATTCTTATTATTATTATTTTTTTTTCCAATTTGCTTATATCTCAGGAACTACTTGTCGGATCGATGCAATGTCTTGAGTTATACTGCGAAAGTGGGTGTGACTTAGAGATTAAAGCTATTTCCGGCATTCTGCGACAACGCGAAATGTCCGAAATCACCGAAGTTGTCGTTTTTTGAAATATTGCCGTAATATTAACAACAATTGTTGGATTTTATCGTTTGATAGTTTTTGACATAGCCAGAGACATGGCACATAGCTACGGGTCTTTAGAGTTTTAAATTTCGCCGAATCTTCGGAAAAATAAGGCGCCAAATTTTGAAATTTTAAATTTTGACAAAAAACTTTTTTATTAATGAATATTTTTTAATGACCTTTTACCAAGGGTTAAAAGGTCGTCTGGTTTGGGCAAAAATGTGAACATTTTTTTCTGGATAATTTTCCTTGGTCGCTATTGGCTAATTCAGTTTATCGGTTCTGTGGTGTCGGTCTGAGTCCGTGTCGAAACAGGGAGAGTGAGTTCCCTTGGGATGTGGAGGAGCGTGTGGTCCCTGAGAATGGATGAGGAAGCATGCGGGGGAAAATACGCAATGAGAAGATTATCAATTGTACTTCACCTTCGAGTTATTGAATAAATATAGTATGAGTATCAACACCACAAAGTGGCGACGAGGTGAACGGTAATTTAGACACCTCCTTCGAAAGCTCCTACATTTTATTTCAACTCAAGTCGGAATGAGCGTGCACGCACCGCCATTTTTCCTGCCTACCCCCGGCGAGCCGATTTACACTTGGTCTCATTGGAAGAAAATATTTCAGAACTATCTGGTTGCATCTGGGGGCGCAGATTATTCAAATGAACGCAAGAAAGCCATTCTTCTTCACTCATTAGGCCCGGAGGGACAAACTATTTTTTACACACTGCGCACGGAAGATAACTCTTATCAAGCTGCATTGACTGCTCTCGAGCGGCATTTCACACCCGCTGTTAATGTCACCGCCGAACGATACTGGTTCCGGTCACGCTCACAGTATCCTGGCGAAACGGTTGATCAGTTTATTTCGAGCCTGCGAGATTTAATTGCTCGATGTGAGTACGGTGCTTCCACTGATGACATGATCAGCGACCAACTTATTGAAAAAACAAGCGAACTTAAGATACGTGAGCGATTACTACTAGAGCCACAACTAACTTTAGAGACGGCAGTTACGTTAGCAAAACAGGTTGAAACAGCATTGAAGGAATCTAAGTGTATGGCGACTATAGCAGAGGAATCGACAGTTCATAAAATCCAACGTTCACAATTCCGGCATACAAGGTCACCTAAGAACTATACCTCACCATTATATTCTCCAACGGAAAGGCAGCTCCCGGCCAATGCCTGTTTTCGATGTGGGAGTCGAAATCATAGAGCTAACCATCCACGCTGTCCAGCCATTGGTCGTATATGTACAAATTGTCGTCGTCTCGGACATTTTCACTCAGTTTGTATGTCAAATAACCAGGATACTGCTCAATCACCTGTCAACACTGTTAATGCCAGTTCGGCTGCTATCACCGACCATGTTATACTTAAAGTTACGGAACGGCAGGGCCTCAAACGTCTTACCTGCACTTTAAACATTGGTAACACGACGTCCCAATTCCAAGTTGATACAGGCTCCCCTGTTTGCATTTTGAATTACAATACATTTTTGGAAATTTTTCCAGCTGCCTCATTACACCAAGCCTCCACCCAGTTACGTACTTACACTCAAACCGAAATTTGTGTTAAGGGCATTTACACTACTACAGTTTCTTTCCAGAATCGTACAGCTATGGCTACATTCTACGTTGTTGAAAATGGAGAGTCTTTTATTGGCCTGGATCTTATACAATCGTTACAAATGACAATTAGCCCTTGGCCTACTACAACCTGTGTACAATCTAATCAGCCACTTACGGTCAATTTCTTATTGTGTTTCGAGGAAGTTCAGAAGGAATTTCCCTCCGTTTTCACCGGTGTCGGCTTGGCTACCCGATTTTTGCATAGATCTATTCTGAAAGATGACGCCATACCAGTGGCACATAAACCACGCCCTGTTCCATTTGCTTTAATGGATGACTTACAGACCGAGATTAATAAATTACTGAAAGATAACGTTATAGAGCAAATTGACCATGCTGAATGGGTTAGCCCTTTGGTTCTGGGCAGAAAGAGTACAGGTAAATTGCGTGTTTGTGTAGATCTCCGGTCCGTAAACAAGAATATCTACCCAGTGAAATACCCTCTACCCAACATTGAGACATTGTTTGCATCTGTCCGGAACCCAAAGTTTATCACCAAGATGGACATGAATTCTGCCTATCACCAACTACCTTTACACCCTGAGACAATGAAACTTTGTAGCTTTACTACACCGTTCGGCCTCTTCCGATACAAGCGTGGGCCGTTTGGTCTTGCTGACCTACCAGGAAGCTTTCAAAAAATGTTGGATGTGATTTTAGCGGGTTGCAAGGGTACCTTTTGGTTTCTTGACGACATTGTTGTGGTCGGATCTACTGCAGCGGAACACGATATTCGCCTACGTGACGTACTCTCGCGGTTACGGGACAACGGGTTAACTCTACACCCAGATAAATGTACCTTTAAAGCCAGCTCAGTGGAATGGTTGGGTTTTACCATCTCGGCCTCTGGAATTCACCTAAGCCCTACAAATGGCGAGGCCATTACGCAACTACTTCCACCTAAAGATGTTAAAGAAGTTCGCCGAATTCTGGGTCTCTTCAACCACTACGCTAAATTTATCCCGGATTTTTCGAAGCGTTCCGAACCGCTACGCGAATTGCTTCGCCAGGATGTACCCTGGCAATGGACAACATCCCAGATCAATGCTTTTGAGGATTTAAAACAGTGTTTGTCAAAGTCAACAGTTCTAGCCCTATACTGCCCTACTGCGCCCATCTATGTTACGTGTGATGCCTCGGATTATGCACTGGGGGCGGAACTTGCCCAACTTCAAGAAAATGGAGAACTGCGACCCGTGGCTTTCGCCTCACGGAGACTTTCTGAATGTGAACAACGTTATAGCACTGGTGAAAAGGAAGCCCTTGCATGCGTCTGGGCCGTTAAAAAGTGGGACCGTTATTTAAGGGGCACACACTTTAAACTGTTAACAGACCACCAAGCCCTGGTGACACTCCTTCAACACCCAGAGAATACCGGCAGACGCCCTGCTAGAATTAGCCGTTGGGCCTCAATACTGCTTGATTATCATTTTACATTAGAATACAAAAAGGGTACATCCAATATTGTTGCAGACGCACTTTCAAGATTGCGGACAACACATGCTCAAGAGCTTGGGTCTACAGTCTGTCATCTATCGATAGATGAGAATGTACTTGCCGGCCAGCTCTGCTCTGCTTGTGCTATTTCACACGAAAAGCTAGCACGCGAAACCACCAATGACCCACTGCTCTGCACCTTGCTTACATACCTACGTACCGGATGGCCACCGAAGTCTCAACTATCTCCAGGGTTACTTACTTTCTTCCAACTCAAGGATGAGCTGTTCATTTTTGGTGACCACTGTATTGCGCGTGGTGATCAAGCCATTGTACCCTATTCCTTGCGGAGTGATGTTATGAAATTGGCCCACGAAGGTCACATGGGCATAGTTAAAACGAAGAATAGATTGCGCAATTGTGCATATTGGCCTGGATATGATAAGGATATTGAACACTTTGTTCGTTCGTGTGTCCCGTGTTCATCAAGTGGTAAATCTGCTAAATGTGCTACTGTCCCCTTACAGCCCAGGAGGCCAGCTAATGGACCATGGCAAGATCTCGGTATCGACATTCAGGGACCATATACATCTGCCCCCTACGGTATGCGGTATTTGGTTAATCTAGTAGACTATTTTTCGAAATGGCCGGAGTCCCTTATGACAGAGAATATTACATCATCAAAGATTATTGATTTTCTGGAATCGCGGTTTGCCATTTGGGGTCTACCACGTTCCATAACTGCAGACAATGGACCACAATTCATAAGCGCGGAATTCGAAAGATATTTAACACGGAATAACATTAAGCATATTCGCACCCCAAATTACCACCCCATGGCTAACGGTGCCGTTGAAAGGCTAAATGGAACTATAAAACACTTGCTACAAACTAATGTTTCAAATTCGTCATCCTGGACACAAGCTTTACGTGTTATTTTATTTGTGATCCGTTCTACACCCCATTCATCTACACAGTGCTCACCTCATTTTTTGATGACTGGACGAGAAATGAGATCTAAACTGTCATGCTTGAAACCCAATTTGAACAATAAGAATTGTGCGGCGCCTGATGTCATTTCCGAACTACAGCATAGCGCTGAACGGATGAAAAGTTCTTACGACACGCGTCACCATGTTCGCCATCACGTATTCAAGGTTGGGGACAAAGTGAGAATTAAGCTTGATCTTCATAGAGGCCGCCATAAACTATCTTCAAAATTTTCTGATCCCACTGTTATTACGGATATTCATCGAAATATTGTGACTTGTGTAGGTGGCAAGCGATGGCATGTTAATCGTCTTGTTAAGTGTTATTTACAAGATGACACCTTTTCGCCTCATCTTTACGCCCCGGTACCGATGCCTACAATCGATAGGCCGCAACCGGATATTGATGTCAATAATCGGCCTCGTCGGAACATACGGCCGCCAAGATACTTACAGGATTATGTACTCCAGTAACTTAAAAGTTTAATGATATTGCTGTCCAAAAAATATTTGGATTACATCCCTTTGTTATAGTCTTGACCGATTGCTTACATATTTTTTTTTTCATATACAGTGCTTATTTTTGTTGCGGGGGGAGTGTGTGGTGTCGGTCTGAGTCCGTGTCGAAACAGGGAGAGTGAGTTCCCTTGGGATGTGGAGGAGCGTGTGGTCCCTGAGAATGGATGAGGAAGCATGCGGGGGAAAATACGCAATGAGAAGATTATCAATTGTACTTCACCTTCGAGTTATTGAATAAATATAGTATGAGTATCAACACCACAGGTTCTATATAAATTATTTATTGTCCGATTTGTATAAAACAAAGTTTATATGCTCCATGGTCCAAAATGTCATTTTTTTTGTTACTGGCAAAGTATCCTGTCGGCACCGTAAGTGACGTAAATTTAGCAAAAACTACAATTTTAACAGTTCGGTACCACTTTTTGAAAGCAAAAATTATTTTTTTCAAATTTAATATGACTGCAAAGATGTGCCATATAAAGGCACACAAAACATCGCGCTCAGTTTTTTTAATTTCGATTTCGTTTTCGGGCAATTTGGATTAAAGGGTGAAAAAAGGTGTCAAAATAAGCTATTTACAACCCATCCAGCGTCTTCATATTAATAAATATATCTTCGAAACATTAATAATCTCGTAGCAATAACCCATACGAAGAGAATGTATGTGAAAATTAATTTGTAATATGCGCAGTTGCCGAGAAAAAGTCAATTTTGCATGAGTCACTTTTCACGTTATTTTGGCTGCATAAGAATCAATTATTATGTGATTTTCAATTTTCTTTCACCATTGGATGCCTAATGCCATAGTGGACAAGGTCAAACCATTCTACCTCATACGCTGCCACCGGAAATGACGTCATTTGCTCAAAACCTAATTTTTAGCATCAAAAAACAATATTTTATTCAAATGGGTCGTACTTGTTTTTTTTTTCAAATTATGATATTTGATTCTATTCATCAAATAGAATGAACCCATGCAATCATACAGATATCACAAAACGGTTACTAACTTGTACGGTTGCAGAGAAATGGGCGATTTTCCACAAGTCACTTTTCGAGGATTTTGGTCTATAAAAGTGTCAGTTATTATTCGATTTTCATAAAATTTTCGCTGTATGATATCTTACGTCATTTATGATTTAATAGAACTAATTTAACATTTTCAGTATCACCGGAAGTAATTATATTTTGGCAAAAACTGTATTTTTTTAGCCTTCAAAACAGGTATTTTTTTCAAATGAGTCTGATTTGTAATATATTTAAAATTATGATATTTAGTTCGCATCAACTAATAGAATGAATCCATGCGATCATTCAGATACCACAAAATGGTTTCTCACTTGTATGGTTGCAGAGAAATGGACGATTTCCTACAAGTCACTTTTCAAGGTTTGAGGTCTATAAAAGTGGCAATTCTTATTCGATTTACATAAAACTTTCTCCATGTGATTATTATTTCTGATTTTAAGAAACTAATTTAATATTTTCATTATCGCTGGAAGTACTGTGATATGGTCAGGATCACTTACATGTAACACATGTATAAAATGGATTGGTTCCTGTGGTAATTAGCACATATCGGATTGTATCTTCCTGAATTAAATATGATTGTATGAAAAATCACCTTTTGTTTAGCTTGTTCACTATCCATCGCTTGCAAATTGTGGGCTATGATCTAGTATCTTAATATCATTTATTACCCGTCGGCGTCAGTGATTATGTACATGTCGTGTATCCCTTAGTACATTTTTCATATTTGGCCAAAATGGGGGAAAGAATGAAAGAAGGGATATTATATTTGTTTCATGTATTAATCAATGCAGACTTTTGAAGGGACAGATTAACGTGTTTGTCTTTATTCAAATGGTGAGCGTAGTTTGTTGATGCCGAGTCTACAATTTTGACAGTTAGGTACCATTTTTCAAGAGAAAATATTATTTTTTTAAAAACTTGATATAACAAAAAGAGTGTGCCCTTTAAAGGCGCAAAAAAGTGTGAGCTCAGTTTTTTTAATTTCGATTTCATTTTCGAGCAAATTCGATTAAGAGTTTAAAAAAGGTGTAAAATTGACCTTTTACAACCCATTCAGGCTTTTCAGATTTTAAAATATTTCTACGTAACTTTTATAAACGTGTAGCTTTGATCCATACGCAGAAAATGTATGTTAAAATTAGTTTCTAATATAAGCAGTTGCCGAGAAATGGGCAGTTTTGTATACGTCACTGTTTTCGTAATTTTTCCTGTAAAATAGTCATTTATTAATGGATATTCACAAAAGTGACATCATTTGATTCAAAAAGTAAGTGTGCATCATATCATGTTGATTACTATTTAAAATTGACACCGGAATTGACGACATTTAGTCAAAAACTCCATTTTTAACTTTTAAAATCGATATTTTTTTTCAACCAAGAATTATGTCATATGTAATAATTAAATTAACTTTTGGTTTAAATTCACATATTAACAAAACTCATATGATCATACAGATATCATAAAATTGTTTCTAACTTGTTCGGTTGCCGAGATATAGGCGGTTTTCTACAAATCACTTTTAAATGGTTTCTAACTTGTACGGTTGCAGAGAAATAGCCGATTTTCTACAAGTCACTTTTCAAGTTTTTTGGTCAATAAAGGTGGCAATTATTTTTCGATTTACATAAAATTTTCACTATATGATATCTTATGCCATTTCTGATTTCATGAAACTAATTGAACATTTTCATTATCACCGGAAGTACTGTAATTTAATCAGGATCAATTACATGTTACAAATGTATAAAATGAATTGATATTGCTGGATTTTTGTTGATTCTGTTTCCCTTTTATTTGATGTGTGCAATGTTTATGTGGAAATCTGTTTATCGGTGCCATTGGTTCAAGGGCAACATGGGAGCGAAAGTGACATAAGTTTAAAGTTGACGTGGCACCAGTGAAACCCGTTATTCCTGCATGCAGGTCTAGTTATTATTATCATTATTCTTTTGTTTTGAGTAGATCTCAGCAACTGCTTGTCGCATCGTTACGATTTTTTCGGTTTTAATGGGAAATTGGTGTGACTTAGAGGATAAAGCTATTTTGAACGTTTTGCGACAATGCGAAATGTCCGAAATCACCGAAGTTATCGTTTTTAAAAATATTGCAGTAATTTTAACAATAATCATTGGATTTTAACTTTCGATACATTTTGGCATAGCCGGAGACAGGGTACATAGCTACGCTACTTTCTATTTTTGATTTTCGGCAAATATTCGAAGATTTTAGGCGCCAAATTTAAAAAATTTAAAATTCTACAAAAAACTTTTTTATTTATAAATATTTTTTAGACGTGTTGTGCACAGAAGTAAAGAGTCATCTGACTAGCGCAAAAATGTTAAAAAAATTTGTCTCAGTAATTTTCCTTGGCCGCCATTGGCTAATTCACTTTTTAAGTCCTAGATTAATTTTTTATTGTTCGATTTGTATAAAACAATGTTCATATGCTTCGTTGTCTCAATTGTCATTTTTTTTATTACCAAAAGTGTTAACTGTCGGCACCGGGAGTGGCATAATTTTACCAAAAACTACAATTTTGACAGTTAGGTACCATTTTTCGAAAACAAATATTATTTTTTTCAAAAATTATATGACTCAAAGAGTGTGTCATTTAAAGGCACAAAAATTGTCGGAAGCAGTTTTTTTAATTTCGATTTCATTTTCCAGCAAATTGGATTAAGAGGTGAAAAAGGGCGTAAAATTGACATTTTTACAACCCATTCAGGCTTTTCAGATTTCAAAATATTTCTTTGTAACTTTTATCAACTTGTAGCTATAATCCATACGAAGAAAATGTATGTTAAAATTAGTTTGTAATATAAGCAGTTCCTAAGAAATGGGCAGTTTTGCATAAGTCACTGTTTTCGTTATTTTGCCTGTAAAATAGTCAATTTTTATTGGATTTTTATAAAAGTGACATCATTTGATTCAAACAGCATGTAGCGTCATATCAAGTTGATTACAATTTAAAATTGACATTGGAAGTGACGTCATTTTGTCAAAAACTGCATTTTTAACTTTTTAAATCAATGTTTTATTCAACCAAGAATTATTTAATATGTATTAATAATTTTCAATTTTGGTTTAAATTCACATATAAACACAGCTCATATAGTCATATACATAGCATAAAATTGTTTCTAACTTGTTCGGTTGCCGAGAAATAGACGGTTTTCTACAGGTCACTTTTGAAGGTTTGGGGGCCATAAAAGTTTCAATTATTATTCGATTTTAATAAACTTTACACCATGTTATACCTAATGCCATTTAGGATTTCATACAAGTAATTTAAGATTTTCATTATATCCGGAAGTAACGTCATATTGGCAAAAACTGTATTTTTAGCCTTCAAAACAGATATTTTATTCAAATGAGTCTGTTTTGAAATCTTTTTCAAATTATGATATTTGATGCCAATCAACAAATAGAATGAACCCATACGATCATACAGATACCACAAAATGGTTTCTAACTTGTACGGTTGCAGAGAAATAGCCGATTTACTACAAGTCACTTTTCAAGTTTTTTGGTCTTTAAAAGTGGCAATTATTATTCGATTTACATAAAATTTTCACTATATGATATCTATGCCATTTCTGATTTCATAAAACTAATTGAACATTTTCATTAACACCGGAAGTAATGTAATTTTGTCAAGATCATTTACAAGTAACAAATATATAAAATGAATTGATATTGCTGGATTTGGTTGATTCTGCGTCCATTTTATTTGATGTGAGAAATGTTTATTTGGAAACCTGTTTAGTGGTTTCGTTGGCACCGGAAGTGACATATGTTCAAGTGTAACTTGCCATCGGAAGTGACACGTTCAAGGGTAACGTGGTACCAGTGAAACCCGTCATTCCTGCATGCAGGTCTAGTTAATATTTTTTTTGTGTGTGTGTGTTTTCTGCAAATCGGATTTCTCAGAATCTATCCATAGGATCTTTCTGAAATTTTGTCCTACCCCCCCCCCCCAAAAAAGGGGTCCGAACGTTGATTAAATATATTTTCAAAACGTTTTACGAATCCGAAATCACCGATTTTTACGAACGAAAAAACTGACAATGCATAATCGTGACTTTGTTATTGTTTGACCGATTTTACTAATTCTTTTTTCTTTGAATACCTTGAAAAATATCATTTTCATCTGCTGTTTCACATTTTCGAATTTCGAAAATTCGTTGCTGTGATTTCGAACCGGAAGTTTAGACTTATTTGACATCTTCTTTAATAGTTGTACGATTTTCATGAAATTTAGTATATAAGTAGATCTTACCGATGTGACTTCAAAAATATAATTAGAAATTTTCTAAATTATCTCCCCTTGACGAAATTAAGGATCAAAATTTAAAAAAAAATCATCGAAATATAGGTCAGAATGGCCTGATTTTTTGCGGGGGTACTAGATAATAATTACTGATTTGTACACAAAATATGAAATTTGTCGATCGAACCGGAAGTGCCACATCTTGAAACGTGTAAAATCCCTAAGGCCTCTTTGCTATTTTACTTACAGACACGGGAGTTATATTTTATGAATCCTTGAAGGATGCCCCAAAAATCGCCGGGAGCAGAATTTTGATTTAGGTCAACTGATGGTTACCATTTTGAAGTGAATATGAAAAGTAGTAGCAATTTGAAGGGCCGAGACTTTGAAACACAATAACTCTACTTCTAATTGAGCTACAATGTTCAATCTTGGTGTATACGTTCAGTAGGTCAATGACGTGATTGAGTGCAAAGATGAGCATTTTCTGCTTAGGGTAAGCAGAGATAAGCATGCTGATTTGTTGATTCTTTAGGGCACGATAACTTCGGTTATGATGAAGGGAGAGTGGTGAAACTCCTGTCAATCGAGAGTCTAATAGCTAGCCATTTGTGTGAAATCATTGTATAAATTTGTTTTAATATCAGGGATAGCAAGATCGAAAACCCCAAAAGTCATATTTTTACGATTTTGAGCATTTTTAAAGGTCTCTTCCTCTTAGAGTCAACATAATATTTTTGGGGAAATTCTTCTACAAAGAGTCTTATCGGTAGTCTTTTATATGAACCCATCGACCAACAGTCCAAAATATCAGGAGTAGAAGAATAAAAGGATCGAAAATTGAAAATGGCACCCTTTCATTGTTAAGCGAAACATGCAGTGTGGGTGGTTACAATCTGCACATTTAGTCATCGTATAGAGCGTATTCAACAGTATCGAATTCCAACTGCAGAGGGATCTTTTACGTGCACTTCAATGTGTACATGGGACCTTGGTTTTTCGTCCCATCCGAACGACTAGACAGCTGTCCTTGTCAGGTCCTCCGTTGTGCCTCACTGACAAGAGGGAACCACGCCGGAAAATCTAGATGAACTTTCTCGTGCAGAACTTTTAATTCACGCCAAACGTTTATTGCATACGATTAATCTGGTCAGTTGGAGCTTATTTTCAAAAGCTTTGTAATAATAGGTTGGTAATTAAAGTACCGTGCAAATTAAACTGTTAAAATATAAAATTTCGCCCGGTTCAAATGTTTCTCGCCGTATTTCAGCAATTTGCCAAATTTAGGGAGGTTGCGTGGCTGAATGGTTAGCACCTGCGCTCTGTATCGTAACGTCATTGAGTCAACTGGCGTTGTTTCGATTGAAATGCCCGGTTGAAATGTTTCTTGCTATAAGTCAGCGATTTCCCGATTTTAGGGAGGCTGAATGACTGAATGGATAGCATACGTGCGCTGTGTCGTAACGTCTGTCATTGAGTCAACCGGCGTCGTTTCGATTTCCAGGTTGCACGTGACATGGAGTATGGTGTCCAACCTCGTGGGTTTTCTCCGTGTCCTTCGGTTTCCTCCCACTCCTGAAGACCAGTACGCGCAAGGGAAGTTTTTCAATAAAATTAAAAAACATATGTTAGTCCCGAAATGACCTAGTTTGTGTCGAATGGACGTTAAGCCGCATTTCTCTCCTTCTGTTTTATTTTTTAACTTTTGTAATAATCGGTTGGTAATCCATGGTACTGTAAAAGTGATAAAACAGAAAATTTCGCCCGGTTGTAATGTTTCTCACTTTAAAGTCAGTAATTTGCCGATTTTAAATGGCAAACGTTTATTGCGAACGATTAAGCTGGTCAGGGGGAGCTTATTTTAAACAGTTTTGGAATATTCGAAAATTCGTCGCTGTGATTTCTAACCGGAAGTTGAGACCAACTTGACAACTTCTTTAATAGTTTTATGATTTTCATGAAATTTAGTATGTAAGTAGACATTA
Organism: Patella depressa; assembly: GCA_948474765.1. NCBI lineage: Eukaryota > Metazoa > Mollusca > Gastropoda > Patellidae > Patella > Patella depressa. Next base: position 34,674,969 of record OX419719.1, read on the forward strand.
CCGATGCGACTTGAAAAATGACTTTTGAAATTTTCTAAATTATCTCCCCTTGGTGAAATCAAGAATCAAATTTTTCAAAAAAATAATCGAAATAAAGGTCAGAATGACCTATTGTTTTTCTTTTCGATACTAGAGAAGTAATTACTGATTGGTACACAAAAAACGGAGTTTGTCGATCGAACCGGAAGTGCCACCATCTTGAAACGTGAAAAAACAATAGAACGTGCGATATTGCACTTACAGACATGGGACTTACATTTTCTGAATCCTTGAAGGAAAACCTAAAAAACGTTCTGAGCAGAATTTTGATTTATGTCGGCTGACGGTCGCCATTTTGAATTGAATATGAAACATACTGAAAAATCGACATTTACGGACTTGTAAACAAACACAGGAGGGCATAGTATGTTCAATGCGTCTCCTATGTCTAAAATTTAATACATTTCGGGATAGTCGGGATACGGGTCGAAATTTTGGTATTTGTATATTTCAAAAATTCGAATTTCGCCTTTGATGTTTTCGTGCCGACAAAGTTGTTTACGAGTGAAAAATCACATTAATTTCGCTAGATTGTGACCGATTTTAATAATTTATTTTTTCTTGTTCGGATTATTTATATGACCCATGACATGTGACAGGAAGTGACTGTGAATATGAAAGCTTTCATATCTGCATGGGGCAGTAGCAGATCTGGTTATTTATTTTTTTGTGTGTTTTCTGCAAATCGGATTTCTCAGAATTTATCCATAGGATCTTTCTGAAATTTTGACCTACCCCCCCCCCAAAAAAAAAAATGGGGTGCTAACGTTGTTTAAATATATTTTCAAAACGTTTTACGAATCCGAAGTCACCGAATTTTACGAACGAAAAAACTGACAACGCATAGTCGTAACTTTGTTATTTTTTGACCGATCTTACTAATTCTTTTTTCTTTGAATACCTTGAAAGAAATTATTTTCATCTGCAGTTTCACATTTTTGAATTTCGAAAATTCGTCGCTGTGATTTCGAACCGGAAGTTTAGACCAATTTGACAACTTCTTTAATAGTTGTACGATCTTCATGAAATTTAGTATATAAGTAGATCCTACCGATGTGATTTCAAAAAAATAATTAGAAATTTTCAAAATTATCTCCCCTTGACGAAATTAAGGATCAAAATTTTCAAAAAAAATCATCAAAATATAGGTCAGAATGACCTGATTTTTTTGGGGGGGATACTAGATAAGTAATTACTGATAAGTACACAAAATATGAAGTTTGTCGATCAAACCGGAAGTGCCACCATCTTGAAACGTGAAAAATCCCTAAGGCTTTTTTGCTCTTTTACTTACAGACATGGGAGTTATATTTTCTGAATCCTTGAAGGTTGGCCCAAAAATCGCTGGGAGCAGAATTTTGATTTAGGTCTACTGGTGGATTCCATTTTGAAGTGAATATGAAAAGTAGTAGCAATTTGAAGGGCCGAGAATTTGAAACAAAATAACTCTCCTTTTAATTAAGCTAGAATGTTCAAAGTTTGTGTAGACGTTTATTAGCTCATTGTGAGGATTGAGTGTAAAGATGAGCATTTTCTACTTACGGTAAGCAGAGATAAATGTGCTGATTTGTTGATTCTTTAGGGCACGATAACTTCGGTTATAATGAAGAGAGGGTGGTGAAATTACTGTCAATCGAGAGTCTAAAATCTAGCCCGTTGTGTGAAATCATTGTATCATTTTTTTTAAATGTCAGGGATAGCATAAAAAAAGAGATCGAAAATCCTAAAAGTCGTATTTTTACGATTTTGAGCATTTTTAAAGTTCCTTTTCTCTTAAATCAACATAATATTTTTGGTGAACTTCTTCTACAAAGAGTCTTATCGATAATCTTTTATATGAAACCATCGATCAACAGTCAAAAATATCAGGAGTAAAAGAATAAAAGGATCGAAAATTGAAAACTGCACCCTTTCATTGTTAGGCGAAACATGCAGCGTGGGTGACTACAATTTGCACATTTAGTCATCGTATAGAGCTTATTCAACAGTATCGAATTCCAACTGCTTAGGGATATTTTACGTGCACTTCAATGTGTACACGGGACCTTGGTTTTTCGTCCCATCCGAACGACTAGACAGCTGTCCTTGTCAGGCCCTCCGTTGTGCCTCACTGACAAGAGGGAACCACGCCGGAAAATCTAGATGAACTTTCTCGTGCAGAACTTTCAATTCACGCCAAACGTTTATTGCATACGATTAATCTGGTCAGTTGGAGCTTATTTTCACGCCGGAAAATTTAGATGAACTTTCTCGGTGCAGAACTTTCAATTCACGCCAAACGTTTATTGCATACGATTAAGCTGGTCAGTTGGAGCTTATTTTCAAAAGTTTTGTAATAATAGGTTGGTAATTAAAGTACCGTGCAAATTAAACTGTTAAAATAGAAAATTTCGCCCGGTTGAAATGTTTCTCTCTGTAGGTCAGCAATTTGCCAAATTTAGGGATGTTGCGTGGCTGAATGGTTAGCACCTGCGCTCTGTATCGTAACGTCATTGAGTCAACTGGCGTTGTTTCGATTGAAATGCCCGGTTGAAATGTTTCTTGCTATAAGTCAGCGATTTCCCGATTTTAGGGAGGCTGAATGACTGAATGGATAGCATACGTATGCTGTGGCATAACATCTGTCATTGAGTCAACCGGCGTCGTTTCGATTTCCAGGTTGCATGTGACATGGAGTATGGTGTCCAACCTCGTGGGTTTTCTCCGTGTTCTTCGGTTTCCTCCCACTCCTGAAGACCAGTACGCGCAAGGGAAGTTTTTCAATAAAATTAAAAAACATATGTTAGTCCCGAAATGAACTAGTTTGGGTCGAATGGACGTTAACCCGCATTTCTCTCCTTCTGTTTTATTTTTAATGTTTTGTAATAATCGGTTGGTAATCCATGGTACTGTAAAAGTGATAAAACAGAAAATTTCGCCCGGTTGTAATGTTTCTCACTTTAAAGTCAGCAATTTGCCGATTTTAAGGGACAAACGTTTATTGCGAACGATTAAGCTGGTCAGGGGGAGCTTATTTTTAAAAGTTTTGTAATATTCGAAAATTCGTCGCTGTGGTTTTGAACTGGAAGTTGAGACCAACTTGACAACTTCTTTAATAGTGGTACGATTTTCATGAAATTTAGTATGTAAGTAGACATTACTGATGCGACTTGAAAAATGACTTTTAAAATTTTCTAAATTATCTCCCCTTGGTGGAATTAAGAATCAAATTTTTCAAAAAAATCATCGAAATAAAGGTCAGAATGACCTGTTTTTTTTCTTTTCGATACTAGACAAGTAATTACTGATTCGTACACAAAACATGGAGTTTGTCGATCGAACCGGAAGTGCCACCATCTTGAACCGTGAAAAAACAATAGAACGTGCGATATTGCACTTACAGACATGGGACTTACATTTTCGGAATCCTTGAAGGAAAACCTACAAAACGTTTAGAACAGAATTTTGATTTATGTCAGCTGATGGTCGCCATTTTGAATTGAATATGAAACATAGTGAAAAATCGACATTTACGGACTTGTAAACAAACACAATAGGGCATAGTATGTTCAATGCGTCTCCTATGTCTAAAATTTAATACATTTCGGGATAGTCGGGATACGGGTCGAAATTTTGGTATTTGTATATTTTAAAAATTCAAATTTCGCCTTTGATGTTTTCGTGCCGACAAAGTTGTTTACGAGTGAAAAATCACATTAATTTCGCTAGATTGTGACCGATTTTAATAATTTATTTTTTCTTGTTCGGATTATTTATATGACCCATGACATGTGGCAGGAAGTGACTGTGAATATGAAAGCTTTTATATCTGCATGGGACAGTAGCACATCTAGTTTTTTTTTGTGTTTTTCCTGCAAATCGGGAATCTAACAATAGGATGTTTCTGAAACTTTGACCTACCCCCCACCCCCAAAAATGGGTGGTGGCTGTTGATTAAATATATTTTCAAAACGTTTTGCGAATCCGAAATCACCGAATTTTACGAACGAAAAAACTGACAATGCATAGTCGTTACTTTGCTATTTTTTGACCGATTTTACTAATTCTTTTTTCTTTGAATACCCTGAAAAGAATCATTTTCATCTGCTGTTTCACATTTTCGAATTTCGGAAATTCGGCGCTGTGATTTCGAACCGGAAGTTTAGACCAATTTGACAACTTCTTTAATAGTTGTACGATTTTCATGAAATTTAGTATATAAGTAGATCTTACCGATGTGACTTCAAAAATATAATGAGAAATTTTCTAAATTATCTCCTCTTGGTGAATTTAGGGATCACAGTTTTAAAAAAAAATCGTCGAAATATAGGTCAGAATGACCTAATTTTTCTTTTCGATACTAGACAAGGAATTACTGATTCGTACACAAAATATGGAGTTTGTCGATCGAACCGGAAGTGCCACCATTTATAAACGTGAAAAATCAATAAGGCTTTTTTTGCTATTTTACTTACAGACTCGGGGGTTATATTTTCTGAATCCTTGTAGGAAGGCCTAAAAAAACGTCGGAGTAGAATTTTGGGAGTCAATGGGAGTCAACATTTTGAATTGAAAATGAAAAATAGAAGCAATTTGAAGAGCCGAGAATTTAGAACACAATAACTCTCCTTCTAATTGAGCTAGAATGTTCAAACTTAGTGTAGACGGTCACTAGGTCACCGTCTTGATTGGGTTCAAAGATGAGCATTTTCTCGATACTCGACAAGTAATTACTGATTTTCACACAAAATATGGAGTTTGTCGATCGAACCGGAAGTGCCACCATCTTGAAACATGAAAAATCCCTAAGGCTTTTTTGCTATTTTACTTAGAAAAACGGTAGTTACATTTTCGAAATCTTTGAAGGATGGCCCAAAAATGGCAGAGAGCAGAATTTTGATTTAGGTCAACTGATGGTTGCCATTTTGAAGTGAATATGAAAAGTAGTAGCAATTTGAAGTGCCGGGACTTTGAAACACAATAACTCTCCTTCTAATTGAGCTAGAATGTTCAATCTTAGTGTAGACGTTCACTAGGTCAATGTTATGATTGAGTGCAAAGATGTGTATTTTCTGCCTAGGGTAAGCAGAGATAAGCATGCTGATTTGTTGATTCTTTAGGGCACGATGACATTGGTTATAATGAATGGAGGGCGCCTTAGCCACTTAGTGTGGACACCCATCGTACATTTCATCCGTCAAATCATAACATTGCATTGTCATCAGACCAATAATTAATTATTCTTAATTTAAAACTTTATTTTTTATATTATTAAATCCTAATTTTATTGGTAGACGTTCGTCTTATTTAAAATTAAACTTTCATTTAACTATGAACTACCCTTAACGTGTCTCTTTAAAACAATTAGTCCCGAAATGATCTAGTTTGGTACACAATAACTCTCTTTCTAATTCAGCTAGACTTGGTGTAGGTGTTTATTAGGCCAATACCTTTGTGACTTTGGAACACAATGTTCAAACTTGGTATAGGCATTCACTAGGTCAGTGTCTTGATGATGTTCGAATATCAGCATTTTCTGCGTTGGGTAAGCAGAGATGAGCAATTTGATTGGTTGATGATTCGACGCACAATAACATTAGTTCTGATTAAGTGATAGTGATGAAACTTGGTGTATAGTTTCATTAAATTACTACCTTGACTAAGTTCGACAATGAGCATTTTCTGCTCAGGATAAGCAGAGCGATACACAAATTGATTGGTCGAGACATTGAAACACAATAACTCTCAATGTTATTCGGCTAGAATGTTCAAGCGTAGGTCTTTATTAGGTCAATGCTTTGATGGAGAGCAGAGATAAGCAATTTGATTGGTTGATGATTTCGGACACTTTCACTTCAGTTCTAATTAAGTCAGAGTGATGAAACTTAGTGTATAGTTTCATTACATCAATACCTTGAATACGTTCGACAATGAGCATTGTCTGCCATGGATAAGCAGAGCGATGAGCAATTTGATTGGTCGAGAATTTGAAACAAAATAACTCTCCTTCTAATTGGGGCAGAACGTTCAATCTTGGAGTGCGAAGATGAGCATTGTCTGCTTACTGTAAGCAGAGATAAGCAATCTGATTGGTTACTACTTTAAGGCACGATAGCTTTGGTTATAATGAAGTGAGAGTGACAAAATTCCAAATATAGATTCATTATGTTATTACCTTTTATTTTTAATGTTTTGTAATAATCTGTTGGTAATCAATGGTACTGTAGAAGGGATAAAAGAGAAAATTTCGCCCGGTTGTAATGTTTCTCATTTTGAAGTCAGCAATTTGCCGATTTTAAGGGGCAAACGTTTATTGCGAACGATTAAGCTGGTCAGGGGGAGCTTATTTTTAAAAGTTTTGTAATAGTCGAAAATTCGTCGCTGTGATTTCGAACCGGAAGTTGAGACCAACTTCACAACTTCTTTAATAGTTTACGATTTTCATGAAAAATAGTATGTAACTAGACATTACTGATGCCATTTGAAAAATGACTATTAAAATTTTCTAAATTATCTCCCCTTGGTGAAATTAAGAATGAAATTTTTCAGACAAGTAATTACTGATTCGTACACAAAACATGGAATTTGTCGATCGAACCGGAAGTGCCACCATCTTGAAACGTGAAAAAACAATAGAACTTTTGCGATATTGCATTTACAGACATGGGAGTTACATTTTCTGAATCCTTGGAGGAAAACCTAAAGAATTTTCAGAGCAGAATTTTGATTTAGGTCAGCTGATGGTCGCCATTTTGAAGTGAATATGAAACATAGTGAAAAATCGACATTTACGGACTTGTAAAGAAACACAATAGGGCATAGTATGTTCAATGCGTCTCCTATGTCTAAAATTAAATACATTTCAATTTCAGGATAGACGGGATAGGGGTCGAATTTTTGGTATTTGAATATTTCAAAAATTCGAATTTCGCCTTTGGTGTTTTTCATGCCGACAAAGTTGTTTACAAGTGAAAATCACATTAATTTCGCTAGATTGTGACCGATTTTGATGATTTATTTTTTCTTGTTCGGATTATTTATATGACCCATGACATGTGACAGGAAGTGACAGTGAATATGAAAGCTTTCATATCTGCATGGGACAGTAGCAGATCTAGCTATTATTTTTTTTGTGTGTGTGTTTTCTGCAAATCGGATTTCTCAGAACCTATCCATAGGATCTTTCTGAAATTTTGACCTACCCCTCCAAAAATGGGGTGCGAACGTTGTTTAAATATATTTTCAAAACGTTTTACGAATCCGAAATCACCGAATTTTACGAACGAAAAAACTGCCAATGCATATTCGTAACTTTGTTATATTTTGAACGATTTTACTAATTCTTTTTTCTTTGAATACCTTGAAAAAAATCATTTTGATCCGCAGTTTCACATTTTCGAATTTCGAAAATTCGTCGCTGTGATTTCGAACCCGATGTTTAGACCAATTTGACAACTTCTTTAATAGTTTTTCGATTTTCATGAAATTTAGGATATAAGTAGATCTTACCGAAGTGACTTCAAAAATATAATTAGAAATTTTCTGAATTATCTCCCCTTGACGAAATTAAGGATCAAAATTTTCAAAAAAATCATCGAAATATAGGTCAGATTGATCTGATTTTTTTTTTTGATACCAGATAAGTAATTACTGATTTGTACACAAAATATGAAGTTTGTCGATCGAACCGGAAGTGCCACATCTTGAAACGTGAAAATTCCCTAAGGCTTTTTTGCTATTTTACTTACAGACACGGGAGTTATATTTTCTGAATCCTTGAAAGATGGCCCAAAAATCACAGGAAGCAGAATTTTGATTTAGGTCAACTGATGGTTACCATTTTGAAGTGAATATGAATAGTAGTAGCAATTTGAAGGGCCGAGACTTTGAAACAGAATAACTCTCCTTGAGCTAGAATGTTCAATCTTGGTGTAGACGTTCGGTAGGTCAATGTCGTGATTGAGTGCAAAGATTAGCATTTTCTGCTTAGTTTAAGCAGAGATAAGCACGCGGATTTGTTGATTCTTTAGGGCACGATAACTTCGGTTATAATGAAGGGAGGGTGGTGAAACTCATGTCAATCGAGACTCTAATAGCTATCCCGTTGTGTGAAATCATTGTATATTTATTTTTTAATATCAGGGATAGCAGAAAAAAAAGAAATCGAAAACCCAAAAAGTCGTATTTTTACGATTTGGACATTTTTAAAGGTTCTTTTCTCTTAAAGTCAACATAATTGTAATGTTTTTGGGGAACTTCTTCTACAAAGAGTCTTATCGGTAGTCTTTTATATGAAACCATCGACCAACAGTCCAAAATATCAGGAGTAGAAGAATAAAAGGATCGAAAATTGAAAACGGCACCCTTTCATTGTTAAGCAAAACATGCAGTGTGGGTGGCTATAATCTGCACATTTAGTCATTTTATAGAGCGTATTCAACAGTATCGAATTTCAACTGCAAAGAGATCTTTTACGTGCACTCCAATGTGTACACGGCGAGGGGGGGGGGTCGGGGACACGCCCGAAAATCAAGATGAACTTTCTCGGCCAATGCAGGGATCGAACACCCGACCTCCTGGCTAGCAGGCCAACGCCTTAGCCACATAGTCTGGACACCCATCGTACATTTCATCCGTCAAATCATAGCATTTCATTGCATTAGACCAATAATTAATTATTCTTAATTTAAAACTTTATTTTAATATTAGTCTGGCATTATTAAATCCTGATTTTATTGGTCTTATTTAAAATTAAACTTTCATTTAACTATGAACAACCCATAACGTGTCTCTTTAAAACAATTAAATACTCTAAAACAGTAGCTCAATCTTTTTACCTAAACTCATTAATTTACCATTTTGTTGTGAGCGACTTGTTATTCTTCCTATATGACATATTGCACGTGTCTGATTTCAAAGGGGGTTTGGGTGGCTGAATGGTTAGAACGCGCGCCTGCCATTGAGTTAACTAGCGTGTTTTCGAATGTCCGGTTGTACGTGACAAGGAGTAAGGTCGCCTGTCCAACCTGCCATTTTTAATTTTTTTCCCGCCATTTTCATTTCATTTTCTCATTACAGTAATACAAGTTTCAGTTATTTCCCTTTAGTTTTCAGATTATTGCTATGCCTTGGTGCAATGTTTCATCCTATATTTAGACTTGAAACTTCGCGAGTATTTGACCAATTTTGATAATTTTTTCTTCTTATCCTTTTATTTATGATACTTTATACAATCAATGACACGTGACGGTGAATATGAAAGCTTTCATATCTGCATGGGACAGTAGTAGATCTAGTTATTATTATTTTTTTTTGTGTGTATTTTCTGCAAACCGGATTTCTCAGAATCTAACCATGTGATCTTTCTGAAACTTTGACCCCCCCCCCCCCCCCAAAAAAAAATGGGGTGCGAACGTTGTTTGAATATATTTTCAAAACGTTTTACGAATCCGAAATCACCGAATTTTACGAACGAAAAAACTGACAATGCATAGTCGTAACTTTGTTATTTTTTTTTACCGATTTTACTAATTCTTTTTTCTTTGAATACCTTGAAAAAAAATCATTTTCATCTGCAGTTTCACATTTTCGAATTTCAAAAATTCGTCGCTATGATTTCGAACCGGAAGTTTAGACCAATTTGAAAACTTCTTTAATAGTTGTACGATTTTCATGAAATTTAGTATATAAGTAGATCTTACCGATGTGACTTCAAAAATATAATTAGAAATTTTCTAAATTATCTCCCCTTGGTGAAATTAAGGATCAAAGTTTTCAAAAAAATCGTCGAAATATAGGTCAGAATGACCTAATTTTTCTTTTCGATACTAGACAAGGAATTACTGATTCGTACACAAAATATGGAGTTTGTCGATCGAACCGGAAGTGCCACCATTTATAAACGTGAAAAATCAATAAGGCTTTTTTGCCATTTTACTTACAGACTCGGGGGTTATATTTTCTGAATCCTTGTAGGAAGGCCTAAAAAAAACGTCGGAGTAGAATTTTGATTAAGGTCAATGGGAGTCAACATTTTGAATTGAAAATGAAAAATAGAAGCAATTTGAAGAGCCGAGAATTTAGAACACAATAACTCTCCTTCTAATTGAGCTAGTATGTTCAAACTTAGTGTAGACGGTCACTAGGTCACTGTCTTGATTGGGTTCAAAGATGAGCATTTTCTGCTTAGGGCGATGATAGCTAGCCTGATAGCTAGCCTGTTGTGTGAAATCATTGTATCATTTTTTTTTAAATGTCCGGGGTAGCCGAAAAAAAGAGATTGAAAATCCAAAAAGTCGTATTTTTTGCAATTTGGAGCATGTTTAGAGCTCTTTCTCGTAAAGTCAACATGTGTTTCCTGCAAATCGGATTTCTCAGAATCTAACCATAGGATGTTTCTGAAACTTTGACCTACCCCACCAAAAATGGGTGGTGAGTATTGATTAAATATATTTTCGAAACCTTTTATGCATTCGAAATCACCGAATTTCACGAACGAATGAATTTTACCTGCATTACTGTAACTCTGTGACTATTTAACCTATTTTACTAATTCATTTTTCTGTGAGTACCTTGACAAAAATCGTTTTTAACTGCAGTTTCAAATTTACGAATTTCGAAAATTCGTCGCTGTGATTTCAAACCGGAAGTTGAGACCAACTTGACAACTTCTTTAATAGTTGTACGATTTTCATGAAATTTAGTATGTAAGTAGATCTTACCGATGCAACTTTAAAGATGTTCTTAGAAATGTTTTAAATTATCTCCCCTTGGTGAAATTAAGGATCAAAGTTTTAAAAAAAATCGAAGAAATATAGGTCAGAATGACCTGATTTTTTATTTGGCTACTAGATAAGTAAATACTAATTCGTACATATTGAGTTTGTGACTTGAACCGGAAGTGCCGTTATCTTGAAACGTGAAAAATCATTAAGGCTTTTGCGATATTTTACTTACAGACATGGGAGTTACATTTTTGGAATCCTTGAAGGAATGCCTAAAAATCTATCGGATCAGAATTTTGATTTCGGTCACGTGATGGTCACCATTTCGAAATGAATATGAGAAAAGGTGAAAAATCGACATTAACGAGCACGTAAATGAAAGCAATAGGCCGTAGTTTGGAGAATATGTCTACTATTTCCAAAATGAATAAATTTCTGGATAGCCGGGGATCAGGGTCGAAATATTGTTATTTGAAAATGTCACATTTTCGAATTTTGTCTATGATGTTTTTCGTGCCGATAAAGTTGTTTACGAATGAAAAATCATAAAACCTTCGCTATATTTTGACCGATTTTAATGATTCTTTTTCTTGGTGAGATTATTTACATGACCTATGACATGTGACAGGAAGTGACTGTGAATATGAAAGCTTTAATATCTGCTTTGCAGATCTAGTTATTTTTTTTTGTGTGTGTGTGTTTTATCCGCAAATCGGATTTCTCAGAATCTAACCATAGGATCTTTCTGAAACTTTTACCTATCCCCCCCCCCAAAAAAAAAATGAGTGATGGCTGTTGATTAAATATATTTTCAAAACGTTTTACGAATTCCGAAATCACCGAATTTTACGAACGAAAAAACTGACAATGCGTAGCCGTAACTTTGTTATTTTTTTTACCGATTTTACTAATTCTTTTTTCTTTGAATACCTTGAAAAAAATCATTTTCATCTGCAGTTTCACATTTTTGAAATTTCGAAAATTCGTCGCTGTGATTTCGAACCGGAAGTTTAGACCAATTTGACAACTTCTTTAATAGTTGTACGATTTTCATGAAATTTAGTATATAAGTAGATCTTACCAAACTTCAAAAATATAATTAGAAATTTTCTAAATTATCTCCCCTTGACGAAATTAAGGATCAAATTTTTCCAAAAAATCAAAGAAATATAGGGCAGAATGACCTAAATTTTATTCGATACTATACAAGTAATTACTGATTCGTACAAAAAATATGGAGTTTGTGGATCGAACCGGAAGTGCCATCATCTTTAAAAGTGAAAAATCAATAAGGCTTTTTTGCTATTTTACTTACAGACTCGGGAGTTATATTTTCGGAATCCTTGAAGGAATGCCTAAAAATCTATCGGATCAGAATTTTGATTTCGGTCACGTGATGCTCACCATTTTGAATTGAAAATGACAAATAGAAGCAATTTGAAGGGCCGGGACTTTGGAACACAATAACTCTCCTTCTATTTAAGCTAGAATGTTCAAACTTGGTGTAGACGTTCACTAGGTCAATGTCATGATTGAGTTCAAAGATGAGCATTTTCTGCTTAGGGTAAGCAGAGATAAGCATGCTGATTTGTTAATTCTTTAAGGCACGATAACTTCGGTTATAATGAAGGGGGCGGTGAAACTCTTGTCAATAGTGGGTCTAATAGCTACCCAGCAAACACAAAACGTTTTGGTAACATTCGTAATTGGTTCTAATATGGTTGCGTTCAGAATGTTTGTTTAAGCACGTTCTCCAAACGTTCAGAAAGGGTTCAGAGATAGACTGTTCTTTTTATAAACGTTCCAGATACATGATCAGAATGTTGCCTTTTGACGTTTTTATTTTACTTTCATTCAACAATGACCGAACGTTATTTTGAATGTTTTCATAATGTTTCATCGGCTAACGTTGCATTAAAACATTAGATTAATGTTTCAACTCTGTTTTTTATTACGTTATATCGTTGATACTGTGAGACGTTACTAAACATTAGTTAATATCGTTCTACTGACGTTTACTTTAGGAACGTTCGAATTAGTTGTTCCGAGAACGTCAACTGAACCACCTGATTCAACGTTATTTGTCACGCCTGGTCAGACAAACTATAGACGTCAGTAAATTATGTTCTTCTAACGTAACTTTTGTAACGTTTTAAATTATGATTCTTTGAACGTTGGTAACATTTTTGTTTGGGACGTTATATTTATTATATTGAATTTCAGTTTTTAAAACGTTCTGTTTTCCTAATCTAAAAACGTTGAAATTAAACGAAAAAATAAAACCTCCCAATAAAGTTCGTTAAACGTTGCATTTCTATTTTACATTCTTTACATCTTACATCATTAACAAACGTTGCTTTACAACATTAGATTAATGTTACAACCCCGTTTTTTATGACATTATATCGTCGATACTCTGAAACGTTACTAAACATTAATTAATATTGTTCTACTGACGTTTACTTTAGAAACGTTCAGATCAGTTGTTCCAAGAACGTCAGCTGAACCACCTGAATCAACGTTATTTCACAAGGCTGGGCAGACAACCTCGAAACGTCAGTAAATTATGTTCTTCTAACGTAACTATTGTTGCGTTTTAACTTATGATTCTTTGAACGTTAGTAATACATTAGACTAATGTTTCAACTCAGTTTTTTATGACGTTATATCGTTGATACCGTGAGACTTTACTAAACATTAGTTAATATCGTTCTACTGACGTTTACTTTAGGAACGTTCGAATTAGTTGTTCCAAGAACGTCAACTGAACCACCTTATTCAACGTTATTTGTCAAGCCTGGTCAGACAAACTATAGACGTCAGTAAATTATGTTCTTCTAACGTAACTTTTGTAACGTTTTAAATTACGATTCTTTGAACGTTTGTAACCCTTTTGTTTGGGACGTTAAATTTATTATATTGAATTTCAGTTTTTTAAACGTTCTGTTTTCCTAATCTAAAAACGTTGAAATCAAACGAAAAAATAAAACCTTCCAATAAAGTTCGTAAAACGTTGCATTTCTATTTTACATTCTTTGCATCTTACATCATTAGCAAACGTTGCATTACAACATTAGATTAATGTTTCAACCCCGTTTTTTTATGACATTATATCGTCGATACTGTGAAACGTTACTAAATATTAATTGATATTGTTCTACTGACGTTTACTTTAGAAACGTTCAGATCAGTTGTTCCAGGAAAGTCAGCTGAACCACCTGAATCAACGTTATTTCACAAGGCTGGGCAGACAACCTCGAAACGTCAGTAATTATGTTCTTCTAACGTAACTATTGTTGCGTTTTAACTTATGATTCTTTGAACGTTAGTAATACATTAGACTAATGTTTCAACTCTGTTTTTATGACGTTATATCTTGGATACCGTGAGACGTTACTAAACATTAGTTAATATCGTTCTACTGATGTTTACTTTAGAAACGTTCAGATAAGTTGTTCCAAGAACGTCAACTGAATCGCCTGATTCAAGGTTATTTCTCACGCCTGGTCAGACAAACTGTAGACGTCAGTAAATTATGTTCTTCTAACGTAACCTTTGTAACGTTTTAAATTATGATTCTTTGAACGTTGGCAATATATTTATTTGTGACGTTATATTGATTATATTGAATTTCAGTTTTTAAAACGTTCTGTTTTCCTAATTTAAAAACGTTGAAATTAAACGAAAAAATAAAACCTTCCAATAAAGTTCGTAAAACGTTGTATTTCTATTTTACGTTCTTTACATCTTATATCATTAACAAACGTTGCTTTACAACATTAGATTAATGTTTCAACCCCTTTTTTTTATGACATTATATCGTCGATACTGTGAAACGTTACTAAAAATTAATTGATATTGTTCTACTGACGTTTACTTTAGAAACGTTCAGATCAGTTGTTCCAAGAACGTCAGCTGAACCACCTGAATCAACGTTATTTCACAAGGCTGGGCAGACAACCTCGAAACGTCAGTAATTATGTTCTTCTAACGTAACTATTGTTGCGTTTTAACTTATGATTCTTTGAACGTTAGTAATACATTAGACTAATGTTTCAACTCTGTTTTTTTATGACGTTATATCGTTGATACCGTGAGACTTTACTAAACATTAGTTAATTTCGTTCTACTGATGTTTACTTTAGAAACGTTCGAATTAGTTGTTCCAAGAACATCAACTGAACCACCTGATTCAGCGTTATTTGTCAAGTCTGGTCAGACAAACTATAGGCGTCAGTAAATTATGTTCTTCTAATGTAACTTTTGTTACGTTTTAAATTATGATTCTTTGAACGTTGGTAACACTTTTGTTTGGGACGTTATATTTATTATATTGAATTTCAGTTTTTTAAACGTTCTGTTTTCCTAATATAAAACGTTGAAATTAAACGAAAAAATAAAACCTTCCAATAAAGTTCGTAAAACGTTGCATTTCTATTTTACATTCTTTACATCTTACATCATTAGCAAACGTTGCATTACAACATTAGATTAATGTCCCAACCCCGTTTTTTATGACATTATATCGTCGATACTGTGAAACGTTACTAAACATTAATTAACATTGTTCTACTGGTGTTTACTTTAGAAACGTTCGGATCAGTTGTTCCAAGAACGTCAGCTGAACCACCTGAATCAACGTTATTTCCCAAGGCTGGACAGACAACCTCGAAACGTCGGTAAATTATGTTCTTCTAACGTAACTATTGTAGCGTTTTAACTTATGATTCTTTGAACGTTAGTAATACATTAGACTAATGTTTCAACTCTGTTTTTATGACGTTATATCTTGGATACCGTGAGACGTTACTAAACATTAGTTAATATCGTTCTACTGATGTTTACTTTAGAAATGTTCAGATAAATTGTTGCAAGAACGTCAACTGAATCGCCTGATTCAACGTTATTTGTCACGCCTGGTCAGACAAACTGTAGACGTCAGTAAATTATGTTCTTCTAACGTAACTTTTGTAACGTTTTAAATTATGATTCTTTGAACGTTGGTAATATATTTGTTTGTGACGTTATATTGATTATATTGAATTTCAATTTTTAAAACGTTCTGTTTTCCTAATTTAAAAACGTTGAAATTAAACGAAAAAATAAAACCTTCCAATAAAGCTCGTAAAACGTTGCATTTCTATTTTACATTCTTTACATCTTACATCATTAGCAAACGTTGCATTAAAACATTAGATTAATGTTTCAACCTTGTTTTTTTATCACGTTATTTCGTTGATACTGTGAAACGTTACTAAACATTAATTAATATTGTTCTAGTGACGTTTATTTTAGAAACGTTCAGATCAGTTGTCCCAAGAACGTCAGCTTATTCACCTGAATCAACGTTATTTCCCAAGGTTGGGCAGACAACCTCGAAACGTCAGTAAATTATGTTCTTCTAACGTAACTATTGTAGCGTTTTAACTTATGATTCTTTGAACGTTAGTAATACATTAGACTAATGTTTCAACATTATTTCCCAAGGCTGGGCAGACAACCTCGAAACATCGTTAAATTATGTTCTTCTAACGTAACTATTGTAGCGTTTTAACTTGTGATTCATTGAACGTTAGTAATACACTAGACTAAAGTTTCAACTCTGTTTTTTATGACTTTATATCGTTGATACCGTGAGACGTTACTACACATTAGTTAATATTGTTCTATGTTTCAACGCTGTTTTTTTATGACGTTATTTCTTTCAACCCTGTTTTTATGACGTTATTTCGTCGATACTGTGAAACGTTCTTAAAAGATTAATTAATATTATTCTACTGACGTTTTCTTTAGAAACGTTCAGATTAGTTGTTTCAAGAACGTCAGCTGAACCACCTGAATCAAGGTTATTTCCCTAGGATGGTCAGACAACCTGGAAACGTCAGTAAATTATGTTCTTCTAACGTAACTATTGAAGCGTTTTAACTTATGATTCTTTGAAATTTCGTAATAAATTAGACCAATGTTTCAACTCTGTTATTTTATGACATTATATCGTTGATACTGTGAGACGTTACTAAATATTAGTTAATATCGTTCTACTGACGTTTACTTTAGAAACGTTCAGATTAGTTGTTCCAAGAACGTCAACTGATCGATCCACCTGTTTGAACGTTATTTGTCAATCCTGGTCAGACAAACTGCAGACGTCAGTAAATTATATCCCTCGAACGTAACTTTTGCAACGCTTTAAATTATGATAATTTGAACGTTGGTAATATATTTGTTTGTGACGTTATATTAATTATATTGAAATTCAGCTTTTAAAACGTTCTGTTTTCCTCATCTAAAAACGTTAAAATTAAACGATAAATAAACCCTTCCAATAAAGTTCGTAAAATGTTGTATTTATGTTTTACATTCTTTACATCTCACATCATTAGCAAACGTTGCACTGAAACATTAGATTTATGTTAAAACATAGGTTTTTATGACGTTATATACTCGATAATGTGAAACGTTACCAAACATGAATTAATATTGTTCTACTGACGTTTACTTTAGAAACGTTTAGATTAGTTGTTCCAGGAAAGTCAGCTGAACCACCTGAATTAACGTTATTTCCCAAGCCTAGTCAGACAACCTGGTAATCTATTTGTTTGTGACCTTATATTAATTATATAAAAATTCAGCTTTTAGAACGTTCTGTTTTCCTCATCTAAAAACGTTAAAATTAAACGATAAATAAACCCTTCGAATAAAGTTCGTAAAACGTTGTATTTCTGTTTTACATTCTTTACATCTCACATCATTAGCAAACGTTGCATTGAAACATTAGATTAATGTTATAACATAGGTTTTTATGACGTTATATACTCGATAATGTGAAAGGTTACCAAACATTGATTAATATTGTTCTACTGACGTTTACTTTAGAAACGTTTAGATTAGTTGTTCCAGGAAAGTCAGCTGAACCACCTGCATTAACGTTATTTCCCAAGCCTAGTCAGACAACCTGGAAACGTCAGTAAACTATGTTCTTCTAATGTAACTTTTGTTGCGTTTAAACTTAGCACTCGTTCTAGCGAGTTTTACTTCAGAAACGTTGGGATTAGTTGTTGTGAGAACGTCAAATGAATCATTTCCTAAGCTTTGTCTGACAACCTGTAAACGTCAGTAAACTATGTACGTCTAACGTAACTTTTGTAGAGTTTTAGCTTATGATTCTTTGGATCTCATTAACATATTTGTTTGTGACGTTATATTGATTATTGGATTTTAGTTTTTAAAACATTTTGTTTACCTTATCTTAAAACGTTGAAATTAAATGAAATTATAAACGAAACCATACAATAAAACTCCCATTTCTATTTTACTTCTTTTTTTTACATCTTACATCATTAGGAAACGTTGCATTAAAACATCAGATTAATGTTTTTACCTTGTTTTATTATGACGTTATTTCGTTGATACAGTGAAACGTTGGTAATATATTTGTTTGTGACGTTATATCAATTATATTGAAATTCAGTTTTTAAAACGTTCTGTTTTCCTCATGTAAAAACGTTAAAATTAAACGAAAAATAAACCCTTCCCATAAAGTTCGTAAAACGTTGTATTTCTAGTTTACATTTTTTACATCTTACGTCAGTAGCAAACGTTGCATTAACACATTAGATTAATGTTTCAACCCTGTTTTTATGACGTTATATTAACGATACTGTGAAACGTTACTAAACATTTATTAATATTGTTCTTACTGGCGTTTATTTTAGGAACGTTCAGATCAGTTGTTGCAAGAGCGTCAGCTGAACCACCTGAATCAACGTTATTTCCTAAGGCTCGGCAGACAACCTCGAAACGTCAGTAAATTATGTTCTTCTAACGTAAATATTGTAGCGCTTTAACTTACGTTTCTTTGAACGTTAGTAATACATTAGACTAATGTTTCAACTCTGTTTTTATGACGTTATGTCGTTGATACCGTGAGACGTTACTAAACATTAGTTAATATCGGTCTAATGACGTTTACTTTAGAGACGTTCAGATTAGTTGTTCCGAGAACGTCAACTGAACCACCCGATTCAAGGTTATTTGTCAAGCCTGCTCACACAAACTGTAGACGTCAGTAAATTATGTTTTTCTAACGTAATTTATGTAACGTTTTAAATTATGATTCTTTGAACGTTGGTAATATATTTGTTTGTGACGTTATATTAATTATATTGAATTTCAGTTTTTAAAACGTTCTGTTTTCCTAATCTAAAAACGTTGAAATTAAACGAAAAAATAAAACCTTCCAACAAAGTTCGTAAAACGTTGCATTTCTATTTTACATTCTTTACATCTGACATCATTAACAAACGTTACATTGAAACGTTAGATTAATGTTTCAATCCCGTTTTTATGACGTTATATCGTTGATACTGTGAAACGTTACTAAACATTAATTAATATTGTTCTACTGACATTTACTTTAGAAACGTTCAGATTAGTTGTTCCAAGAACGTCAGCTGAACCACCTAAATCAACGTTATTTCCCAAGGCTGGGCAGACAACCTCGAGACGTCAGTAAAATGATGTTCTTCTAACGTATCTATTGTAGCGTTTTAACTTATGATTCTTTGAACGTTAGTAATACATTATACTATTGTTTCAACTCTGTTTTTTATTACGTTATATCGCTGATACCGTGAGACGTTACTAAACATTAGTTAATGTCGTTCTACTGACGTTTACTTTAGAAACGTTCAGATTAGTTATTCCAAGAACGTCAACTGAACCACCTGATTCAACGTTATTTGTCAAGCCTGACCAGACAAACTATAGACATCGGTAAATTATGTTCTTCTAACGTAACTTTTGTAACGTTTTAAATTATGATTTTCTGAACGTTGGTAATATATTTGTTTGTGACGTTATATTGATCATATTGATTTTCAATTTTTAAAACGTTCTGTTTCCCTAATTTAAAAACGTTAAAATTAAACGAAAACATAAAACCTTCCAGTAACGTTCGTAAAACGTTGTATTTCTATTATACATTCTTTACGTCTTACATCATTAGCAAACGTTGCATTACAACGTTAGATTAATGTTTCAATCCTGTTTTTTATGACGTTACATCGTTGATACTGTGAAACGTTACTAAACATTAATTAATATTGTTCTACTGACGTTTACTTTAGAAATGTTCAGATCAGTTGTTCCAAGAAGATCAGCTGAACCACCTGAATCAACGTTATTTCCCAAGGCTGGGCAGACAACCTCGAAACGTCAGTAATTTATGTTCTTCTAACGTAACTATTGTAGCGTTTTAACTTATGATTCTTTGAACGTTAGTAATACATATAGACTAATGTTTCAACTCTGTTTTTTAAGACGTTATATCGTTGATACCATGAGACGTTACTAAACATTAGTTAATATTGTTTTACTGACGTTTACTTTTGAAACGTTCAGATTAGTTGTTCCAAGAACGTCAACTGAATCACCTGATTCAACGTTATTTGTCACGCCTGGTCAGACAAACTGTAGACGTCAGTAAATTATGTTCTTCTAACGATTATATTGATTTTCAGTTTTTAAAACGTTCTGTTTTCCTAATTTAAAAACGTTTAAATTAAACGAGAAAATGAAACCTTCCAATAAAGTTCGTAAAACGTTGTATTTCTATTTTACATTCTTTACATCTTACATCATTTGCAAACGTTGCATTAAAACATTAGATTAATGTTTCAACCCTGTTTTTTATGACGTTATATCGTTGATACTGTGAAACGTTACTAAACATTAATTAATATTGTTCTAGTGACGTTTACTTTAGAAACGTTCAGATCAGTTGTTCCAAGAACGTCAGCTGAACCACATGAATCAACGTTATTTGTCAAGCCTGGTCAGACAACCTGTAAACGTCTGTAAGCTATGTTCGTCTAAGGTAACTTTTGATGCGTTTTAGCTTATGATTCTTTGAACGTTATTGATAAAGTTCGCAAAACGTATTTCCATTTTACTTCCCGTTTTTTTACATTTTACATCATTAGCAAACGTTGCATTAAAACATTAGATTAATGTTTCAACTCTGTTTTTTTTTACGTTATATATTTGATACTGTGAGACGTTACTAGTGACGTTTACTTTTGCAACGTTCGGATTAATTGTTCCACGAACGTAAAATGAAGCATCTGATTCAACGTTATTTCCCAAGCCTGATTAGGCAACCTATAAACGTCAGTTAATTATATTCGCCTAACGTAACTTTTGTAGCGTTTTAAGTTATGATTCTTTGAACGTTAGTAATATATTTGTTTGTGACGTTATATTGATTCTATTGGATTTTAAAATGTTGTGTTTTCCTAAAGTTAAAACGTTGAAATTGAACAAAAAAAAACAAAAAACGTTGTATTTCCAATTTACATATTTTTCATCTTACATCTTTATTAAAAGCTGTCTTAAAACATTAGATTTGTGTATCAACAACATTTTTACGTTATATCGTTGGCACTGTGACACGTTACTAAACGTTTATCGTTCTAGTGACCTTTCTTTTTGAAACGTGCAGATTAGTTGTTCCAAGAACGTAAAGTGAACCATTTGGTTCAACGTTATTTCCTAACCCTAAGCAAGCAATATGTATTCGATGCATTAAAATATTAGATTAATGTTTCAACCCCGTTATTCACGTTATATATTATATTATATCAGATTAGTTGCTCCAAGAACGTCAAACAAATGAAACACCTGATTCAACGTTATTTACCAAGCCTGGTCAGGCAACCTGTAAACGTCAGTAAGCTATGTTCTACTAAAATAACTTTCGTATCGTTTTAACTTATGATTCTTTGAACGTTGATAATATATGTGACGTTATAATGGATTTCAGTTTTAAAAACGTTGAAATTAAACGAAAAGAAAGAACCCTTTCAATAAAGTTATATTGATTATATTGGACTTTGGGTTTCAAAAAGTTCTGCTTTCCTGATCTTAAAACGTTGAAATTAAACGAAAAAAAGGGTAACCTTATAGTAATGTTCGTAAAACGTTGTATTTCCTCTTCGTTGTCCTGTAATTCAGTTGACGTTATATTGCTTTCATTGGATGGTAGGTTTTTTTAACGTTCCGTTTTACTAATCTAATAACGTTAAAATAACAAACAAAAATACCGCCCATAACGAAGTTCGCAATTAATTCTATTTTCATGTCACATCTTTTTTCTGTAGATTTGACTAAATTATATTTTAGATGTTTGTAATGTTTCGTCGACAAAAGTTGCATTTAAACTTTAGAATAATATTTCAAACGCAATTTATTGGACGTTACATCAGTGAGAATGTGAGACGTCACTAAACAGTAGTTAATATTGTTGTAATGACGTTAACTTTTGAAACGTACAGACTAGTTGTTTCAAGAACGTCGAATAAACCATCTGATGCTACGCCAGACAACTTTTAAACGTTAGAAAACAAAGGTTTGTTTTTCTATTGTAAATTTTATAATGTTTTAACTTATGATTCGTTGAAGTTTGTCAAATTATTTACACCAGACGTTATACCAATTTGGGGGGTCTTATTTATTAAACGTTGCTTTTTCCTAATCTAGAACATTTAAATTAAACCGAACAAAAATAATCTTCCCAACATTGCGCAAATACTTTTGCTTAATGTTCCAAACACGTTTTATTTGACGTTACATCCTTGGTATTGCAAGACGTTACTAAACATTAATTAATATCAATCTAGTGACGTTTACTTTTAAAACATTGAGATTTGGTGTACCATGAACATCGGATAATCCGTAGTTAAACTATGTTCTTATAGCGTAACTTTTGTAGCGTTTAACTTTGATATAATTCTTTGAACGTTATTAATGTATTCCTTTGAATTCCTTACTTTTGAATACCGGGTCAAAGTTAAATATTGACCTTGAAAGCGAAATTTTATTTTAAAGCTATTGAAATTTTCACCTATTTGACCATGACCTATGACCTTGAACCACTTATAACGAAATTATTGAAGGATGGACACTACAAGTCCCATTTTAATTGGGATATTAGGACAATCCCAAACCCAAATCGTGATATGACTATTAAATGATTTTACAAGATCAAGGCAACTTTTGCGACAGGGAAGAACGTGGGTGTTAACATATCAAGATGACAGTTGCGTGACTTGATTACAGGAGTCACACTAAAGTCTATGAATTCATTTCCATTTTTTTTTTTTTTTTTTTTTTGACAACTTCGTAAGTTTGACATGACCGTGACCTTTTTGGTAAAAAATAAAAACTATGTCATTTTCTGGTTCGCCGTGGTCAATTTGGGGGTTGGGGGTAGTTGCCAGAGTCTCAAAGTTGTAAGGCGTCAATCCTTAAGATCGTAGTTATAATTCCTGCGAGTCGGCTTCTTCGGATATAATCCTTGGGACCGGCAATAACAGTAATTAGCCCTGTGCGACCTCTTAAAGATTACTTAGTTCGATCCTTAAAAAAGTTGGTATCTTTGAAATCCTTGACTTTGAAGGGGGGGTTGGGTGGCCGGATTATAAAATAGCACACAATATAGTACGGGCAACGTCCAAATTACATAAAGTAGGTAAAACTGATAATGATCTGTGTCCGTGTGTAAGGAAGAGACTGAAGATTTACAACATTTATTTATTGAATGTTTAGATTTACGTTATTTTAAATCAAGAATTAAAGAATTTATTAATGATATATTACCATATAATTTATGTGATCCTGATTTTAACACCTGCTTAATTACTGGGACTCCAGTCTGATAATAGGTCCCATCCCAATGACTTGTGTAGCCTGATTTATAAAGGGAGACGATAGGTTTTATATATTCGGAATACCTAATTATCCCGAAATTTTCAATTCGTTCGCCCTTTGAGAGCCGGGTTCTCCGAATTTTCATTTCCGAGACATTTATTTTTAGCTACTCGCCACCTTTATCGTTGATGCATTGATCTCGAATGCAATGGTACTCTTGTATTTATTTATTTTTTTATTTATTTATTTATTTTTATTTTATTTTTTTTTTAATGTTTATTTTGATGTGTGTTTTAAAAAAAAACATAACTGAAAACTATAATATGTATATAAACCAAAATAATGCTTTTATTTTATCTCATCTATTGTACCATTCTTGACGTGTATAAATGTACAGGTGCGGATCCAGGATTTTTTGCAGGGGGGGGGGTCTAGGTTTGATAATTGCTTAACTGCGCTCAACCGATAATTTGGTAAATTAGATTCAATTTGGTTCATTCTGACGTATTTCCGGAAGGTAAATTCCAAAATAACAGGTCTAAATCGCCAATAAAATCGCATAAAAAAATTTTCAAGTCTGACCGGGGGGGGGGGGGGTCCGGACCCGCTGGCTGGACCCCCCTCTGGATCCGCGCCTGATGTAACATGTAATGTAAAATACTCCTGTCATTGAGTCAATTGGTGTGGTTTCGAATCCCCGGTTGTACGTGGTAATGAGTAGGGTCGACTGTCCAATCTCATGGGCTTTCTCCGGGTACTCCGGTTTCCTCCCACTGCTAAAAATTCCTAAGCGTAAGCGAATTATTGAAATAAAATTAAAAAACATCTTTGGTCCCGAAATGAACAAGTTTGTGCCGAGTGCACGTTAAACCCCGTTTTCTCTGTCTATCTTGACTTTGAAACTGACCTAAATGTGACTAATAGCCAAAAAATTCTGCCACTCCCGTGGAACGCATTTAAAGTGCCCCTTCCCCCTACTTGCGCTAGAGATCTGCTAAGGGTGTAATTAATTAACAATTAAGCAGCCGTCATAACTTTGTGGAAAATTCGTTCTGAAAATTCGGACGTCAAAAATAATTTTAGGGAAAATAGCCTTCCACCATAACCCCGCCCCATCCCCAATTGAGATTTGCCACCTATGTCTATGGCTTTAACATTGAAGTCAAGAAAAATAATTACTAGTCTGACTCAATTAGTGGAACTAAATTATATCGTTGGGTTATCCAATGACGTCTTGGGGTTATCAGTTAACAGATGTGTAGTTTCGTATTTTCTATATTAAAATAATTAACCCACTACATGGAAACATTAAGAGATAAATGAAATATGGATATTTGTCAAAATTTATTTGGTTTTTAAAACTTTGAAATTGCATGCTTTCTATCAATAATTCACATCAGATTTACATGGTCGTATACGAAAGTAAAGCGCTTGTCAGAACGCGGGATCCTTAGTGCTGCGAGAAAATTTGTATCTTCTGAAACGGAATCTACAAATCTACTTTAAATCTAAGGTAATTTTCTATGCATGTTGTTTTATTTTTACTGAAACTGCAGTATACTTTTTAGGCCGTCTTAGTCGATTTCTTAGACTTTGACTAGTTTTGTGTACGACAAGTAAATGAAACAATGCGCCAACATCAAAATCTGAAAATGGCGACCAAAAAATTACAATGAACAACAATGGCGGGAGAAAAGTAAACGATTCCACAGGCACCAGCAATTATGTATAAAATGATTTAACTTTGTATTATTAACATAACATATTACGTGGAATTATTTTAGGGGTAATATATTAATTCTTAGAATTTCAGAATTATGAATATTCAGATTATTACTAACTAGGCCTAATGTCGACAAATCTTACAATGTATGTTGTTATGTAAGTATGTAAACTAGGTAGCAATGCAAAGCTTTTTTAATTTTTTTAATCGGACTAAAATTGGATATTTACTAGTTTTCCAACAACCCCTATCCCATTTAAGAACCCCAAATAATTTCAAAATAGGTGACGAAATAAGAATGTTATTGCACTTTTTTGACCCAAAATTGTATAGGCATAGGGGCTTTTTTGACGTCATTTTCTGTCATTACGGAGGCCCTTGCCTTATTCGTAGATTGAAACCCATAGGCCAGTGTGTGTTTTTTTGTGAAAATATTGGTGAGCTTGTTTTGCATAAAATGCATTCGGTCGCCATTTCCATCGGTGTTAGGTTTATGGACCAATCCAATGCCAGAAATCTACATTTACAAAAACTTCGATAAAGAAAAGATATTGGATGTTTACCAGACCCGTAATAATTCAAGATTGGTTTAAGCACGTCTCGATACGGCAGTGAGTTTGAGCGTTCGCACACATAACAACCTGTATTTTTTTTTTAATTTGTCACCGTCTTGATTATTTGATTAGCGACTCAGATGGGATGATTTTCTTTTTAACACGCACAAGGCACAAAAATAACTACATTCGTTTCACAGGCTTTAAATATTACCCATCATGATATGATAATATTATTATTTAACATACGTGCAGGCCATTTACAATTAATGTTCCGCTTCTTACAGGCTTATCGGCATTGTATACCCACCCATTGCCAATAGGCACTTTGAACGCTATCGCAACACACTTAAAAATGTTACTGAAGCGGTTATTATTTGATTGAAAGAATGAGATCAAATTAATAATGCACTCAGACACTTCGGAGGTGTGCTTTGTGATCCCAGTTAAACTATTTATAACATAAAGAAGATAGGATATTAAAATTTATATTTTATATATGACTATTTTTATGAGTATACTTGCAATCAGTGATACTTTCATTTGATAAACTGGCAATCAATGGTTTCAATATAAAGCTCTTAGGTAATTGCCTTCAATTCATATTTTCGTCGCCCAAACTCAAATGACCGTAGTAGAATTTGTTCAAGTTTATTACGCATTTGACGATCAAACAGATGTTATGTATTAATTACAGGACTATTAGGCCATGTAAAATTGATACATGTACCTTGTTTCTTCTCCCCATGTTGTGGGTAATAAGAGGGTATGCGGTAAACACAACACAAACTGTAATTTTCAACACAAACTTTTGCAGGGCCTTTATACATGTACACTATGAATTTGCTATCCTTTTCATTCATATGATATATACATTGTACACTTGAGGTTTTTTTTTTCATGCTAACAGCTACAATTTATAAAAGACTTTACGCAAAACACATACAGTATGAATTTATATCTTTTATTTTGAGTGACAAGTTACATTTCCACGGATTACATAATAATAATAATACATTAATATAGTTTTAAAAAATTAAAATGCCCTGAGAAAAAGGACTAATTTTAAGTCTGAAATCTGTTTTAAAAAATGCCGGTGACCTGTCCAACATTTAAATTTGACGTAATTTGAGTGATGTTTTGATCGTCCTTCGATTTTCCTACGAAAAATTTATGACAAAAGTCGACCAGTGGCAAAACTTTTTTAAACGGGTTTTGGAGTACTATATCATCATTCACGCTGTCTCCACACTGTCATCAAAAGTAAAATTATACGACACACCAATGACTGTCCAGTCAAGAAATATTGTATCTTTACGACAGATTTTGTGCGAAATTATCGGTCCATACCATCAACCAGACCCTGCCATGTTGATTTTTCATAAACCAGGACTCACCTGAGATTCGCTTTTTCATTGGTCAATACACTGAAAAAAAACTTGTGTTGGATCGCAACACAAGTACTTGTGTTAAAACTAATCTACACAAGTTTGTGTTGTTTTGCATTGCATTTACACAAACTTGTGTAGATTTGTAAAAATCTTGTGTGTTTTCATATCAGTAACACAAGTATTGTGTAGGCCTACCGTCAACCAAAGATTTTTTCTTTTTTTTTTTTCTTTTTTTTTGTTAACAAAGTCAGAATTCGGGAGTTCACAAGTTTAAGAAAAGTAATAAAATAAAAGGTTTAATTCAAATCCCGAAAATTACATGGGGTTCTTCACTGGAAGAGTGTGCGCACTAATTAATCAGACAATTGCCGAGCAGACTTGAATGTTAATTGGTGTTAAGTTGTCTATAAAGATGAAATGTCTGGTTGTCTTTTTTTATTGATCCAATAAACTGATATATCAAAGGAATATATAGTGTACATGTGATTTTCAGCACCCTTGTGTTTGTCAAAATTGATTCAATGTGCATTGGAAAACAATGAGTAAAACTCTTAGTAATGTAATTGGTTGATGTAATCGAAATTGGACAGTATATTGGTTAACTAAACAGTAACCAATCAAATTTAATTAATCTTCCAGATTTGTCTCATAATTGATTTATTGATACAATGGTTCTCCAAGTTATCTATACTCTATTTGATATTTTATCAGCGACATTCAGTTAGACATTTAACTGTAGGACGCCATGTTTCGTAGTAGTGTCAACCGAGAGTGATATTTTTAAAAATATAATTGTCACACAGTATACAAGACCGCAGGTTTGTAAAATTTAAAAAAAAATAAAACCGTGTATTTAATTTAGCATCGATTTATTGTTTATATGTATATTACTAATAATTAAAAACAAACAAGTCAGGCCAAGACTTGTTCTAGAACCTCGTAATCTTCAACGTACGTTATTCGTAGAATATTTGTCTGGATGTTAGAGACTAACTCAGAACAATTAAACCGGAAGTGTGTATTTGATAATGGCGGACAAGAAATTTTTTTTGATTGTTTCTAAAGCGTCCCGGACCCGGTAATTCAGCAGTCTAACGAATTTGTCTTAATTTTTCTGAAAACGTGCTTTATTAACATTATTCGGCGCTACATCGTTGTTCAAATACTTGTACTTGCAAAAAACAACACCAACTGGGACCAGCAGGTAAGAATTTCTCTTCATTTTATAACTCGCCAGGCAGCCATCTTTGTTTCGGGCAAAATGAGAAATACGTGTATATCAGGCATGGACTATAGCTAGATACTAACTTTTGTACTAGTTTAATTGGAATTTAATCTTAATTTAAACATATTTTATTGTTCTAAGTAACAAGTGGATAAGGCACAAGTTTTACAACTTAGAACGCCATCTCCAAAATGTAATCTTATCTGTGTAAAAGAAAAAACAACCAAACAAACCTTTTATTTTTATACTGATTCAGAAACTAACACCTGCCGTCTGAAGTTTCTCTATAATTTCTTCTTTTTATTTCAGTCATTGATGTTAGCATATAGGCCTACTCCACAAAGAAAAACTGGTAAGTATTTCATTTTCTTTTAATATATTTTTTTTAATAATATCACTATCAGTAGTAATATCCAGTCAAGAGAGAGGGGAAATCAGGTTTTAATTTCACTTAACAGAACTGTGCGATAAACATGTCCTTGTATTAAATTGGTGGAATCAAGTAGGCCCATGCATGATATATATCCTAGAATCAAGTAGGACTGGTCTTACATTTCCGCTATTTTCCTGAGCACTGACCATTGTGTATGTTGTGTTTATATTAATTCGACATAAACTTTGGAGTTGTTGTTAGTGTTTGTTGCATAACAGAATGGTCTATTTCAAATATGATATTTGCATAAGTATAAACGTAAATCGGCAGTGCTGGACACACTAGCAGAAGGATTCTGCTGAATCAATCAGCGCTAAATTCATGTAGTGTGTACACTGACATTCGCCCAAATCAAACAGGTTTGATATATTTGGCTGAACTATATTTGATTGGTGTGTTCGCTTTGTTGAAGCATTCGTCTGGTTTTAGAATTCATTAGCCAATAAGCACACATTCATATCAAGAAGTCACATGAATTTTTTGAAGACAAGTGTTAAATCATGTGACCTAAAAGGTAATGTAACTGTCAACTGAGTGGTGAATCTGAGGAGGGAGAGAGAGAGAGAAATGGGGTTTAACGTCCACTCAACACAAACTAGGTCTTTTTGGGACTAACATATGGTTTAATTTTATTTCAATAATTCGCTTGCACGTAGGGGCCTTTAGCAGTGGGAGGAAACCAGAGTGCCCGGAGGAAACCCAAAAGGTTGAGAAGGCGCCCCTATCTCCATGCCACATGTGCTCACACCAGGGCTCGAAACCACAGCCGCAAGCCAGAGGTGAGCGGCCAGCTAGAGGTCGAAGCGCTGCACTCTAGACAACTAGGCCTAGTATCCACTCATTCGGCTGCAATTTTGTGCCAATTGAATTGGGCAAATAATTTGAGCACATCATTCTGGTGTGTCCACAGCTTTACTAGAAAAGTCTGTATTTTCTAAAAACCAACAATGGGGCATACCCAGAACAAAAATATAAGGCCATACCATGCTATCGGGTTACATGCACGCCAATGGGACTGCAGGTTTTTGGTTCCATGGAACAATACAAATGCACTTTCTCAGAAAAAACTGAGAGCAAACCCGCCACCTCCAGAATAGCAACCCGCACCTTACTCACTCAGCCACATGGCTATCGTCTAATTACTGTGACAGTCCAGTCAAATGACAAACAAGGGTTATTAAAATAGATTTTCACGGCTTATGTAAAATCTTCAGGATTCAAATGGTTTTGGATACCGTAGATATTTTAGTTTCAATTTCATATCACACAGTTTGTATATGGTAAGATATCTTAAACAGTTAATTACATGTCACATATTCATATTTTTCAGTTTCCATATTAGATGCCATAGCAAATAAAACATCATATAATAAAATAAGAAAAAAAACAAATATGGGAGAAGAAAGAGCTGAAAGAATGGGGTTTTTGGAGGGTGAGTGTTCAATTCTAATAGAAAAGATTGTTGATATGGTAATTTGAAATCTCACCGTTAAATGTGTTTGGCACAATGTAGCCCGGTTGGAGCGGAGGTGACATTAGCCTCCATTTCAGTTTATTATTTTGAAATATAAAATTCAATTTAGTATAGTAAAAGTATACACACACATGTATGTGCACATATGACTGTCTCATTTGTGGAGAGTCGAGGTGGGTAAGACGCTGCAGGTTTGCTCCCAATGTTGACATAGAAAATTCAGAATGGAGGGCCTGACAAGGACATTCGTCTAGTTGTTCAGATTGAACAACAAAACATGGTCCTGTATTCACATTGGCATGCATGTGAAAGATCCTCTGGCAATTGTAATTTGATACAAGAGTATGCCTTAGAGTCGCGGTACCGTGCAAAATTTCAGTCCAAAATCTCAAGGCCTTTTTGTGACTTCTAAAGGGGGTGGGGGTGAATTGCCGGTAGGATGGCCGGATGGTTAGGACATGCGCGCTGTATCATAAAGCTGCGGGTCCTCCGATTGCTCTCACTCCTAATGACCCCTCAGCGCAAGCGAATTATTGAAATAAAATTAAACTGTATGTTGGTCCCAAAATGACCTTGTTTGTGTCAAGTGGATGTTAAACCAAATTTCTATCTTTCTCTGACTCTAACCCATTTCATTTGAGCATTATATTCTGTCTGGGCCTGTAACTTGACAAGACAAAAGGAGTGTTACACAAAGTTGAAACAAAATAGAAACTAAGTCTCAATGTGGCAAAATAAATTGTTTATTTAAACATTATGAACCATATA
The DNA here is from genome assembly GCA_948474765.1 of Patella depressa. NCBI lineage: Eukaryota > Metazoa > Mollusca > Gastropoda > Patellidae > Patella > Patella depressa. Next base: position 34,705,987 of record OX419719.1, read on the forward strand.
GAAAGTATTCTTATTTCCCACTTTTTATTTTTTAGGCTGAAGCACCCTCGGAGGAGAATTTAATGAATGATAAAAAGAAGAGAAACCAAGCATCAATTTATTTTATAATTCTGGAAGAGAATGCATTTGACCCAATTTTAAATATTTATTTTTTGTTTTTAATGTTTTTAATCCTCTTATTAATTTCTGTATAATATAGAAAGTAAAGTGACATATAAATCACGTAAAATTTGGTCGGAAATCATAAAAGTATTTAATAGGCATTATCTAGAAACCAAATGTAGATCAGATATACCCAGAATTACAAAAAACCTTGACCTACATTATGGTGACTTTTCCTTGCTTATGAAAGGAAATACGGTTTAATATCCTAATATCCCACTTTTCTGTGTTATTAGGGTGATTCTGCCTTACAGTCTACTCTTATATCTAATATTTCAACTGTCAAGGGTTCATTAAAGGGAACTCAGGGGGTCGAATGGTTAACAGGCACACATTGGATCAGGAGGTCTGGCAATGAGTCAAATATGTCAATTGTCAAGGGTACTTTAAAGTGAACACAGTCAAAGTGTCTTTGATTCAGGCTTGTACCCAGTTTTTGTCAAGTGGACGCTTAACCTCATTTCTATCTCTTCTTTAAAATACACGGCAATGTGTACATTAGATCGAGGTTTTTTGTCCTATCCAAACAACTATATATTGTCCCTTCCCACGTCCTGCACTACTGACATGGAGGAACTATGCTTGGAACTCCAGTTGAAATTTCTCGGCCAACGCCTTATACTCACCGTGGCTTCCCATTGCTTATGATTTGTAATTGTATATAAATATTTTGTACATATTATTCAATATTTGCCATTGTCTCTCATATTTTTATATTTTAATCCTGCAGTCTTGATGCTTTGAATTTTCTGTGTATGCTAGTTATTTCTAGATTACTCAATAATCACATGTAATTCGACTTATAACACTTTTCACTGTTTGAAAGTAATTCAAATAAGTGGATAATTTATCTTATTAGTGCTTGGTATATATCTTATTAATTTAAATATATTTGAATTATATATTTTGGGGGTATGGGGTAGGGATACTGTCTTTATATGCTAGTTCTTGTTGATGCTTTGCTCCGTATATGTACAAAATATTCATTTTGTTTGGGTTTTTTTTCCTAATGAGGAAAGAGTTCTACACCATTTTATTACTACTGTAAAATAGGTCATTTTTCTTTTGTTAATTTTCTGTGTATGTTAGTTATTTCTAGATTACTCAATAATCACACGTAATTCGACTTATAACACTTTTCACTGTTTGAAAGTAATTCAAATTAGTGGATAATTTATCTTATTAGTGCTTGGTATATATCTTATTAAATTTAAATATATTTGAATTATATATTTTGGGGGTATGGGGTAGGGATACTGTCTTTATATGTTTAGTATTTGTTGATGAGTAAAGAAAAATTTAAATAGCTATTTTATAGTTTGTGATTTGAGGGGGGGGGGGGCGTTATTTAACACAATTTTATTAATATTATTTTTCTGTTAACATTCCAAATATCATTTTATGAATAAATAATAATTTAACAAAAAAAAATTATTGTTACCTCATTTATCAAACTTTGCAGGTTAAACAGAGCAAAAGGGGGGATGCTGCATGGGAAAAGTTGCTATATTGGATATAAAGTGAGGGAAATACAACACAAGTTTTTGTTGATGGTTATACACAAGTTTGTATATGAAACCACACAAGTTTCAGAAATATCAACACAAGTTTCAGATATTTCAACACAAGTTTCAGAAATTTCAACACAAGTTTCAACACAAGTTTCAAAAATTTCAACACAAGTTTAAGAAATTTCAACACAAGTTTCAGAAATTTCAACACAAGTCTTGTGTAGATTTTCACACAAGTTTCAACACAAGTTTGTGTTGTTTGACAAATTTTAACACAAGTCTTGTGTTGTTTCAGCATTTAACACAAGTTTGTGTTGTTTCAACACAAGTTTGTGTTGTTAAATAGTAACACCCAACTTGTGTTGAAAACAACACAAGTTTGTGTTGTTTCAACACAAGTTTTTTTTCAGTGTATCAATAAGATAAGACGTTTCCTGCCACTTTCATCCAATAAAAAGTATTCTTACTTAAAGAGTTAGACTTTTACTTTAGCATTGACAGATCCATAACAGGCGTCTGGCTAATGAAAGGCAATTTTGATCATCTAAGGTATACCGAAGTCCTAAACTATGTATAATTTCGATGGCTCTAGGCCTGAACCGGCATACTTTGAACTTGTAAACATTTGGAGATCGCTAATTCGGTTAAAAATCAGTATTTTTATACGCCCACATTTTCATGTGGACGTATTATGTCGTCGCCCCTGTCCGTCCGGACGTCCGTCCGTCCGTCCACAATTTGTTTGTGGACTCTCTACAGGTCACAATTCTTATCCGATTTTGACGAAACTTGAAATATAGGTTTATCCCCAAAAGATCTCGGCTGCTTTCGATATTGGCATGTATCGGATCAAAACTTCATGGATTATGGCCCCTGATTGTACGAAAAATCACGTTTTTAGCTTGTGGACCCTATAGAGGTCACAATTTTGAACCGATTTTGATGAAACTTGACATGCATGTTTGTAACCCAAAGATCTTGGTTCCTTTCGATATTTGCAGCTATCGGAATGTAATTTCCTGAATTATGGCCCCTGATTGTCCGAAAAATCACCCTTTTTAGCTTGTGGTCCCTCTGGAGGTCACAATTATTATTCGATTTAAAAAACCGTTTGATTATATCACCGTTACACCCTAAGGAAGGTTGAGTTCGAATTTCGGGAAAATCAGACGAAACTTGCCATACAAAATGGCCGCCGTTTGTACGCGAATACTGTTAAAAAATGATATATCAAGGTTGTGGACCCTGTGGAGGTCACAATTTTGATTCGATTTTGATCAAACTTGAAATTCATGGTTATAACCTAAAGATCTTGCTTCCTTTTGATATTTGCGCATATCGGATCGTAACTTCCTGAATTATGGCCCCTGATTATACGCAAAATTGCCTTTTTTTTTAGCTTGGAGGTCACAATTATTATTCGATTTGAATAATCGTTTGATTATATCACCGTTACACCCTAAGGAAGGTTGAGTTCGAATTTCGGGAAAATCGGACGAAAATTGCCATACAAAATGGCCGCCGTTTGTACGCGAATACTGTTAAAAGATGGTATATCAAGGTTGTGGACCCTGTGAAGGTCACAATTTTGATTCGATTTTGATGAAACTTGAAATTCATGGTTATAACCCAAAGATCTTGCTTCCTTTCGATATTTGCCTCTGATTATAAGCAAAATCGCCTTTTTTTTTAGCTTGGAGGTCACAATTATTATCCGATTTAAAAAAACGTTTGAATATATTACCGTTACACCGTAAGGAAGGTCGAGTTCGAATTTCGGGAAAATCAGACCAAAATTGCCTTACAAAATGGCCGCCGTTTGTACGCGAATACTGTTAAAAAATGGTATATCAAGGTTGTGGACCCTGTAAAGGTCACAATTTTAATTCAATTTTGATGAAACTTGAAATTCATGGTTATAACCCAAAGATCTTGGTTCTTTTCGACATTTGCGCAAATCGGATCGTAACTTCCTGAATTATGGCCCCTGGTTATACGCAAAATCCCCCTTTCTTTAGCTTGTGGTCCCTCTGGAGGTCACAATTATTATCCAATTTAAAAAAACGTTTGATTATTTCACCGTTACACTGTAAGGAAGGTTGAGTTTGAATTTCGGGAAAATCGGACCAAATTTGACAGACAAAATGGCCGCCGTTTGTACGCGAATGTTAAAAAAATGATATATCATGGTTGTGGATCCTGTATAGGTCACAATTTTAATTCGATTTTGATGAGGAAGGTTGAGTTCTAATTTCGTGAAAATCGTACCAAAATTGCCGGACGAAATGGTCGCCGTTTGTACGCGAATAGTGTAAAAATATGGTATATCATGGTTGTGGACTCTCTACAGGTCACAATTCTTATCCGATTTTGATGAAAAGTCACATTTCTAGGTTGTGTACCGTCACACCATAATCATTGTCGGTTTCGAATTCAGACTGGAACTGACCAACTAAATGGCTGCTCCCAATACAGTATGAAATACAGGACTTAAAGATGTAGGAAAAATCACTTTCGGTATTGCTTGTTCTCTGTCCTATCTGCCAGCCTATCTTTTTTTGTGTGTTTAGAAACTGTGCGGGCGATTTTCATGTCCCGATTCCTAGGCACGCGGGTGAGAAGAAACATGGTATCAATTTTACATGGCCTTAAAACAAAAGATTTTTAAATCAGGTCCAGATCCTATTTATATTCAACTGCCGACTGGACAGTACGTGCGCGGTTGATATATCGTCTGCTATAGCGCTGCATGCAAAACACAGTACTTACTACTATTTTGGTCCTTGATGCTATGACTTAAAAAAGAATAATTCTAGCTAATAATACTCTAAATAATAGTATGCAATATGCAAATAAGATAAGAATTTTTTCTATGCGTGCTGTTAGCCAATAGCTACTGCAAATTTCCCCGCGTTGAGACGGCTCTAACCAATGATAAAATAGTGTTTAAGGTCATGTGACGAAGAAGCCTATTGTTTTTCGGCGATTTCCGATAATAACTACCAGAGTTATGGCCTTTGATCACTTCCAAAAATCTTGTGGACGCTCTAGAGGCCAAAGTTAATATACGATTGGCTTTAAATTTATACACAGTTTTTAAGGTCATGAGACGAAGAAGCTTATTGATTTTCAGCGATTTCAAATAATTACATCCAGAATTGTCCCCCTTGATCACTTCAAAAAAAACTTGTGACGCTATAAAGGCCAAAGTTAATATCCGATTGACTTTAAATTTATACACAGTGTTTAAGGTCATGAGACGAAGAAGCTTATTGATTTTCAGCGATTTCCGATAATTAGTGCCAGAGTTATGGCCCTTGATCACTTCAAAAAAATCTTGTGGACGCTCTAAAGGCCAAAGTTAATATCTGATTGGCTTTAAATTTATACACAGTGTTTAAGGTCATAAGACGAAGAAGCATTTGATTTTCAACGATTCCTGTTAGTTACTGCCAGAGTTATGGCCCTTGATCACATCAAAAAAATCCTATGGATGCTCTAGAGGCCAAAGTTAATATCCAATTGACTTTAGATACACATACACACTGTTTAAGGTCATGAGACGAAGAAGCGTATTGATTTTCAGCGATTTCAAATAATTACATCCAGAATTGTCCCCCTTGATCACTTCAAAAAAACCTTGTGACGCTATAGAGGCCAAACGTATCATCCGATTGATTGACTTCAGATTGATACACAGAGTTTAAGGTGTTGAAACAAACAAGTATTTTGATTTTCAATGAATTTTGATAACTGAACAGCTAAATCCAGGATATTAAATGTTTCCTATTCTAATTGTTACATGTAGCTTGGGGAAAAACCTTTATAAAAACAAATTCTAAGGATTTTTAGATAATTACATAATGAGATATTACTCTTAGTCAGATTTTAGTGTATTACAAATGTTTCATTACCAAAAAAAGTAAAAATATGCGACAACCCTTGTTGACTGCCCGGACGATTTAGCTGCTGTGGGCGTGTTTCGTTGCCTGGCAACCTATCTTTTTAAAATTTGCAAAGAAAGTGACCGAAAACAATTTCTCAGCAACTGTTGAAGATAATAGCCATAGGAATCAAATTTTCAGGAAACATCATCCATCCATTAACAATACTGGTACATTATTTAAAAGGACAATAATAGTGTCAGTCATTATCACATACATTTTGTACATGATGTATGTGATAGAACTAATGTAGTTAAACATATACATGTAGGGCTATGTATTGCAACAAAAAATCGTAGTTCAATACTTGAAAAAAAGTATTGCAATATATTGCGGTATTGCAATGCTTTCAATAAAGGCTTAGTTTATATTATAATACAAATTTTATTTTGAATAGATTCAATGTAAATATACATGTATAATAAACTAGACCTGCTAAGCTGGACTGACAGGTTTCACTGTTGCCACGTTACCCTTGAAAATGTCACTTCCGATGCCACGTTACCTAGGGTTGCAAAATTTCCGGGAATTTAGAGAATTTTCAATTTGGTGTCAATAATTGAAACCAGTGTCGCTATTAATGAGTTGCAATTGACAGTAATATTTTCATAACTAAACATATATTCTGCGTTACGGGTCAACAACGCGCGTAGCCTTCACATCGTCAAATCGATGGTTGTGTTTATTTTCTACGCGGTATCTTGTGTTGTGTTTTGCTTTCGATAGCTCCGCGCGCGTACCTATCGGCACAGTACACTCTTCACAATCGAACACACGCCTGTCTATTTTACTTAGGCGACATACGCATAAACATTGGCTTAAAAAAATAAAATAATATCGTAATTTGTATACAGAAAGATTTGTAAACAAATCACGGTCATAAATTTACAACGTTATTACATTACACAAAGTTTCTTTCCAAAATTCCCGGAAAGTTTCTTTCCAAAATTCCCGGAAAGTTTCCCACCCTTTGCAACACTAGTTACCCTGGAACATATGTCACTTCCGGTACCAATGAAACAATTAAATAGGTTTCCTCATAAGCATTGCACACGTCAAATAAAATAGACGCAGAATCAACCAAATCCAGCAATATCAATTCATTTTATACATTTGTTACTTGACAAAATTACATTACTTCCGATGATAATGAAAACGCTCAATTAGTTTTATGAAATCAGAAATGGCATAAGATATCATATGGTGAAAATTGTATGTAAATCGAATAATAATTGCCACTTTTATAGACCAAAAACCTTGAAAAGTGACTTGTAGAAAATCGCCTTTTTCTCTGCAACACTGCAACCGTTTAAGTTAGAAACCATTTTGTGGTATCTGTATGATCATATGGGTTCAATCTATTTTTTGATTGGAATCAAATATCATAATTTTGAAAACATTTGAAATTTGACTCATTTGAATAAAATATCTGTTTTGAAGGCTAAAAATTCACTTCCGGTGATACTGAAAATGTTAAATTAGTTCAATTAAACCATAATATGGCCGCATGCGGAGATGGAGAAGACTATCGTCAAATTTTATAATACCCATAACAGTTTCTTCATTTTAACAAGAAAAATCATGTAATAAGTTTTCTAACACTCTATTTATCCGAACTAATTTATTTGAAATGATCAACCCTTTTATATTTTGTTAGAAACAACCCGTGAACGATTCAGACTGACGACATTTGAAAAACAGGGGTCGGCTCAAAATAATCAACCTGTTCAAGAGTAAATCTTTACCATAAAAAGAAAGTTTTATATAAACGAACCGTAATAAATATCATAATATGAAGGAAACACACATGAACTGTCCAAACAACAAGTATTAATTGAATTATTGTCTAAAACTAGCTACAGTTTTTCATCTTTTAAAATCTCTCGCCTAAGAATATTAGATGGTCGGATTTGATCTTTTAGCGGTAACTTTAGTTCGTCTGATGGTACCAAGGTGGCTCGAATACTAATTTGTCGTGGCTACTATCTAAATGTACATGTACTTGGTCTTTTAGCGGTAACTTTAGTTCGTCTGATGGTACCAAGGTGGCTCGAATACTAACTTGTCGTGGCTATCTAAATGTACATGTAGCAGACCATGTGTATACCGTGTGAATAGCTACCGTACAGCTCTAATCATTGGCTATATATCGCTCGACTGTGAGTTCGCCATGGCATTCCTCTAATATTTGAACTGTGTTGCTTATGACTATTTAAATTTAAAAGTAATAAAACAGTTGTATGGGGTAGAAAGACTAAAAGCTTCAAATCTGTTGATAAGTTTCACGGCTTATTAACCGGAAATAATTACTCATTGAACCCTATATAAAAGAAAGCAGCGACAAGAGGGGTTGTTTCAAAATAACAGAAACATTTATGAAAAAAAAAACCATTGAATAGTTTAAAGCATCAGAATATCCGCGAGATTATATCCGTGAATGGATATTCGGATACAAGTTTCATCACTACCTGAGTGAAATGTTATAAAAACTATTAGGGAGAACTGCTAACTGGTTATCAAATTTCCCATAATGTATGATTAATGAAGCCCAATGTATTTCACATTAGCATTTGCCACATAAAAATACAGCAGTAGCACCATCTCTTATCTCGAAACTTAGAGGGTTGAGAGATGAGTTTTCTAATCTAAGTTTGCAGTGCGCGCTGTATCTTAAGGTCTGTCATTGAATCAACTGGCGTGGGTTCGATTCCCAGGTTGTACGTGACAAGGGTAACCTGTCCAACCTCATAGGTTTCTCTGGGTACTCCGGTTTCCTCACACCTCAAAAGAAACCTGCGTGCAAGCTAATTATTGAACCATGTATAAGTCACGAAATGACATAGTTAAATGTTAAACCCCATTTCTTTCTCTCTCTCACACAATTAATGCCTTGCATCAATGATCATGAATCACAATGTATTAATTCATTATAAAAATTGTCATCTCTCTTTTAAAAGCTCGTGTGTATTATATACATGTATATATACGTCAATATGATGCTAGAGACCATGTATTTCTCCAAAATTTTCAAAGACACACTAGAGCTGTACGATATAGTCATTTATTGCAATATGGTATTTTCAGGCCCAACTACGATATCATGTGGCCAAAAATGGTCGATATAGTGGTTTATTGAATATCGCCAAAAACTTAAAATGTCGAAAAAAATTGTCATGAAAATAGATAATAAATACACTATAAAGCAGTGGAAATTAGCTGACGGCAATAAACTATAATAAAACTAATGTTTTGTGGGGGGTTGGGATGGCCTAGTGGTCTAAAGTGTCGTGCTCGACCTCTAGCTGGCCGGTCACCTCTGGCTTGCAGCTGTGGTTTCGAACCCTGGTGTGAGCGTATGTGGCATGGAGGTAGTTAATACTATTGAGTGAAATGTCTTCTGAAAATGTCCCAACCTTCAATTTACATGTAGATATCTAAACCCATGATTTCCTGGTAGTATTACATTTTTTTTTTATAAGTAAAGGCCATAAAGACTAATGGGAGATGTCAAAAGTAATGAGTAATGGAATTCATTACTTCCAAAAATCATGAAATCGTCAATTATATTATATTTCAGTTACATTATACTAATTATACATGTAGGTCCTTGCCTCATTACACTCATAAATTATTTTAATATGATAAGCCTCAAAGTTAATAGCACCAAAAAATTGAATAAGTGTATCTGACACAAATTCAATTCCTTATAATTTTAAGAAAAATATTTAAACCAGTTTAGCAAATGATAATAAGAAGGCATTAAATATTTCCTTTTATTAATACTTTTGATGCAGGATCCTTTTTTTTAGACATACTAATCGAATATTTACATCTGTTGCACACATTTACATTAATCCAAGAATACCACATTTAACTATAAAACGTGTTTAACAGTGTACTATGCTACTATGCCAAAAAGATGAATTTGACAGGTTTGCATAAGTCAACAAATCTGTTTACATCCTTGTTGTGCATGCCCATAACGCACCAAGCGCGATCCAAAGCTTTAAGCCAATGAAATCATGTATTATCATCAGGAGGTCGATCATTCGTGACATCGAGAAAGCCTATGATTTAACTTGTTAAACCGACTCTGATTCGTTAGTGACAAATAATTTGCTGATTTACTTCAAATATGGAAAGTTAAGTTAACAACCTTTCCGATGATGTATGGAGACAAAACATTGGATTACTTTCGCCGATTTTTTCATACATGTAGAATACAGTATATGGCATGGTTTTTATGCACCCACATACTTCCATTAATTGTTGCCAGAGTTACATGTATGGCCCTTGACCACTTTGAAAATCATGTGAATGCTTTATATTGTTGAAAATCGGATCGAGGTTTGTGATCCGAATACTTTCGTTTGCTATCCGAATACCGTTTGGATAATTCAGGAATGTAAAAGTCTTGGAACAGAATTATCCCAATATTTCATATACTTGTAATCTTTTACTTTTTTCAATATGTGTGTCATCCACGTCGGGTGGAAAATCGTGCTTTCGATTTGCACTGTGAGCCGCGAATAAAAAACATGCTTACGGTACCGCATATTAGAACTCTATCTACGATACCGATATCAAAAAAATCAATGAGGTGAAGAAATTTGTTTATCACTGCCCATCTAATTCACAGCCCTACCACTTTTCGTTTTCCTCAATCAACTTGAATTTTAAAAAAAGTAAATAAAACATGTCACATTTATCCCACCAAGGTCTGTCGCATCATTCTGTCAATCTACTGTAATTGAACCAATGAGAAGGTGAGAATACACGTGACCTTGGTCGGTATGAATAAATTTCATTGAGAGAACTCAAGTCCCCTGTCCCGTAAACAACAGAGAATGAATTTTTTTTTTTTTATTATTTCGTTCCGTTGCATTAACAATTTAATACTAAACAAACAATAATGATAAGAACAAATTAAACACCCCAAAACGGGGAAATAAGATGCTTCTGTTTTTTCTCAAGTTTGTAATTATACATGTACGTGTCCTTCATCAGGGGTTCGTTTCAAAATAACCAAATATTAAATACAACAAAGAATGCGAAGTAAAAATAATGATTAAAGAATATTTTGTTGATATTGATTATCCAACACACTTATGGAAATAAAGTTAATTTACTTTTGTAATATTTAAGGTTTCTCTCAGAAATCTTTGCCTGTCTATACTAATATTGTCTGTATTGACGTCGTTTGACATTGAAAAATGAAGTCGAGCCCTTGGATAAATTAACATCTGGGTGGTTATACATTAAAGTTCCAATAGTGTATTTTTAAGTTATATTTTTAAAATGTATTAAAATAAAGCCCCAAAAATAGATTGTACCTATAAAAAGTCCTACCATGTTATAATTCAATATTGCCAGTTGAGAAATTGCCAAATTCAAATGTATGAAGATGGCCGTCCATGGAGAGGAATGGGAAAACAATGGAGGTAATTGTGTTACTATTTCCTCAATCAGCCTGTGTCAGCCATTTTAATGCCTGTGAAATTTTGCCCATGATCGTATAATACTAATAGTGAGTTGACAACTTTTTGAGCAAAAGACATAGAAATAATTATGTTTTGACTTTCTTAGAAAATATGAAATTGGAACTTTAAATAATTTTGCAAACTTGACGTTGAACCCTTATATGCAAGCAAGTTTCACATGACCCTGTGTATGCCTAGTCTTGTTGTGTGCTACCTTAGCAAAAGAAATGCTGTGCTGCGGAACGTGTGTTGTGGACTTGCACCATTGTTAAAAATTTTGCGTGTGTACGTGATCAGTTGCATTGGGGAAAATTTAAAAGTAATCAAATGTAGAAATGACTATATATATATATGTACATGTAGAACATAACGGGATTTCAGAAGATTGTAACGGATATAGTAAAAGGATTCGGATAACCATTATTTTGTATCCGTTAACGGATATCCGAATAGTAGTTTCAACACTACTAATGCTCTAGATGCTAAAGTTATAATCTGCTTAACTCTAAATTTATGCACATTGTTTATGGTTATTTTTTCTACCTACAGTTCCTTAGAAATGGCGGAATACAGGGAAAAAAACAAAGTTACACCAGACGTTGGAAATCTGCTTCTAAATTATTATCAGGAGCAGAAGGGCAATTTAAAAGAAAGCAGGATGAAGAATCTGAGGAAGAACATAGTTCTGAAGAAGTCAGTGTAGTGATGGAAACTAATGAAGAGCAGGAGAAACTCACACCTGGTTGTTCAGAACAGCCACCAAACAGTGACCATAGTGATACTGAAGCATGTGGCCTTGGTATTGATTTTGAGGTTAATATCGACAGTGATTCATTTAGTGACAGTGATAAGGAAGAAAGTTTTCTGAAAGATGAGTTGGTTTTGTGGACGAACAAATTTCAGATAAAGCATAACGCCGTTGATGCATTGCTTACAGTTCTAAATGCCCATGGACATGATGACCTTCCATTAACAGCACGGACTTTACTTGCAACTGTTAAAACAGTAGAGACAATTAAAAAGTCGGGAATGGAATATATTTATTTTCCATTAAAGGAGAAAATTGTGCATCATCTTTGTAAATATCCTGAGAATGTGTTATGCGATCTAGAAACATTAGAATTGTCATTCAATATAGATGGACTTCCACTATTCAAAAGCACCCAAAAATGCATGTGGCCAGTGTTGTGCTTGATTAATTTAAGACCTAAGATAGTTTTTCCAGTGGCATTAACTTTGGGAACATCAAAACCAACTGTCACAAAATCATGCTTTGAGGGAGGTATTGCCCCTTTATTGAATTGGGTACTGTCTCTTTAATGTACTTATTGACCCTGTTTACTGCCATAGATTGATTACTGATTATCCAGACAGAAATAAATGTATTTCATTCAACAAGATGTTCTGGTTATCAATTATAAAGTCACAAGTGATGGGTATGTGTGTATATGACTGACTGGAAAGCATGCTGTTTGTGAGTTGTAGTTGAGGTAGAGTATATAAGAAGTTATTCAGAATTTGTCTGTTGCTGTTCCCGAAGTATAGTAGGGAGTAAGCGACATGTCTAATGTCTAATCTGTGTTACATGTAACTTTTAATTGTATTTGTGAAAGTCCTAGGTGAATTTCTTGTCTTTGAATGGCAAATGATAGTCTTGGTGACATAATATTTCTTGTCTTTGAATGGCAAATGATGGTCTTGGTGACATTGTGTATATAGTCTTAAGTGACGGACATTGGGGTAAAACGACTACAATCTGTAAGTATTATGATTTTAAGCAATTGTAATTATTTGGTATTTTTGCCGTAAAACATATGATGTATAATGTTAAGATATATATCATGAGGCGAAACGGTATACTTGCATTTAGTATATATATAATTTGCTAACCGAAAATAACTTTTCTCTTGTAGATGGCAGTAAATTGTAATATGTTTAATTAATGTAATTCGACACAGTAAAACAGAGTCTGTGTTCAGCTCGTATCAAGTAGTGATTTGTTTAATGTAATTCGACACAGTAAAACAGAGTCTGTGTTCAGATCGTATCAAGTAGTGATTTGTGCCTCGTTATATGGTGTTTAATCGCGTGTATAACAGAACCAAAAGTGAAACTTCGTTGCATACAGTGGTTCCTGGTGATAATTGATAAACTTTGTCGACATGGGGGTTGGATATTGAATATGTGTGTTTTGTGTTTGTATATATGTTGTGTTTTTGTTACCGGTAATAAATCATGTTTAACTGTTTTTGTCTTGTGATGAGAAATGGGTGGCTATAGAGGTGGCCGTTCGTCCGTCTTGTAACATTTGGTGTCAGAAGTGGGATAATCCTCTAAGCTACATTTCTTATCCCAAGATAAAGATACATTCTAGTACTAGAATTTTCATTGTGTTAGTCAAGGGGGTATAATTATTGTGTAAGACATATAATGGAATTTGTAACTTATCTGTAAGTAAATATAAACTAATAGTAATGACTGGGTGTATTTAAATTTAGTTCGTACTGACAGACCAGGAATAGTTGAATTGATGTTTTGAAGGCTATTTCGTTATTTATAGGTCCATTATTTGTGTTGTAAGCTTTTTAGTTAGTTGTAAGGATGGATATTAAACAGTTTGTTAAGCTTGGAAAGGAGATTGGTTTAGAGGGTGAAGAGTTGAGAGGTTTTGTAGATGAACAAAAGAAGTCTGCAAGAGAGGAGCGAGATCTTGAGAGACAGGAAAGAGCGAGAGAACGTGAGCTTCGAATGCGTGAAAGTGAGAGAGCTAGTAAGGATTTAGAAATGCAAGGGCAAATTGTTGACAAGGAGATATTATTAGAAAATTTAAAACAACAAACAAGGGAGACAATTGATGCTTCGAGTAGGTGTGAAAGTAGACCGGCTCGTCGTCCGAAATTGCCGAGTTTTGATGAAACGAAGGATGATATCGACGCGTATTTATATCGTTTCGAACGCTATGCGAATTCTGAAAATTGGGACCGCGGGGACTGGGCAGTTAATTTAAGTGCACTGCTTACAGGTAAAGGGTTGGATGTCTTTTCAAGATTATCTACTGAGGATTCTTTGAATTATGATGTTTTAAAGGAATCGCTTTTAAAAAGGTATGATTTGACAGCGGATGGTTTCAGACAGAAGTTTAGAACAGCCAAACCAGAAAAAGGTGAGTTTGCTAATTCATTTTTTGTGAGACTTGAGAATTACTTAAACAGGTGGATCAATTTGGCCAAGGCAGCCGAAACGTTTAATGGTCTGAAAGATCTTTTACTTCGTGAACAGTACATGCAGTCTTGTCCCAAAGATTTGGCACTGTTTATTCGAGAGAATTGTCCTAGTAATGTGACAGAAACTGCCGAACTTGCAGACAGGTATATGGAAGCACATAGTAAACATAATTTTAATAAAGAGCTTTCAGGTAACTGCGAAAATGAGGGTTTGCAGCAGATTAAAAGGTGTTATATTTGTAAAAGAGTTGGTCATGAAATGAAGAGTTGTCGTTTCTTAGGTCGGCTCAGAACTCAAACAAGTAGTGCGTCAGTAGAACCCACTTCTAATTTTGGCGGTCGAAGGTCTTTTAATGCGAGTCGAAATACTGGTCACGATACAAATAGACAAGGGTTTTATAGTCATAATTATAATGGATCGAATCAAGGTTATAATTCCAGATATAGTCAGGATAACCGAGTCAATGGTTCAACTAGAAAGTCTGATCATCGCCCGGAACGCGCTTGTTTTGTTGACGGGTGCGATGAGGGTATAGGTGAAAAATTACCTTATGTAAGTGCTGCTTATAAGAAAGAAAGGACAAATAATAATATGCCGATAACTAATGGGTTACTAGGTGATGTTGAAATATCAGTACTGAGAGATACTGGTTGTTCGAGTGCAGTGGTTAGAGATTCGCTGGTAATTGACGATGAATATACAGGTGAGATTCAGAAATGTATTTTAATAGATGGTACTATAAAATGTGTTCCTGTTGCAGCACTGAATGTCAACACACCTTATTTTAAAGGATCACTGAAAGCTTTATGCATGGAAAACCCTGTATGTGATCTTATTATAGGTAATATTGAGAATGCGAGGAGACCGTTTGAACCTGATGAGAATTGGGTGAAGGAAGAGCAGGGGATAAATGATTCGGAGAAAGGTGTTCAAACACTAAATGCTGTTGACACCAGGTCAAAAATAAAACTCAAAGCCAAGTTGTTTGAGGGCATTAAGGCCCCTGAAACTATTGAAAGTGTAAGCCGCGCCGAGATTCAACATGGTCAAGAAATTGATGTGACATTAAATAAAGTAAGAGAAAAGGTCAATACCTGCGAGCGAAAGACCACGGGTAATAATGTAATTTTCTTTGAAACCCGTAATAACCTGATATATCGTATTTTTCAGTCACCATCTTTAAAAGTTAGTCAGCTTGTAGTGCCTTTAGAGTATCGTAATAGAGTGTTACAGCTAGCTCATGAATCGATGTTTGGTGGTCATTTAGGCGTTCGAAAAACAGCAGATCGAATTCTAACAAAGTTCTATTGGCCAGCTTTGCAAAATGATGTTAGGTGTTTTTGTCGCTCTTGCGATGTGTGCCAACGGACCTTTCCTAAAGGTAAAGTTATTAAGGTACCCTTGGGCGAAATGCCTATAATTGATATTCCGTTTAAACGTATAGCCATTGATTTGGTTGGCCCTATTAAACCAGTGACGGAGAAAGGTAATAGATATATTTTAACAGTAGTGGATTATGCAACCCGTTATCCAGAGGCGGTAGCTTTACCTAGAATCGAGGCAGAAAGAGTGGCGGAGGCTTTAGTTGATATTTTTTCAAGAGTTGGAGTACCGGAAGAAATATTGTCTGATAGAGGTTCACAATTTACGTCTGAAGTAATGAGAGAGGTAAGTCGTTTGTTATCTATCAAACAGTTAGTTACAACCCCATATCACCCAGCATGCAACGGACTTGTAGAACGATTTAACGCCACACTCAAATCCATGTTAAAGAAAATGTGTGCAGAAAAACCTAAAGACTGGGATCGCTATTTATCACCGATCTTATTTGCGTATCGAGAAGCTACTCAGGAAAGTTTAGGTTTTAGCCCTTTTGAGTTGTTATATGGTAGGAATGTTAGAGGGCCAATGCAGATCTTGCATGAACTTTGGACTGGTGAAACATCTTCGACTGAGGTAAAAACAACCTATCAATATGTTTTAGATTTGAAAGATCGTCTTGAAGAAACGTGTAAACTTGCAATGGATAATTTGCTCAGATCTAGTAAGAAATCGAAATATTATTACGATAAAAAAAGTCGTAAGAAAAGTCTTAAGGTTGGGGACAAGGCTTTAATATTATTACCAACTGATAATAATAAACTGTTAATGCAATGGAAAGGCCCGTATCCCGTTGTAGAACTTCAAGGTAAATTTGATTACAAATTGGAAGTAAATGGCAAGATAAAAACATTTCATGCTAATCTGTTGAAACCTTACATTAGTAGAATATCTTGCAATGCTGATCAACATAATTTAGTTCAGACTGCGGCAATAACAGTTTGTGAACCTGTGGATACATCTGTAAATGAAAGCGAGGTGGTTTTACCTCCCTTGATGGCTAAAGAGACGATCCGAGATGTCGTTATTGATCAAAAGTTGACAAAGAATCAATTGTTGGAGATGGAGAACTTCTTAAGCCAATATACAGATGTCTTGACTGATTTACCAGGTAAGACTAACTTAGGTGAACATTCAATCAAAGTAACAAATGGTGAGCCTATTCGACTACGCCCTTATCCCATTCCTCATGCAATGAAAGATGTTATCGAACAAGAAGTGACATCGATGTTAAACATGGGTATAATTGAGGTTTCGAACTCCCCATACTCGTCGCCTATTGTCATAGTGAAAAAACCTGATGGTTCCAATAGGTTCTGTATTGATTTTAGAAGATTAAATCAGATAACAGTTTTCGATGCCGAACCAATTCCTAAATCAGATGATATATTCCATAAACTTTCAAATTGTAAGTATTTGTCAAAACTTGATCTTACTAAGGGGTACTGGCAACTACCTATGGAGGAGAATTCCAAACAATATACTGCGTTTTCCATTCACATGGGCTTATTCCAGTTTAACATGCTTCCTTTCGGATTAGTTTGCGCACCCGCGTCCTTCTCCAGAATTATGCGGAAATTGTTAAGGGGCATGGAAGGAATAGCAAATTATATGGATGATATATTAGTTTTTAGCTTGACCTGGGTGGAACACCTTAATAGTTTAAATGAACTTTTTGCAAGGTTACGGAAAGCAAACTTGACAGCTCGGCCGTCGAAATGTCTGTTTGGATTTAGACAGCTAGATTACTTGGGTCATTTTGTGGGTAATAAGGTTATACAACCCCAGGTTAAGAAAATAGAAGCCATTGAATCTGCCATGATCCCAAACAGCAAGAAAAACCTGCGCAGTTTTCTCGGCCTGGCAGGATACTACAGGAAATTTGTTCCTAATTTTGCAACTATAGCTGCTCCTTTAACTGATTTAACGAAAAAAGGTAAACCAAATAAAATTGTTTTTGGTCAAGAACATGTTAAAGCATTTGATGAATTGAAACGGATATTATCATCGTCATTAATATTAAGATTACCTAATATTGATAACACATTTTATTTGCAAACAGATGCTTCGGATGTTGGTTTAGGTGCTGTGTTGCTGCAAGTGTTCGAAGATGGTAAATTTCCGGTGGCTTACATTAGTCGTAAGTTATTGCCAAGAGAAACCCGATACTCGGTCATCGAGCGGGAGTGTTTAGCTTTAGTTTGGTCTATTCAAAAGTTTCAAGAGTATTTGTATGGTAAGGAATTTATACTTGAAACTGACCACCAACCTCTTATTTATTTGAATAAGACGGGTATAAATAATAATAGAATTATGCGATGGGCTTTATCTTTACAGCCTTACAGATTTCGAATTATGGCTATAAAAGGTAAGGATAATGTGGGAGCTGATTTTATGAGTAGAAATATTCAATGATTTTGTGTTTGTATGCCAAAATTCCTTTGGAATTTAGTCAGAAGATGGGGGAGTAAATGTCACAAAATCATGCTTTGAGGGAGGTATTGCCCCTTTATTGAATTGGGTACTGTCTCTTTAATGTACTTATTGACCCTGTTTACTGCCATAGATTGATTACTGATTATCCAGACAGAAATAAATGTATTTCATTCAACAAGATGTTCTGGATATCAATTATAAAGTCACAAGTGATGGGTATGTGTGTATATGACTGACTGGAAAGCATGCTGTTTGTGAGTTGTAGTTGAGGTAGAGTATATAAGAAGTTATTCAGAATTTGTCTGTTGCTGTTCCCGAAGTATAGTAGGGAGTAAGCGACATGTCTAATGTCTAATCTGTGTTACATGTAACTTTTAATTGTATTTGTGAAAGTCCTAGGTGAATTTCTTGTCTTTGAATGGCAAATGATAGTCTTGGTGACATAATATTTCTTGTCTTTGAATGGCAAATGATGGTCTTGGTGACATTGTGTATATAGTCTTAAGTGACGGACATTGGGGTAAAACGACTACAATCTGTAAGTATTATGATTTTAAGCAATTGTAATTATTTGGTATTTTTGCCGTAAAACATATGATGTATAATGTTAAGATATATATCATGAGGCGAAACGGTATACTTGCATTTAGTATATATATAATTTGCTAACCGAAAATAACTTTTCTCTTGTAGATGGCAGTAAATTGTAATATGTTTAATTAATGTAATTCGACACAGTAAAACAGAGTCTGTGTTCAGCTCGTATCAAGTAGTGATTTGTTTAATGTAATTCGACACAGTAAAACAGAGTCTGTGTTCAGATCGTATCAAGTAGTGATTTGTGCCTCGTTATATGGTGTTTAATCGCGTGTATAACAGAACCAAAAGTGAAACTTCGTTGCATACAGTGGTTCCTGGTGATAATTGATAAACTTTGTCGACATGGGGGTTGGATATTGAATATGTGTGTTTTGTGTTTGTATATATGTTGTGTTTTTGTTACCGGTAATAAATCATGTTTAACTGTTTTTGTCTTGTGATGAGAAATGGGTGGCTATAGAGGTGGCCGTTCGTCCGTCTTGTAACACCAACTGACTTGACATTTATTGAAGAGACTGTAGATGATTTACGAATTTTGATTGAAAATGGGTTAGAGTTTCAAAATAAAATTTTGACTGTTAAAGTAAGATGTATTGTATGTGATGCTCCTGCAAGGGCTATGGTCAAAAGCATAAAACAATATTCAGGCTATTATGGGTGTGAACGATGCAACCAGAAAGGAGTTTGGATGGAAAAAATTACATACCAGGAGATTACTAACCTGACTTTAAGGTCGGATGAATCATTTCGATTGAGAACTCAACCAGAGCATCATAAAGCAGAGGTTTCCCCCTTCTGTTGTCTGCCTATTGACATGGTTTTCTCTTTTTCGATAGATTATATGCATCAGAGTTGTCTAGGAGTTATGAAGCGTTTGCTTCTCACGTGGATACGCGGGGACAAGGCAAATCGAATGTCAGCTGGTCATGTTGCTGAAATCAGTGCAAAGCTAATCAAGCTAAAAGACTGCATCCCTAAAACTTTTGCCCGAAAACCTAGAAGCCTGGATGAAGTAGATAGATGGAAGGCAACAGAGTTTAGGCAGTTCCTATTATACACAGGAAAATATGTCTTGAAGGGCATATTGCGTCAAGATTTATATGATCATTTCTTGACTCTTAGTGTTGCCACATGTATTCTGGTATCTAAAAAATTATCAGTTGAACACATCAAGTATGCCCAGAATTTACTCACATATTTTGTTGAAGAAGGGGGAAATTTGTATGGTGAAGGATTTTTGGTGTACAACGTCCATTCCATGCTGCATATTACATCTGACGCAGAGCGGTTTGGATCACTAGATGAATGTTCCGGATTTCCATTTGAAAATTATTTACAACAGTTAAAGCGCATGGTTCGATCTGGAAAGAATCCTCTGTCTCAAGTTGTTAAACGTCTTAGTGAGGTTGAATCAAATAAAATTGCCCAGGTTACAACCAAAGACGAAATTAAAACCAACAGACCAAATAATGCTTATATCCTTGATAATGGGAAGTGTTGTGAAGTCATTGGAAATGTACAACATTTAGATGACTCAGGAAATAAGAGCTTTTTGTGTCGTATTTACAAAAGAACAGAACAATATTTTAATTATCCTTGTGATTCAAGATTAATTGGAGTGTATTTTGCTCAAGGTCGATTTTCTTCAGTAGAAATCCTTCCATGCACTAAATTGAACAATCAGGCTATCATGATTGAAGCCAAAAATGGACGTGATGTGATATTTCTTTCAATTCTTCATGACCTTTAATTCTGGGAATTAATGGATGATGTTACTTTTACATTATGTGTTTTTAGGGGTTATCTTCAGTGCCATAGTGACAGCTCAACAACATGCCATAGATATTTGGGTGGCCATGAATTGGTTTTGTGGGGTTTCTTTTATTCTTTTGTAAAATGTTGACCTTACACATGTAAATGTATACATGTAGGCCACATGGAAATCTGGTCGTATTTTGTTGTTGCCCCCGTCCACTACTGGATTTCTTGTGAACACTCTATAGATGTACATTTATCGTCTGTTTTGAAATTTATATACTTTGTTTATATTAGTGAGATGAAGAAGCTTATTTAAGTATCAGTCCTCAGATTATATACATGTAGTTTAATGTCACATTATGATTTGAAACAATGATTTTGTACATGTATGTGTGCCAGTAAGGAGATCTTTGATTAGAAACAAATGTCTAGAAATGGAAATTTGACTTGTCACTTTGTCAGTACATGTATTAATTATAGAGTAAACAAATGAGTAGTTTGATACCATGTTTAATATAGGGGTTGTCTACATGTATATAAACACAGTTTTACACCCTTACTTACATGTATTTATGATTAACCTATTGCATGGATAGATTCGAATAACTGTGAAGGAATTCTATTGTGTTCATACATGTAAATCAGTAGAACGTTAATAATTATTGGTTATTATCATGTAAGTTTTTCAAATATTAATTATGAGTTTATGTATAATATTTGTTCAGAAATTCATTCAATAAAAAATATGCTTTTATTTCTTTGAACTTTATGTTACATGTACATCATAGTATAGTCTTCATCAGTTAACTCATTTGCAGTTATATTCAAAATTTAGAGCTTTAAATTTAATTTTGTTTAAGAATCTTCCATAGTAGCAATGGAAAGAATTTGTATTTTGATCAAAAGAATTATAATAAACAGCCTCAAACCTACATGTATCTGTTTCTGAATTTTTAAAAATTGCTAGTGTTAACAATGGCAATACTGGTACTGTAAGACTGATTTAAAAAGTTTAAGAATATGAATATGCATGCAAGGTGCAGTCTGATCTCTACATTTGTACACATAGTTCACTACAATTACTGAAAGGAATAATCCAAGTGAGTAAATTACATGTACATGTAGCTCAAAATATTACATTTTTTTCCTTAGAACTGTAAATTAAATTCTAAACATTTGTTTGAGGTACATGTACATGTACATTTTGTACACTGTACATGTATATAAAATGAGTGAAAGGCACATCTTGCCATGGACAAGTTTAAAGCGACAATCCCGATAAGAACAGAGTCTCAAAAATTAAAGTCCGAGCATTTACGAAATTTATGGACCAATATATAGAGACATGGTGTATTTACCTTGGCTCAAAGTTTCAGCTCAAAATATTGAGTCGTTTTGACGTTAACGTCAACACTGCTTATCCGGACACGTAACCCTTTTAAGATTTCGGGTTAATTTTTTGATTGGGTGATCTAATAATCGATTCACGTTTCTTGAGAGGTCAATACAGTGAATGACCCATGTACTGTACTGATAACAAAAGGTAAATTTCCCCTACATATCGTTTTTATAGAAAAAAAGTCTGGTTTTATCCAGATACTGTATAATACAACGGTCTCCATTTCCAGATGAAAACTGGCAGGTTTAAGTTATTTACAAGCGTATCACAAATATCGGGTTAGTTGGGTAATGGGATATAAGGGATATTAACACAAAATTAAGCAGTTTTATTCCCCAAAAAGTTACTGGGATTGACCCTTTAAGGTACATGTACATGTACTACATATGTTGTACATGTATGTAAACAATGCACTCGCAATCAAGCCAATGGTTGACACCCTATAATCAGACTCTCTTCTATAGGGCATACATGTACATGTGTACCTGCTCCAGGTTTACAGCTACAAAAGCCAGATTGCAAGGTTTATATACTACCTGTATGCACCCACATTGACAGTAGACAGTTTTGTGAGCTTGAATATATTACAGGTCAATAGTTTGTGCGAGCAACGCGTTAGAGTTCGGGTGACCAATAATGATGACTAATGAAATACGACTGTTACACGTTGTGAAACAGATCGTTAGCCTCCCTTTTGAGAATTTAGAAAAAAGACAAAGTTAGCCTAAATTTTATTGAATGCAATAGAGAACAAAATTTGCATTACATGTCTATAAGCAATAATAACAAATAATTAATCTATTCATTAATTGGTAATTTTAGCAATCAAGCAGGGTTCCCAATTTCAAATTTTTCAGATGACCTCCGAAATAATTTTTATGGTGGTCGAGTTTCTTGAAGAGGAGACTGTGGCAGTTGTACCCAAAACATGGGTTGAGGACACAAAAGAGGTACAGCTATATTTAGTTGGACAATCTGTGTTAACCGCATACAAATGTACATGTAGTGATGAGTATACCATTCAATTGTTAAAATGTAAACAGCCTACTAAATAAATGGCACCAGAAAGGCCATCAAATATTGCCCTTCTGGTGTACATTGTACATGTATGTCTATATTTGATGCCTCTGAATCTTCAATGTTGCTTGTTTGTTAGTCATCAATTCCTTTAAGATATGGTACGATCCATATATTTTAATGTACAATGTATATGTAGCACAATCCCATCTTCATTAGCCAATGTTAGGAGCAGAACAGTAGGACGTTCAACCCCATTTCACTTACATATATGTAGCACACATGTTGTATAAATGGTTATTTGGATTGACATACATGTAATTGGATGTATAATTGTCCTTGAATCCAGACGTCTGCCCTTCTGTCCATCCATCCGTCCACAATTTGTTTGTGGCAACCAAATTATGGGTCACAATTGTCATATGATTTCTTTTTTTTAAAAAAAATGTTAAAATGCATTACCATTACACAATACTGATAGAGTTCACATACGCATAGTTTAAAAATACATGTACAGTATGTACATGTAATACCAAGGTTGTGGACCTTCTTCAGGTCAAATTTTTTATCGGATATTGACGAAACTTAAAATGTATGATCATATCCCAAACATATGGGTTTCTGTCCTTACTTGCACCTATCGGACATATGTATGGCTCCTGATTTTTACAAAAAATCATTTTAAATATGGCTGCATTTCAATTGCAATCTGTCCGTACAAATTTGTACACAGCATGAGATGAAGAATCCTATTTGTTTTCAACAATTTCCGATGATTACTGCCAGAGTTATGGTCTTAATCAATTTGAAATAGCTTGTGGATGCTCTAAAAGGTAAAGTTTACACGTATATCCAAAACACAATGTTTAAGGACATGAGATGATGAAGCATTTTGATTTTTATACGCCCACACTTTCATGTAGACATACACTGTCGTCACCCCTGTCCGTCCGGACGTCAGAAATCTGATTTTGACGAAACTTGAAATATAGGTTAATATCCAAAAGACCTCTGCTGCTTTCGATATTGGCATGTACATGTATCAGATCGAAACTTCATGTATTATGGCCCCTGATTGAATAAAAAATCACGTTTTAGCTTGTGGACCCTGTAGAGGTCACAATTTTGAACAAATTTTGATGAAACTTGACATGCTTGTTTATAACCCAAGAATGTTGGTTCCTTCCGATATTTGCGCTCATCAGATTGTAACTTCATGAATTATGGCCCCTGATTGTCCGAAACATCACCTTTTTTAGCGTGTCGTCCCTCTGGAGTAGTTATTTTAATAACAGAGTACGAGCTCTCTCCATTATTGGTTATCCTTAATGAAAAATGACAACTAGTATGAAAATAAGGCTTTCCCCCGTCTCGGTCCTCAGGCTATTTTAGAATCCTTACCGTCTACTATTTTCATGTAGAATTGTGCTCTACAAAAACGTGCACAAATTTCATTTGAATTTGGCGGCCATTGGAACTGACGCCTGTGCAGACCAGTTCGTAGCTGTGCTAGGCAAATATTCCAAATTTAGGAATGGAATTTTTACCGTAAAATGAAAATTCGCTGTCATACTCCGTTATTAAAATAACTACCTCTGGAGGTCAGAATTATTATCCGAAGGTCACAGTTATTATCCGATTTTAAAAATCGTTTGAATATATCATCATATACATCGTAATAAAGGTTGAATTCGAACTTCGTGAAAATTGAACCAAAACTGTTGGACAAAATAGCCGCCACTTGTTAGCAAATAAGCCTAGTGTAAAAATATGGTATCTCTAGGCTGAGGTCACAGTGTTAATCCAATTGTGATGAAACTTAAAATGCATGTTAATAACCCAAAGATCTTGGTTCCTTTTGATATTTGCGCATATCGAGTCATAGCTGCATGAATTATGACCCCTGATTGTACAAAAATCGCCTTTTTTCACTTGTGGTCCCTCTGGGGGTCACAATTATTATTGGATTTAAAAAAAAAAAAATTTGATTATATCACTGTCGTAATGAAGGTAGAGTTCGAAATTCGTGAAAAAAAGACCAAAACTAACGCGAATAGTGTAAAATTATGGAATATAAAGGTTGTGGACCCTGTAGAAGTCACAATTTTAATCCGATTTTGATGAAACTTTTTCCTCCCTGAACAAAATAGTCAACTATCTTGTTGTGAAAAAATTGAAACATGTGTGACAGATGTAAAAAGCTGGATGACAAACAATATGCTTAAACTAAATTCGGACAAAACAGAACTGTTATTGATCGCCCCTACACGCAGACTACATAAGAGCGACATAACCCATTTAAAAATTGAACAATCTTACATCAATCCATCAAAATACGTCAAAAACCTCGGTGTTATTATGGATACGAATTTGTCTATGGAAAACCACATCAGTTTTCTGTGTAAAACATGTCACTACCACCTTCGGAATATTGGCTCAATACGTCATTTTATAACATCAGATGCTGCAGCTACCCTCGTCCGATGTCTTATCCTCTCTCGCCTCGACTATTGCAACAGTGTGTTATCTGGGATTACCAATGAGCAAACAAAACGCCTCCAACGTATACAAAACTCAGCAGCCAGACTAGTCTCAAGAACCAAAGTCCGTGACCACATATCTCCAGTTTTATCCTCTCTTCATTGGCTTCGTATTAATGAACGTATAGAATTCAAATTGTTGTGCCTAACTTATCAAGCTGTTTATAAGACTGCACCTGTTTATCTTCAAGAACTTGTTAACGAACATTTACCAGTCAAAAACCTTCGATCTAGTAACACTTGTCAACTACAATTACCAACATACAATTTAAAAACTTTTGGAGCAAGAACATTTTCATATCAAGCTGCTTTCCATTGGAATAAACTCCCAACTTCCTTAAAACAGTGTCCGTCCCTAGCAAGTTTTAAATCATCACTAAAGACACATCTGTTCCGTCGCTATATGTAATGAGATGACACAGAATATTGTTCAGACTTTGCAGAATTGACTTGAGCGCTATGAGCATACTACACAGTGTGGAATAGCGCTATATAAATGTTATTATTATTATTATTATTAAACTTGAAATGCATGTTAATAACCCAAAGATGTTAATTCCTTTTGATATTTGCACATATAGAATTATGTTGACTGCTAGGACAACTCAGTTGCTGTGGATGATGATTTGTTGCCTGGAAACCTATCTTTTTAAAACTTGTTCTCTTCCATCTGTTGCAAAATATTAAGAATCTGGCATGGTCACCGCATGTTTGGTTGTTTTTTTTTGCAGGGATTTTATTCTTTTTGGCCTCCAACTCATGCTTCATCTAGGGTCAAGAAGGGAGAACTTCCGGATCCCAAATGGCCAAAATATTCTGTTCGTATATTTTCGGAAACAGGTAGGTTTGAACATTCACATCTGCATAAATTATTCACCTTCTTGTCTAAAACTGATATTATTTAATTGTTATGATTATTTAAAAAGGAAAGAAAATTTAAGGAAGGTGATAACTAATGCATGTACATGTACATACATGTATATTGCTGCCATTTTCATTTATATCTTAAGATGGTAGAGAAAACACGTGTACTGGAAATAATTGAATAATTGATTGCTTATTGCTGGATAGATATTGTGCAAAAAAACATAATCCAGAGAGCAAAATTGGGGGACTGGATGATGACTGAATGTTTGTTTCTATTATGCTCAAATTAAGGCTCTTGTTTTTGGAGAGACGTTTTTACACCTAAAGACAAGTACATGTATGATTAAACATAATCCAACAATTTTGATGTTAATCTATAACCTGAATATCATTTAATCTTGTGAATCTAGCACTAACCTCTTCCACATTTGGTTATCAAATTTTTGTTTTAAAATTAGTAAAAATCATTTAAAATCATCTATGATTATTTTGCGCCAAACAAAGTTAGGGAAGGATATTGAAATGTACGTGGTCCGTTTAGATTGCTGTACTTTAATTCACCACAAAGAGGGTGCCAAATTTATTTTGGCATGGCCATTGATTATAAAACATATTCATGCAGTATGGTATAGAGAACTTTAAATCGTTGGATTTGAACAAATTGCTATTAATTAGATTTGAAAGTTTTTTTAATGCTCCTGTGGAATTAAAAAAATTGGCCAAATCAGATTTATTATTTTTGTTCCAACTTTTTAAAATTTCTTTACATTTATTAAGGCTTTACAGACTTTATGTATTTATTATTATTATAGACAACTACTTCAAGGCTCAATCTAAAGCAAACAGGGCCATGGAGTCCAGTAATGTGGATTCCCTTTATAGTGAAAGTGATGGTATGTCCTTCTGTATTCTCTGATTTCAATGAGAAGAAAAGCTCTTGTCATTTATTTAAAGATGTGAGGGATTGACTAAGTTTTCTGTTTACATAGAGGAGGAATTGGTCAAGTTTTTGCTTTAGAAAACCGTATCTTAAGGATATCTTCAGCAGCCATCACAAATTGTCTCAAATTTCTTGTGTACAGCAAAAAATCCTTTCCTTAAACAATTTTGCAAAGAGTACTGAATTGTGCATTAGGTTATAGTATAGATCTATTGTAAGATGTTTTTGACAAATATCACACTACGTTTTAGTAGATTTTCACAGGAAAACCCCCCAATTACATCAGAATTTTTATTTGTAAGGAAACCTCATGTTATAGGTTAAGTCAGACGAGATGAAATAGATGTCTATTCCTTATATATGTACATAGTATCTACATGTATGTCCAGTCAATATGTGTACACTGGTTCTAGAAGGCTTTCTCAGAATATTCCTCAGAATTTTGAACATCTACATGTATGTACAAATGATTATTGCAAAACCTACAGTACAGTAATTGTCTAGTAAATTGTAGTAAAGGAAATTCCCAAAACTGAGTTACACCATCAACATTTCGATGTGCAGAATTTGCACCTTAATGTATTGATAAGTATAGATTAATGAATTTTGTCTTCTGCAGATGAACAAAACAACATCAAGAGGAAAAGGGTTGTTTTACCTAAAGCCCCAGAATGTAAGTATTATTTGACAGAACAAAACTTGTTGCTAAAATGGCCCTTCACCTTTATGGTAAAGCGTGTAAACAATATTGGAAGAGGAATATCAGTCCATAAATGATTCAATGTTATTCAGTATTTACAAAGTTATGTTGATTGAAATTTCATTGATCAATATTGGTCGAACTTAAGCTTAAAAGTATTGTAATTTACTGTATATATTTGATTACATGAATGCGAAATATGTTACTTTTCAGTTTGCTCTATTTAAATTTGTAAAATGGAGAAGACTAATGTATTTCAAAAATTACCGTTAATAACTGCTAAAAGTTATAGCCTTTGTAGGACTTGGGGAAGATTTGGGACAACAAAAGATATCTGATTTGCATGAAATATATGTGCATTTGCTACATGAGTAAAGCAAAGAAAATGATATCAGGAATGACTTGAATCTTTGTAATTTTACAGATAAATCAACACCACAGATTTCTCAACTTCAGAGCTCTCCAGAACTGACAAGAATTGATTCAAGTAAGATTTAGTTTTGTAAAAGTATGTAATAATAAGGATGGCTGTGGCCCCTTTTGATCGGATTTTGATGAAGTACATGTTTATATCTCAAGATTTTGGTTCCAGTAATTCAGATTATACCTTCTGGATTATGGTTCCTGATTTTAAGAATGATCACTTTTTTTTCCTTTGTGGGACCCTCAAAAGATCTGATTTCAAAAAAACGTTTCTGACTGTTACATCATAATAATTGAGTTCAAATGTCGCAAAAATTTGACCAAAATCAATCTGATTAAAACTGAGATCCAATTTGGTTTCGTTATTAATAGTTCAAAATTTTGTTTAACTTGTCTTCACAGCACAAGGATCTGTAAGAGTTTTTATATAACACACCTGGTCATAGGGATGGATTATCAAATGAAACGGTCTGTTACGGCTAGTTCTTGGCGTGTGATGCACGGAACTGTGGGTAAACTACTAGAAACGTCAACGCTGATTAATTAATCAATGTCTGATGCCATAGGGTCAAAAGTCACTGGTACGACCCAAAAACAGGAAACCCCCCCCAATTACATCAGAATTTTTATTTGTAAGGAAACCTCATGTTATAGGTTAAGTCAGACGAGATGAAATAGGTGCCTATTCCTTATATATGTACATAGTATCTATGTCCAGTCAATATGTGTGCACTGGTTCTAGAAGAATTTCTCAGAATATTCCTCAGAATTTTGAGCATCTACGTACATGTACAAATGATTATTGCAAAACCTACAGTAATTGGCTAGTAAATTGTAGTAAAGGAAATTCCCAAAACTGAGTTACACCATCAACATTTCGATGTGCAGAATTTGCACCTTAATGTATTGATAAGTATAGATTAATGAATTTTGTCTTCTGCAGATGAACAAAACAACATCAAGAGGAAAAGGGTTGTTTTACCTAAAGCCCCAGAATGTAAGTATTATTTGACAGAACAAAACTTGTTGCTAAAATGGCCCTTCACCTTTATGGTAAAGCGTGTAAACAATATTGGAAGAGGAATATCAGTCCATAAATGATTCAATGTTATTCAGTATTTACAAAGTTATGTTGATTGAAATTTCATTGATCAATATTGCTTGAGCAAAACAATACGCAGCCATCTGTCATTGTTTGGGATTGAATTGATGCGTCTAATTTAAATCTGATATATCCAAGCCAGGAAATTATTTAGTGTTTGTAATTTGGTTTTGTTATCTTAATAAAATGTTATTCAATGAATCCTTGAGTACATATCAAGTGTGTTTTTAGTGTGAAAATGCAAATGGTGCATATATTTTAAGGATCAAAAGGTCTTGGATGAGTTCGGTTTTGGAGTTATCCCACACATTATAATACCCACATCTCTAAAGTCACCAACCGTTTTATACTTGGGTCTTTTTTTCTCAAAGACACAAAGTATTGGCTCTCATCGAGTTTTGGAATAATGTTGCTACTACATTGTTAATACATATTACAACTGTACAGGATTTAGTAAGTATAAAAACGGACTTGTTATTTTTTTCTGTTTTTTTTTTTTTTTTTTTTTTTAGATCAGTCAACACCTAAGTCTCAGATATCAGAAATGGATGCAAGTAAGTTTTAGATTTAATTCAAGCTTAAAGTTTTGAATCTCGCTTGAAATGGGCACCCTAGCAGCAATTGTCCCAGAAACGTCGCTTTGAGTTTGGTTTTTCATGGGGGGTTGGGATAGCCTAGTGGTTTAGAGTGTCTCGCTTCGACCTCTAGCTGGTCAGTGACCTCTGGCTTGCGGCTGTGGTTTTGAGCCCTGGTGTGAGAGTATGTGGCATGGAGATGGGGGCGCCTTCTCAGCCTCGTGGGTTTCCTCCGGGCACTCCGGTTTCCTCCCACTGCTAAAAACCACTATGCGCAAACGAAATATTGAAATAAAAAATTAAACCATATGTTAGTCTTGAAATGACTTAATGGTGTTGAGTGGACGTTAAAGCCCATTTCTCTCTCTCTCTCTGTTTTTCATCGAGAAAAAGAGTTATTTCTGACCTTATGAATAATGGTAAACATATCAGTGTTTTGAAGTTTGCTGTTAACCAGCAATGTTGCTACTAGATTTAATGCATGTGACAACTGTATATTGTGAGAGATGACTTAGAAAGCAAAACTTGAATTTTTTTTTTTTTTTTTTTTTTTTTTTTTAGATCAGTCAACGCCTAAGTCTAAGAGGACTGACTGTGTGTCCCTGACACCAGAAACAGATGCAAGTAAGTTTTAGATCTCATTCAAGCCTATCGTCTTTAAGTTATTTCTCTCTTGGAGAAAATTGATTATTTCTGATCTTATGCATAATGGTAATCCTTTGTGTGTTGAAGTTTGCTATTGATCATAGTTTGAGTCAGAGATGAGTGGCTATTTTGGAATTATTGTTAAAGGGATTTTGAATCTGAAGTCATAACTGACCAGTTGGGGATGAGGAGTTGAGGTGCTTATTTATTTTACTTGAGCTTAAAAGTATTGTAATTTACTGTATATATTTGATTACATGAATGCGAAATATGTTACTTTTCAGTTTGCTCTATTTAAATTTGTAAAATGGAGAAGACTAATGTATTTCAAAAATTACCGTTAATAACTGCTAAAAGTTATAGCCTTTGTAGGACTTGGGGAAGATTTGGGACAACAAAAGATATCTGATTTGCATGAAATATATGTGCATTTGCTACATGAGTAAAGCAAAGAAAATGATATCAGGAATGACTTGAATCTTTGTAATTTTACAGATAAATCAACACCACAGATTTCTCAACTTCAGAGCTCTCCAGAACTGACAAGAATTGATTCAAGTAAGATTTAGTTTTGTAAAAGTATGTAATAATAAGGATGGTTGTGGCCCCTTTTGATCGGATTTTGATGAAGTACATGTTTATATCTCAAGATCTTGGTTCCAGTAATTCAGATTATACCTTCTGGATTATGGTTCCTGATTTTAAGAATGATCACTTTTTTTTCCTTTGTGGGACCCTCAAAAGATCTGATTTCAAAAAAACGTTTCTGACTGTTACATCATAATAATTGAGTTCAAATGTCGCAAAAATTTGACCAAAATCAATCTGATTAAAACTGAGATCCAATTTGGTTTCGTTATTTATAGTTCAAAATTTTGTTTAACTTGTCTTCACAGCACAAGGATCTGTAAGAGTTTTTATATAACACACCTGGTCATAGGGATGGATTTTCGAATGAAACGGTCTGTTACGGCTAGTTCTTGGCGTGCGATGCACGGAACTGTGGGTAAACTACTAGAAACGTCAGCGCTGATTAATTAATCAATGTCTGATGCCATAGGGTCAAAAGTCACTGGTACAACCCAAGACATGACTTTCTAGTATAACTTGTGACAGATTCATGTTTTGTAGACCTCGAAAGTATAAAAAAGGCGAGATATAGGTCTGTATCTTAATCGGATTGGACCAAAACTGACCGACAAAGTGAGCGCTCTTCTTGCGTAGATACTGTAAAGGTGCGTATAGTAGTACCAAGATTACATGTATGCATTGTCCCTCTGGCAGTCACAATTTTTGTCCAATTTGGGGTTCCTTTCATTACATGTGTGCATCAGGCCCTACATTTCTGTATAATGGCCCCTGGTAAATATATGAAAATAACCTACACAGTTGGTGAACCATCTAGTGGTCAGAATTGTCGTACGATTTTGATGAAGCTGAAAATGTATGGTTATTACAACAAAAACAGATGTTTTTGATTGTAGTGGATCGAACTTGCTATAAAATTGTCCCTTCCCATTACCCAAATAGATGCAAAACATGTAATACGTGGAATGAAACTATATATGTTGTATTGTCTGTGACATATTTCTAGTAAACATGATAATTTCACCAAATTTCATGTGGGCTTACGGCAACTGCTTGTGTTTTGATTAATTGTTCTAATATTTTTTTTTAATAGCTCCATCAAGATCAAGTAGTGAAAGTGAGTATTAATTGCACTTACTATTAAAGAAGCAAGAACATTTTATGTTCTTCTTGAGAGAGACAATGGAGAGGGGTAGAGAAAAGAATGTTCTCTTCAGTGGGGAAACTGAAAATGCAAACTGAGTTTTGACAAGAAATAGCATGGTCTTGATTGTTAAAGCATTAAAGCACTATATTCCCAAGAAAAACGAAATTTCTATTATCCATTTGGCATTTTAATGAATAAATGAGGCCACCCAATATCTGAGCTGTCCTATGATTATGGGCTTGTTTTGTCAATATATACCTAAAGAATATTCATTTAAAACTAGAAAAAAGATTTGTGAAAGGCAGATTTAGCTGTTACAAAATGCATCTTTAATGTTTTTACCATTCTATAATTCATTTCCTGTCTCTGCTTGTATTCAGCATTCTCTATCATGATATTCATCATTTAGCTATGCTTTATGTATTTCATTTTGAAATTTACAGATTTTCAGTTGAACTTACTGATGAAAATCGAGACCATTAGGGAAATGGTGCAGGACACAAACCAAATGGTAAGAAACCTATATGCATCAAAAGTGCCTGACAGTAACTTTGAGGGGTTGGAGAAGCCATGCGAGAGTATGCAACAACTTCAAGAATTATGCGCAAAAGTAGAGGAGGATGATTCCTTCAAAAGAAATATTGTGAGTATTGTAATAATAATATGTAATTTTGGGGGAACTAAATCTGCCTATTGTAGGTCTTTCTATAAACTTTAGATGTTATACAAATTATTAGACATTACGCATATATTATGCAAGAGCTAAATCTACCTATTGCCAGTCTTTGGTTAGGTCTGAAATTTCATATAAATTGTCAGACATTTATTAACATGAAGACCTCAACCAACTCTTGATTAGAATTCGATCTGCTGCTTAAAGCTCATTGACTGTAGTAATGATGACCGAGGCTAGGCCAAAAAATCAATTGCTAATATCTCATTTCAGAGTGGAGTAATTTTCACTGAAATTTTCAGCATACTCCCTTCACATTATCTAGTTTTAACTGTTATAGTGATAACTGCCAGCTGTTTATCAGATCTTCCATAATGTCTCTTTAATTAACTTATCCAGGCCATAATCAACTCTTGGTGCTATTGCTAGCCTTCTGCACTTAGCGGATTGGAATACTGTATGTACATAAAAGCTCCCTTGGCTGTAGGAATTCGATATAAGAGTAGGCTAAAGTACCACTGCCCACGAAAAATTCCCCTCGTAGTACACTGCATGGTGTATGTCCGACTGCATTAGCCGAAAGGGAGCAGAACAGAAGTATGTTAAAATTAAACCCCATTTCATAATGCTTATTGGTCAAGACTTTGGAACACAATTACTGTCAATCTAATTGACTATTTAAACTTGGTGTAGGTGTTACCAGTTGAATGCCTTGACATGTTCATTTTCCACTAATTGGGTGAGAGCAATGAAACTGATTTAATATTTTCCAATAAAGCTACGCAGATCTGAACAATTTCATTGGTCAATGCTTTGGGACAAGATAACTTTGATTCTAACTGATGGAGAGTGATGAAACATAGTTTCACTACCAGGTACTTCAAATCCTTGAATGAGTTTAATCCTGAACATTTTATACTTAGACTAAGTATAGATAATCAGTTTCATTGCTTGAAAAAGGTAAATGTGCAATTAATATATATGTCATCTATTTATTTTGGGTTTTCAGCGAGGGACATCAGTCTCACTGTTAACTTGTTTGCATTCATGTCGAGATATCGCATTTGTCTTAACGTATTTGTAGTTTCAATCATTTACAGATTCTTTGAATTTGTTAAAACACTCTTTGGATGTTCAAATATATTGCTGTGAAACCTGTGCATTGCTCAGCCCACTCTACAGACTTTGTGGGTCTATCATAATGTAAAATCCACATTAAATTTGGATAAGCTACTGTGTGGTAATATTTCCACATCCTTTGTGGCTGACTTTTCATTAAATTATTTGTTTTGTTTGCAGATAGTTTTTCTAAGCACGATGGGTGGTCACAATGTGGCGGATACTGTGCGACGCATTATGAGATCAGTAGCAACAAATATGGTTCTTTCATTATTTTCCATGAAAGGGAGAAAGGGGAAGAATCCATTCCAAAATTTGATTATTTGCAAAATTATAATCAGTAAGTAACAGTTGAATGTTCTTTGAAGTGAGAGAAATTCTGACAAATGACCCATGGGTTATATGGGAGAGGACGGGGTGGGGGATAGACAACGGTGATCTAGTTTAAAGATTAAAACTCTACCATAATTTATGTAGATATATACATGTATCATCGGTTTACATTTTCTGGTGAATTTACAGACTCTATACATTTTCACTAGAATATCAAATTTCTCATTCCCTGCTTAAAATGTAAGAATAAAAATCTAGGTAATCTCCCAGCTAAGATTCAATTGAATTTCTCTGTCATTGTAATTGTTCATTAATCACTTCTTTATTAAAAATAGGACTTTATTTATGGACAGTTTGAGTTTATTGGACAAGATGATATAAACTAAAATAAATTCTTTCAGTCAATGAGAAAATAAGAAATTTTTCCATTTGTCTATTATAAATGGCTAATCATTTATCACTGACATTTACTCATAAATTCAAGAGGGGGTCACAGTGGTTAAGATGCTAGCCTGGAGATCGAGTGTATTGACTGAAAAAGTTCATCTCGATATTCCATTGTGGTTCCTCCTTGTTGAGGTCCTGTGTCCACATTGGTGTGCATGTAAAAGACCCCTTGAGATTTGTTATTAGATATAAGAGTAGGACATAGTGCCGCTGTCAGGGCAAAATTTCCCTCATCATAGCACACTTTATGGCGTATGCCCGTCTTCATTAACCCAGTTCAGAGCAGTACAGTAGGACGCTAAACTTCATTTCATTTACTTTCATTTCATACATTCAAGCGGTTGTAACGGAGGCCATGGTTATTTGGAGCTGAGCTTTATTAGCAAATTGTAGCTACCTGCATCCCAATTATTGTTAACCGTTAAATTGGATTAAATTCTTCTATAACGCTGTTTCAATATGATTAGTATGAAATTAGATAGGGGTTAAAGCGGCATTAGGTAATGGAGAGTCTACCATATGTAATTGTTGTTTATAAAATAAATGGAGTACCTAGAAATGAAGTGGAAAATTGTTCTTTGAAACTGTCTTCATTAGCCTAGTCAAAGTAGAATATTAGGACGTTAAGCCCATTTCATTTGTTTTTAGAAAAATTGATTCAAATGCTTTCTAAAATATTTACGTTTACTTTCAGAAGCCTGTAGAAGATTACACACGATGTGTACCATAAAAGAAATAGAGGATTTGATAGGGGACACCCTCAAGTATGCTCCGCACAGGTCTAAAAAAAATCAGGTAATGCTCTTGCTTTTAAATAATAAGTTTCATTTTGAGAGAATATTGTGGCCATCAATATCATTTCATCAGTTTATTAAGTGCTGTATGTTACATTCCAGTAAAACTTAGGTATAATCCTAGTCTATAGACATTTCTTATCGGAGATGCTGCGAAAAAATGGATATCTGAACAAACTTAAACAAATATCTAAAGTTTGTATCTTTTTTGTCCTTTACATCATACATTTTTCATTGAGGCCATCAGTCTTAGTAATTTTTCGAAATTGATTAGCAGAACTGCCAATCAACTAAGATAATCTTTGAATGGCATTTACCGATTGAACATAATATAACACAACACAGTTCTGTGGATAACAATCACTATATTATACACACACAACGTTTTTCGACAAGAATTAACTGGTTGTTATCAAGCATACAAATTACAAGTGAGGAAAAAATGTGACAGTGTTATATAGGTACATTAAACAATAATAAGAGAAAACATAAGTAAAACTCATGAAACCCTAGCTTTTGGACAAACGTGATTTTCTCAAGTAGTGTCTATCAATTGAATACAAAGCCCTATTGTAGTCAAAACCATTTCAAAAATTATTATAATTATAAATATTGATTTCAAATTCTGCCCTTTGTTGCCTATACATGCATCCATCCCTTTGTTACAACTACTCTTTCTTCAAAAAAGTGTGCTAGTGGAGAAACCTTTGAAAATAAACACATCAGAATAGTTTTGATGATATTTCAGGGTTGAATTAGTATTTTGAACACACCTTGCATTTTCTAATAATTGCATCCATGTTATGAGCTGTCATCCACTCCTTATAGTTTACTGGATATTTGTATAGACATTTCATGCTAACTTACCTCATTTTGTTTTATAATTTCAGACAGTCACATTACCAGATGTTGAAATTGATTTGTTATAATACTTTGATTATGTACTGATTCTATGATATATAATTATATACTGATTATATGATATGATTATATACTGATTCTGTATGATTATCTACTCTAATTGATTATATACTGATTCTGTATGATTATCTACTTGAATTGATTATATCCTGATTATGTATGATTGTATAATCTAATTGATTATATACTGATTCTGTATGATTATGTTTATGTTATTGAATTGATTATATACTGATACTGTGATACTAAATGATTATATATTGATTCTGTGATTCACAACAACTCGGGTATCAATAGGTTGGGCTGTTTTAGCATGAGTTTCTGATTTTCAACTTTTGTTGGAAAACGGTTCAAATGGTCTATCTAGATTACATAATGAGTATTGGCTTTGTAACTGTTTAATTTTGCAAAAGGTGTTAAGTAATTAATATAACTCAAACACCTTTTGTGAAATTAAACAGTTACAAACCCAACATTCATCATCTAATCTAGAAAGACCCTTTGAACAGTTTCCCAACAAAAGTTTGAAACTAAACACTGAATACAGGAACTTCTGTTGAAACAACACAACTAAATGATTTTTGAGTTGTTGTGATACTATGATTACAATACTGATACTGCATGATTATCTGATCTGTGATATTGTATGATAATATACTGGTTATGTGATTCTGATTACTGTGATAATTATATACTGGTTATGTGATTCTGATTACTGTGATAATTATATACTGGTTATGTGATTCTGATTACTGTGATAATTATATACTGGTTATGTGATTCTGATTACTGTGATAATTATAGACTTTGTATGTGATTCTGATTACTGTGATAATTATATACTGGTTATGTGATTCTGTTTACTGTGATATTGATATGATTTCTGTGATGTTGATTGATACTTTTAAATTTATTGTTATTATTAAATTAATTTTTAAAAAAAGGTTTCTGGTTAATATTGGTATTGCTGATGATAGGATTTATTGGTATTGTTTTTTTTATGGATATTAATGTAGAGGGGATTAATATAGAAGTAGAATTGGACACCTGCTATAGACGTTATCGCTAACGTTTTAGGGTGGGGATTTAAGACATGCGATTGATGTTAAAGAGAACGTTTCAGGGGGAAAATTGGACACCTGATAAAGACGTTATTGCTAACGTATTAGGGTGGGGATTTAACGCTTGCTATAGACGTTACAGGGAACGTTTCAGGGGAAGAATTGAAAACCTGCTATAGACGTTATAGATAACGTTTTAGGGTGGGGATTTAACGCTTGCTATTGATGTTATAGAAAACGTTTCAGGGGGAGAATTGAAAACCTGCTATAGACGTTATCTCTAACGTTTTAGGGTGGGGATTTAAGACATGCTTTTGATGTTAAAGAGAACGTTTCAGGGGGAAAATTGGACACCTGATAAAGACGTTATCGCTAACGTATTCGGGTGGGGATTTTAACATATGCTATTGACGTTACAGAGGACGTTTCAGGGGGAGAATTGAAAACCTGCTATAGACGTTGTCAGTAACGTTTCAGGGTGGGGATTTAATGCTTGCTATTGATGTTATAGAAAACGTTTCAGGGGGGAGAATTGAAAACCTGCTATAGACGTTATCTCTAACGTTTTAGGGTGGGGATTCAACACTTGCTATTGATGTTTTAGAAAACGTTTTGTGGTGGGGATATAACACTTGCTATAGAAGTTATCTGGAACGTTAAAGAAGTGAAGTGTAACACATGCTATAGACGTCACCGACACCTTCCCCATAACATAAAGCGACCGAAATAAAGGTTTAGATAACGTCCTGGGAGCATTTTATGAAAACATTTTTATAACATTCTTGTAGAATTCGTACTACGAACGTTAAAAATAGCGTCTGTTTAACATATCCGGTAACGTTGAGCTGACGTCAGATTAACATTCAAAACTAACGAGAAATAACACAATAAATAACGTTTTCAAAACAGTAACAATAATGTTCAGTTAACTTATCCTGTAACATTTGTACATAACGTTGGCCTTATGACAACAAAACTTTCCTGGCTTACGTCGGATGAACATTCAAAACTAACGTCAATAAGGGCTATTTTCAAAACGTTAACATTATTGTTTTCGAAACGTTAGTATTAATGTTCAGTAAACGTATCCTGTAACGTTTGTATAAACGTTAACGTTACGACAACAAAACTTTCCTGGTTTACGTCAGATGAACATTCAGAACTAACATGAAATAACAGAATAAGAAATGTTTTCCTAACGTTAACATTAATGTTTTGAAGTCGTTAACTATGATATTCATTAAACGTTTCCTGTAACGTTTGTAAAAACGTTAACGTTACAAAAACAAAACTTTCCTGGCTTACGTCAGATGAACATTCAAAAGTAACGTGAAATAACAGAATAACGAATGTTTTCCTGACGTTAACCTATAATATTCAGTAAACGTATCCTGTAACGTTTATAAAAACGTATCCTGTAACGTTTGTAAAAACGTCAACGCAACAACCACAAAACTTTCCTGGGTCACGTGCCACAAACATTCAAAGGGAACGTGAAATAACAGAACTATTGATGTTTTCAAAACGTTAACATCAATGTTTTCAAAACGTTAAAATTAACGTCCAGTAAACGTATCCTGTAACGTTTGTAAAAACGTCAACGCAACAACCACAAAACTTTCCTGGGTCACGTGCCACAAACATTCAAAGGGAACGTGAAATAACAGAACTATTGATGTTTTCAAAACGTTAACATCAATGTTTTCAAAACGTTAAAATTAACGCCCAGTAAACGTATCCTGTAACGTTTGTAAAAACGTCAACGCAACAACCACAAAACTTTCCTGGGTCACGTGCCACAATCATTCAAAGGGAACGTGAAATAACAAGAACTATTGATGTTTTGAAAACGTTAACATCAATGTTTTCAAAACGTTAAAATTAACGTCCAGTAAACGTATCCTGTAACGTTTGTAAAAACGTCAACGCAACAACCACAAAACTTTCCTGGGTCACGTGCCACAAACATTCAAAGGGAACGTGAAATAACAGAACTATTGATGTTTTCAAAACGTTAACATCAATGTTTTCAAAACGTTTAAATTAACGTCCAGTAAACGTATCCTGTAACGTTTGTAAAAACGTCAACGCAACAATTACAAAACTTTCCTGGGTCACGTGCCACAAACATTCAAAGGGAACGTTAAATAACGAAAAAATAATGTTTTGAAAACGTTCGGAAAACTAAATTTTGTTAGCTGGGTACCCTGTTGTGTGAAATCATTGTAGCTTTTTTTTAAATATCAGGGATAGCGGAAAAAAAGAGATCGAAAATCGAAAAAGTCCTATTTTACGATTTCTAGCATTTTTAAAGGTCCTTTTCTCTTAAAGTCAACATAATATTTTTTGGGAAATTCTTCTACAAAGAGTCTTATCGATAGTCTTTTATATAAAACCATCGATCAACAGTCCAAAATATCAGGAGTAGAAGAATAAAAGGATCGAAAATTGAAAACGGCACCCCATCATTGTTAAGCAAAACATGCTGTGTGGGTGGCTACAATCTGCACATTTAGTCGTCGTATAGAGCTTATTCAACAGTATCGAATTCCAACTGCTAAGGGATCTTTTACGTGCACTCCAATGTGTACACGGGGGTGGGGGGCACGCCAGAAAATCGAGATGGACTTTCTTGGCCAATGCTGGGATCGAACACCCGACCTCTTGGCTAGCAGGCCAACGCCTTAGCCACTTAGTGTGGACACCCATCGTACATTTCATCCGTCAAATCAAAACATTGTATTGCCATCAGACCAATAATTAATTATTCTTAATTTAAAACTTTATTTTAATATTATCAAATCCTAATTTTATTGGTAGACTTTCGTCTTATTTAAAATTAAACTTTCATTTAACTATGAACAACCCATAACGTCTCTCTTTAAAACAATTAAATACTCTAAAAAACTAGCTCAACCTTTGGACCTAAGCTCATTAATTTACAATTTTGTATGTTATTCTTCTTATATGACATATTGCACGTGTCTGATTTCAAAGGGGAGTTGGGTGGCTGAATGGTTAGCACGCGCGCGCAGTATCATAAAGCCTGTAATTGAGTCAACTAGCGTGTTTTCGAATCTCCTGTTGTATCTGACAAGGAGTAGGGTCGCCTGTCCAACTTGGTGGGTTTTCTTCATTTCCTCCGGTTTCCTTCCACTGCTAAAGACCTCTACGCGCAAGCGAAATATTGAAATAAAATCGAACTATATGTTAGTCCCGAAATGATCTAGTTTGGGGACACAACAACTCTCTTTCTAATTCAGCTAGACTTGGTGTAGGTGTTTATTAGGCCAATACCTTGATGACTCTGGAACACAATAACTCTTCTTCTAATTAGGTTCAATGTTCAAACTTGGTATAGGCATTCCCTAGGTCAATGTCTTGATGAAGTTCGAATATCAACATTTTCTGCGTTGGGTAAGCAGCGATGAGCAATTTGATTGGTTGATGATTCGACACACAATAACATTAGTTCTGATTAAGTGATAGTGATGAAACTTGGTGTATAGTTTCATTAAATCATTACATTGACTAAGTTCGACAATGAGCATTTTCTGCTCAGGATAAGCAGAGCGATACGCAAATTGATTGGTCGAGACATTGAAACACAATAACTCTCACTGTTATTCGGCTAGAATGTTCAAACTTGGCGTAGGTCTTTATTAGGTCAATGCTTTGATGGAGTTCGAAGATGAGTATTTTATGCTTAGTGTAAGCAGAGATAAACAATTTGATTGGTTGATGATTTCGGACACTTTCACTTCAGTTCTAATTAAGTCAGAGTGATGAAACTTGGTGTATAGTTTCATGACATAAATACCTTGAATATGTTCGACAATGAGCATTGTCTGCCATGGATAAGCAGAGCGATGAGCAATTTGATTGGTCGAGAATTTGAAACAAAATAACTCTCCTTCTAATTGGGGAAGAATGTTCAATCTTGGTGAAGGCGTTCATTAGGTCAATGCCATGATGGAGTGCGAAGATGAGCATTGTCTGCTTACTGTAAGCAGAGATAAGCAATCTGATTGGTTA
Organism: Patella depressa; assembly: GCA_948474765.1. Lineage (NCBI taxonomy): Eukaryota > Metazoa > Mollusca > Gastropoda > Patellidae > Patella > Patella depressa. Next base: position 34,747,809 of record OX419719.1, read on the forward strand.
CTACTTTGGGGCACGATAACTTTGGTTATAATGAAGTGAGAGCGACAAAATTCCAAATATAGATTCATTATGTCAACTTTATAATGTTTGATTCTAATAGACAGTTAGATGGAATCAATACAATCATATTGATGTCAAGAAAAGGCTTCTAGCGTATACCCTTGTCGAGAAATAACCAATTTTCTCAGGGTCACATTTTAAGTTTTTTACCTTCTTAATTTCAATTTATAGGGTATAGGTTAATTATTTAACGGAGTGGATATTCGCCATTCGAATGGCGAATAGCCCATGCCCATAAGGATGGTTATTCGCCATTCGTTTTATGTAATAAACTTAAAATTCTTGCAGACTATGTGTGTTTTTATTCAAATTACAGACCCAGAACCCCTTTTTAATTGTCATTTGTCATTTGAAGCTTCACCGTGTAAATGAAAGCCTTCGATCACAGTGAAGCGAAGACAGAGTAACACACATGTGAAAAGTTCCGTGTTCTGTGAAATTTTGTATCTATTACTAATCCAGAAATATTTTATCTGCGACCCGTAGTTTATATATTGTATTAACCAATCCTATATTTCATTTCCTACCAACAGATTTTATTTCCAACTGCTTGTTACATTTGCCATCCGTATATTTCTATTTATACATTTCCTACCAATACATTTTATTTCCAACTGCTTGTTTCATTTGCCATTCGTATATTTCTATTTATACATTCCATTCCAAACTGGAGGGAGAGAGAGAGAGAGAGAGGGAGAGAGAGAGAGAGAGAGAGAGAGAGAGAAAGAGAGGGGAAGAGAGGCAGTTTAACGTCCACTTGACACAAAGTAGGTCATTTCGGGACTATCAAATGGTTCAATTTCATTTTAATAATTCGCTTGCACGTAGGGGTCTTTAGCAGTGGTTGGACAGGCAACACTACTCTCGCGGGTTTTTTCTCCTGGTCCTCTCACTGCTAAAGACCTCTAAGCGATAGCGAATTATTAAAATAAAATTGAACCATATGTTAGTCCTAGTTTGTTTCGAATGGACCTATGGCGAACCGTTTCCCCCTCTCTCTCTCTCTCTTCCTCTCTCTCTCTCTCTCTCTCTCTCTCTCTCTCTCCTTCTCTTCTCCCCTCCACCCTCTCTCTCTCTCTCTCTTTCTCCTCTCTTTATCTCTCTTCTCTCCTCTTCTCTCTCTTTCCCCTCTTGTCTCCTTTTCTCTCCTTTTCTCTCTTTCTCTCCTCTCTCTCTCTTCTCTTCTTCTCTCTTTCTCTCTGAACTCTATTTAAAGTCTCGCAATGAGCCCCCTCCCCTCCTCCATCTCTCTATCTCTCTCCCTCTCTCTCTCTCTCTCCTCTTCTCTCTCCCTCTCTCTCTCTCCCCTCCTCTTCTCTCTGCTCTCTCTCCTTCTTTTCTCTCTTTCTCTCTCTTCTCTCCCTTCTCTTCTCTCCTCCACTCTCCCTCTCTCTGAACCGTATTACTGCAATCTCTATCTCTCCCCTCTCTTCTCTCCTCCACTCTCCCTCTCTCTTCTCTCCTCTTCTCTCTCTTTTCTCTCTCTCACTCGCTGTCTCTCTGTTTTCTCTCTCTCTCTCTCCCTGTATCTTTCCCCTTCTCTTCTCTCCTCACTCGCTCTCTCTACCCCCCTCTCTCTCTCTCTCTTCTCTCTCTCTTCCCCTCTTCTCTGCTCTCTCTCTTTTCTCGAATAATTGAAATAAAATTGAACCATATGTTAGTTTCGATATTACTTGTGTCGAGTAGACGTGAACACTTCCCCTCTTCTCCCTCTCTTTTCTCTCTCTCCTTTTCTCCATTTCTCTCTCTCTTCTCTCCTCTCTTCTCCTCTCCCTCTCTCTTTTCTCTCTCTTCTGTCCCCTCTCTCTCCCCTCTCTTCTCTCTTTCTTCCCCTCTTATCTTCTCTCTCTCTTTTCTCGAATAATTGAAATTGACCCATATGTTAGTTTCGATATTCTTTGTGTGAGTAGACGTGAACCCTCCCCCTCTCTCTCTTCTCTCTCTCTCCTCTCTCTCTCTTCTCTCTCTCTTCTCTCCCCTCTCTCTCCCCTCTCTTTCTGTCTCCTCTTCTCCCTCGCTCTCTTCTCTCTCTCTTTCTCTCTCACTTCTTTCCTCCTCTCTTCCTCTCTTCTGCCATCTCTCTCTCTCCCTCTCTTTCTCCCCTCTCTCTCTTCTGGTCTCTCTCTCTTCTGGTCTCTCTCTCTCCTGTCTCTCTTCTCTTCTCTCCTCTTCTCTGTCTCTTCTCTTCCAATCCATATATTTGAATAAAACTATTTTATCTTATCTAAACCTTTGACGGGCAGGTCATATAATATGACACTTTTTCGGGTAGTCACCTCCAATGGCACTCTGTCAAACAACGTTTCTTGTAGTAGTAATTTTCGCATTTTTACTGCAACGAAAATGATATATGTTCATTTTGTACGACGAAGTAAAACTAATTTAAGTGCTTGATACCATTACCCCTCGACCAGACATCGTGATAGTACAGAATTCTAAACTGAAATGGGGTTTAACGTCCTACTCTTCTGCACCTAATATGGGCTAATGGAAGACGGACATACGCCATACAGTGTACTATGAGGGAAATTTTGCCCGGGCAGCGGCGCTACGGCATACTCTTTTATCGAATTCCGACTGCCAAGGGATCTTTTACGTGGTTGCTAATGTGTACTCAGATTTTCGCCCATCCGAAAGACTAGACAGTTGTTTCTGTCAAGTCCTCCTTTCTGCATCCTGACAAAAGGAAACCACGCCGGAAAATCGAGATGAACTTTATGGATCAATGTAGGGATCGAATAGGCTACACGACCGCCAGGCTAGCGATCTAGCGTCTTACCCACTTAGCCACGTGATCCCCCGTGTTGATCATAACTCAAGTGTAACATTCAATATGTAATTCCACATTAACTTCCACTCGACACAAACTAGATCATTTCGGGCTTGCGCGTATGTGTCTTTAACAGAAGGGGCAAACCGGAGGACTCGGAGAAAACCCACGAGGCTGGAAAGGCGAGACTCCTTTGTACAAATGAGCTGTACTTCGCACTGTATCACAAAAAATATTATTCAAACCCATTCTAAATACTTTCTCTGTTCAGAGAAAGAGGGACACATGGTTCAATTTTATTTCAATAATTCACTTGGTGGTAGGGGTAATGTGCAGTGGGAGAAAACTGGAGGACCCGGAGAAAACCCTCCAGGTATGTCAGACAACCGGTGGAATCAAAACCATGCCAGTTGATTTTTTTTTTTTAAACAATATTTTATTCAGGTTGTCTGAATGGGATTGGGGAACAGGCTTAGCCTATGTAAAACCCCTCTCCCTAAGTAATTTGTATACATATTATTAATGAAAAATGGGTGTATATACATAGTTAAAATGGCAAACACATACATATTATATAAACATAATAAAATGGGTGAAAAATGTACAGTATATATAGTAGTTAATAATTATACATATGCAAGCAAAGTGAGGATTATTTGATAATAAACAAAATTAGATAGACTAGCCAAGATTATACATTAAAATATTACTTGATCGAATTGAGTTTAGAATCTGTTTGACATATTAATAAACTTATGGACCTGGTTAAAAATATTAGTATTAATTTCTAGACTGTAGGTTTTGGAGCAGAATAAAAGACAGTTTATATTTTTAAAATCATATTGTAATTTGTCAATGGTTTCTGTTCGTGCATTTGAATGTAAGGAACATCGCAGAAGGTAATGATCGGGATCTTCAAATATGTGACCGCAGAGGCATGCGGGACTGTCGGCAATGTGTCGGAGAAATTTATGACCCTGCAGGTCAGAGCATCGAAGTCGAAATTTACAGTGAATTATTTGAGATTTCCGATGGCCATTATAATAAAACGAAGGAACATTGATATCAGATTTGGATAAATGGTCGGAGAAAATTTTCAGAGATCTAGAATTCCTTGCATCGGTACTGCGTTTATTCCACTCTCTTATACTTGATGGGATGAACGACTTAGCAAAGATTTCAGTACGACATCGAATTTCTTTTAAATTGTCTTCATTACGAAGGAAATATTTGTTTGAGGGTTCTAGATTTATGAGATTCTTAAGATAAGCAGGGATTAGGTTATTGATGATTTTGTATAGTTTTTTAATATATGTCGGTTTCGTTTTTCTTTGAGTGGAATAAACCCAGTTTCTACGTAGAGGGAAGCATGGCTAGTACCCTTAACTGCCCCGCAAATAGTGCGTAGTGCTTCAAGCTGTAAGTATTCGAGGTTATTACATAAGTAGTCAGTGCATCCGTCCCAGATAACATCGGCATAATCAAAGTGCGGTAGAATAAAGGAAGAATATAGGGTATGTAGCGATTTTCTATTTAGACGATATTTCAAGGAGCGAAGGCTATTTACTAATTTTGATACTTTACTAATTATACTATCGATGTGGCTGTTCCATTTGCAGTTGCTTTGAAAGATAAGTCCGAGGTGTTTATGTTCTGTTATTTCCTTTATTCCTATTGAGTGTTGATTTAATGACAGGCCTTATGATACAACGCGCATACGCTAACCCTTCGACTGAAAACCAAAGATAGGTTGCAGGACAACGAAACGTAAGCTGACAGCAGCTAAATCGTCCGGGCATTCAACAGGAGTTGTCACATATTTTTATTTTTTTACGGTAATGAAACATTTATAGTACGCTAAAATCTGATTAAGAGTAACAACCCATTAAGTAATTATCAGAAAATCAATAGAATTGGTTGTTATATACTTCTGCCCCATGCCTACTCTGAGATATCATATTCTGTGAGTCTCGTGGATATCGTTAGATAATTGTGGTCTGTAGTCTATGCCCACACTGAGATATTAGTAACGTCATTATAATCTATAGGTTTCATTGACATCGGTTGGGAATTGCGGCCTGTAGCCGTGCCACACGAAATGTGTGTTAACCTGATATCTCGGAAACTACTCACCGGAATAGGCCGAAACTTTGCCTACTCTGAGATATTATTAATGTAATTATAATCTGCAAGTTTCATTGAAATCGGTTGGTAATTGTGGTCTGTAGCCGTGCCACGTGAAATATGTGGTCCTGATATCTCGGAAACTGCTAACCGGAAGTGGCCGAAACTTTGCCTACCCTGAGATATTATTGATGGTACTATAATCTGCAAGTTTCATTGAAATCGGTTGGTAATTAAGGTCTGCAGTCGTGCCACATGAAATAAGTGGTAACCTGATATCTCGGAAACTGCTAACTGGAAGTGGTCGAAACTTTGCCTTCCCTGAGATATTATTGAAATCGGTTGTTAATTGTGGTCTGTAGCCATGCCACGTGAAATATGTGGTCCTGATATCTCGGAAACTGCTAACCGGAAGTGGCCGAAACTTTGCCTACTCTGAGATATTATTGATGATACTATAATCTGCAAGTTTCATTGAAATCGGTTGGTAATTAGGGTCTGCAGTCGTGCCACATGAAATAGGTGGTAACCTGATATGTCGGAAACTGCTAACCGGAAGTGGCCGCAACTTTGCCTATTCGGAGATATTATTGATGTTACTATAATCTGCAAGTTTCATTGAAATCGGTTGGTAATTAAGGTCTGCAGTCGTGCCACGTGAAATATGTGGTAACCAGATATCTCGGAAACTACTTACCGGAAGTGGCCGAAACTTTGCCGAAACTTTGCCTTCTCTGAGATATTATTGATGTTACTATAATCTGCAAGTGTCATTGAAATCGGTTGGTAATTAAGGTCTGCAGTTATGCCACGTGAAATATGTGGTAACCTGATATCTCGGAAACTACTAACCGGAAGTGGCCGAAACTTTGCCTACTTTGAGATTATTTATGTAACTATAATCTGTAAGTTTCATTGAAATCGGTTGGTAATTGTGGTCTGTAGACGTGCCACATGAAATGTGTGGTAACCTGGTATCTCGGAAACCGCTAACCGGAAGTGGCCGAAACTGAGGTATTATTAATGTAATTATATTCTGCAAGTTTCATTGAAATCCGTTGGTAATTAAGGTCTTCAGCCATGCCATATGAAATGTGTGGTAACCTGGTATCTCGGAAACTGCTAACCGGAAGTGGCCGAAACTTTGCCTACTCTGGGATATTATTAATATAATTATGATCTGCAAGTTCCATTGAAATCGGCTGGCAATTGTGGTCTGTAGTCGTGCCACATGAAATGTGTGGTAACCTGATATCTCGGAAAACGCTAACCGCAAGTGGCCGAAACTTTGTTTACTCTGAGATATTATTAATGTAATTATAATCTGCTAGTTTTATTAAAATTGGTCTGGTCTGTAGCCGTGCCACATGAAATGTGTGATAACCTGATATCCCGGAAACTGCTAACCGGAAGTAATCGAAATTTTGGCTACTCTGCGATATTATTAATGTTATCATATTCTGCGAGTTTCGTGGATATTGGTTGATAATTGTGGTACGGAGACGTACAAGTGGCAAATAGCCTCCGTTTTGTCTTACCACATGTGGCAAATAGCCCCAGCCGTTTCTTTCAATTAAATATAACGCACGCTTCCACCTAACTGATACGCAGTCAAAAAATTAGTGTTTATCCTATATGCAAACGACGAACCATCAAACAACTAAAAAATCCATTATTATTATTGAAAAAGGCATAACATTTCATATTTCCATTACGCCATTTATTTTTTATATTTGCTGTAGAAAAATAGCTTGACTATAGCATTGACTATGTTTCTTTTTGGACCCATATAACATTGCACAAAATGTCATTATTGGAACAAAGCTATTAATGCGTGCAGCGATGAATGTTTCAGCTCATACCAACTGTCAATTAAATGGAAAATAAAGCGCACATTTCTTACATTAAAATTTAATTTAAACGTTTAATTATGAAGACACGTGGATATCAATACTTTGATAATAAGTTATGGTATGGCTTGTATTCTTGCCTTGTCTATTTCTTTCTTTGAACATTTCTCTGATTATAATATTATAGTTTGGACAGCTGTCCTTGTCAGACCCGCCGCCCTGCATCAATGACAAGGTGAAACCAACTCGGTATGAACGTTTTCGGCCAATGTATCGAACACGCGAACTCCATCCACTTAGACACCCAGTTCTTTGTGAAAAGCGTTCACTCCGTTAGTAAATTATGTAATAACGATGGAACTGAAGCCAATGAACCCTTTGATATTTGGCTTGTTTCGTTATCCTGTGAATAATCTATTGATTAAATACAAAATTATTCTTCTTATTCAAAGTTAGATTTGACATCTTGTATAGACTACATGATCCATATTCTAAATATTTCATCAATTGTTTAGCAATTAAATCACTCTTATTTACCGAATATTGTGTCGAATTACGTATATACAGTCTAAATAGGTGAACATATTGTCATTGACCTGCAGTGCCGCTCTATGAAAAAGAATCTTATATTTCAAGGTCTAAAAGAAAATACGGGTGAAAATACAGAAGAGCTACTAAGACTGTTTATTGAGCGTGAAAATGTAGTTGATTACCATTTTGAATTTGATAATGTTCATCGGTTTGATCGACATGACACAGGACGTAATCGCCCAATTGTAGCCAGATTTATTTACCACAGCCAGATTTATTTACCTAGAGTATATTATACTCAGTATCTCTAACAGACTCAGAGATAAGCCGTATGGTATCAACCATTATTGAAGAGAAGCGAAAAATACTTTATCGTGTCATGAAAACTTATAAGCAGAAAGGCCATAAAACTGGGATGATAAGAGATAAACTATTTATAGATGGGAAATTGTATATGCTGAGGATAATGAAAGTACTTTGCCAAAAACTGCGCCTGCGTACCGACCATGGAAAGATCCCCCAGCAGACAGAAGAAGTAAGAGGCAATGTCTGAGTAGTGGATCTCCTTCTTATAGCAATGACATGGAAAACAATCCAACCGCGTAGGAAATTCTGGAGAGTAGATCCGAGTTATCTTTCTTTATCGTGGAATATCGGAAAATTAAAAGAGGATGGTTTTGTAGATGAGATAGAGAGAGAGAGGGAGAGAAAGAAGAAGGAGAGAGAAAGAAGAAGAAGGCGAAGAAGAAGAAGAAGAAGAAGAAGAAGAAGAAGGCGAGGGAAGAATAAGAGGAGGGGGGGACAACTCTTTTTGCATTGATTAAGTTGGCTCTGAAAAGGACCATTGTCCTCACTAGAATGTGAGGGTACGAAGCAAGAGTGTGATTCCTGAGATACACGAGAGTATCCGCGTTGTGGTTGTCTTCGATGCATATGACCGGAGCAGCCATTCTCATACTGAGAGAGGCGGGTGTTGTGTCGTTTTATAATCGTATGGACGAATCCATTTGAGGGGCATGACGTCACAGACGAGTCCATTCATGGAGTAACGTCATAGATAACGTTATGCATCGTAGGTTGAACGTTGGGGGCTAAAAATAGACGTGATGCAACGTTATACATACGTTGGAGGCTAAATATAGACGCGATGTAACGTTATACAGCGCATGTGCAGCTTTATACAGCGTAGGGTGTACGATATCGAACGTTTGATGACGTCACGAAAGACAGGGATAAAAGGACGGGACGCGACAGTTTCTAACATTTTCATGCGATCACCGAGCGAAGCAAGATGAGTTTTACATTACGACCCGTGGATAGACGATACAACCGATTGTTTCGAACCGAATCACTGTGTGTGGAGATAGATTTTCTGAAAGATTGGTCCCACGTTCCAGTAAACGATGTGCCACAACAACTACCACGACACTTTTGAGGCCATCATCGAGCAAATTTGCCGAACTTTGGACGCCAGAGAAAGTGACTACGTTAGAATTGCCATTAGTCACCCAGGACTCAAAACACCGATCTGGTTACCGTTCCGCGAGCATCGTTTGTTGAAAGCCGAAGACGTGTTACAGAAAGTGGCAGCCGTATTACAGAGTAATAAAGAATTTTGATTGGATCAACGCATGTCCATGAGTATCTGTCACGTGTCTCCTCCCGATGGCAGAGGTAGCGGTGGAACAAACGTGAAGAAGACACAGTGCTAATTTCGAAGAATATTTAAAGAAAAAGAAATGTCTCGTCACCATCAGAGAGCCATTGTCGTCGCCCGTCATTATGCCAACAAACATAACACGCCTGAATGGGAAAGAGAACGAAAGAGACTACAGAGAACAGGACCCCGAACATGGCAGATCAGAAAAACGGAAGCCCTTATCGATGCCGTCGGTGGAGAGAGGCAAGCCTGTACGGTGATGGAAACCTGGGAACTATACGCCAAGTATTTGGGAGAGCAAGGATACCAACTCAACGTTTTCTCTCGGGCCATACGTCACCGGAACACCAAAACAGCTGAACCTATATTTACACGACAGGCATTACGACGTCATTACTTCCATGCCCGCCTTTGTGGAAAACTCGTACTTTTGCGAGACCTGTCAGGTGGGATACGATCGAGCCGAGAAACATTCGTGTAACGTCATGTGTCAAGGATGTAAGACAGTGGGTCCACCCTGTCCTCCTGATCCCAACACAAAGACGAGTTACCGATGTCATCACGTGTTTGTGAGCCGCCAATGTTTTGACAAACACCTCGCCACCCGTTCCAGAGCCATGTGCAGTGTGTGTTATCGGTGGAAGAAATGCGAGAAGTGCCAGAAAGAGTGGGACGTCATCAAAGCCAAGCGAGATTTAGAAGAACATCGATGCGGAGAATACGAGTGTTCCATCTGCCGAGAATGGCACACGGCCGAGAAACAAATTTGTTACATTCAACCGCTGAAATCACCCATCGACATGAATGGAGACCGAAAGATACAAATGGACAAACTACAGAAATCAACGTTGACCCGTTTCGTCTTCTTTGACTTTGAATGCCAGCAAGATACTGGTGAGCACATTCCCAATCTATGTGTCCTGCAAACCTGCTGTCACTTTTGTATCGACAACCAAGAACCCTGCGAGCACTGCGACACGTATTGGAATCACGAACGATGAATTGTGTTTAAAGGCCAAGACACGCTGGACGATGTAGGAAAATGTTTTTTGCAACTCGCTGCTCACGGTACGGTGGTAGATGGTCGGAAACATGACAGTCACGAATCGAGTCCCGTGATTGCCGTGGCTCCCAACTTTAAAGGTTACGACGGATTGCTGATTTTACAGACGCTACACAAACATTCCGTGGCACAACCCGAAGTCATTATGAATGGTGGTAAAGCGATGACGATCACAGTCGGCACGGTAAAATTCATCGATTCCCTCAACTTTCTACCGATGGCTTTACGGGACATGCCCAAGACCTTTGGCCTGCAAGAACTATGGAAGGTTATTTTCCTCACCACTTTAACAGACCGGAAAATGAAGATTACGTGGCCGCCTATCCTCCCGACAGTACGGTATGCAGACCATTCGCGTCATGTGGGAGTATGAGCTGGAGGAAGAACGACGCCACGATCCCGAGATGGACGAATTTCTGCGAGGAATGGAAGATCAGCAATGGCCCGCTCCCGATGCCCCGCAACGCTTTTTTTTTCGGTGGGAGAACCAATGCCATCCTACTGTTGGTCAACGAGTCGGTCGAAGACATGCGCTGCATCGACGTGGTGTCCCTGTACCCTTACATCTGCAAGTACGGTACCTTTCCCAACAAGGAACCCACGATCGTCACAAAGCCCGATCAAGACCAGTGGCAGCAGTACGAAGGATTGATCCAGTGTTCCGTCTTGCCGCCCCGTGGCCTGTACCATCCGGTGCTCCAGTTTCGGCGCAAACAGAAATTGGTGTTTGCCCTGTGTCGAAGTTGCCTCGACGAACACATGCAACAGGGGGAGATTACGGAATATCAACCTTGTGATCACACCGACGAACAGCGAGCCTGGGTGGATACGTTTGTCACCCTGGAACTCAAGAAAGTGGTGACCCTAGGATACCGATTACTGAAAGTTTACAAAGTCTGGCACTGGAAAGAATTCAGCACTTACGATCCCGGGGCTAAAACGGGTGGTGTGTTTACGGGGTACATTAACCACTACCTGGAGAAGAAGAAGACAAGGCCCGTTTCGTCAACGACGTATACGTGTACAACACGGAAGGTATTCGTCTGGATCCCGCGTCGATAGAACCCAACAAAGGGATGCGGGCGTTTAGTAAGCTGCACCTTGACACATCATGGGGCAAATTCGGTCAGAGAGACAACTTTCCCAAGACAGAATACATCTCGGAACCCAGCGTCTACTTTGAAAAAATGTTGGACGTGACCCAAACCGTGCGAGATGTGCAGTTAGTGAACGATAACATGGTCTTGATGGAAACGCTGAAGAAAGAGGAACACGTCGCACCCTGTCCCATCACCAACGTGGTTATCGCTGCCTTTGTCACTGCCCAGGCCCGTTTGAAACTCTATTCCGTCTTGGAAAAGTTGGGAGAACGCGTATGCTATTTTGACACAGATAGCGTCATTTACCAATACCACTCCACGTCATGGAATCCTCCGGAAGGTTCTAGTTTGGGTCAGTGGAAGAACGAGTTGCCCGTAGATGTCAACATTCGAGAATTTGTTAGCGGAGGACCAAAAAAGTACGCGTACCGCCAGAGCGATGGAAAAACCGTGTGCAAAGCCCGGGGATTCACTTTGAATTATCGTGCCTCCCAACAGCTGAATTACGCCATCATGGAGGAGGATGTACGGCACGTCAATCAAAACGAGCCTCTTGTCATCGCCAATCCGTTCAAGATTACCAGATCACGTGACCGCCGTCTTTGGACACGCTTTGAGAACAAAAGATATAAGATCGTGTATGACAAGCGGTTTCTTCAATTCAATGACGATGGACAACCGAGCAACACTTACCCCTATGGATACTGACTTTCGGGTTTCAGGACGATGGCGAACAAACAAAGAAGATGACGAATCGGTAGAAAATACGGATATGATCGAGAAACTTAGAGGACGATGGCCTAACTTTCGAGTGTTAAAGTGTTTCCTGCCCATAGAAGAAAGGCAACACGAAGAGTGTATCGGCTGCAAGTACAAACATCCCAGTCAGAAATACCACTCGTGTCTGGGACTAGGTGTGTCTTCCATAACGGGTCAACCCTCACATCCCGTGGACGATTACAATCACTACCTCTGGGCGGACGATCCGAAACTGCAAGACATCGATAGCGTGCTAGGCAGTATGATGGACGATCCACGGGGTCGAGTCAAGACGTGGGAGGACGAACAACGATGGCGTGAAGACGTCGACAAAGCCTTGAAAAAGTTCTGGACGGGGGTATCGGGCATTAAGACGGTGTTGATCAAACGCAAAGAGGAGTTTGTCGAACAGAAAGAAGACCCAATATGCCAGTGGATGGACGGCTTGCCGAAGAAAAAGAAACGATGGTCTCTGGATAAAATGAATATCAATGTCATGTCCGGTAACCTGGGAGAAGGATGGGAATGTATTGGAAGACATCTGGGGATCAGAGAGGCGCGAATCAGTCAAGCCAAGATGAGTCATCCTAACAAATACCCGTCGTCGTCACGTTTGCTGAAGTGGAAGACTGGCACCCACACGACACGATGCAGAAGCTTTTGGGACATGTGTATTGGATTCCTCGCGTCCTGAGAAATGTACCCTGGGTGAGACAAGAGATCCTGAAGAGAGAACGCGATAACTAACAGTTTTTTCGTTTCCTTTGTATGATATGTTTGTTGTATTGAATGCTCTTTTTGCATTTTTTGTAAAATAAATTGTGTTCTAATTTCACTCCATGTCTGGTGTTCTGACGCGAAGGTATAAAAGGCAGGGGAAAAGGGAATGGGGGGAAATAGTGCAAGATGGATGTGACGTTCAAACATCCTTTTACCATATTAGTCAGTGGTCCAACGGGTGTTGGAAAGACGGTCTTTGTGCAGAAATTTCTTCAAGCGTCCCTGTTCGACGTCCCTCGCCAACGCATCGTGTGGGCTTATGGAGAATGACAAGAGAGTTACGATCGCTTTCCCCACACTTATGTCAAAGGTTTGACGGATATTGACGACGCGATGGGTCAAGTCAAGGGTCCACAAGTCTTAGTCGTGGACGATTTGATGGGAGAAGACACGGCGATATTGCACAAGTGGGTCACGAAAAAGAGTCATCACCACGACACGAGTGTCATTTACATTATGCAAAACTTGTTTGACAAGCAACAGCGTACCATCAGTCTGAATGCCCATTACCTGGTCTTGTTCAAAAATCCCCGTGACGTCTTGGTGTGTTGGCCCGTCAGATGTACCCTTCCCGTTCCAAGTATATGCAAGAAGCTTATGAAGATGCGACGAGTACCCCCCGCAGTTACTTACTCGTTGATTTGAAGCCCGACACACCCGAAGCGTTGCGACTGAGATCCAACATTTGACCCCAAGAGGAACCACCCATCGTCTACGTCCAAAAAGTATAAAAGGGGGAGCTGTACCTCGAATTGACTCTTGTTTGTCACGATGGCTCGCACGAAGAATACGCAGAGGAAACACCCACCTCCAACCCTTACCAGGGCGACGTTCCCGACGCTGGCACCGGACCTTCGTGATCCCACAGTACGAAGTCAGACTCGCCCGAGAATGAGGGCCCCCAGAACACAGTGGCTACCCCCCCCCCCCCCTCGTTGACACCACCCACGAGTCTCATGTCTCCCTTACCGGCCACAACACCACCACCACGCCTCACCTTACCAGTCACACCTCCACGCCCCACGTCACCACTTTCCCCTGCTCGGTCTCTCTCTCCAATCTTTCTCCACTCTGAGAAAAGAAGAGTTCTATGAAAGGACTCAAGTCCTTCATTCGCAAATTACAACATCTGACTCCCGATATGGCTTATGGGCAGTTGGTCAAGAATACGGACCGGGCACGTATTGGATTGTTGCAGTGGCTCAAGTTGGCGGCCAACCATTTGCTGAAGAGTAACATTCAGCCACTGCACGCTCAGCACAAGAAATGGGTGGAACGAAATCGACAAGTGTTGACCCAACTGACGGAGAGAAACATGCCGACGACCGAAAAACTCTCGCTGATCATGAAACCTGGGGGAAGTGGATTTTTTTTTTTTGGGGGGGGGGGTGTTGATTCGTATCTTGCTGTGATGGAAGGAAAGACTGCAAGAGGAAAGAAACAAGAAACGAAATCAATTCGTTCGACGGACCGCACAGCGCGGAAGGGGACTGAGTACCGAAGAATTGAACAAACATCGAGCGTTGCATCGCAAACTGAGTAATCCACGAACATCACCCGACGTCAAACGGCGACTTGTCGATCAACAGGGTGGTGCCATCGGTGTATTGCTGACCATGACCCTCCCAGCGTTGGCCCCCTTGGTATCTAAACTATTGGGAGGACAGCAGGGTGGTAAACATCCCTTCCTTAGAAGGCACGACAAAGCGAACGCTGTGGCTGCCGAGCTATCTAAACTATTTGGTGGATAACCCAGGGAACAGAAAGGTGTAAAAGGGGACCGGAGAACGACCCCGAGCTCAGTCATGGAGACACTGTGGTATCTACTGAACACTGCACCGAGACCCAACCCATCGTCGACGGTGTGTGTGAGTGTATTGGAAATCTGATTCGCGGCAACGTTCCTGTGACCGACAAAGAAGTCAAGCGCTTGAAAAAGGACGCCCCCTTGTTACGACGTTTGGGCACGTCTAAAACACGTCGGCGACTTCTGGAGCAAGGGAAAGGGGGTTTCTTCAAAGATGAAATTCGCCAAGAAAATAAAACTGGGACCCTTCGACGGACTCCCCGACGTCAAACCCGTCGAAGTCAGGCAAGTCGAACCCGCGTACGATCGAGATTCAATGCAGCAGGCCGTCGAGAATGTCCACCAAGACATGCAACACGTGCTAAACAATCCCACTCTAACCGACGAAAATAAAAATGCAACGGTACGGACAGTTGTTACATCGTTATCAAACGATGCAAAGGAAACGAAAACAGGTTGTTCCCTTGTTGGACGAAAACATACCCGAACAAAAAGAAGAAGAAAATTCGGAGGCACCCATCCTGGAGTCGGTCCCTCGACCCTATCAACGCCGAGCTCGTCTTTTGTTGAAACATATGAAAGAGAAGACACCTTGGTCGTGGAACGAGAACTTGGAATTGGTTCGGAATGGGGTACCCGTACCCGACACCAATGCCATTGACATCGTGCACGATTTGGTTCGTCGGCGAAAGAATACCCAGGCTCCCGTGGGATGGTTTGGCGTCATGCAAAGTTTGAAGGGCACGAACATACCGCGCGAAGCCATCGGGAATCAAGAACGATGGAACGTATTGTCCACACCACCGGCTCCGCCGCGACGTCCGAGAAAGAAGAGAATCTCCAGTGCGGATACCCCTAGTACACCTACCAGAAGTACCAGATGGCACTCCTTGCATAAACTAATCTCCAGTGCGGATACCCCTAGTACATCTGCAAAAACTATAAATAGCCTGTTCATGGAACATGGAACGAAAGCTGAAGAAAGTGTATTACGACCCGAACCACCCTTCCGCTTTCGGTGGCGCTCTGGGTCTTCACAAAGCCACCGACGTGTCCTTGGACAAAGTCAAGGCATAGTTGAAACAACAAAGGGCGTACACCTTACACAAACCATTGAAAAAGAAATTCTCGCGGTCTCCCACGGTGGTGGCCGGCATAGATCATCAGTGGCAAGCCGACTTGAGCGATATGTCGGCCTTGGCCAAACAGAATGAGGGATACAGGTTCTCCAAGTATGCTTGGGTGTTGCCCCTCAAAAACAAGACGGGGAACAGTTTGGTGGATGCCTTTCGTCAAATCTTTCAAAGTCGACAACCCCTGCGACTTCAAACGGACAAAGGTATCGATACAAAATTTAGTTTTCCGAACGTTTTCAAAACATTATTTTTTCGTTATTTAACGTTCCCTTTGAATGTTTGTGGCACGTGACCCAGGAAAGTTTTGTGGTTGTTGCGTTGACGTTTTTACAAACGTTACAGGATACGTTTACTGGACGTTAATTTTAACGTTTTGAAAACATTGATGTTAACGTTTTGAAAACATCAATAGTTCTGTTATTTCACGTTCCCTTCGAATGTTTGTGGCACGTGACCCAGGAAAGTTTTGTGGTTGTTGCGTTGACGTTTTTACAAACGTTACAGGATACGTTTACTGGACGTTAATTTTAACGTTTTGAAAACATTGATGTTAACGTTTTGAAAACATCAACAGTTCTGTTATTTCACGTTCCCTTTGAATGTTTGTGGCACGTGACCCAGGAAAATTTTGTGGTTGTTGCGTTGACGTTTTTACAAACGTTACAGGATACGTTTTTACAAACGTTACAGGATACGTTTACTGAATATTATAGTTAACGTTATTAAAACATTCGTTATTCTGTTATTTCACGTTAGTTTTGAATTTTCATCTGACGTAAGCCAGGAAAGTTTTGTTGTCGTAACGTTAACGTTTTTACAAACATTACAGGATACGTTTAATGAACATTATAGTTAACGACTTCAAAACATTAATGTTAACGTTAGGAAAACATTCGTTATTCTGTTATTTCACGTTAGTTCTGAATGTTCATCTGACGTAAGCCAGGAAAGTTTTGTTGTCGTAACGTTAACGTTTTTACAAACGTTACAGGATATGTTTACTGAACATTAATGTTAACGTTTGACGTAAGCCAGGGAAGTTACTGGTAACGTCTATAGCATGTGTTAAAATTCACCCCCTTAACGTTCCGGATAACGTCAATAGGATGTGTTAAATTCCTCTCCTTAAACGTTCCTGATAACGTCTATATCATGTGTTAATTTCTCCTAGCCTAAACGTTACAGATAACCTCTGGAGAATGTTAAAATCCTCCCCTGTACGGTTTCTGATAACGTCTATAGCACGTGCGTTTTCCCCCTCCTTTAACGTTACAGATAACGTCTAGTGCAGGTGTTACAACCCTTCCGGTAAACGTTGCCTATAACGTCTACAGCATGCATGACACCCCCCTCCGTAAACGTTCCCAATAACGTCTATAGCAGGCGTGAAACCCCCTCCGTTAACGTTCTCCATAACGGATATAGCATGTGTTAAATAACCCCCGGCCCCAATGTTACCGATAACGTCAGTAGTACGTCTTTAATTCCAACCCTAAACGTTACCGATAACGTCTATAGCAGGTGTTCAATTCTCCCCCTGAAACATTCTCTATAACGTCTATAGCAGGTTTTCAATTCTCCCCCTGAAACGTTCTCTATAACGTCTATAGCAGGTTTTCAATCCCCCCCCCCGAAACGTTCTCTATAACGTCTAAAGCATGCACTACATTCTTCCCCCTAAACGCTACACATAAAGTGTAATTCAAGCATAACCTGTAATATTATTTCTTCAAATGTCAGCTTAATTCTATCATCAAAAAATATGAACATTAACCAGAATATTTTTAAAAAATAAATTTAATAAGTAATGATAACAATAAATTAAAAAATATAAATCAATATTATCACAGACATCATACATCAATATCACAAACACGGTAAATAATCCTACAGTATCATTGCATCACAGCATAATCCTACAGTATCACAGAATCAGTATGCATTTGTAATGATGCAGTATCAGTATTATAATGATATACATGTAGTATTAGTCTCAAAGAATCAGTATATTATCATAAAGTATCACATAATCAGTACATTATCATAAAGTATCAGTATATAATCATAAAATATCACAGAATCAGTATATTATCACAGAATCAATATATTATCATGCAGTATCAGTATATAATCATAAAGTATTACAGAATCAGTTATTATCATACAGTATCAGTATATAATCACAAAGTATCACAGAATCAGTACATTATCATAAAGTATCACAGAATCAGTACATTATCATAAAGTATCAGTATATAATCATAAAATATCACAGAATCACAAAATCAGTATATTATCATACAGTATCAGTATATAATAATCACAAAGTATCACAGAATCAAAATATTATCATGCAGTATCAGTATTTAATCACAAAGTATCACAGAATCAATATATCATGCACTATCAGTATAATCATAAAGTATTACAGAATCAGTATATTATCATACAGTATCAGTATACATGTATAATCACAAAGTATCACAGAATCAGTATATATCATACAGTATCAGTATATAATCACAAAGTATCACAGAATTAGTATATTATAGAGTATCAGTATATAATCACAAAGTATCACTATATAATCATAGTATCTCTCTAATCACTATCTTATCATACAGTATCACAGAAATAGGAATCACAGAATCAGTATATAATCATACAGTATCACAGTAATCAGAACCACAGAATCAGTACATGTATATACTCATATTATAGTATCACAGAACCAGTATACTATATAATCATAGTATCACAGAATCAGTACCGGTACATTGTATATAATCATATAGTAAGAATCAGTATATAGTATTACAGAATCAGTATAAATATTGTCATACTACACTATTATAGAATCAGTTTATATGTTGTCATACAGTATCACAGAATCATCATATAATCATGCAGTATCAAAGAATCAATATATAATTATGACTCATCACTATCACTTGTATCTTGTAAGGTAACTTTTCTGTAATAAAACAAAATGAGGCAAGTTATTAGCTTTGGCATGAAATGTCTATACAAATATCCAGTAAACTAATGAGTGAATGACAGCACATAATATGGTTGTGCTTATTGTGACATTAAACCCCATTTCATTTCATGTCATTTCCAAACTACCAATCAACACCGAAATTTATCAAAACTATTTCGATATGCTTACAACAAGTGTCTCAACTGGCACGCTTTGAAGAAAGTATTAGTAAGATATGCAAGTATAGACAGCAGTGGGCAAATTTTGAAATCTTTACTTTTAATAATAATAATTTTTGAAATATTTATACTTCAATAAAGCTTTGCATTATATTGTAAATTCAACAGGTAGACATTATTTAATCACAATTTTCCCAAAATATTGCTAATCAAAACCAGAAATTGATAATCAATTGCCTAAATTTACCTCATTTGATTAGCAGTTTTGCAAATCATGTCTGAAAAAAACCTTCAGAAGTATGGCAGCAATAACATTTGAATATGTGTTATGATTCCTGATAAATGTATGTGAAGTAAAAGTTTTAAATACTTCACAGCTAAGATTTTCGCAAGTCTGTTAAGATCTTCTGTAGATAAAACAAATCTTTGGACTACAGTCACACTGAAATTTTGAACTTATGATTTTCTCTGGCCTGATGAAGTTTCACACAGACTAATGGCAACAATATTCTTTCAAATTGAAAATATGATAAAGTTGATTACCTGAGTATATTTGAGGATATCTCCACTGTAATCATTGATGTCTTTAATAGTACTGTTTACATGTAATTTTCTACAGGCTTCTGAAATCAAATTTAAGATTAGTTAAACATGTGTTCGTGTTAGGGTGCATTTGGACCTACCTACACCAAATTTGAATATTCTTGCTCAATTAGAAAGAGAGTCATTGTGTCCTAAAAAGCAAGACAGACAAACAAACCCATTCTAATAGTCGAAAGGTGGGGGACAAAAAATGATTTTTCATACAATCAGGGACGATAATCCAGGATATGGTACGACATGCGACAATACCAAAAAGGAACCACAAGTTTCACGATATAATCATACATTTGAAGTTTTATCGGGTTACATAATTGTACAGTATTGATGTGCAAGAAGCAGCCATTTTGCCTGGCAGTTTTGGTACCATTTTCACAAAATCCAAACACAAATGTCATTAGGGTTTAACAGTGATATATTTGAACGTTTTGTACAATCAAAGGGTTAACAAATTAAAAACATATTTCATCATCAATCTTAGTCAAGGTAATGATATGATGAATTCTATATTCAGAGTTTCATCTTAATTTTAATCAACGTTAACATGCCCCAAAGCATCAACCAATCAGATTGCTTATTTCTGCATAACGTAAGCAGACAATGTTTAAAATTGAACTCCATCAAGGCATTCATGAAAGCCTACACCAAGTTTGAACATTCTACCTCAATAAGAAGGAGAGTTATTGTATTCCAAATTCTCGACCAATCAAATTGCTTAATGCTTTGCTTACCCAAAACAGAAAATGTTCATAATCAAATAAGTCAAGGTATTGATTTGATAAAATTATACACTAAGTTTCCTCACTCTCATTTCATTAGAACTAAAGATATCTTGTCCTGAAGCATCAACCAATCAAATTGCTTATCTTTGCAGAAAATATTCTCATCGTCAAACTCCATCATTGCATTATCCCAATAAACATCTACGCCAAGTTTGAACATTCTAGCTAAGTCAGAATGAGAGTTATTGTGTTCCAAAGTCTCGACCAATCAATTTCCTTATATTGTCGCTCTGCTTACCCGGAGCAGAAAATATTCGGTATCGAACTTAGTCAAGGTATTGATGTAATAAAATTATGCACCACATTTCATCACTTTCACTTTAATTAGAACTAAATTTGTCATGTCCCAAAGCATCCACCAATCAAATTGCTTATCTCTGCTTACACCTACACCAAGTTTGAACATTTTCAGTCAATTCGTTGAATACGTCCACAACAAGTTCTAAAATACAACAATTCAGACGTAAAAGTAAATATTTCCTTCAGTGCACTACTCTGCCGCTTTAAAAATCATTTTATACATTCAAAAATAGTAATCTTCGATCATCAATATGAAATTCACCCATGTTCCAATCACGATAGATGGCAAACCTGGATAATCACATCTCACAGCAAATTCCTTCTGATTTCTCTCCGCTTGTAGCCTACCTCAATACAAACCGTCGGACTGTTATTCGTGTTAAGTGTCCTGTGGTTTATTTTATACAAGGAACAAGTGCGCAAACTGAAAAGTATCAATAAGTTTGGTGTTGAAAATTTAGAGCGTATCGTAGAATAGGCCTACTCAACTCCCTTAAAATGATAATTCAGCATAACAAGTGGTTGCCATGCAAGACACATTTTGCAAGAGATGGACAGAGAACAAGCTAAAAAATAAAAGTGATTTTTTGTACAATCTGGGACCATTAACCAGCAAGTGACGTTTCGATATGCACCAATATCGAAAGGAACCAAGATCATTTGGCTATAAACAAATAATTTCAATAAGTTTCATCAAAACCTGATAAAATTTACAACTTTTAGAGGGTCCACATGTACATACTATTACATTATTTGAGTACAAGGAACAGCCATGTTGTAGGGTAGGCCTACTTTCAGACCGATTTTCACAAAATTTGAACTCTGCCATCATTTGTGTGTAACCATGATATATTCAATCTGTTTTTTCTCAATTGGATAAAAATTATAACCTCCACAGGCACCACAAGCTGAAAACACAACTTTCTGTTCAGTCAGGGGCCATACCATAATACAGGAAGTTACGGTCTGATATGAGCGAATGTCAAAAGGAACTATAATCTTTGGGTTATACACACAGTTCAAGATTTATCAAAATTGGTTAAAAATTGCGACTTCTGGAGAGTCCACAATCTTGGTATTACATACTTTTACACATTGGTGTAGACAGAGCAGCCTTTTTTGTTTCGCAGTTTTGGTCGATTTTCCTGAAATTCGAACTCAACTATCATTACGGACAAACAAGGTGTAACAGTGATATATTCGAGCGCTTTTCTAAATCGGCTAATAATTGTGACCTCTTAGAGGAAACACAAGCTAAAAAAGGCCATTCTCGTACAATCGGAGGTTAAAATTCAGGAAGTTACGAGCCGTTATGCACAAATATCAAAAGGAACCAGGATCTTTGGGTTATAAACACACATTTCAAGTTTCATCAAAATTGGTTCAAAATTGTGACCTAGACAGTGTTCACAAGCTTAAAACGTGATTTTTCGTACAATCAGGGGCCATAAACCACGAAGTTACAGTTCGATAGTGCCAATGTCGAAAGGAACCGATATCTTAGGGTGATAAAACCATCAAGTTTCATTGAAATCGGATAAAAATTGTGATGTGTAGAGTGTTCACAAACAATTGTGGACAGACGGACAAGCGACAACAATATAGGTCCACATGCAAATGTGAATACGAATGATAAAGTGAGAGGAATCCAAAACCATTTAAATAACATAAACATAGACAGGATCAAAGTCATAATAAAATTGATACAGTGACACCAGTAGTAGGAGTGGATAAAAACAAAGTCAAAGGTATCACAAAACCATCTTTAAAAGTATCTAACGTTTCGTAGGTAAAATCCTACTTCTTCAAACGTTAGATACTTTAAAAGATGGTTTTGTGATAACTTTGACTTTGTTTTTATCCACATGTAAATGTGGGCGCATAAAAATTGTGACCGTCCACCAAGTAAAAACGTGATTTTCAGTGCAATCAGTGGCCATAAACAATATTTTAAAGTTGTACGTCACATGCCAATTTCGAAAATTTCAGATAAAAATTGTGACCCGCCGATCGCCCACAGGTTGAGAAACTTCCAAAATGTGTGCATATAAAAACAGTAAGCTTATATATTATCCAATATTTTATTACATGTAAATAATTGTGATACAAGTTGAAATAATATTGGATTTGGTAAAAACTTCACAAATTACTTGCGAATTTGGAAATCAAATTTGGAGGGGCCATTAGACACAGTGAAATGAAACAGAGTTTAACGTCATACTGTTCTGATCCAAACTGGACTTATGAAGACGGGCATGTGCCATACAGTGTGCTATGATGGAAATTTTGCTCGGACAGCAGCACTATGGCTTACTCTTATTATATCGAATTCCAATGACTAGACTGGCTCATTGAAGTCTATATGCATGACGTCCGAAGGAATTTAATGTATAATTGAAGTAAATATTTACTTTTTACATCCGAATTGTTAAATTTTAAAACTTGTTGTGGACATTAAACACAATTCACAAAATCTCATTTGAAGGTAAATAATGACCAGTGTTTTTGGAGTCAAAATATAGTTTGTTACTGGAGTGATTATATTATAGATATCTCTTTTAAGCATGTACCTTACTAATAGAATCAGGATGAACTTTCTCGGCCAATGTAGGGATCGAACAACTAACCTCCTGGCTAGCAAGCCAGCGTCTTACCCACCATGACCCCCTTAATATTGGTGAACCTTTAACTTTAGCATTATTAATGTGGGTTCTAAAACAAACCACCCCAGATTACAGTAGACCAACACAACAATCTACAAACCTGTAGCTAGCTCGTCCCGGGATCACGTGGCTAAGTGGGTAAGATGCTGGCTCGCTAGCCTGGAGGTCGGGTGTTTGACCCCTGCATTGGTAGAGAAAGTTCATCCAGATTTCCCGACGTGGTTTCCCCAAGTCAGTGATGTAGGACGAGGGCCTGATAATGACATGTACATAATAGATCCCTTGGCAGTTGGACTTCAATATAACTATAAGGGTAGGCCGTAGTGCCGCTGCCCGAGCATAATTTCCCTCATAGCACACTGTATGGCGTATGCCCGTCTTCAGTAGCCCAGTTTAGGAGCTGGGCCCTGTTTCTCAAACACTTAAGCTAAAATCACTAAAATAGATTTCAACTAACTAAAATCAAAATGCAATTTTAAATTTTATGCGTTTCACGAAGATTGATTTTAACTTAAAATGCAATTTTGATAGATTTTAGTTAAAATCACTTGCGCCCACGCACATTTCCGCTGCGGGTACTTACATGTGTACCTTGAAAGCAAATACGCTTCGAAACTGAAAATTGTTGACAGGTTGAGTGTGTGAAATAGCTTTATTTAACGTCCGCTTCCACCGAGGTGATATCGCAGACAATTGACAGGTTGAATTAACGGTTGCAATATTAATGGGGAGAGTTTCATACGTTGTGGCAATGTTTGCACACGGTCAGAGAGAGAGCGAGAGAAATGGGGTTTAACGTCCAAACAACACAAACTAGGTCATTTTTGGACTAACACATGGTTCAACATTATTTCAAACATTTCGCTTGCACGTAGGAGTCTTTAGCAGTGGGAGGAAACCGGAATACCCAGAGAAAATCCATGAGGTTGGACAGGCGACCTAACTCCTTGCCATGTACAACCAGGGATTCAAAACCACGCCAGTACTCAATAGCAGGCCGTATGACACAGTGTGCGCACGCTAACCATTTGGTCATCCACCCCACCCCCCTGCACATGGTCAGACAGTCGTAGAGAGGTCAAATAAAAAAGTTTAATGCGTAAAAATGATTCGAAAAGTGTTGGTGGGTTGGCCTTGAACTTGACATTTGATGTGTGATACTAGCAATTGATTTATTTGCAGGCTTCAATGGAAATAATGTGTATCAATAAACTAAATTGCTTGGATTTGTAGTTTTATGGTATTTTGGACAAGAGAAACTATTGAGTATTGTCACAAACAAATAGGCAATAGCCAATGTTCCGATGCCTTGATTTGTTGAAATGTCATTCTAATAGACCCTTTCAATGATACTTTGAAAATGCCAAAGTGCCTACTTATCTTACTCAATCAAATGATTTTTTCCCCAAGATAAAATAAATGAAATGAAATGGGGGGTTAACGTCCTACTTTCTGCTCCTAACCTGGGCTAATGAAGACGGGCGTCACACAATACAGTGTGCCATGAGGGAAATTTTGCCTGGGCAGCAGCGCTACAGCCTACTCTTATATCGAATTCCAACTGCCAAGGGATCTTTTACGAGCACGACAATGCCTCCTAAAATTTACCTTATTAATGTTGTTTTATTAACGTTAGACTTCATTGAGAAATAATAACAAATTTATGATATTAAAATTTAATTTCTAATAGCTATAAGATTTTTCAATAACCACATTTGTGATTATTGATTTTTTTTCTTTTTGCAAATCATAACCCCCGAAAGCATGAATAAATACTACATGGTATGACTAGTATTATATGCCGTTAGGCCTTCTAAAATCAAGAAAAAAGCCATTAAACCATTGTACACGAAGATATTTTCTTTATAGATGAGAGTGCTCTGAGCTTCTTTCCATGAGGGGGGGGGGGGGGTGCTGATGGTTAGTACGTACATGTTGCATCATAAAGCCTGTCATTGAGTCAACTGGCGTGGTTTTGAATCCCCGGTTGTACGTGACAAGTCACCTGTCCAACCTCGTGGGTTTTCTCCGGGTCCTTCAGTTTCTTCCCACTGCTAAAGACCCCTACATGCAAGCAAATTATTGAAATAAAATTAAACAATATGTTAATCCAAAAATGACCTAGTTTGTGTCGAGTGGACGTTAAACCCCATTACTCTCACTCTCTTTTCACGACATTGGATAGGCCTATATATACTGAGCGCCATAAAAAACACATCACTTATTTTTTCATATAACAAAATGATTCTGTAAACATATCTTATTTATTTTGCTTCTTATTAACAATTTTGAAATGGGAACACATCAATAACAACACATTTGTACACTTATGGATGTTTAATCTGTAGAGAGAGAGAGAAATGGGGTTTAACGTCCACTCAACACAAACTAGGTCATTTCGGGACTAACATATGGTTTAATTTTATTTCTATAATTCGCTTGCGCGTAAGGGTCTTTAGCAGTGGGAGGAAACCGGAGTGCCCGGAGGAAACCCACAAGGTTGAGAAGGCGCCCCCATCTCCATGCCACATACACTCACACCAGGGCTCGAAACCACAGCAGCAGCCAGAGGTGACCGGCCAGCTAGAGGTCGAAGCGCGGCACTCTAGACCACTAGGCCATCCCAAACCCCGTTTAATCTGTAATCAATGGTACAAAGTCAGAGGGGTCAAAACCAAAAGTACGACAGATGTCAGTAGTGCTTGTGTCCTCCACTGGCTCTTATGCACGCTGTGCAGCGATGTAGCATGGAATTAACCATCTGTGTCGTACCGGTGTCCCAAACTGTATTATTGCGGTGTCTACGTAAAACCATGCAGGCTTAGTTTTAAATAAAAATAATGTGTAGTTGAAATTTGCCGTTCGCAATCAAGTACAGCACATGGGCCATTCACTATATAGACCTGTCAAAGAAGGAGAATCGATTATCAGGTCACTAACGAAAAAAGTGACCCGAAATCTTAAATGGGTTGTTTCCTGGATAAGTACTTTTGGCGTTCACGTCCAAACGACTCAATATTTTGAGCTGAAATTTTGAGACAAGGTCAATACACCATTCTCCAATATTTTGGCGTTTAAATTTCATATGTACTCGACTTTTATTTTTGAGACTTGGGACTGTACCTTTAAATTATTTAGTGTATTTTAACTAAAATGCTTAAAATCGTTTTCTGAAACTCATCTATCTTAATTATAAGTCAAGATGAAATTTTAGTTTAAGACCGCAATGTGGTCACAGATAACACTTTTTTTAGCTGTACAATATGTAGTAATACATGTACTAATAGTAGTATTGATTGTCATCTTGCCAAGCAAATCATCGCAAGTAAAATTAACAATTTATTGAGAACTGATTTGGATATGGTACCGACTCGAGGGCTGCGTCATGATATAGGCCTAGCCTACAAATTGAAATTGGTATTAATTGGTAGGCCCTACCTGGTGATCAAAACCAATTTAAAAAAAACGCCAAAAAACCTCTATTAGAAGTTCTAAGAGTTCTGTGAAATTTGATAAACAAAATTGACTTTTCAACATTCTGAACAACCTACAAAAAGGGCAGTTTATGGGTTTATATAGATTTCAAACTATTAATATTCGTATTAGATCTAGACGAGTAATTAATATTCTACTGAATAATAATAATAATAATAAATCATCTGGTATAGCTAGGCTGGTTATGTCACATTTAGACATTACGTATGTGTTTTCGGCTATGTCTACTGACTTTACTACTAGTCACACAAAGTTGCTGTCAAGTGCCTACAAAGTGTCTACTTATAGTTTAACAATAAATAAATTGTACTCACCGTCTAATAGTAATAAATTTTCCTTTCGTGTTGTCAGTGTCTTCGACATGCATAATTTAATGACTGTCTGTGACAAAAATAGCGCCAATTTTGAACCTAATCGACAGTCGGTATACTTCGGTTTTTCTGCCATGAATATGACCTAACACTAACAGTCACATTTCTGGGCCTATAACATTTTGTTTTAATATTTCGGTGATATTAATCATTATACCCACAAAGAGCCCATTTGTGGGTATAATTTTAACTCCATGACCGTGAACATTTTTTTTCTTGAACAAAGTTGGGTACAAGAATAAAAAACGTAAAATAATTTAGAGATAAAATTGGGTAATATTTACTTAAAATTTTACTTATACCTAATCGACAGTCGGTATACTTCGGCTTTTTCTGCCATGAATATGACCTAACACTAACAGTCACATTTCTGGGCCTATAACATTTTGTTTTAATATTTCGGTGATATTAATCTCTGTACCCACAAAGAGCCCATTTGTGGGTATAATTTTAACTCCATGATCGTGAACATTTTTTTTCTTGAACAAAGTTGGGTACAAGAATAAAAAACGTAAAATAATTTAGAGATAACATTGAGTAATATTTACTTAAAATTTTACTTATACCTATTCGACAGTCGGTATACTTCGGCTTTTTCTGCCATGAATATGACCTAACACTAACAGTCACATTTCTGGGCCTATAACATTTTGTTTTAATATTTCGGTGATATTAATCTCTATACCCACAAAGAGCCCATTTGTGGGTATAATTTTAACTCCATGACCGTGAACATTTTTTTTTCTTGAACAAAGTTGGGTACAAGAATAAAAAACGTAAAATAATTTAGAGACAAAGTTGGGTACAAGAATAAAAAACGTAAAATAATTTAGAGATAAAATAGAGTAATATTTACTTTAAAAAAAAAAAAAAAAAAATAGATTTGTGACCTTAAAAATTGGATGTTTGACCAAGTTCACGGTCGTGGTTCAAAAGAACATTAAATAGCTTTCAACCCATCTGAACTGTCTCAAGGTCCTAGGCCCAAGGTGAAACTGGCTTTGTAATAAAACTTCTTTTTTTTTAAAGGTCAATTTTCTACCCTTTGTCCTTGACCTGTAAATGACCCCCATAAATGATCTTGAACTTGGCTTTACGTCCCATATTTATTTAGCTATATCTCTTAACGCAAAGGCC
Organism: Patella depressa; assembly: GCA_948474765.1. Taxonomy (NCBI): domain Eukaryota; kingdom Metazoa; phylum Mollusca; class Gastropoda; family Patellidae; genus Patella; species Patella depressa. The sequence goes on from OX419719.1 coordinate 34,775,956, forward strand.
CCTGTAGATGCATGTCCCTGTAGATGCATGTCCCACCGCCGACCAAATGCTTTTTAAATACAATTACCGCCGATCAGTGCCGCAGGTAAGGAGGGCAAAGTGGGACAAATGTGCCGGGCCCCCCACATTTTATCCCGGATTTCACTAAAATAAAGTAAATGAAAACATCATAAGAGAAAGAGTCTGTTTTAAATACTCAAATTGTCAACGAATTCTAAACGTCAATGAAATCGCTGCCTAAATTGTCCCAACCTCCCCCCCCCCCCACAAGGTTAATCGGACACTGCCGCCGACCAAATACTTGTTACCGCCGACCAAATGCTTAATGATTCCCATATTCCTGAAGCAATGTCCCGAGAAATCCCTCTCTGACCATTGCTGGAATAGCGTCTGTTTCTTGAACTTATGCGGGAGTGTGTCTATTCTTTCCGTTCAATGAAAGCTCTCACTAACTACAGCAACACGACAGTCCTTCGTTTAATCTGGGTCTTCCCTAAAACTTTGGACAGTGATTTAAGGTATTAGAAACCGTGAAAGTATGTTCGTTTCCAAACAGTATTGTTTACATTTCATTCGACTTGATAGCCTCGATCGTTTGTCACGCAATTAGTTTTACTGTAGTATTCTGCTATGCACGGGTTAATTAGGCATAATAAAATCGTGAGTCATGACGTAACGTTATGTAAACATATTTGGTCCAATATTGGCAGCTAGTGATTGGTTGGTAGACGGACTACTGACAAATCAAAATTTATAACAACAATATCCACTCATAATAGCAGTGTGTAGTAAGATTACCTTTAATCAAACGCAGCACTGCGGGGAGTATGAGTGATTCCTTGTTACAGCCCACTATTTTACGGATAGTTTTTTTTTTGTAAAAAAGAATACAACAAAGAATGCTATTTTTATTATTTGAGGTGTAATCCCGCACAATCCCTTCTATTAGTGCGAACACTTCTACACCTTTTGGTTTGATGGGTTTTTTGGCTAGTAATTTCGTTTCTTTACAACCCAAAGTTTTTTATTTATTGAACAAATAATTTCTTCTTCATCGCGTTTCCTTTTCGAGTCTTTAAGAAAATTTGCAAAACATTTTTCTTTTTGCTCTTCGCTGAAACAGCGCCACTTTTGTTCAGAAATAGAATATGCTTTATAGCGACCACAAAGAACTTGTCTACAATTCGGGATCGCTCACTAGCATTAAGTCCCACTTTATTGATATTAAATGTTTCGTATACTAAACGTTAGCATGGAGGAGAACTTTATAAAAGCCAAACAAATTCTAATGATTTTCTGATAATTACTTAATGAGTTGTTACTCTTAATCAGATTTTAGTGTATTATAAATGTTTCAATGTCAAAAAAGTAAAAATATGCGACAACTCTTGTTGACTGCCCGGACGATTTAGCTGCTGTGGGTGTATGTTTCGTTGCCTGGCAACATATCTTTATGATCGTTTGAGATTTTACGGCGCATCTATCCAGGCTACTTTTGACAATTATGTCGGAGAAGACGACCCACGGTATCAAAGTCCGACCTTATACCATAAGCATCTCCCGGGGTGTGAAATCCCCCTCCACCCCGGGTAAAGGAAGTTGACAAATATTGGCACACCAATGTTACTATCGGAGTAAGGTCGACTAGGGTTCTAAATTGAGTTCTTAAACAATTACTTTGTCTTTCCGGCTGCCTAGAAGAAAAACTATTTGAAGGGTGGCTTTGGATTGTTAGGTCCCTCTGGCGACGGGCCCCATTCGGATACACAATGAATTTCGGATTGATACTCATTATGGTTCCAAAGATATGGCGGCTGTACGAACTTGAGTCAAACTTAAATTCAGGACTAAAATAATTTAGCATGAACATTTGCTCTTTGGGGAAAAATCTTTAATTTGATGACTCACACCTTAAAGACTCCGACCATCACAACTAAATCGTCAACGGTGAACCAGAACATCGCCTTGTATTTTACCTCAGAGGTCAAAGTCATATCAAACTTGAAAATTGTTCAAAGATGGAAAATAAAATGAAACTTACTCGACCTTAGTGTGGCACCTGTGGTAAAGTCAGGTAATTTGACCTTTAACGTGTTAAAGTCCATGTAATTGCCTACCAAGAAGTGACCTTGAACTTGTGATTGGCCTAATATCCAGTTTAAGATGGGACTTTTGGTCTGGTTCAAGTTCATTGGTCAAAAGAACATGAAATGACCATCAAATCTATTGAATGATAAAATGACTACAAAATAAAATTTCTTTTTCAAGGTAAATGTTCGAACCCTTGGTTTTAACCTATGGTATATAATGACGTTTCATAAATGACATTGAACTTGACCTTACCTCGCACATTTTTAATGCAACGTTTTTAAGTAAACGTCAGTAGAACGATATTAACTAATGTTTAGTAACGTCTCACAGTATCAACAATATAACGTCATAAAAACAGAGTTGAAACATTGGTCTAATGTATTACTAACGTTCTAATAATCATAAACTAAAACGCCACGAAAGTTACGTTAGAAAAACAAAATAAATAAACCAGAGTTGAAACATTAGTCTAATGTATTACGAACGTTCAAAGAATCATAAGTTGAAACGCTACAATAGTTACTTTAGAAGAACATAATTTACTGAAGTTTCCAGGTTGTCTGACCAGGCTTGGGAAATAACGTTGATTCAGGTGGTTCAGCTGACTTTCTTGGAACAACTAATCTGAACGTTTCTAAAGTAAACGTCTGTAGAATGATATTAATTAATGTTTGGTAACGTTTCACAGTATCGATTATATAACGTTATAAAAAACGGGGTTGAAACATTAATCTAATGTTTTAATGCAGCGTTTGCTAATGATGTAAGAATGTAAAATAGAAATACAACGTTTTACGAACTTTATTCGAAGGTTTTATTTTTTCGTTTAATTTCAACGTTTTTAAATTAGGAAAGCAGAACGTTTTAAAAACTGAAATTCAATATAATCAATAGAACGTCACAAACAAATATATTACCAACGTTCAAAGAATCATAATTCAAAACGTTACAAAAGTTACATTAGAAGAACATAACATAGAACGATATTAACTAATGTTTAGTAAGGTCTCACGGTATCAACGATATAACGTCATAAAAAAAACAGAGTTGAAACATTAGTCTAATGTATTACTAACGTTCAAAGAATCATAAGTTAAAATGCTACAATAGTTACGTTAGAAGAACATAATTTACTGACGTTTCCAGGTTGTCTGCGCATCCTAGGGAAATAACCTTGATTCAGGTGGTTCAGCTGACGTTCTTGAAACAACTAAGCTGAACGTTTCTAAAGAAAACGTCAGTAGAATGATATTAATTAATGTTTTAAGAACGTTTCACTGTATCGACGAAATAACGGCATAAAAAAACAGGGTTGAAAGAAATAACGTCATAAAAAACAGGGTTGAAACATAGAACAATATTAACTAATGTTTAGTAACGTCTCACGGTATCAACGATATAAAGTCATAAAAAACAGAGTTGAAACATTAGTCTAGTATATTACTAACGTTCAAAGAATCATAAGTTAAAACGCTACAATAGTTACGTTAGAAAAACATAATTTAACGATGTTTCGAGGTTGTCTGCCCAGCCTTGGGAAATAATGTTGAAACATTAGTCTACTGTATTACTAACGTTCAAAGAATCATAAGTTAAAACGCTACAATAGTTACGTTAGAAGAACATAATTTACTGACGTTTCGAGGTTGTCTGCCCAGCCTTGGGAAATAACGTTGATTCAGGTGGTTAAGCTGACGTTCTTTGGACAACTGATCTGAACGTTTCTAAAGTAAACGTCAGTAGAACAATATTAATTAATGTTTAGTAACGTTTCACAGTATCGACGAAATAACGTGATAAAAAAACAGGGTTGAAACATTAATCTAATGTTTTAATGCAACGTTAGCTAATGATGTAAGATGTAAATAATGTAAAATAGAAATGCAACGTTTTACGAACTTTATTGGAAGGTTTTATTTTTTATGTTTAATTTCAACGTTTTTAGATTAGGAAAACAGAACGTTTTAAAAAATGAAATTCAATATAATAAATATAACGTCCCAAGCAAAAGTATTACCAAAGTTCAAAGAATAATAATTTAAAACGTTACAAAAGTTACGTTAGAAGAATATAATTTACTGACGTCTATAGTTTGTCTGACCAGGCTTGACAAATAACGTTGTATCAGGTGGTTCAGTTGACGTTCTTGGAACAACTAATTCGAACGTTCCTAAAGTAAACGTCAGTAGAACGATATTAACTAATGTTTAGTAACGTCTCACAGTATCAACAATATAACGTAATAAAAAACAGAGTTGAAACATTAATCTAATGTTTTAATGCAACGTTAGCCGATGAAACATTATGAAAACATTCAAAATAACGTTCGGTCATTGTTGAATGAAAGTAAAATTAAAACGTCAAAAGACAACATTCTGATCATGTTTCTGGAACGTTTATAAAAAGTACAGTCCATCTCTGAACCCTTTCTGAACGTTTGGAGAACGTGCTTAAACAAACATTCTGAACGCAACCATATTAGAACCAATTACGAATGTTACCAAAACGTTTTGTGTTTGCTGGGGAATTCCTCAATCAAAAAATGCAAGCGTACCTGAAGAAGAAAAAGATTCATTTTTTCGTGACCCACAAAGTCGAAACCAAAGCCAGTGTGTTCGAACGATTTCAACGGACACTGAAAGAGCGCATGTGTCGATACTTTACTCATCAATGAACACAACGATACAAAGACTTGTTAGACGACCTGGTTCGGGCTTACAATGCTAGACGACATCGGACCATCGGAATGGCGCCCAACGACGTTCGCCCCGAACACGAGTGGATGTTAACAACACCTCCTCCACGTCCCCCGAAAAAGAAAAAAATCAATGGACATTGGTATGACGGTACGTTTGGATTTACTGAAATATGATGCCTTCGACAAAGGTTACTGGCCCAACTGGACTCTGGAAACGTTCAACGTCGCACCCAACGTCGGTCCCGGTTACAAACTGTTGGACGAAAGAGGTGAACCCATACAGGGCACCTTCTATCCCGAAGAATTGCAAGCGGTCCAAGTCAACGACGATGAGATCTTTCCCATCGAAAGGGTACTCGAAAGAAAAAAAAGACAAAGTATTGGTGAAATGGTTGGGCTATCCGGCGAGTTTTAATAAGTGGATCGACAGGATCAGTCTTCAAAACGTATAAATAGGAGCGAGAGACGCCAACATCAGTCAACATGCAAGACGGAACCATATCTACGTCCGTGAGTGTCGACAATTGGTCGCTCTTGGGAAAACGTGTGCCACAAGCGGAAATCGTTTTTTTCTGTCAAGTGATTTTAGTGTACGTCATGGCGGGTGTCCCAACTGGCTTTCAAACCCAACGGATCGCAGACCACGTTGTGGACGGCCTTGCTCCCCAGTACTTTGGGTTACCTGTTACCTTCCCCAACCTTGAAAATCAAACATAACAACGACCGGCCCTTTTACCTCACGCTCCCTAGTGACAGTTCCATGTCGTCGTATCCTGACAACAAAGTCTCCACGTATCATACACATCTGGAACCGCCACTTCTCGTCGATCATCGGGAATGGGAAGTGGGTCTGTCCATGATCACGTTACCTTACCAATGGCAAAACATCGATTACCGAGACAACACGCTCAGCTTACGCATTCATCCTTGGTCGCCCTCGAGCGACGAACCCGGAGTAAAGATATGCCGAGAACTCCACAGCGCCCGCACGATCGACCCGTCGCATTGTTTCAAAGGTGTAAAGCGTGGTGAGATCAAGGGATCGATCGAATTGGAAACGCACATCAAGAGTGGCGACTACGAGTCGCTCAGACATATCCTGGGTGTCCCAAACAAGCACTTGGAGGTGTTGTGGTACCTGCCTCCCATCTACAACCATTTGGCCCATAAACCCGTCCGCTTGGATCCCAATAACAGGGAAATGACCAGCGATTACGAAACTCGAGAGGTGATGCGCCATGGGGCCGCACAAAAAGGTTCCTTCGTGTCTTTCAAGAAAGACGGCACCAACGACAAAGTGTATCTGAAGATCAATCACGTGCAGGCGCTTTTCAATTTTGACATGTTGCCGAAAATCGAACTTCGTCTGTGTGGACCCATCGTGTCCATGTTGGGATGGACTGTAAACGAACTGTTGGTTTCCCTGCAGTCAATCGGGTATGGTACTTAACACGGCCTACGACGGAAGAAAAAACAGAAATCCCTTCCAATTCGAACACAATCAATTGCAAAACATCAAATTGACCAAGAACGGGGAAATTGTGGACGAATACGACGTCAACTTTCCCGAGCGACAAGCCATCGCACCAAACACCCGAGAAGACCTGGACCTCCCTTTCAACGACTATATCAATGGGTACACTTTGTATTGTTTCGATTTGACCAACGACCACGGACCCGACGGTAATTACTTTCATCCCAAAGCAGCGGGTAACCTGTCTTTGGAACTCAAGTTCGGTGCGGCCCCGACCAATCACCTCAGTCTTGTTCTGTTTGCCGAATACGACAATGTCTTGGAAATCGACGCCAACCGACAAGTCATCACAGATTGGTGAAGCTCTCTCCAATCGACAACTGACACGGGCTTTAGAAAAACACCTCCCCTCTAACGTGTTCGGCGGCGTGTGGGCTCGTAATCATCTGGATATACTGCACCCGACCTCGTACCCCAAAGCCTACGTCATCAACACGGACGACGAAGACCAACCCGGTAGACACTGGACCGTGTTAGTGTTCGAATGACCAGATCACATTTCTTCCAAGATCTACAACTCCACTACCAACCCCGGTGGATTCAGGGACTCGAGAGTGTCGTCTGCGGACATTATTGTTTGTATTATCTGTGTCGTCGTTTTCACGTTCCCTCCCCGCACGCCCTTTCGGTGTTCGGTCACGTGTATCGTGTAAATGATATATTCGTAGAACAATGGGCTAGGGATGATTTTCCCGACTTGCAAAAAGACCAGAAGTAGGGACTACGATGTCGATGCTTTTTTGCGCTGTAAATATGTTTGCTTTGTGTTCAATGCCTTTGTGTTCAATTTCAATTTTGTGTTGAATAAAATTTGTAAATATGTTCAATAAAATGCTTTGTAAATGTGTTCAAGTTCAATAAAATGCTTTGTAAGCAGCACATCACGTGTCTGTTTTTTTTGTGACGTCATGCTATTCTGATTGGTTGGAAAATGGTATCGTCCCAACACCTTAGACTCGTTCCGACTCGAGCCATAAATAGAAGTGTCGAAGCCAAAAGAAGTCACAAGCAAAATGGATCGTAAAGATCATAGATTTTGTGCCACTTGTCGGGGGTATTACCCCATGTTTAGGGGGAACCGGCCGGATGCCGATTATTTAATTTGCTTCTGGTGTTGCACCGAAATTGGCAACACCGACCATAAACGGAGCAAACACTTGCTCAAATGTACAAAGAAGCCCAATCGGTGGACGCAGCCGAAGTGTTGTTGTTAGGTGGAGGACAACGGCCCTTTCCAGGGCCAACCAACCGCCCTTTTCAGGGCCAACTTAATCAATGCAAAAGAGTTGTTTCCCCTCCCTCTTCTTCCTCTCTCTCTCTCTCTCTCTCTCTCGTGCAAGGTCACGCACCGCACGTGCAGTGGGTCATCCAGGTCACGCACGTGCAGGGGTCATCTAGGTTACGCGCGTGCAAGGGGTCACGTGTACGCCTATGCACGCCCGGGCATGTGTGCACGCACGTGCAAAAAAAGTTCCTGAACAAGCGCCCCTACTACTTGTACCATAGTTAAAAATTTGTATGATACTATTGTGGTTATTAAAATATGTGGATATGTAGAAACTCTGTATATTATCGCATGCTACTTCCCACACCCTATGGTAGCATTTTTCTGTAATAAATATTTTTGTTAACCTATTTATCTTATTACAGGATATTATAGCTAAGTATGATGATTTTAACTGGTGATTTTAATTCTAGGCTAGGTACATTAGATGAGTTTATCGAGAATGATATATTTTTAGACTCTGCATCCAGTAAAATTTCCCATATATGTAGTTATACCCTGGATGTTGAATTACCAACCCGGGGCAATATGGGTAGTTCTATTAACCAGTTTGGTAGACAACTGAGCTCTCTTTGTAAAGCTACAGGATTAAGAATTGTGAATGGTAGGCATAAGAATGATATCAATGGTAGTTTTACGTTTTGCTCAAATGAAGGCAGTAGTCTTATTGATTATCTATTACTTCATGCCAAACATTTATCACTTAATAAATACTTTCAATCTGGCTATTTCAATGAATTCTCTGACCATTCACCCATTATATTTAACGTATTTATTCCAACAAATTAAACGGAAACAGTACATGGTAACAATAAGGAAAGTAAACGTGAACAAAGAGCGGAAACAAGCAGTAAAATTAACTGGGGTAAAGTGAACATTGATGATATTCGTAAGACATTTAGGGATAACCAAGACGTGTTAACGAGCTCTTGCTTTGCGGACAACACTATTCAGGACAGCGTTGACAACTGTGTCGAAGGTTTTTCCAAATGTCTATCTGATTTGATATCAGTATACACTGTAAATACTGCACATAGAAAAAGGCCCTATAAAAAAATTAAACTTGATAAGCCATTGTTTACAGACGACTGTAAAAGTAAATACCATGAATACAAATCAGCTTTATTTGTATATAATCACAATAGGACTACTAAAAATAGGTTGAATTTAATACAATCTAAAACTAATTACAAAAAAAAAATGAATTAAAACTCAAATACGATTATAAAAATAAGCTTGGTAATTTATATGATTTTTTGCGTAAATATTTTATAAACTATTCAATAAACGCAAAACAAAAACGGACCCCAATTTCATAGCACCGAAACAGCACTTGTGCGTGTTCACAATGATATAAATCTGTGTCTAGACAATCGTGAATGTGTTCTTCCGATCCTTCTCGACCTCTCAGCTGCATTCTATACTGTAGACCACAATATTCTACTCAAACGATTGGATCTGAAATTTGGCATAACCAGCAATGCATTGAAACTATTAGAATCTTATATCACTGATAGGAAACATAGTTTTTCTGTGAATGGCATAGCATCGTCACAAAGATCCCTGACATATGGTGTTCCCCAAGGTCCCGTCCTCGGTCCTCTGCTATTTAGTCTATACACTAAACCACTGGGTGTTATCGTCAGAAAATATGGTCTATCATTCCACTTATATGCGTATGATACCCAACTTTACATTTCATTTAAACCTGTAAATAATGGCATTGATACAACGAAGTTGAAGTTAGAGAAATGTATTTTAGAAATTAAATCCTGGATGACAGATAACTTTTTAAAACTCAATGATGAAAAAATTGAATTCATAGTTATCGGTTCAAAAACGAATTTACCTATTTGCAATAATCTATCTATCAATGTTGATAGCAGTTCAATCAATTCTGTACATACAGTTAGAAATATAGGTGCAATACTTGATTCTAATATGTCTTTGGAAAATCATGTCAATAATATTTGCAAATTAGGTTATCTAAATCTTCGTAATATTAGTAAATTCAGGAAATATATATCCACAGATGCTACTAGAACACTAATCAGTTGCCTTGTCATTTCTCGTCTTGATAATTTTAATTCGCCTTTATATGGTTTGCCTTTAAAACACATTAATAAATTTCAAAAACTTCAGAATTGTGCTGCTAGAATGATAACAGGAGCCTCTTTTAGCGATCACATTACTCCTATTCTTTTTAATTTGCACTGGTTGCCTGTCCATTACAGAATTCAGTATAAGATTTTACTATTAACTTTTAAATGCATCCATAATCTAGCGCCATCATATCTCTCTAGTCTTTTACGCTTTTATACCCCATGTAGAAACTTACGGTCTGCAGCGGATTTATATCTTTTAGTCGAAAAAGTGCCAATATGGTGTCATATGGAGAAAAGGCTCTCTCAGTGGCTTCTCCTAAGTTGTGGAATAAGATCCCCTATTTCATCAGAAGCAGCACTTCATTATCTATTTTTAAAACTCGCTTAAAGACGTATTTATTTAATATTGCTTTTAAATAATTGTTTTGTATCTTGTTTTATATTTATATCATATTTATTTAGACTTCTTTTAGGCCTATGCCTACCTTTAGTTGAAAGTTTTTTTAATTTATGTTCGATATACAGTTACTTTTAAACATTATATTTATGTATTTATGCTATTAATCATTTTATTGTAAAGCGCCCTTGAACATTTTATGAAAAGGGCGCTATATAAATCTACGGTAATAATAATAATAATATCATACCGGTTTTTAAAAAGGGTGATACTTCAGACCTAGATAATTATAGAGGAATCACGATTGTCTCTTGTCTCGGTAAATTATTCACTTCTATTATTGATAATCGTCTATTAAAGTTTGGTGCTAATGAGATGAAAATCACTAGCTGTCAATTTGGGTTCCACTGTAGACGCTATTTTTTATTCTACAATCATTTATTAATTATTTCCTAAAGAAAAAACGTCGTCTTTACGTGTGCGTTATGTTATAGATTACTGTAAAGCATTTGATTATTTAAACAGGTGTAATTTATGGTATAAATTAATACAGGAGGGAATTGGGGGTAAAGCTTGGAAAATAATAAGGTCTCTGTATGACAAGGTTAAGTGTTATGTTAGATTAGAAAGAGAACTATCTTAATATTTTGATAGTAAGAATGGTCTATTTCAAGGGGTAGTTTTATAGCCGTTGTTATTTTCTTTTTATATTAATGATTGCGAATCTCATCTCCTAGCCGATAATTGTGAGGTTATTGATATCCAGACATTCAATTTATTTTTGCTAATGTGCGCAGACGACAAAATTGTTCTTTCAGAAACTCCACAAGGCCTTCAAGATATTTTATATTCACTATGTCGATACACACATAAATGGGATTTGCAAATTAATATTAAAAAGACTGAAATTATGATTTTTCGAAATGGGGGTAAACTTAAAAGTTATGAGAATTGGACTCTTGATGGTTGTAATATTGAAGTTGTAAATAGTTTTAATTATCTTAGACTACTACTAAATTTTAATGGTAAATATTTTATCACACAAAAACACATTGCTGAACGGGGTCGGAAAGCCCTCTACTCAGTCTCAAAAGTTTGTAATGAAAATTATTTTAATATTGTTACTAAATTTTGTATTTTTGATACTTTTATATCTTGTATTCTAAATTATAGGGCTGAAGTTTAGGGTTTTCATGCGGGACAGGATATAGAGCAAATACATTTAAGATACCTTAAGAAAATCGTAGATACAAGAACAACCACTAATTCCCACATGGTGTATTATGAACTTGGGCGTTTCCCTTTAATTATTACGAGAAAATTACGGATCTTCAAATATTGGATTAAATTACCTTCTTCTGCCAATGTTTTACTTAATTCTTGCTACTCTAATATGTTAATAAATAATGACCCGTGGGTCCTGAACGTTAAGAAGGAACTTTTTAAAAATTGGCTTGGGAAATTTATGGGAAAAACCCTTTCATCTAATAAACACAAATTGTACCAATATTATCAGACAAAGATTATTAGACGTATTTAGACAAGAGTGTATTGAGAAGTTTGAATTGTATCATGTATCATTTATTAGCATATTATGAATACCTTTTGCTTACAATATTATTTGACTAAACCAATAGACAGAAAATACAGACGTGACATTACAAGAATCTGTATGTCCAGTCATAAATTAAATATTGAAAGGTTAAGATATATTAATGAATATATTGAGAGAAGTAAACGATTATGTACATTGCGTAATGTTCAAGACATTGAAGATGAATACCATTGTGTTTTAATTTGTCCAATTTATAAACATCTGAGATATAAATATATTTAAAAATACTATTACTCGAACCCCATTGTTTTTAAATTACTTAATCTTTTATGTACTAAAAATGTATTTGAACTTGTAAACCTGGATAAATTTTTATATTTGTCTAATAAACTACGAGATGAAAAGATTAAAGGGAATAGTAACAATTAATATACCGTCACTCTACTCTCCATATCATCATGACTCTTGTTTGTAATATCGTGTTTATATATTAATATATATGGTTATTTGTATTGTTTATACATGTATATTTGTATTGTATATATATTTGTTGGTATTCAGACCACTTGGACCAAAGACCACTCGGACCAAGACCACTCGGACCAAAATAAAGACCAGTCGGACCAACCAAAAAGACTACTCGGACCAAACCAAAAGACCACTGTGATTGTGAATCCAGCCACACAATATTTGTTTTCCCCTGTCTATCTTCTTGGTGTTTAACGTCTGCTTCCACATAAGTGTTATTGCAGACAAGACGTAGGAGAGCCGAGGCTGATTCCTGTTTTTTAGAATATGATTTTTACAATCCTTCCATTTTGGCCTTAGGCCATGGATTGGGTTTAGTGGGAAGTTCTTCCCTTTATTTAATATAAAACATATCGTTTGGTAGATGATCTCTTCTGCTTCTGGATTGGTAGATGTCACCGTTTGGGATTAGTGTTTAGGTACCAGGCCCGTCTCATCGTGGCCTCCCCTTACTCCACTATCCCACTCTATGGGTTTGGTATCTGTTTCCTTTGCGGAATAGTGTTTAGGTGCCGAGTCCGTCTGACCGTAACCCCCCTTACGCCTCTATTCTGCTAGTTTGGTAGATGTCATCTTTGTGGGATTTGTGTTTAGGTGCCAGGCCCGTCTTATCGTGACCTCCCCTTACTCCACTGTCCCACTCTGTAGGTTTGGTGTCTGTTTTTTGACGGAATAGCGTTTAGATGCCGAGTCCGTCTGATCGTGACTCTCCCTTACTCCACTATCCTGTCAGTTTGGTATAAATCCCCTATGTAGTTTAGTGTTTAGAAGCCGAGTCCGTCTAACCGTGGCTCCCTCTTACTTCACTATTCTACTTAGTCCAACCGTGTCCATTAGGGCGTGGATTTGTTCGAAGATTTGTAGTTTCAAATCTGGTCTCGGGAAGAGTAAGTTCTTAGTGTTGAATGGTCTCCATCATTCTCACTAGCTTTCTTCTCTCCCCCTTGTATACCTCGCAGTCTATCAGGACATGGTTGCTGGTACATTCTTCTCCGCACTCACAGACGATGACTTGGTATTTGTAGTCTCGCAGCTGCTTTTTCACCCTTAGTTTTGATATGAGTCTGCATATATCTCTTCTAGGGTGATTGATCGCTGTCTTCGTGTAGATCTTGTCATCCAGCGGGAATATATATGTGTCAAGTTCAACGAGTTTTAATTCCCAGATTGAATTGACCTGTTTTTTTAACCATACTGTAGATTTTCGTTGTGCTGTAGTTTATGGTGCGGAGTGGTACTGTGTCCTTGAGACCTTCGTTGGCGAGTCGATCTGTCTCCTCGTTTCCTCTAATGTTGACATGTGATGGAATCCACACGAGCTCTATTTTGCTTCTCTTCTCTAGGACCCTCTGGTACAGCTGCTTGATTTCAAAAATGACTTCTGGTCTTGAGTCCGAGTTGTCATTTTGGATTGAAATCAGACTGCTCAGAGAGTCGCTTGGGATGACGAACTTACTAGTCTTTTGATGGGAGATCCATGATATAGCGTCACGAATGGCCACAAGCTCTGCAGTGTATACCAAACAGTTATTGGGCAGTTTCCTGCTTATTCCCCGTTCCTCGTTTTGCAGGTATATTCCAAACGACTGGTGCCCCTTTCAGGGTTGCGTGAGCCATTCGTTAAAAAAATATGGAACGCTTCACGAATTTGCGTGTTATCCTTGTTTTCCCCGATGAGTCTGTGACTCAAAGGTAATAAATTTGTGACTTGTCATGGTTGATTGATCAGAATCCTTGAAAAAGTTGACCTATATTTAAACCATAGCTATGATGTCATCCTTTGTTCTTTTAATCCATTATAATGAGGAATGGACTGTTGTCTAAAACAAACAGTCCATTATTAATGAAAACAATCTATTATTAATAAGAATAATCCATTATTAATAAAAACAGTCCATTATTTCTAGACATCGTCCATTATTAATGACAAATACTTTAATAATAAAGTGTTGTCATTATATATTAAGCAAAGTAAATCAAAACACTTTATCCATTTATTACTAATTTCCCTATCAACTTTTACAAAAATTGATATTTCCGAAGATTGGATGTTAATTTCCCTGGAATCACTGGACACTTTTGAATTATTTTTTTTGTGATTTTGTAGTTGACACAATTTTGGACACTTTTCAGCTACTGAAATGTTAAATAAGTTCGATATTTCATTGCCACTTGTCCTTTTATATGCACAAAGTCCAGTTTTTTCCACATTGAACTGTTCATGTACTCCTGCAGCAAACAAACGTGTAGCTGCGGTGCTTTTTATTGTCTGCTGTAATAAATGAATTCCAATAGGCGAGTCACCATATCATATACATTAGAATCTAATAGCTTCCTAGGTCGCAGAAAAAAAAACACCAGTCGGTCTGAAAATAGAAATAATCTGGTTTTTAACATGATTTTCTAAATCATCACCAGTCAGATTGAATGAATGGGTTGTTTTGTTTCTGTTGCTTAACATGCAATACAATCTGGTTTGTTTATTTTATAAAGAGTTGATTTTATGATCTATTTAATCATAGGCCAAAATCCAAACAAAATGCTTCTGAATTTAGAATAATTGTAATGTGTACATATTCATCAAATGATTCTAGACTGGGTAATAAATAGAGAAATAAAAAAAAACATATTGTAGTAGCCTACCTTAAACACCTATGGGTTTTGTAGGTTTTGAAACGCTCTAGTCACCTTAGGTTGTATTCTACGTCGGTTCAAGCCACCCCGGTCGATTTTGACACATCTTCACAATAATCTAGTGACCTTATGTTGTATTCTGCATTGGTTCAATTCATCCGGTCGGTTTTTGACACATCTTCACAATAATGTATGTACTTCCTGCCCTTTATATTCCACTTTATATTCCACTTTAGTGTCAGGGTTTGTATCCACATCCGATATATCAGAATAAATATTTTACCCTACATTAAAATTTGGATGGTCAATCATTGGATTTGCACTGTCCTCCATATCCAACATTGTCAGTACCATTATTCTTGTCATAACTAGGAATAATTTTTTACTGGGTAATAAGTATATCCTCTCCACTGGAAGACATGACTGTATTGACATACTTGTTTGTATTAATTAATTGTTAACAAATCAGTCACGTGACCTGTGGTGTTGGTTTAAGTAACTGTCCAATATTTTGGAGGTGTTACAAGACACTATTGTTAAGATGTCTATTATTTTAGTCAAAGTGTGACAATGGTTTAAGTTAGATAATAGCCTCAGACTGTCCATTATGTAAATAGAAAGAACAAGTGAGGGGCGCTCAGTTGTTCTTTCTATTTACATAATGGACAGGCTTCGGCCATTATCCATTACATAATAGGTTTTAAGTAACAACTGCGGTCTCTGATTGAACCCATAAACTAATTAACGTAGCTTTATTTGACGTCTGCTTCCACATAACTGATATCGCAGAGAAGAAATTAGTGTTTATTTAATCTAACATATGCGAGAAGAACCACAAAATGTCATATTTATTATACACAATAGAATTCCGGTGAATTCCTGTGAATTAAACCATCATAACTAACCACGTGATATCCCAATAAATAATCTAATTTCTAGATCTGCAATTATTCATGTGAAGATCGGAACATTAATTTGTGTGACTCTGTTTGTTGATAGCAAGTACCGGTGATAATTAACTTCAAGAATCCCACGTTTTGAAAACGTGGCATTTTTTACCCAGCCTCTTTCTGGACAAAATACCTCGATTCAAAAACATGGCAATCTAAAAAGCCACTTTTCGGCACTCCAGACAAACATGTCATTTTTTTAACACGTTACATCGTGGCAAAATTATTAACACGTTTTAGCGACGTTTGGACAAAAATTCCAAACACGTGGCATTCGGAGGTGTATATTGTCAGGTAACGGACGGTATGTGGTCAGATTTATTTATCTCGACGATCGGTGCTTGACTGAATACTGTCAGGCAGCATTTCCGACAGTCAATTTTTCAAAATTTCCTTGGGGAGGTCACCGTCCATAAGTACTCCCTACTTTGGCGCTCGTGAGTGGGATTCGTCGAGGTTCGCAAGTCCTTTCGTTGACACTTTACCTCAACGACTATTACCTGAAATAGTGCCAGGCTGCATTTCCGGCAGCCTGTTTTTCAAAATTTTCTGGGGGAGCCCCTGCCACCCCTAGTTGAAGCTCGTGACTTCGCCCCCTTAATCTTGGACTTTGCCCCAGCATTGCCCCTCCAACCACCGACGGGTGGCGCCGACACTGCCCCCTGCTTGCCCCCCCCCCCTGGCGCCGCCACTGTTTATATTTATTGACGATAGTATACACATTACTTGTGTTAATTGTATGACAAAAACACAAGGTATTATATACTATTCAAAAAAAGTAGGGGATATTTGATTTTGGGGGCATAATACTAAAATATGCAAATGACTACGAAAAAAGTCACTATAGAACCTAACAGAAGAAACATTACCAGTTACATGTGACGCCCAAACGCACCAATAGCTACCGCATGGAATGCAGGTGATGCTTGGGATCATCATGGGGGGGGGGTCCAACCCAAGATTTGCACGACTCTGACTTTGAACGTTACAGTCATTGTGGCATTGAATTCCAGGGAGGAAACATCAGTTTAATTGTGTTAGTGACCAGAAAACAAATTTTGATATGCGTCGGCTTACCCAAAATGAAAGGTTACGTGCCCTTGGCATGCTACAGATCGATCGGCACAACACAGGCGGTTGTGGCGCGGACGATGAATGTTTCTCAGTCTGTCATAAGCAGGCTATGGTCCAGATACCGTGATACACAATCTGTACAGGACAGACCACGCTCAGGTCGACCAAGGGCGACAACTCAAGCCCAGGATCGATTTATCCGTACCTTGGCCTTGAGAAATCGTGTCATCACAGCAAATCAGATCAGCGCTCGTCTTCAAACAGACACTGGTG
This sequence comes from Patella depressa, assembly GCA_948474765.1. Lineage (NCBI taxonomy): Eukaryota > Metazoa > Mollusca > Gastropoda > Patellidae > Patella > Patella depressa. The sequence continues at coordinate 34,793,080 of OX419719.1, forward strand.
TGAGAGTGAGTGGCCAGACGATTCGGAATCGACTGCATAGGGGTCACCTTCGCGCCCGACGTCCTCGCGTGATCCCTTGTTTGAGAGATCATCACATTCAGGCAAGACGTCGTTGGTGTAGGGATCGTCAACACTGGGATAATCGACGCTGAAGCAATGTGATGTTTTCAGGTGAGTCAAGGTTCACTGTTGATTTTTTGGACAGAGAGGCGTTAACGTCATCAGACATGATCGATTTGGGGTGGTTCTGTTATGGTGTGGGGAGGCATCACTGTTGCTGGAAGAACGGCTTTACATGTTGTTGCAGGGCGTGTTACAGGCCAGTACTACCGGACAACATCTTGGCAGTCCATGTTGTGCCGTTCGCACGACGTCATGGCCGTCGTTTCATCTTCCAGGATGACAACGCAAGGTGTCACAGGGCCAGGATCATTACAGGTTACCTCCAACAACAGAACATCACCACATTACCTTGGCCAGCACTGAGTCCCGACCTCTCCCCCATCGAGCATGTCTGGGACATGCTTGGACAGAGGTTACGTCAACGTCAACAACGTCCTGCCAATGTCCAAGAACGTGCTGCTGCGTTGCAACAGGAATGGGACAATCTGGACCAAAATGACCTTAGACGTCTCATTAGGAGTATGCCACGTCGGATCAATGCTTGTTTGGCAAACAGAGGGGGATTTACCCGTTACTGACTTTGTTGTGAAGCTGTGGTAACTTTGCTGTGTGACCCCGGGTATCATTTTACCCTTATAATGGTCAGTCTGTGCCTTACTAATAGTCTAACGATCATTTGGAATAAATCGATGAATGTGAACTTCATTTCATTTTGTCATTTGTTTCTTCGTCAGTTTCATTAGGTGACTTTAATAACACTTAAAAATCAAATATTCTCTACTTTTTACACGCCCACATTTTCATGTGGACGTATATTGTCGTCGCCCCTGTTCGTCCGTCCGTCCGTCCGTCCACAATTGTTTGTGAACAGTCTACAGGTCACAATTTTTATCCGATTTCAATGAAACTTAAAACATAGGTTTATCACCCTAAGATCTCGGTTCCTTTCGATATTGGCATGTATCGGACTGTAACTTCATGGGTTATGGCCCCTGATTGTACGAAAAATCACGTTTTTTACTTTGTGAATAGTGTAGAGGTCACAATTTTGAACCGATTTGGATGAAACTTGAAATGCATGTTTATAACCCAAAGATCTTGGTTTCTTTCGATATTTGCGCCAATCGGATCGTAACTTTCTGAATTATGGCCCCTGATTGTCCGAAAAATCGCCCTTTTTAGCTTGTGATCCCTCTGGAGGTCAAAATTGTTATCCGATTTAAAAAAAACGTTTGATTATATCACCGTTCCATGGTTATGAAGGTTGAGCTCGAATTTCGTGAAAATCGGACCAAAATTGACGGACAAAATGGCCGCCATTTGTACGCGAATAGTGTGAAAATATGTTATATCAAGGTTGTGAACAGTGTAGAGGACACAATTTTGAACCGATTTGGATGAAACTTGAAATGCATGTTTATAACCCAAAGATCTTGGTTTCCTTTCGATATTTGCGCCAATCGGATCTCAACTTCCTGAATTATGGCCCCTGATTGTCCGAACAATTGCCCTTTTTAGCGTGTGGTCCCTCTGGAGGTCAAAATTGTTATCCGATTTAAAAAAAAAAACGTTTGATTATATCACCATTCCATGGTTATGAAGGTTGAGTATGAATTTCGTGAAAATCGGACCAAAATTGACGGACAAAATGGCCGCCGTTTGTACGCGAATATTGTGAAAATATGTTATATAAATGCTGTGGACCTTATAGAGGTCACAATTTTAAACCGATTTTGATGAAACTTCGATATTTGCGCCCGTTGGATTATAACTTCCTGAATTATGTCCCCGGATTGTCCGAAAAATCGCTTTTGTTCGCTTTTGGTCCCTGTGGAGGTCAAAATTATTATCCGATTTAAAAAAACGTTTGACTATATCACCGTTACATAGTAATGAAGAGAGAGTTTGAATTTCGTGAAAATCGGACTAGAATTGACGGACAAAATGGCCGCCGTTTGTACACGAATAGTGTGAAAATATGTTATATCAAGGTTGTGGACCCTATAGAGGTCACAATTTTGAATCGATTTTGATGAAACTTGACAGGTATGTTTATAACCCAAAGATCTTGGTTCCTTTCGATATTTGCGCCCATCGGGCCATTACTTCCTGAATTATGTCCCCTGATTGTACGAAAAATCACCCTTTTTAGCTTGCGGTGCCTCTGGAGGTCACAATTATTATCTTATTTAAAAAAAACGTTTGATTATAAAAACCAAACAAATCCTAATGATTTTCTGATAATTCCTTAATATGCGACAACTCTTGTTGACTGCCCGAAAGATTTGGCTGCTGTGTGGGCGTATTTTTCGTTGCCTGGCAACCTATTTTTTTGAATAGTATATATCAACACAAGTTTGTGTTAAAACATTAAAAAGAACACAAGTTTGTGTTCATGCAATAATTTTAACAGAAGTACTTGTGTTGTGATCCAACACAAGTTTATTTTCCAGTGCACCTAATTAAAATCCTAGCGATTGAAACTCCCATTGATTAATTTCGGTATATTAGTAAAATCAAATCTCACATAATCTATAATGAATAATTCAATTTTTATAAAAAAAATAATAAATTTTTAGATAAAAAAAACATCCATAGTTATAATATTTATATGTTCATTAAATCTTTCATAAAACTGACAAGGATTACTGTTTATCTGATAAACATAGTATATACACCAATCGGACTGGTAGTCAAGCAGCCCTCTACTTATACGCACTAACCAATCATAGGTTTTTAACAAAGCCTTTGTAAGTGGAGGATTAAAGCGTCCTATGCAACGGTATAATATTCTGTGTCCTATTTTTTATTGACTAAAGGTTGTGCATGCCTAACGGTTAGTAGTTAATATTGGGTGTGATTTTATTTATAGTGTATAAGATACGTCGGTGTACATGACAAAACTTTATGTTAGTTTATGTTACTCAGTGGTTTAAGATACCCTTGTATTTGACTTCCAGTAATTTTTAACAATAGTTAGTGACAAAATGTATATAATAGTCAAATATGGCAACAATGAATCGTTATTGTGTAATCCTAGCTGTGCAGTCATTAATTTATTATCCAGTATTAAATCAAGGACAGGATTTGCTAACACCAATAAGATCTTGGATTTATCCGATGAAACTGGTAAGATAATACACATCAAATATATACTCAAACAAACAGACTAATCAAAAAGTAATACAGTTATAATAATATAATACGTATATGGTGGCTGATAGTGGCCATATTAAATCTCGCCCTTTTCACAACGCGACATCACGACAGTATAGACGCAGTCACACGACACTTTATTCTGTCGTATCATCGTGTTGTCAAGATGTCGTCTTATTGTCCTAGTCTCTTTCTACAAGTCACAAAAATACAGCTGTACTCATTACATCATATAAGTAGCAGATTAGATCAATATAAAAGAGATAATAGTGTAACGTTGATTAATTATTTGTTTCCTCAAAATCAAGCGACATTTTGTGCCAACAAGTGAATTATATTTGGTATTATATTGAAAAAAATCTAGAATTACAATAGCAGGAACAAAGTGATTTAGCTAAATTAATTCCTTGGATAAAAAGTGATGCCGGGAGATATCGAACAAGTAAGCATTCATTGCCTCGTGTACGACACCCACCAATATTTATAGATGACTGGAGCGAAAGTTTAGAAGGGATTTCAGAAGACATCACATTTGTTTTATTACAGGGTGGGAAGGGGGAGAAGGGGGAGAAAATGATTCGAGGCTGTTATTGACCTTATCACATATTCATCCGTTTGACATCACTAATGTGACCGAGGATTAGATGATTAAAAATAGGTTGCCAGGCAACGAAACATACGCCCACGGCAGCTAAATCGTCGGGCAGTCAACAAGAGTTGTTGCAAATTAAGGAATTATCAGAAAATCATTTGAATTTGCTTGGTTTTTATAAAGTTCTGTCCCATGCTAACGTTTAGTATATGAAACATTTAATATTATGGATTTAGCTGTACAATTATCAAAATTTATTGAAAATCTATATACTTGACTTGTTTGTCTCAAGACCTTAAACTCTGTCCTCGAGATTTTTCAAAGTCATCAAGAGCTATAACTCTGGCAGCAAATATCGGAAAACACTCAAAATCCATAGGTGTCTTCATCTCACGACCTTTAACGCTATGTCAATCTGATATTAACTTTGGTCTATAGAACGTCCATAAACTTTTTGAAGTGATCGAGGGCCATAAATCTGGAAGCAATTATCGGAAATAGCTTAAACAAACGTAGACTTCTTCATCTCATGACCTTATATTTAAAGTGAATGGGATATTAACTTTGGCACCTAGAGCATTGACAAGATATTTTTGAAGTGATCAAGGGCCATAACTCTGGCGGTAACTATCGGAAATCGCGGAATATCAATAGGATTCTTTTTCTCATGACCTTAAACACTGTGTATAAAATTTAAGTGAATCGCATATTAATTTTGGCCTTTAGAGCGCCCATAAGTTTTTTTTAAGTGATCAAGGGCCATAACTCGGAAAGTAATTATCGAAAATCGCCGAAAATCGATAGGCTTTTTTCCCTCATGACCTTAAACACTGTATAAATTTAAAGTGAATCGGATATTAACTTTGGCCTTGAAAATCAATAGACTTCTTTGCCTCGTGACCATAAACACTGTGTATAAATTTAAAGTCAATCGGATATTAACTTTGGCCTCTACAACAACCACAAGATTTTTTTGAAGTGAACAACAGTTTTTTTTTAAATCGGGTAATAATTTTGACCTTCAGATGGACCACAAGGTAATAAAGGCGATTTTGCATACAATCCGGGGCCATTATTCAAAAAGTTGCCCGATATGCGGAAATATCGAAAGGAACAAAGATCTTTAGGTTATAAACATGTATTTCAAGTTTTATCAAAATCGAATTAAAAGTGTGACCTCTACAGGGTCCACAACATTGCTATACAATATTGTTACACTATTCGCGTACAAGCTGCGCCATTTTGGTTCGATTTTCACGGAATTCGAACTCAACCTTCATTACGGTGTAACTGTGATATTATCAATCGGGTTTGGTTTTTTTTAAATCGGATAATTATTGCGACCTGCAGGGGGGGCCGCAAGCCATAAAAGGCGATTTTTTCGGACCAATCAGGGGTCATAATTCAGAAAGTTAAGATCCGATGGGCTCCAATATCGAAAGGAACCAAGATATTTGGGTAATAAACATGCATGTCAAGTTTCATAAAAATCGGTTCAAAATTGTGACCTCTACGGGGTCCACAACTTTGACATACCATATTTTTTACAATTTTCACGTACAAGCGGCGGCCAATTTGTCCGTCAATTTTGGTGAGATTTTCGTGAAATTCGAACTCAACCTTCTTTACGGTGTAACGTTTATACAATTTAGACGATTTTATAAATCGGCCATAATTCAGGATGTTACAATCCGATATGCGCACATATCAAAAGGAACCAAGATCCTTGAGTTATAAAAATGCATTTCAAGTTTCATCAAATTCGATTCAAAATTGTGACCTCTACAGTGTTCACAACCTTGACATATCATATTTTTTTACACTTTTCGCGTACAAGCGGCGGCCATTTTGTCCGTCAATTTTGGTCCGATTTTCACGAAATTCGAACATAACATTATTTACGGTGTAACGGTGATCTAAACAGACTTTTTTTTTTAAATCAGATAATAATTTTGGCCTTAATAGGCCCAGTATAACCTTAAACTATGAAGACACTCTAAAAGCCTCATACGCCCTCCCCCCCCTCCAGTTTCTTTTTTTTTGTTTTACAAATAATTTCAAAATCAACTAGATCTGCTACTGTCCCATGCAGATATGAAAGCTTTCATATTCATCGTCACGTGTCATCGATTATATCAAGTATCTTAAATAAAAGAATAAGAATAACAAACTATCAAAATTGGTCAAAAACTCGCAAAGTTACAAGTCTAAATATAGTATGAAACATTGCATAATCTGAAAACTAAAGGGAAATAACTGATACTTGTGTTGCTGTAATCGGGATGACTTCCCACTTCAAAACTTTCAGAAAAATGAAATGAAAATCGTAAGAAAACATCGAAAAATTAAATGAGATAAATTTGAACAAAACTAAAACTTTTTGAATCAGGTTAAACTCAACTGTTTGAATATTTACGTTAAATATGTAAATTTGGAAAATTATAAAGACATAATTATCAAAATCGGTCAAAAACTCACAAAGTTACAAATTTAAATGTAGTGAGAAACATTGCACCCGGGCAAAAAAAATAATCTTTAAACTAAAGGGAAATAACTGAAACTTGTATAGCTGTAATCGGGCTTCCAAAATTAGAGATATGTTATATAATTATGGTTTCCAATATGTTATATAAGAATGGCACTCTGTAATAAAAAAAAACTGGTCAAAGCAAGATTTCTATGCAGAAATGAAATAATTGCTAGAACCAGAAAAATATTTATCCACTATAATAGATAAGCAACATAGAGAAAATGAAATGAAATTGAATGGGGTTTAACGTCCTACTGTTGTGCGCCTAAAATGGGCTAATGAAGACGGGCATACGCCATAAAGTGTGCAATGAGGGCAATTTTACCCGGGCAGCGGCGTTACGGCCTACGAGTTTGTACAGGCGACCATACTCCTTGTCACGTACAACCAAGAAATCGAAACAACGCCAGTTGACTCAATGACAGACGTTATGATACAGAGCGCACGTGCTAACCATTCAGCCACGCAACCTCCCTAAAATCGGCAAATTGCTGACCTACAGCGAGAAATATTTCAACCGGGCGAGAAACATTTCAACCGGGTCAAATTTTCTATTTTAACAGTTTAATTTGCACGGTACCTTTAGTTATCAAACGAATATTACAAAACTTTTAACAAATAAGATCCCCCTGACCAGCTTAATCGTTCGCAACAAACGTTTGCCCCTTAAAATCGGCAAGTTGCTGACTTTAAAGTGAGAAACATTACAACCGGGCGAAATGTTCTGTTTTATCACTTTTACAGTATCTTTGATTACAAACCGATTATTACAAAACTTTAAGAATAAAAGAGAAAGAGAGAAATGCGGCTTAATGTCCATTCGACACAAACTAGGTCATTTCGGGACTAACATATGTTTTTTAATTGTATTTAAAAACTTCCCTTGTGCGTACTGGTCTTTAGCCGTTGGGAGGACACGGCTAAAGGAAGGACACGGAGAAAACCCACGAGGTTGGACACCATACTCCATGTCACGTGCAACCTGGAAATCGAAACGACGCCGGTTGACTCAATGACAGACGTTACGATACAGCGCGCACATGCTAACCATTCAGCCATTCAGCCTCCCTAAAATCGGGAAATTGCTGACTTATAGCAAGAAACATTTCAACCGGGCGAAATTTTGTGTTTTAACAGCTTGATTTGCACGGTACTTTAATTACCAACCGATTATTACAAAACTTTTGAAAATAAGCTCCAACTCACCAGCTTAATCGTATGCAATAAACGATTGGCCTGAATTGAAAGTTCTGCACCGAGAAAGTTCATCTCGATTTTCCGGCGTGGTTCCCCCTTGTCAGTGAGGCAGAACGGAGGGCCTGACAAGGACAGCTGTCCAGTCGTTCGGATGGGATGAAAAACCAAGGTCCCGTGTACACATTGGAGTACACGTAAATATTGTAATATGTGATATTACTGTAATTCTCAAGACTAGCAGCCCTACAGTCTCACTACGAAGATCCGCCGGGTTATTATTGTTATAGTGTTATTTGGTTTCTTGTACTATCGTCCGAGTTATGTACATCTTTGCTATTTCAGAAAATATAACTTACGTATTTATATCTGGTACTATGTGTCCTTGTATCGTCACATTTTCCCGATAGTAAACTTTATATACTAGAGAATGTAAACTCCGCGAAATTCCATAAAATGTCATTGTAAAATCGCATGATCTCAACCTAGTCGTCCATGATGGATTTTACGAACAAACGTTATTGAAATGTAAAACATATATATTCTATTTAAACCAGAAATGTTGAGTATTGTTAACTTTTCATAGTATTTCTACTGTTTGTTATTTTATTTATATTGTTTTTCTAACTTATAATTGGCCATACTTAGAATGTAAAGTATGAACTACGTTTTGTCCATCACCCACTGTGTAATGGCGCACGACGCCACTAGGCCTATGTATACTGGGGCTTTGTGTTGATACTTGTCCGTTTTATGATAATTTCATTAATTCTTATTCTGTATATTTTAAATCAGCTACTGTTAAATTTAAGCACATCGGACAAGTCGGCATAGGCTGTTATCGTTTTAAATTATAATGTTATTATCGTAAGGCTGCAAATAGTCCCGACCATTGGTCAATTCGGTCACCCGGTACATAGGTGTTGTCTATATAAGACCCCTTTGACGGCGTGATGGCAGATGGCAATCGACTTCGGTCAGCGACATCTCGATCAACTTTGGACTCAAACCTTTCTTAATCAGTCTCAATCAGTTTTATATTACAAATTAGTCCCAGTAGAACCGATCGTCTTATTAGGTGAGGATTAATACATAACAAAACTTCATCGGTACCTTTTTACTACTATAATACGTATATTCGATAACGATATTTCATAATGTTTTATAAGCGTTTAACGACTTCTACTATTCGCCGCTTTAAAGAGTTATGACGCCATTATGCCCAGGTGTGCCTAATGCGTCATCGTTAATATTTAGCTCTAGTTGACAATGCCATCTCCCATCACGTCGGACACCGAATGCTTATGCTTTTTTTTTAATACTGTTTTTCTAATAAATGTTTATTTTAATATAGAAATCATATTCGCAGCTGGGGAAACATAATAAATAATGTTATTGGTCTTAGTAAATACGGCGTTAGTTGGTTATTAGTTAATGAGTTGCGATATGCCTATTGGAGTTATGTCCCTTTATACGCGTTAAGGCCCTAAATTACCTGTTCACGTGAAGAATGGCATCAGCATTCCTGGAGCAGCAACGATGGAGTAATAGAGGACTTGTCTAGGAGGATGGTGACACAGCAGGAGGCATGGAGAACCTCAATTAGGAGCTGAGGCGATTGACTATTAAGGCATTGGTTGAACTGTCCCGAACAAGGAGCGCCTTAATATAAAGCCGTAGTACTGGAAGGATTGCTGTCGCTGGAATGGACAAAGGGCACGAATATTCCCCTCCCCACTTCGTGTATTGTAACATATATCACCGTATTTTCCGTAACGCTCCGCCGGCAGTGCTAGGGTGCTGGGTGGCTTACAATATCCCTAAGCAGTTGGAATTCGATACTGTTGAATAAGCTCTATACGATGAATAAATGTGTAGATTGTAGACACCCACACTGCATGTTTCGCTTAACAATGAAGGGGTGCCGTTTTCAATGTTCGATCCTTTTGTTCCTCTACTGATGATATGTTGGACTGTTGATCGATAAAGACTACTGATAAGACTCTTTGTAGAAGAAGTTCCAAAAAAATATCATGTTTACTTTACGAGAAAAAGACCTCTAAAAATGCTCCAAATCGTAAAAATACGACTTTTTGGATTTTCGATCTCTTTTTTCGGCTACCCCGGACATTTAAAAAAAGTGATACAATTATTTCACACAACAGGCTAACTATTAGACTCGCGATTGACAAGAGTTTCATCGCCCTCCCTTCATTATAACCAAAGTTAACGTGCCCTAAAGAATCAACAAATCAGCTTGCTTATCTCTGCTTACCCTAGGCAGAAAATGCTCATCTCTGAACTCAATCATAACATTGACCTAGTGAACGTCTACACCAAGACTGAACATTCTAGCTCAATTAGCAGGAGAGTTATTGTGTTCCAAAATCTCGGCCCTTCAAATAGCTATTACTTTTCATATTCACTTCAAAATGGCGACCATCAGTTGACCTAAATCAAAATTCTACTCTGAACGTTTTTTTAGCCATTCCTTCAAGGATTCAGATAATATAACTCCCGTGTCTGTAAGTTTTTCCAAAAAGTTTTATTGCACTTTATGTTTCAAGATGGTGGCACTTCCGGTTCGATCGACAAACTCCATATTTTGTGTACAAATCAGTAATTACTTATCTAGTATCAAAAAAAAATCAGGTCATTCTGACCTATATTTCGACGATTTTTTTGAAAAATTTGACCCTTAATTTCACCAAGGGGAGATAATTTAGAAAATTTCTGAAGACATCATAGAAGTCATATTGGCAAGTTCTACTTACATTCTAATTTTCATGAAAATCGCACAACTATTAAAGAAATTGTTAAGTTGGTCTCAACTTCCGGTTCGAAATCAAAGCAACGAAGTTTCAAAATTTAGAACTCCGAAATTGCAGATTTGAAGTAAATGTCTTAGGATACTCAAAGAAAAAAGAATTAGTAAAATAGGTCAAATTGTAACAAAGTTACAGCATTGTAGGTCAAATGCCTTCGTTCATAAAATTCGGTTATTTCGGATTCGTGAAATGTTTTGAAAATATATTTAATTAAGGTTCGCACCCCATTTTTTTGGGGGGGGGGGGGTCAAAATTTCAGAAAGATCCTATGGATAGATTCTGAGAAATCCGATTTGCAGAAAACGCACAAAATAAAAATAATAACTAGATCTGCTACTGTCCCATGCAGATATGAAAGCTTTCATATTCATCGTCACGTGTCATCGATTATATCTCAAATAAAAGGATAAGAATAACAAACTATCAAAATTGGTCAAAAACTCGCGAAGTTACAAGTCTAAATATAGTTCTTATGTCAACCAGTTTTGACAAGCCAGCGAGACTCAGGGAGAATATATCCTTCCGCAGATGGAAAAAGATTGACAAGAGGAACTTTAGGAATGACCTTGCTACAGCCTTTGATGATTACACAGATAAGGGTGTAGTTGAATGTTGTAACCATTACGATTCTCAAACACGCTCTGTTGTAGATCAGCACGTGCCTCAACTCACCAAAATGGTGACAGTACACACACGAGAAGGCTGGTACAACGAAAGTATCCGGGAGGCAAAGCGTCATCGACGGAAACTTGAGCGAAAAATGATGAATAGTAATTTGGCAGTTGATAAACAGATTCATTCTTCAGCTAGAAATTCAGTCACAGCTTTGGTCCAGGAATCAAAACGAGAGTATTTTGTTAATGCCATCGACAGTGCTAAAGACCAAAAGGAAGTGTACCAGATCACAAATAGTCTCCTGTTTAAAAACAAGTCGCAGGTTCTTCCCAGTACCAAGTTAAATGATGAAATAGCAAAAGACTTTTCGCTGTTCTTTCAAGACAAGATACAGACAATTCGTTCAAGTTTTGTAGCAACTGGACCGACAGATACAACACCGAGTTCGCTTCATATTCCGTGCCAATCGCTGTCAGGTTTTGAACTTACGACCGAACAGGAAATTAGACTGATTATTCAGAAATCTCCGACCAAGTCTTGCAGTCTCGATCCACTACCAACATGGTTGCTGAAAGAATGTCTTGACGAAACTGTGCCCATAATCACTCACATTGTAAACCAATCCCTGGAGGAGTCCAAAGTTCCTGAGAGCATGAAGTATGCACTAGTGACACCATTGATAAAAAAGTCAAATCTAGATGCAGAAGTTCTCTGCAACTACAGACCGGTTTCCAATTTGAATTTTGTTTCCAAAGTTTTAGAGCGAGTTGTGGTAGCCCGACTGAACCGTCATATTATGGCCACAGGCAATGCTGAAGAAATGCAGTCAGCGTACAGAAGCCGACACAGCACCGAAACTGCGCTTGTCAGAGTACAGAATGACATTTTGGAAGCTGTTGACATCAGTGGAGCTGTCATTCTAGTATTGTTAGATCTATCGGCAGCCTTCGACACCATTGATCAGGCCATCTTGCTGCAGACTCTAAACCAGAGATTTGGTGTCACGAATGGCTTCAGTCTTACCTAACAGGGCGAATGCAGGCCGTGAAGACAAAGTACAGTGTGTCCGCAAAAGTTGAACTCTCTTATGGAGTTCCTCAGGGATCCGTCCTTGGGCCGGTCTTATTCACCATATACACCTCACCATTAGGAGACATAGCCCGTCGTCATGGTTTATCAATTCACCTCTACGCAGACGATACACAGCTATATCTAGCGTTCAAACCCACCTGCCAGAGATCTATTGACTCGGCCTTCACTCAGATGTCGCTTTGTGTAGATGATATTAAACAGTGGATGTCTTGCAATTTTCTCAAGCTAAACAGTGACAAAACAGAACTAATAGTCTTCAGTTCTAAAGCTGTACGACGGAGTTTGAATCTTCCGCCTTTCCAAATTGGAAGCCATGTCATAGAACCGGCACAGGAGGCGAGGAACCTTGGATTTGTGTTTCAGTCTACTCTGTCCGCTGAATCACACATCAACAAAATATGCAGCAGAGCCTACGCCAATATCCGCAATATTAGTCAGATTAGGAATTTCATCAATACCAAAGCTGCTGTCTCCCTGGTCCAGTCATGTGTACTGTCACATTTAGACTATTGCAATGCCTTGCTTTACGGTGTACCAAAGACACTCGTCACCAAGTTGCAGAAGGTCCAAAATTCAGCAGCCAGAGTAGCGACAAGGACAAGGAAATCAGATTCTATAACACCAGTACTGAAGAATCTACACTGGCTTAGGGTGGAACAACGAATCAAGTATAAGCTACTGATGCTTGTATTCAAATCCAAGCACAAACTAGCCCCGCCTTATCTTCAGGAACTAATCCAGGATCATCAGCCAGTCAGAACACTCAGATCAGCTAACAAATACCTTCTTGACCCTCCATCCTCAAGGTCAACAACATATGGCGACCGCAGATTTGCAGCAGCTGGTCCAGCCCTATGGAACTCACTGCCAGACAACATCAGATCCATTCCATTTCTGGATGACTTCAAAAGTGCAATAAAGACACACTTGTTTAAAGAGGCATATTCATAGATAATCCCTGTATTGTATATATCCATGTGTTGTCAGACTCCAGCAGCGCCTTTGAGCAGTTGTACTCAACTGGTAAAGGCGCTATAGAAATACATAGTTATTATTATTATTATTATTATAGTATGAAACATTGCATAATCTGAAAACTAAAGGGAAATAACTGATACTTGTGTTGATGTAATCGGGATGACTTCCCACTTCAAAACTTTCAGAAAAATGAAATGAAAATGGTAAGAAAACATAGAAAAATTAAATGAGATAACTTTGAACAAAACTAAAACTTTTTGAATCACGTTGAACTCAACTGTTTGAATATTTACGTTAAATATGTAAATTTGGAAAATTATTAAGACATAATTATCAAAATCGGTCAAAAACTCACAAAGTTACAAATTTAAATGTAGTGAGAAACATTGCACCCGGGCAAAAAAATAATCGTTAAACTAAAGGGAAATAACTGAAACTTGTATAGCTGTAATTGGGCTTCCAAAATTAGAGATATGTTATATAATTATGGTTTCCAATATGTTATATAAGAATGGCACTCTGTAATAAAAAAAAACTGGTCAACGCAAGATTTCTATGCAGAAATGAAATAATTGCTAGAACCAGAAAAATATTTATCCACTATAATAAATAAGCAACATAGAGAAAATGAAATGAAATTGAATGGGGTTTAACGTCCTACTGTTCTGCTCCTAAAATGGGCTAATGAAGACGGGCATACGCCATAAAGTGTGCAATGAGGGCAATGTTACCCGGGCAGCGGCGTTACGGCCTAAGAGGTTGGACAGGCGACCATACTCCTTGTCACGTACAACCAAGAAATCGAAACAACGCCAGTTGACTCAATGACAGACGTTATGATACATTCAGCCACGCAACCTCCTTAAATTTGGCATATTGCTGACCTACAGCGAGAAACATTTCAACCCGGCGAAATTTTCTATTTTAACAGTTTAATTTGCACGGTACCTTTAATTATCAACCGAATATTACAAAACTTTTAAAAATAAGCCCCCCCTGACCAGCTTAATCGTTCGCAATAAACGTTTGCACCCTAAAATCGGCAAATTGCTGACTTTAAAGTGAGGAGCATTACAGTTGGCCGAAATTTTTTGTTTGATCACTTTTACAGTTCCTTTGATTACCAACTGATTATTACAAAACTTTAAAAATAAAAGAGAAAGAGAGAAATGCGGCTTAACGACCATTCGACACAAACTAGGTCATTTCGGGACTAACATATGTTTTTTAATTTTATTTAAAAACTTCCCTTGCACATAAGGGTCTTTAGCCGTGGGAGGAAACCGGAGGACACGGAGAAAACCCACGAGGTTGGACACCATACTCCATTTCACGTGCAACCTGGAAATCGAAACAACGCCCGTCGACTCAATGACAGACGTTACGATACAGCGCGCACATGCTAACCATTCAGCCATTCAGCCTCCCTGAATTCGGAAAATTGCTGACTTATAGCAAGAAACATTTCAACCAGGCGAAATTTTCTGTTTTAACAGTTTAATGTGCACGTACTTTAATTACCAACCGATTATTACAAAACTTTTGAAAATAAGCTCCAACTGACCAGCTTAATCGTATGCAATAAACGTCTGGCCTGAATTGAAAGTTCTGCACGGAGAAAGTGAGGCAGAACGGAGGGTGCTGGGTGGCTTACAATATCCCTAAGCAGTTGGAATTCGATACTGTTGAATAAGCTCTATACGATGACTAAATGTGCAGATTGTAGTCACCCACACTGCATGTTTCGCTTAACAATGAAAGGATGCCGTTTTCAATGTTCGATTCTTTTGTTCTTCTACTCCTGATATGTTGGACTGATGATCGATGGTTACATATAAAAGACTACTGATAACACTCTTTGTAGAAGAAGTTCCCCAAAAATATCATGTTTACCTTAGAGAAAAAGACCTCTAAAAATTCTCCAAATGGTAAAAATACGACTTTTTGGATTTTCGGCTACCCCGGACATTTAAAAAAATGATACAACTATTTCACACAACAGGCTAGCTATTAGACTCTCGATTGACAAGAGTTTCATCGCCCTCCTTTCATTAAAGTTAACATGCCCTAAAGAATCAACAAATCAGCTTGCTTTTCTCTGCTTACCCTAGACAGAAAATGCTAATCCCTGAACTCAATCATGACATTGACCTAGTGAACGTCTACACTAAGACTGAACATTCTAGCTCAATTAGCAGGAGAGTTATTGTGTTCCAAAGTGTCGGCCCTTCAAATTGCTACTACTTTTCAGATTCACTTCAAAATGGCGACCATCAGTTGACCTAAATCAAAATTCTACTCTGAACATTTTTTAGTCATTCCTTCAAGAATTCAGAAAATATAACTCCCGTGTCTGTAAGTACAATATCGCAAAAGTTTTATAGCACTTTATGTTTCAAGATGGTGGCGCTTCCGGTTCGATCGACAAACTCCATATTTTGTGTACAAATCAATAATCACTTATCTAGTATCAAAAAAAAAATCAGGTCATTTTGACCTATATTTCGACGATTTTTTTGAAAAATTTGACCCTTAATTTCACCAAGGGGAGATACTTTAGAAACTTTCTGAAGACATCATTGAAGTCGTATTGGCAAGTTCTACTTACATTCAAAATTTCATGAAAATCACACAACTATTAAAGAAGTTGTCAAATTGGTCTAAACTTCCGGTTCGAAATCACAGCGACGAATTTTCGAAATTCGAAAATGTGAAACTGCTGATGAAAGTGATTTTTTTCAAGTTATTCAAAGAATTTTTTTTTTAGTAAAATCGGTCAAAAAACAATAAAGTTACGACTATGCATTGTCCATTTTGTCGTTCGTAAATTTCGGTGATTTCGGATTCGTAAAACGTTTTGAAAATATATTTAATCATCAGCCACCACCCATTTTTCGGGGAATAGGTAAAGTTTCATAAAGATACTGTGGTTAGCTTCTGGAAAATCCAATTTGTGAATATAACACAAAAAAAAAATAACAATAATATTCTTTACAGAAACAATAAGCTTTCATACGTAATATGAAAGCTTAATAATCATAACAGAAACAATAAGCTTTCGTATGTAATAATTTTAGTAATCTCAATAGGCTTTCAGGCAAAAGTGTGAAAGCCTAATAATTTTAGTAAAATCAATAGTCTTTCAGACGAAAGTCTGAAAGCCTAACTAGACCTGCAGACCTGCAGTGCTGAATCGGCTATCAAGAATCAGACAGGAAGTGCGTCATACAATAGCCGATCCATCGAGCTACCAAACGATACTCTAGTTGTTATGATTTAGTGACACTCTCTGTCAGATTTGTAAGTAATATTTGCTTGCGAATACACCGATCAAAATTGTAAAATCTGGCAAAAATACTTCACTTCCGGTGCCAAAAGAAATCATTATCGGTAACAAATAAGTTGAGAATTCGCAATTGAGAATTGTTTTATACATATCAGGCAATAAATAATAAACTTAGAACCCATAAACTGAAATTAAAAAGATAAAAAACTTAAAGGGAGACAAAATATATCTCAAATTAACCGGCACTACCGATATGAGAGAAATGGGGTTTAACGTTGACTAGACACAAACTATGTCATTTCGGGACTAGCATGGTTTAATTTTTTATTAATAATTCACTTGCGTAAAATAGCCCATTCATCGAGCTACCAAACAATACTTTAATTGTTTTGATTCAGTGACCAATTGTTTTACTGTATTTTCTTTTCTTTCTTTTTTTTAAACTTTTTCGTGTTTTTTTCCCATATACCTGACATTTTTTCGACTACTTTCCGTTTTTTGATCATTGTCGGGATAGCTTTAAAAAGTTGTTTATACCCCCGTCAGACCGGAGTTGCGTCCTTACTGCGCTTCCACTGCGACAAAAAATGGTCTCAGAGCGAGTTAAGAACGCCATAAGCGTGGTAACAACGCGGTGGAAACACTAGATATCGTGCTGTGGTCTCCATGGTCGCCAATGATCGCCGAGCCACGACGTTTGTTTTGAACATGCGCATATGATCTGGAGAGCTGCGAGAGTGTGATGTGGTCGCAAAAGTCCTTATTGCGCTGCTACGGCGACACAAAATGTTTTCAGAGCGTGCCAAGATCACCCTGAGCGCTGTGGAAACGCGAGATATCGTTCTGTGGTCTCCATGGTCGGCAATGATCGCTGAGTCACGGCGTTTGTTTTGAGTATGTTCAAAGAAAACGCCAAGGTCCTGTCATATGACATTGAAAATCGAGAGAACACGGTGGGTCGCGAGGGTCGCGCGATAAGCGTGGTAACATCTCTATGAACGTAGCCCACGCGCAGTACACACGTAGAAAAGGCGCTGCGAAAATTGTAACATTTGCAACGGTGTTTTCATAGCGTCTTCACCACAACCCTCACGCGTTGACCGGGACCCCACCAAGCGCTCTGAGTCCTTATGGCGTTGTCATAGCGATGTTACGATGATTCCACCACTGTTGCGCGACTGCATCACGACCTCATGGGGCTACCTCTAAAGCATATGGCGATTTTATGAGGTTCCCACAACGTGTATGGAGTTCTTAATACGACCATGGCGCGGTTACCAAGCTTGCATTATTCGCTTATAGCGACCATGCATTTCATGCACGACTTGCTTTGAAAACGGACGATTCAAAGGTCATCTTGAAATTTCGAAAAAAAATCAAACCAGCTTGCATAGTCGCCGTGATCACGTGGTGGAAACGCACGTGTAGTCCAGATAAGACGGGTGGTTGAGAGACACGGGGTTCGCGATGACTGCCGTTGCCAAGCTTATAGATCTCAATCGAAACGCCATAAGCGCGGAGAGATCGTGACGAACCCGCCGCGAGAATGCTATATAAACGCACAGGTCGCAGTAAGAACGCGACTTTTTAAAGTTTGTAATTTTGGGACATTTTTCCGCGTTGTGTTCACGCTTGCCGACGACCTTTTGTATTTCCAGGCCCCTTATATTATTTCAAACCTTTTCCTTTTGGATTCACGCCACAGACCACCGATATGACTCTGCGTTAAAAAAAGTTTCAGAAAAATCGTAGGCATCATTTTCGAGAAAAAGGTTCCAAAAACGGAAAATACGAGATTTTTGGCGTACCATTATTTATTTTCTAACCATCGAAATCGTACCATTGAAATGACATATAATAGTCGAATAATAGCTATCCATAGACACTTTACTTCTTTTGGTCCAGTAATATCTGACCCAGAAATTCAGCTTTTCGCAAGAACGCAAATTTTTTAAACCTTTTTTTCCATTTTTTGAATACTTCCGGTATGGTGATTAGTGTCGAGATAGTTTTAATAACCAGTTTGGGCAATTAAATAGTCGCAGGATATATTACATTATCTAATCAGATAAAATACACCTAAGTGTTCAAAAGTGCCAAAAATGCAAAAATATCGAAATATCGAAAATTAAATTTCAATATTTCAATACATATTATATATCGTTAGAATCGGATTTAGGTCAGCTATCTGAATGTGTAACCATTTTTTGAAAATCTGTTAAAATAAACAAATAATAGAGCATTTTCCAAAATTTGACGATTTTTCGACTTTTTTCGATTTTCAGTCCCTTTTTTTATCCTATTCCACACATTTCAAAGTCTTATTGGATGGCTTCTTGCAAAATACCTCCAAAAGGACTCTCGATAGAAAAAATTAAAAAAAAAATGTAGGTTAAGTTTTCGAGATACAGGCATCCAAAAACTCTCCAAATCAGAAAATACTTGATTTTCAGCGTGCCATATTTTGCTTCCTGCTCATCGTATCCGTACGAATTGGGTATCATTCAGTGGTACAACCACCGTCCGACCAAATGCTACCTTAATTTGTTTAATCCGTTGTTATCGGACAGAGAAATCGTGTTTTTACCCAAAACACCAATTTCTCACGTTTTTTTAAAATATCGCATATTTTTTCGACTACTTCCGGTTTACGGTTTGTTGTTAAAATTGCTTTAAACGGTGGCTTGACCATGTTGCTTTATGTTCCAGGAATTTCAGAAACGTCGATCCGGCCTTAAAACGAAACTTAAGCTCACAAAATGTGAAGAAAATTCGAAAAAAAATCAAAAAATAAAGGGCGATAACACTGAATGAAACTTATATTACTGGAACCGGATTGCCTTCAGGTATCCAAAAATGTAGGTCAAAATTGAAAATTTTGAAAAATAACAAAAATTGTGTCTTAAACAACATATTTTCATTTTTCGAACGCTAGAAGTCAGAGGCGAAGTTTCGAAATTGCAAAATTGTCAACTGCTATCGTCCGAGAAAAGACTCAAGGTTTCCGAAAATGTAATTTGTATGAAAATAGGTACAGAATTGACGAGTCTACGGCCGTTTTTTAATTTTTTGCCACCGCACGAAATTTGGCCATTTCTGTTCTGCGCAGAAGTTTCAAATACAGTCGATCAGGTAGCCACCATATGGTTTCGGATAGAAAATTATGTCCCAGATCTGTATCTGTTACAGACACTGAGAAATAGGCTCCCCCGAAAAATAAAATAATAATAATAAACTAGATCTGCTACTGTCCCATGCAGATATGAAAGCTTTCATATTCATCGTCACATGTCATTGATTGTATCAAGTATCCTAAATAAAAGGGTAAGAAGAAAAAATTATCAAAATTGGTCAATAACTCGCGAAGTTACAAGTTTAAATATAGTATGAAACATTGCATCCATGCATAACAATAATTTGAAAACTAAAGGGAAATAACTGAAACCTGTATTATTGTAATGAGACGGATGAGAAAATGAAATGAAAATGGCGGGAAAAAATTAAAAATGGCAGGTTGGACATGCGACCTTACTCCTTGTCACGTACATGTACAACCGGGTATTCGAAAACACGATAGTTAACTCAATGACAAGCGTGTGCTAACCATTTAGCCACCCAACTCCCCTTTGAAATCAGACACCTGCAATATGTCATATAGGAAGAATAACAAGTCGCTCACAACAAAATGGTAAATTAATGAGTCTAGGTCAAAAGGTTGAGCTACTGTTTTAGAGTATTTAATTGTTTTAAAGAGACACGTTAAGGGTTGTTCATAGTTAAAAGAAAGTTTAATTTTAAATCAGACCAATAAAATTAGAATTTAATAATGCCAGACTAATATTAAAATAAAGTTTTAAATTAAGAATAATTAATCATTGGTCTAATGCAATGAAATGCTTTGATTTGACGGATGAAATGTGCGATGGTTGTCCACACTATGTGGCTAAGGCGATGGCCTGCTAGCCAGGAGGTCGGGTGTTAGATCCCTGCATTGGCCGAGAAAGTTCATCTCGATTTTTTGGCGTATACACATTGGAGTGCACGTAAAAGATCCCTTAGCAGTTGGAATTCGATACCGTTGAATAAGCTCTATACGATGACTAAATGTGCAGATTGTAGTCACCCACACTGCATGTTTTGCTTAGCAATGAAAGGGTGCCGTTTTCAATTTTCGATCCTTTTATTCTTCTACTCCTGATATTTTGGACTGTTGGTCGATGGTTTCATATAAAAGACTACCGATAAGACTCTTTGTAGAAGAAGTTCCCCTAAAATGTTATGTTGACTTTAAGAGAAAAGGACCTTTACAAATGCTCCAAATCGTAAAAATACGACCTTTTGGATTTTCGATCTCTGTTTTTCTGCTATCCCTGATATTTAAAAAAATGATACAATGATTTCACACAACAGACTAGCTATTAGACTCTCGATTGGCAAGAGTTTCATCATTCCCCCTTCATTATAACCGAAGTTATCGTGCCCTAAAGAATCAACAAATCAGCATGCTTATCTCTGCTTACCCTAAGCAGATGATGCTCATCTTTGCACTCAATCACGACAGTGACCTAGTGAACGTTTACACCAAGATTGAACATTCTAGCTCAATAAGAAGGAGAGTTATTGTGTTTCAAAGTCTCAGCCCTTCAAATTTCTACTACTTTTCATATTCACTTCAAAATGGCAACCATCAGTTGACCTA
The DNA here is from genome assembly GCA_948474765.1 of Patella depressa. Classification (NCBI taxonomy): domain Eukaryota; kingdom Metazoa; phylum Mollusca; class Gastropoda; family Patellidae; genus Patella; species Patella depressa. The sequence goes on from OX419719.1 coordinate 34,814,173, forward strand.
AATCAAAATTCTGCTCCCTGCGATTTTTTTTGGGCCATCCTTCAAGGATTCAGAAAATATAATTCTCGTGTCTGTAAGTAAAATAGCAAAAAAGCCTTAGGGCTTTTTCACTTTTCAAGATGGTGGCACTTCCGGATTGAGCTACAAACTCCATTTTTTGTGTACTAATCAGTGGTCTCGTAGGTAGTACCTAAAAAAAATTCAAGATGATCTTACCTATATTTCGTCGATTTTTTTGAAAATTTCGATCCTCAATTTCTCCAAGGGGAGATAATTTAGAAAATTTTTAAACTCGCATCGGTAAGATCTACTTACATTCCAAATTTCATAAAAATCGTGTATCTATTAAAGAAGTTGTCAAATTGGTCATGACTTCCGGAACGAAATCACAGCGACGAATTTTCGAAATTCGAAAATTTGAAATTGCAGGTGTAATTGGTTTTCGTCAAGGTTTTCAAAAAATTTTTTTTTAGTAAAATAGGTCTATCAATAACAAAGTTACGACTATGCATTGTTAATTTTTTCGTTCGTAAAATTCGGTGATTTCGAATTCGCAAAACGTTTCGAAAATATATTTAATCAACAGCCACTATGGGGGGGGGGGGTAGGTCAAAGTTTCAGAAACATCCTATGGTTAGATTCTGTGAAATCCGATTTGCAGGAGAAACACACAAAAAAAAAATAATAATAATCTTAACAGAAACAATAAGCTTTCATGTGAAATATGAAAGCTTAACTAGATCTGCTACTGTCCCATGCAGATATGAAAGCTTTCATATTCGTCGTCACGTGTCATCGATTGTATCAAGTATCCTAAATAAAACGATAAGAAGAAAAAATTATCAAAATTGTTCAAAAACTCGCGAAGTTACAATACAAGTCTAAATATAGTATGAAACATTGCACCCGGACATAACAATAATCTGAAAACTAAAGGGAAATAACTGAAACTTGTATTACTGTAATGAGTCGGATGAGAAAAAGAAATGGAAATGGCGGGAAAGAACTAAAATTGGCAGGTTGGACAGGCGACCTAAATTAAAATTCTGCTCCGTGCGATTTTTGGGCCATCCTTCAAGGATTCAGAAAATATAACTCCCGTGTCTGTAAGTAAAATAGCAAAAAAAAATCCTTAGGGATTTTTCACGTTTCAAGATGGTGGCCCTTCCAGATTGAGCAACAAACTCCATTTTTTGTGTACGAATCAGGGGTCTCTTACCTAGTGCCTAAAAATAAATTCAAGATGATCTGACCTATATTTCGTCGATTTATTTGAAAATTTCGATCCTCAATTTCTCCAAGGGGAGATAATTTAGAAAATTTCTAAATTCATTTTTAAAGTCGCATCGGTAAGATCTACTTACATTCCAAATTTCATAAAAATCGTGTATCTATTAAAGAAGTTGTCAAATTGGTCATGACTTCCGGAACGAAATCACAGCGACGAATTTTTAAAATTCGAAAATTTGAAATTGCAGGTGAAATTAGTTTTTGTCAAGGTTTTTAAAGAATTTTTTTTTAATAAAATAGGTATATCAATAACAAAGTTACGACTATGCATTATTAATTTTTTCGTTCGTAAAATTCGGTGATTTCGAATTCGCAAAACTTTTTGAAAATATATTTAATCAACAGCCACCATCCATTTTTGTGGGGGTGGGGGGGTCAAAGTTTCAGAAACATCCTATGGTTAGATTCTGTGAAATCCGATTTGCAGGAAAAACACACAAAAAAAATAATAATAATAATCTTAACAGAATCAATAAGCTTTCATATGAGCTAAATCTGCTACTGTCCTATGCAGATATGAAAGCTTTCATATTCACAGTCACTTCCTGTCACATGTCATGGGTCATATAAATAATCTGAACAAGAAAAAATAAATCATTAAAATCGGTCACAATCTAGCGAAATTAATGTGATTTTTCACTCGTAAACAACTTTGTCGGCACGAAAAACATCACAGGCGAAATTCGAATTTTTGAAATATTCAAATACCAAAAATTCAACCCGTATCCCGGCTATCCTGAAATGTATTAAATTTTAGACATAGGAGACGCATTGAACATACTATGCCGTAAATGTCGATTTTTCACTATGTTTCATATTCACTTCAAAATGGCGACCATCAGCTGACCTAAATCAAAATTCTGCTCTGAACGTTTTTTAGGTTTTCCTTCAAGGATTCAGAAAATGTAACTCCCATGTCTGTTAGTGCAATATCGCAAAAGTTCTATTGTTTTTTCACGTTTCAAGATGGTGTCACTTCCGGTTCGATGGACAAATTCTATGTTTTGTGTACGAATCAGTAATTACTTGTCTAGTATCAAAAAAAAATTAGGTCATTCTGACCTTTATTTCGACGATTTTTTTTTGAAAAATTTGATTCTTAATTTCACCAAGGGGAGATAATTTAGAAAATTTTAAAAGTCATTTTTTAAGTTGCATCAGTAATGTCTACTTACATACTAAATTTCATGAAAATCGTACAACTATTAAAGAAGTTGTCAAGTTGGTCTCAACTTCCGGTTCGAAATCACAGCGACGAATTTTCGAATATTACAAAACTTTTAAAAATAAGCTCCCCCTGACCAGCTTAATCGTTCGCAATAAACGTTTGCCCCTTAAAATCGGCAAATTGCTGACTTTAAAGTGAGAAACATTACAACCGGGCGAAATTTTCTGTTTTATCACTTTTATAGTACAGTACAGTACAGCCGATTGTTACAAAACTTTAAAAATAAAAGAGAAAGAGAGAAATGCGGCTTAACGTCCATTCGACACAAACTAGGTCATTTCGGGACTAACATATGGATGGGACGAAAAACCAAGGTCCCGTGTTCACATTGGAGTGCACGTAAAATATCCCTAAGCAGTTGGAATTCGATACTGTTGAATAAGCTCTATACAATGACTATGCAAACCATTATTAATCGATGAATGTGTTAAAATGTACAAAATATAAACAGTATTAATCTAAATCAATAACATAAATGATTTCAAATTTTTTTTTTAGATAGTTTTAAAATAGAAAACAAATAATTATATCAAATCAAACCTATTCAATTTCAATTAAAATGAAGACTGGCTGCAAAGTTCTAAGCCTATGTGTGCAAGACCTATATAATGTTGATGTTTCCTTTTATTTTTCTATATCGTTTCCATCGCAAAACGTTTTGAAAATATATTGATACCAAGTCCACCACCCATTTTTGAAAGGAGGCTAACCAGAAAAGTAAAATAGATCACAAAATCACGAAGTAAGACAGCTGTCAAGATCAATTTTTTCATCAGTTGTTTTCGGTGATTTTGGATTCGCAAAACGTTTTGAAAATATATTGATTCCAAGGCCAACACCTATTTTTGAATGGAGGCTAACCAGAAATGTATTGATTTACCAGATTTGAGACGAAATCGCGAAACGGAGTTATTCACGCGAAAACAACTTTTTCGGCACGGAAAACATCAAAGGCGAAATTTGAAATTTTGAAATTTGCAAATACCAAAAATTCGAAAATGAGTCAGGCTATCCCCAAATGTATTAATTTCAAAGATAGGAAACGAATTCAACAAACTACGGTCTATTCTAATAATTTACATGCCCGTTAATGTCCATTTTTCACTATTTCTGATATTCAATTCAATATGGTGACTATCCATTGACTTAAATCAAAATTCTACTGCCAAAATTTTATAGCCACCCCTGTGTACGAATCAGTGGTGTCGTAGCTAGTACATAAAACAAATTCAAAATGATTTGACCTATATTTCGTCGATTTTTTTGAAAATTTCGATCCCCAATTTCACCAAGGGGAGATAATTTAGGACATTTCTAAAGTCATTTTTCAAATTGCATCATTAAGGTTTACTTACATATTAAATTTCATGAAAATCGTACAACTACTAAAGAAGTTGTCGAGTTTGTTTAAACTTCCGGTTCGAAATGACCGCGACGAATTTTCGAAATTCGAAAAAACGTAATTGCAGATTTGAAGTAAATGTCGCAAGGTACTCATAGAAAAAAGAATTAATTAAATAGGTCAAAAAGTCACAAAGTTACAGCATTGTAGGTCAAATGCATTCGTTCGTAAAATTCGGTGATTTCGGATTCGTAAAACGTTTTGAAAATATATTTAATCAAGGTTCGCATCGCATTTTTTTTGGGGGGGGGGGGGTAGGTCAAAGTTTCAGAAAGATCCTATGGTTAGATTATGAGAAATCCGATTTGCAGAAAATACACAAAAAAAATAGATCTGCTACTGTCCCATGCAGATATGAAAGCTATCGATAAGACTCCTTGTAAAAGAAGTTCCCAATAAATATTATGTTCACTTTAAGAGAAAAGGACCTTTAAAAAAGCTCCAAATCGTATAAATACGACTTTTTGGATTTTCGATCTCTTTTTTTCTGCTATCCCTGATATTTGAAAAAATGATACAATGATTTCACCCTCGGCAGAAAATGCTCATCTTTGAAGTCAATCATGACATTGACCTAGTGAACGCCTACACCAAGTTTGAACATTCTAGCTTACTTAGAAGGAGAGTTATTGTGTTCCAAATTCCCGGCCCTTCAAATTGCTTCTATTTTTCATTTTCAATTCAATTCAAAATGGTGACCATCACGTGATCCGATATATTTGTAGGCATTCCTTCAAGGATTCCGAAAATATAACTCCCGAGTCTGTAAGTAAAATAGCAAAAAAGACTCATTGATTTATCACTTTTAAAGATGATGGCACTTCCGGTTCGATCCACAAACTCCATTTTTTTTGTACGAATCAGTAATTACTTGTCTTGTATCGAAAAAAAAATAGGTCGTTCTGACCTATATTTCTTTGATTTTTTTGAAAAATTTGATCCATAATTTCGTCAAGGGGAGATAATTTAGAAAATTTCTAATTATAATTTTGAAGTCACATCGGTAAGATCTAATTATATACTAAATTTCATGAAAATCGTACAACTATTAAAGAAGTTGTCAAATTGGTCTAAACTTCCGGTTCGAAATCACAGCGACAAATTTTCGAAAATTTGAAAATGCAGATGAAAATTATTTTTATCAAGGTATTCATAGAGAAAAGAATTAGTAAAATCGGTCAAAAAATAACAAAGCTACGACTATGCATTGTCAGTTTTTTCGTTCGTAAAATTCGATGATTTCGGATTCGTAAAACGTTTTGAAAATATATTTAATCAACAGCCACCAGCCATTTTGGTGGGGATAGGTAAAAGTTTCCGAAAGATCCTATGGTTAGATTCTGAGAAATCCGATTTGTGGATAAAACACACAAAAAAAAATAATAACTAGATTAAAGCTTTCATATTCACAGTCACTTCCTGTGACATGTCATAGGTCATGTAAATAATCTCATCAAGAAAAAAAAATAATTAAAATGGGTCAAAATATAGCGAAGGTTTTATGAATTTTCACTCGTAAACAACTTTATCGGCGCGAAAAACATCAAAGACAAATTTCAAAAAAAAGTGATCCCGGCTATCCAGAAATGTATTAATTTTGGAAATAGGAGACATATTCTCCAAACTACGGCCTATTGCTTTCATTTACGTGCTCGTTAATGTCGATTTATCACCGTTTCTCATATTCAGTTCGAAATGGTGACCATCACGTGACCGAAATCATAATTCTGATCCGATAGACTTTTAGGCATTCCTTCAAGGATTCCGAAAATGTAACCCCCTTGTCTGTAAGTAAAATATCGTAAAAACTTTAATGATGATTCACGTTTCAAGATGGCGGCTCTTCCGGTTTAAGTCAGAAACTCAATATTTTGTGTACGAATCAGTATTTACTTATCTAGTATCCAAATAAAAAATCAGGTCATTCTGACCTATATTTCTTCGATTTTTTTAAAACTTTGATCCTTAATTTCACCAAGGGGAGATAGTTTAAAAAATTTCTAATGACATCTTTAAAGTTGCATCGGTAAGATCTACTTACATACTAAATTTCATGAAAATCGTACAACTATTCAAAAAGTTGTCAAGTTGGTCTCAACTTCCGGTTCGAAATCACAGCGACGAATTTTCAAAATTCGAAAATCTGAAACCGCAGTTGAAAATGATTTTTGTCAAGGTACTCACAGAAAAAAGAATTAATAAAATAGTTTAAATAGTCACAGAGTTACAGTAATGCAGGTCAAATTCATTCGTTCGTAAAATTCGGTGATTTCGAATGCTTAAAACGTTTTGAAAATATATTTAATCACTACTCACCACCAATTTTTGGTGGGGTAGGTCAAAGTTTCAGAAACATCCTATGGTTATATTCTGAGAAATACGATTTGCAGAAAACACATGTTGACTTTACGAGAAAGACCTCCAAATTGTAGAAATACGACTTTTAGGATTTTCAATCTCTTTTTTCGGGTACCCCGGACATTTAAAAAAAAATGATACAATGATTTCACACAACAGGCTAGCTATTAGACTCTCGATTGACAAGAGTTTCATCACCCTCCCTTCATTATAACCAAAGTTATCGTGCCCTAAAGAATCAACAAATCAGCGTGCTTATCCCTGCTTACCCTCAGTAGAAAATGCTCATCTTTGAACTCAATCATGACATTGACCTAGTGAACGTCTACACTAAGTTTGATCATTCTAGCTTAATTAGAAGGAGAAATATTTTGTTCCAAAGTCCCGGCCCTTCAAATTGCTTCTATTTTTCATTTCCAATTCAAAATGGTGACCATCACGTGACCGAAATCAAAATTCTGATCCGATAGATTTTTAGGCATTCCTTCAAGGATTCCGAAATATAACTCCCGAGTCTGTAAGTAAAATAGCAAAAAATCCTTATTGATTTTTCACTTTTAAAGATGGTGGCACTTCCGGTTCGATCCACAAACTCCATATTTTGTGTACGAATCAGTAATTATTTGTCTAGTATCGAAAAAAAAATCAGGTCATTTTGACCTATATTTCTTTGATTTTTTTGAAAATTTTGAACTTTAATTTCGTCAAGGGGAGATAATTTAGAAAATTTCTAATTATATTTTTGAAGTCACATCGGTAAGATCTACTTATATATTAAATTTCATGAAAATCGTACAACTATTAAAGTTGTCAAATTGGTCTAAACATCCGGTTCGAAATCACAGCGACGAATTTTCGAAAATGTGAAACTGCAGATGAAAATGATTTTTTTCAAGGTATTCAAAGAAAAAAGAATTAGTAAAATCGGTCAAAAAATAACAAAGCTTTCATATGTAATACATATGAAAGCTTAACTAGATCTGCTAAGCAGATATTAAAGCTTTCATATTCACGATCAGTTTCTGTCGCATCTCATGAGTTATATAAAGAATCTTAAAAAGGAAAAAGAATTAATAAAATCTGCCAAAAACACACCGAGTTATAACGAGAAACAATTCAACCGGTTCAAATTCTACCTTAATTAAAAACAATGTTGTTATGTTCCAATGTGATCAGTCAAATTGCTTATTGCTCCTAAGTCTACGCAGAAATTCTCAACATCAAACTTAGTCAAGGTAATGACATAATGAATCTATATTTGGAAGTTTGTCACTCTCACTTCATTATAACCAAAGTTATTGTGCTCCAAATTATCAACCAATCAGATTGCTTATCTCTGCTTACTGTAAGCAGACAATGCTCATCTTCGCACTCCATCATGTCATTGACCTAATGAACGCCTTCGCCAAGATTGAACATTCTGGCCCAATTAGGAGAGTTATTTTGTTTCAAATTCTCGATCAATCAAATTGCTCATCGCTCTGCTTTTCCATGGCAGACAATGCTCATTGTCGAACGTATTCAAGGTATTGATGTAATGAAACTATACACCAAGTTTCATCACTCTGACTTAATTAGAACTGAAGTGAAAGTGTCCGAAATCAACAACCAATCAAATTACTTATCTCTGCTTACCCTAAGCATAAAATGCTCTTCTTCGAACTCCATCAAAGCATTGACCTAATAAAGACCTACGCCAAGTTTGAACATTCTAGCCGAATAACACTGAGAGTTATTGTGTTTCAATGTCTCGACCAATCAATTTGCGTATCGTTCTGCTTATCCTGAGCAGAAGATGCTCATTGTCGAACTTAGTCAAGGTAGTGATTTAATGAAACTATAAACCAAGTTTCATCACTATCACTTAATCAGAACTAATGTTATTGTGTGTCGAATCATCAACCAATCAAATTGCTCATCTCTGCTTACCCAACACCGAAAATGCTGATATTCGAACTTCATCAAGACATTGACCTAGTGAATGCCTATACCAAGTTTGAACATTGTACCCCAATTAGAAGAAGAGTTATTGTGTTCCAGAGTCATCAAGGTATTGGCCTAATAAACACCTACACCAAGTCTAGCTGAATTAGAAAGACAGTTATTGTGTTCCAAACTAGATCATTTCGGGACTAACATATAGTTCGATTTTATTTCAATATTTCGCTTGCGCGTAGAGGTCTTTAGCAGTGGAAGGAAACCGGAGGAAATGAAGAAAACCCACCAAGTTGGACAGGCGACCTTACTCCTTGTCAGGTACAACCGGAGATTCGAAAACACGCTAGTTGACTCAATGACAGGCTTTATGATACAGCGCGCGCGTGCTAACCATTCAGCCACCCAACTCCCCTTTCAAATCAGACACGTGCAATATGTCATATAAGAAGAATAACAAGTCGCTCACATACAAAATGGTAAATTAATGAGCTTAGGTCCAAAGGTTGAGCTACTGTTTTAGAGTATTTAATTGTTTTAAAGAGAGACGTTAAGGGTTGTTCATAGTTAAATGAAAGTTTAATTTTAAATAAGACGAACGTCTACCAATAAAATTAGAATTTAATAATATTTAAATAAAGTTTTGAATTAAGAATAATTAATTATTGGTGTGATGGCAATGCAATGTTTTGATGTGACGGATGAAATGTACGATGGGTGTCCACACTAAGTGGCTAAGGCGTTGGTCTGCTAGCCAAGAGGTCGGGTGTTCGATCCCTGCATTGGCCAAGAAAGTTCATCTCGATTTTCTGGCGTGCCCCCCATCCCCGTGTACACATTGGAGTGCACGTAAAAGATCCTTTAGCAGTTGGAATTCGATACTGTTCAATAAGCTCTATACGATGACTAAATGTGCAGATTGTAGCCACCCACACTGCATGTTTTGCTTAACAATGAAAGGGTGCCGTTTTCAATTTTCGATACTTTTATTCTTATACTCATGGTATTTTGGACTGTTGATCGATGATTTCATATAAAAGACTATTGATAAGACTCTTTGTAGAAGAAGTTCCCAATAAATATTATGTTGACTTTAAGAGAAATTGTAACATGCTTAGGGGTGAATCTTGCGTTTTGATTGGTCGATTAGACACTGTCGATTGGACAATAACACCCCCCTGTTTTAGCAAGGCGAATAACTGCGTATAAATATTACAGTGTACTTTTTTTTCATTTTGTCCTCAGCCATCTTCCTCAACTCAAATTTTTATTGGCAAATATCTTCATGAAATTCTGCTCAAATGACCATCACACTATTTTCAAACTTCATCTTTTATACAAACACATCTCTGAAATACATAAAACAGAAGAAAGTCAGTCATGAATTAATGAAAACCGTTTTCTGGCAACATAAATTATTCGTAACTAAGCAGTGTGGACAATTTTGTTTTTGTTCTCCGCAGTGTTTACTTTAAAGTGGAAATTTTAAATCAAAGTTTGCTCAAATTCTGAATAACATGATCCGCCTGACAATGAGTCATTATTTAAAAGAAAGTGTTTGGAAATATAGTAACTAGGGAAGGTGAAATAACAGCTGAGAATGGGCCTAGAATAACGGGAAATTATGCCAAAATTGACAATGATTGACAATGATTGACAACACGTCAGAACGATATACATAGCAACCACGTGAATCCTAGGCATCGCATAGTTTTATAGGGTATTTTGAGGGAGGTGTGTAAGAACTGCTCTACTCCGAACAAGAACCAGCAATAAAATTGTGTTGACAGTCTGCAAATAAAATAATAAAGGCTACAAACTCACCCATGTTATCACAAACTGCGAAAACGAAGCCATCATTGTTGCCAAGAAGAGTTACCTCTATGTAGTCTCGGTTAACAGGCCGTAACTAATTCGTTCACGACTGGCACTGTCGGTCAAAAAGACCACACTAAGGCTAATTTACTTATCTTTTTATGTCTTCAAACGTTAAAAATATTTTATTTGAAATATTCGAAAAACATTTGCTTCCATAATTTATTTACCAGAGACCAAAGACTCAAGCATTTTAAACTTGAATTTATCTTCGCTTGGATTCCACCACTAATTCGGCACACCTCGGTAAAACGGCAGTCCGTTATCAAGTTACGTCACAACGTTGTCTGACGTCAAAATTGATTTTTTTTATTTTTACGTCATTCAAACCGATTTGCTGTTTTGCGAATTTTGAAGTTTACACAATAAAATAAGTTCTTTTAAAATCCCGAAAAAGAACATGTTACAATGTCGATAAACACCTCCTGTTTCGCATTTAGAGGGGTGTTATTGTCCAATAGACATGTCCTGAGATTTTACATTAGAACCCGCGACGCTAACGCGTCTTGGGTCCTAATGATCTCAGGACATGTCTATTGGACAATAACACCCCTCTAAATGCGAAACAGGAGGTGTTTATCTCCTAAATGACCTTTAAAAATGCTCCAAATCGTAAAAATATGACTTTTTGGAATTTTGATCTTTTTTTTTCTGCTATCCCTGATATTTAAAAAAATGATACAAGGATTTCACACAACAGGCTAGCTATTAGTCTCTCTATTGACAAGAGTTTAACCGCCCTTCCTTCATTATAACCAAAGTTATCGTGCCCTAAAGAATCAACAAATCAGCATGCTTATCTCTGCTTACCCTTGGCAGAAAATGCTCATCTTTGAACTCAATCAACCTAGTGAGCGTCTACACCAAGTTTGAACATTCTAGCTTACTTAGAAGGAGAGTTATTGTGTTCCAAATTTCCGTCCATTCAAATTGCTTCTATTTTTCATTTTCAATTCAAAATGGTGACCATCACGTGTCCGAAATCAAAATTCTGATCCGATAGATTTTTAGGCATTCTTTCAAGGATTCAGAAAATATAACTCCCGAGTCTGTAAGTAAAAAAGCAAAAAAGCCTTATTGATTTTTCACTTTTAAAGATGGTGGCACTTCCGGTTCGATCCACAAACTCCATATCTTGTGCACAAATCAGTAATTACTTGTCTAGTATAGAAAAAAAAATAGGTCATTCTGACCTATATTTCTTTGATTTTTTTGAAAAATTTGATCCTTAATTTCGTCAAGGGGAGATAATTTAGAAAATTTCTAATTATATTTTTGAAGTCACATCGGTAAGATCTACTTATATACTAAATTTCATGAAAATCGTACAACTATTAAAGAAGTTGTCAATTTGGACTAAACTTCCGGTTCGAAATCACAGCGACGAATTTTTGAAATTCGAAAATGTGAAACTGCAGATGAAAATGATTTTTTTTCAAGGTATTCAAAGAGAAAAGAATTAGTAAAATCGGTCAAAAAATAACAAAGTTACGGCTACGCATTTTCAGTTTTTTCGTTCGTAAAATTCGGTGATTTCGGATTCGTAAAACGTTTTAAAATATATTTAATCAACAGCCACCAACCATTTTGGGGGGGGGGGGGATAGGTAAAAGTTTCAGAAAGATCCTATGGTTAGATTCTGAGAAATCCGATTTGTGGATAAAACACAAAAAGAAAATAATAATAATAGGAATAATCTTAACAGAAACAATAAGCTTTCATATGTAATATGAAAGCTAAATAATCTTAACAGAAACAATAAGCTTTCATGTAAAACATATGAAAGCTTATTTAGAATAATCTTAACAGAAACAATAAGCTTTCATATGTAATACATATGAAAGCTTAATAGCTTTAACAAAAACAATAAGCTTTCATATGAAATATGAAAGTTTAATAATGTTAACAGAAACAATAAGCTTTCATATGTAATATGAAAGCTTAACTAGATCTGCTACTGTCCCTTGCAGAGATGAAAGCTTTCATATTCATCGTCACGTGTCATCGATTATATCAAGTATCTCAAATAAAAGGATAACTATCAAAATTGGTCAAAAACTCGCGAAGATACAAGTCTAAATATAGTATGAAACATTGCATAATCTGAAGACTAAAGTGATATAACTGATACTTGTGTTGCTGTAATCGAGATGACTTCCCACTTCAAAACTTTCAGAAAAATGAAATGAAAATGTTAAGAAAACATCGAAAAATAAAATAAGATAATTTTGAACAAAATTAAAACTTTTTTAATCAGGTTGAACTCAACTGTTTGAATATTTACGTTAAATGTGTAAATTTGGAAAATTATAAAGACATAATTATCAAAATCGGTCAAAAACTCACAAAGTTACAAATTTAAATGTAGTGAGAAACATTGCACCCGGGCAAAAAAATAATCTTTTCAACTAAAGGGAAATAACTGAAACATGTATAGCTGTAATCGGGCTTCCAAAATTAGAGATATGTTATATAATTATGGTTTCCAATATGTTTGGTTATAAGTAGGAAATCGTGACAACTTCTTAAGCATGTTTTAAACTATGCAGAAATTAAATAATTACTAGAACCAGAAAAATATTTATCCACTATAATAAATTAGCAACTAAGAGAAAATGAAATGAAATTGAATGGGGTTTAACGTCCTACTGTTCTGCTCCTAAAATGGGCTAATGAAGACGGGCATACGCCATAAAGAGTGCAATGGGGGAAATTTTACCCGGGCAGCGGCGTTACGGCCTAGGAGGATGTACAGTCGACTATACTCCTTGTCACGAAACAACCCCAGTTGACTCAATGACAGACGTTATGATACAGAGCGCACGTGCTAACCATTCAGCCACGCAACCTCCCTAAATTTGGCATATTGCTGACCTACAGCGAGAAACATTTCAACCCGGCGAAATTTTCTATTTTAACAGTTTAATTTGCCTTTAATTATCAACCGAATATTACAAAACTTTTTTAAAAAAGCTCCCCCTGACCAAATTAATCGTTCGCAATAAACGTTTGCCCCCTAAAATCGGTCAATTGCTGACTTTAAAGTGAGAAACATTACAGCTTGGCGAATTTTTTTGTTTGATCACTTCTACAGTTCCTTTGATTACCAACCGATTAATACAAAACTTTAAAAATAAAAGAGAAAGAGAGAGAAATGCGGCTTGACGACCATTCGACACAAACTAGGTCATTTCGGGACTAACATATGATTTTTAATTTTATTTAAAAACTTCCCTTGCGCATACGGGTCTTTAGCCGTGGGAGGAAACCAAAGGACACGGAGAAAACCCACGAGGTAGAACACCATACTCCATGTCACGTGCAACCTGGAAATCGAAACGACGCCCGTTGACTCAATGACAGGCGTTACGATACAGCGTGCACATGCTAACCATTCAGCCATTCAGCCTCCCTGAATTCGGAAAATTGCTGACTTATAGCAAGAAACATTTCAACCGGGCGAAATTTTCTGTTTTAACAGTTTAATGTGCACGGTACTTTAATTACCAACCGATTATTACAAAACGTGAAAATAAGCACCAACTGACCAGCTTAATCGTATGCAATAAACGTCTGGCCTGAAATGAAAGTTCTGCACCGCGAAAGTGAGGCAGAACGGAGGGCCCGACAAGGACATCTGTCTAGTCGTTCGGATGGGACGAAAAACCAAGGTCCTGTGTACACATTGGAGTGCACGTAAAATATCCCTAAGCAGTTGGAATTCGATACTGTTGAATAAGGTCTATACGATGACTAAATGTGCAGATTATAGTCACCCACACTGCATGTTTCGCTTAACAATGAAAGGGTTCCGTTTTCAATGTTCGATCCTTTTGTTCTTCTACTCCTGATATGTTGGACTGTTGATCGATGGTTTCATTTAAAAGACTATTGATAAGGCTCTTTGTAGAAGAAGTTCAAAAAAAATATCATGTTTACTTTTGAGAAAAAGACCTCTAAAAATGCTCCAAATCGTAAAAATATGACTTTTTGGATTTTCGATCTCTTTTTTTCGACTACCCCGGTCATTTAAAAAAAGGTTACAACTATTTCACACAACAGGCTAGCTATTATACTCTCGATTGACAAGAGTTTCATCGCCCTCCCTTCATTATAACCAAAGTTAACGTGCCCTAAAGAATCAACAAATCAGCTTGCTTATCTCTGCTTACCCTAGACAGAAAATGCTAATCTCTGAACTCAGTCATGACATTGACCTAGTGAACGTCTACACCAAGACTGAACATTCTAGCTCAATTAGCAGGAGAGTTATTGTGTTCCAAATTCTCGGCCCTTCAAATTGCTATTACTTTTCATATTCACTTCAAAATGGCGACCATCAGTTGACCTAAATCAAAATTCTACTCTGGACGTTTTTAGCCATTCCTTCAAGGATTCCGAAAAGATAACTCCCGTGTCTGTAAGTACAATATCGCAAAAGTTTTATTGGACTTTATGTTTCAAGATGGTGGCACTTCCGGTTCGATCGACAAACTCCATATTTTGTGTACAAATCAGTAATTACTTATCTAGTATCAAAGAAAAAATCAGGTCATTCTGACCTATATTTCGACGATTTTTTTGAAAAATTTGACCCTTAATTTCACCAAGGGGAGATAATTTAGAAGATTTCTGAAGACATCATTGAAGTCGCATTGGCAAGTTCTACTTACATTCCAAATTTTATGAAAATCGCACAACTATTAAAGAAGTTGTCAAATTGGTCTAAATCACAGTGACGAATTTACGAAATTCGAAAATGTGAAACTGCTGATGAAAATGATTTTTTTCAAGGTATTCAAAGAAAAAATATTTAGTAATATCGGTCAAAAAACAATAAAGTTACGACTATGCATTGTCCATTTTGTCGTTCGTAAATTTCGTTGATTTCGGATTCGTAAAACATTTTGAAAATATATTTAATGAACAGCCACCACCCATTTTTGGGGGGATAGGTAAAAGTTTCATAAAGATACTGTGGTTAGATTCTGAGAAATCCGATTTGTGGATAAAACACAAAAAAACTAACAATAATAATCTTAACAGAAACAATAAGCTTTCATATTAACAATAAGCTTTCATATGTAATATGAAAGCTTAAAAATGAGTAATGTACACATTTGTTATTGGCTAAAAACACCATTTAATACGCGTGCATATTGATTCATGCTCATTATTCTTTTTAAACGATACATAGTCAGAAGTCCTTTATCTAATCTTATCGATTGTCAATGGGGGGGGGGGGCTAGTGCCGCGCTTCGACCTCTAGCTGGCCGTTCACCTCTGGCTTGCGGCTGTGGTTTCGATCCCCGGTATGAGCGTATGTGGCATGGAGATTGTCAATGTTGTCTATAAAATATCTCGAGTGCTGTAGCTATATAGTCTAGTTTACCATGTAAAATGACTCTTAAATCTCCCTCTAATTGTCCTTAAGCGATAATCCTTGCAATTAAAAATATCTAAGGTTAGACTAGGATAGATAGTGGGTGAAATAAATTAAGCTAATTTATAAAGATAATTTTAATTTGTATTTGGGGAAAAAAATAGACACATTTCTCCATGGGTCTACCGGACTAGAGTCGCTCGTCAGCAAATCAGGCTGTCCGAATTTAGACAGAATATTGGACAAATTTTTGTTTAATTCACTAGAAAAGTTTAAGCAAGTTTCTGACTGGTCAATAGTCAGATTAACAACCAATTGCTAACTGGATTTGAATACGTTTCGTAATGGATGAAATAACCGTAAAAATGGATAATCGAGAGAGATGGGGTTTAACGTCCGCTCGACACAAACTTGGTTATTTCGGTACTAACATATGGTTCAATTTTAATTCAATAATTCGCTTGTGCGTAGGGGTCTTTAGCAGTGGGTGAAAACCGGAGGACCCGGGGAAAACCCACTCGGTTGGACAGGTGACCCCACACATTGTCATGTACAAGCCGGGATTCGAAAACACGCCACCAGACTCAAAGACAGACCTCACGATTTAACGCGGGCGTGTTAAACCACTAGACCTACCCCCATCCACAACCTCCACCCGGAGTGAGCATGTTATGTGAAATTTTCAGGACATTTGTCTATGATAGCGAGAACTGTCAGCTAATGCCCCTTTAATAAGTGTGTTAATGTTTACTGGAGAGAATACGAACAAGGTCTTTCACCTAGTTGAGGGTATAATGCACGCCGCACTGTGCTTAATGCCCCTGTCAGACCGGAGTGGTGACCCTACTGCGCTCTGAGACCGAATGGCGTTCTGGAAATACACACGATCGTCGGCAAACGTAAACAACGACCTGTGCGTTTATACAACATTCCCGCGGTGGGCTCGACACGGTCTCTCCGTGCTTATGGCGTTTCCATTGAGATCTATAAGCTTCGCAACGGCGGTCATCGCGAACACGCGTCGCCTAACCACACGTCTTATCTGGACTATACGTGCGTTTCCACAACGTGATCATGGCGACTATGTAATCTGGTTAGATTTTTTTTCGACATTTCAAGATGTCCTTTGAATCGCCTGTTTTCAAAGCAAGTCGTACATGAAAAGCATGGTCGCCATATGCGAGTAATGCAAGCTTGGTAACCGCGCCATGGTCTTATTAAGAACTCCATACACGGCCGACACGTGAAGGTTGTGGTGAAAACGCCATGAAGGCACCGTTGCTAATGTTACAATTTTCGCAGCGTCTTTGCCACGGATGTACTGCGTGTGTACTACGTTCATAAAGATGTCACCACGCTTATCTCGCGACCTTCGCGAACCACCATGTTCTCTCAGCTTTCCAGGTCATATGGCAGAACCTTGGTGTTTGCTTTGAACATACTCAAAGCCATCGCTGTGACTCAGCGATCATTGGCGACCATGGAGACCACAGCACGATATCTTGCGTTTTCACCACGCTTATGGTGATCTTGGCACGCTCTGAAACCATTTTTTGTCGTCGCCGTAGCAGAGCAGTAAGGACCTTTGCGACCCATCACGTTCTCACAGCTTTCCAGATCATATGAGTATGTTCAAAACAAACGTCGTGGCTCGGCGATCATTGGCGACCATGGAGACCACAGCACGATATCTAGCGTTTCCACCAAGCTTTTACCACGCTTATGGCGATCTTGACTCGCTCTGAGACCATTTTATGTCGCAGTAGAAGCGCAGAAATGATACAACCCCGGTCTGACGGAGGTATATCATAAGATGCAGTCAAGAATCCCAAAGCAATTCCTTTGATATAAATGCCCCTACATTGATTGACAGTAGAATAATACCCTTAAACCCCAAGCCGAATACAACTTATGAAATACTTTTATTTTAGATTGTTAGCTTATAATCACGATGTAATATTTTACAGGTTTGGTAAAAGAACTTGATATGCACAAGAAGGATTATGCAGGGAAATATCTCACATCTCACTCAACATACGTTCTTGTTCAAAAAGAACTTATAATGGGTGAAAATATGAAACTGTTGGAAGGAATAAAGTCTGTAGCTGTAGCCGATTATGATTATTTATACACCCCTTTATTAGAACAAATAGTTGAACTTTTTCCAGAATTTAAAGTGCACGTACAAGAAGTTGAGATTAAAAAACCCAGAAGACAATTAGCCAAGTCACCGAGTCCTGCAGGCCGATTTCCCAAAAGTAAAAAGGGTGGCAACAAAACTAAAACAAAACGATCATTAACTCCCAAAGAGTGATATAGAAATCAAATAGTGTTTTATCAGAAACAATGAACTATTAACTGCCTATGTTTTGCATATATCCCAGTTCAGTTTTCCTGGAAACAAAAATGATAACAATTGAGTTGTTTTTTGATCAAATTACATAATCCGCACTGATGGAACCCGGAAACAAGTGTTATGTGCGTTTGGAAATACTGCGCAAGATAAATGCATGTAGATTGTTTTCCGATTCTAAATCATATAATAATAATGACCTGAAATGCAACTGTAATAAAAGTTTAGAAGATATCAAATTAATATATAAATGAAGGCACTGGTATATATAACTGTTTATATAAAACATATGTTATGTTTCGACTTTGTTTTGTTTTTTTATTTGTTTCCTGTCTCTTTTATTCTTGAAGCAATGGGCTGAGAAACCCCCTCTTGGGTCTCATCAAACGCATCACTGTGAGGTGTAGAAATATGTATGCAATCTTAGTTTAAATGAACAAATGTAAGAGTAATATTAATTTATTATGTGCAGTTGACTTTTCTTTACCTATTTCATTTAGAATTGTATGACTTTAAGCTAAATGATAATAATTCTGCACGTGAAAAAGATATTGAGCTTATGGACCACGCGGATAATTTCTGGTAATTCACTATTGATAGACGGGATCGCGCGTATCACTTCATAAGTGTATTCATATCAAAGCCGTATATTGATATATAGGGCTCTGATTCATATACTATGAATTGTTTATATCGATAAATTCCCACTTGGTTAAGTAGATGTGATGCATGGCTAGTATCATTAGATTCTGTTCATAATCTATCGGAAATACAGTTTATGGGTCCCTGAATTGATTCCTAAAATATTTACAATTAAAGCTAGTCCATTACCAATTGGCTGAATTGCAGGCGTTACAGAAAAGCAACACACACTGTATAATTTTGTTGAATATCAAAGATGACTTACCATATACAAACTGGGTGATTTGATGATATATTTGGACTAAAAACATTATTCAAATTAATTAATCTATCGAAAATTTGTTTAAAATCCATCCCAAAACATTTTATTCGCTAGGAAATACCCAAAGATATAACAAATCTATTTTTAGAAACTACATATAGTTGTCTCGTAACTTGATTGAGTGAGGGCCTATTTTCAGAATGTATTCGTTACTTATTGTCCATTTACCATGCCGTTACACCTTTTTGATTGAAAATACCGATGTGTCTTTTCACCACCGACGACCGACGATTATTCTCAAAATACAAGATATTATTAACACAATCAGAATAGGGAATATTACATTCGTACGAACATCAAATCTTCAACTTTTATGATTAAATTTTCCATATAATATAAGACTGCTGATTCCTTCAATTGACCGCCGCCGACAGTCGATTATTTAATATACAATTTAGGATAGAGACTATTATATTTGCTAGAGTGGTTCATGCTCAAAATGTTTTATAACAGACACTATTTCGGGAATATTTTAACATAAGGGACCTTTCGCAAAGTTACGAAAACGAACACGTGTTCGTTTACGTTTTCGTGTCTTCTAATATGCGGTTTCGCTATCCGACGTACGAAAATAGCTAGATGGCGTTAATTTCATGATGGCGGCGCACATGTCTCTAGAAGAAGACCTCGCCCTTTTCGACTTAGATTTTGATGAATTTCTGCTGTATTCGCTATCAGAATCCACCAATACAACATATGACACTGAGTACAAAAAATTTGAACTAGAGAAATTTACTGATGCTCAATGTGCGAGTTATTTTCGCTTTTATAAGACATATTCGTCGTCTTGCCAATGCCCTGCAAATACCAGAGACTTTCATCTGCCCTAATCGATGTGTTGTCACCGGGATTGATGCGTTTTGTATGTTGTTACGGCGCCTGGCTTATCCAAACAGACTTGTTGACCTGGAGCCTTTTTTTTGGAAGACCCCAATCGACTCTTTCTATGGCCATCAAACTGGTTCTTAACCATATTTATGTCATTCATGGAAATAAACTGCATGAACTTGATCAACCATGGATTACAAATCGTCACCAAGACTATGCTGATGCTGTACACAACCATGGTCCCCCCCCCCCCCTAACCAATTGCTTTGCATTTATTGATGGTACTGTACGTCCATTGTGGAGACCAACGCGCCATCAAAGGGTAAGTTACAACAGACAAAAGAGAATACATGCTCTGAAATTTCAATCGATTGTAACCCCAGATGGCATCATTGCAAATATGTTTGCACCGATGGAAGGGAGGAGGCGTGACTGTGCTTTGCTAAGATTCAGTGGAGTAATAGAGCAGTTTGAGGAACTTCGATGGCAAGATGGTAATGGACTTCCATTTTCTGTCTATAGGGATCCAGCATACCCAGTACGAGACTATCTACTTTCCCCTTTTAAAGGAGCAAACCTTACTCCTCAGCAAGCATTATTTAACTTTATTTGCCTATTTGGATTTTAAAAAAAACCTGAAGGTACTCCTGCAGCCAGTAGCTATGTACTACTTGGTCGGTGCATTACTTACAAACTTTCACAACTGTCTTTATCATTCACAAACAAGAGATTATTTTTCAGTTATACCTCCACACCTGGAGGGATATTTAACTTAGTTTCAGTAAATACCAAAAAACAGTATTGAGATTAAAATTATGTTTATTAATATTAATACCTGGCTTGACAGGTATTACGATATTTTAAGTCTAATCTTGTCAATCAGCTGAGGCACTCCCTGATGTTATAAAATCGACCAAATAAAACTTCAACATATTTGAAATTAACTTTAAAAGTGTTAAACAGTTTAATAACACAACGCAGTTCTGTGGAATACAATTACTGTCGATTGCTGTGCGATGTTTGGACAAGGCCTTTCTAGCCTTTATCAGTTCTTGTACTACATAGAATTGTGTCCTGTGAATAAACTGTTACATGTAAATAGTTTTAAAGCTTTTATACATTTTTATATGGTTGTATTATCTATCATGATATTTGTCAAGTCATGTGCAGATTTTCCACTCAGTAATAAACGGTTATTTAATAAATTTGTGTCTTGTGTATTTCCAAATACATGTAAATGAGTTTGAAAACAATGTTTGATTTATGTGTCCTTAAATCGCTGCATCATCTGCAACATTAGCTGCATTGTATTTTCTCTTTCCCTTCCCTCCAATGCCAATCTTTCTCGCTGAAGCTGCAATTCTTCCTGACGAAGTTTGACTTCGGCCTCATGCTTTTCTCTCAGATAGTTAAAGATGAACTTGAGACCTCTCATATTTTATTATTATTATATCTGAAATGCCTCCATAAAACGTTCCTGAAAGTTTTAACGAAATCCAATTACTCGTTCTCACGATATGGACGGAAAACTAAAATTCTCACCTGAAGCGATAAGCCGAGTGGAACCTCTCGTGACCTTTAACCGATTGACGTCACAAGTGTGGAAGACGTAAACAAGGGAATCCCGGAGACAATGGCGGAAGCTGTTGACGGGACCAATATTAATGACAACAAAAGATCGTACAAGAGTTGTATTGCTTATGGCTATGATAATGCAAACTCAATAACGTTTCACTCAATTAAATTCCGTAAGTTATTTTAAAACGATAGGCTAGTTTTGTGGCGACAAATCGAGACGAATGGACATGATCTCCGAGGCGACACGTGTTTTGTTCGTCGCATTTTTTTTTTTTACATACGAGTACTAGACTACTACCCCTTTCAACCATTTAATTTTGGAAGCAACGGGACAATCGCCAGTCACTCGTGTATTATTAAATGTTCTTACTGTGGATTTTATTTGTGATTCGGTCGTAGAAACCCAAGCAAGCCACCCGAGATGGTATAGGCCTACTACGTAGACAAGGTACAACTACAAAAGTAGTACCGAGTCTGACTAAGACAAGAGACTCAGCAACGAGAGAAAATATTAGGGTGAGTCAAATTCTTTTTATATTGATATCTCTCCAATTTCTTTTGTAGAAAAGATATTTATGTAATTATATTAGGCTCTTTTGGTTTAGTTTGGTATCCAGCCCCGGGATTATAGGTACAAGCAGCGAGTAATAATTGAAGAGACTTCAACTTGTATTATAAAAAATGTTAAAAGAAAAAAAAATCTTTTCTTTTGCAGACCATTTTTAAATGCCAGTGAAGAGGAATAAAAATCCAGTCACCAGACACTATTGAAGACAATGTTATGACAGTGCTGATGAACATTTTGATTTTTCAGTATTCGAGGCCTTCATACAGATTCAGAAAGTAGGCCTATCCATAGTGATGATGCAAGGTACATAAAATACATAATTATAACCAGGGTTTTCCTGTGTGGTTTCCATCATCCATGTCAATGGTGCACGATGTAGGGCCTGTCTTGATTAGCCCAGGTTAGGTGCAGAAAAGTAGGACGTTAAACCCCATTTCAAGATACAATGTCTTGTAACTGTGTACAAATTGGTGTGCATGTTAAAGATCCCTTGACAGTTTGAGTTAAAAAAATAAGAATACATGTAGGTCATTGCGCCACTACCCGGGCAAAAGTTTCATAGTAGCTCTTTGCATGACATTTGGCTGTCTTCATTAGTCTGGATGGAGCAGGAAAATAGGGGGTAGAGAGAGAGAAATGGGATTTAACGTCCACTCGACACAAACTAGGTCATTTTGGGACTAACATATGGTTTCATTTTATTTCAATAATTCGCTTGCACGTAGGGGTCTTTAGCAGTGGGAGGAAACCGGAGTGCCCGGAGGAAACCCATGAGGTTGAGAAAGCGCCACTATCTCCATGCCACATACGCTCACACCAGGGCTCGAAACCACAGCCGAAAGCCATAGGTGATCGGCCAGCTAGAAGTCGAAGCGCGGCACTCTTAGACCACTAGGCCATCCCCCCAGGAAAATAGGACGTTAAACTCCATTTGATTTACAGTTTACGTACATTTCGATTTTCATTGCCAGTCATAGATTTATTTCATTCCCAGTGAAGGTCATAAATTATATTGTGGATTTTTGTGAGTCGTGACTTGACAATGATTCATTTTGTTCTCTTCTATAGCTAGATTAAACTTATAATATTTTAATGCATAACTGTCAAATTCATTTGCGGGAATAGTAGTGAAGAAAGAACATTTGCTGAGCCTCTGTTCAAAGTGCCACATTTGTGCAAGCCCATCATTGACATAAAAAAACATTTAGCTCAATATGGTACTAAGTAGTACATGCATGTGGTTGATTGATGTAGTTATCATGTAGGAATCTCACAGAAAAATTTAAAAAAAATTGTCTGAATACATATTGTGTTATTGCCACATAAATCCTACATGGCTTTTTCTTATACAAAGGCTCTCTGATAAATTTTTACCATTGGTACAATGTCAGCATTTTGTCTTCCCAACCAGCTCCAATAACTCCTGACAAACTGTTATTAAGCCATGTTCCATATTAATGTCTCCTGAAAATATAATTAATATACATATTATTATGTATAATATCCACTGCACAAATTCAGGAATAACACACACCTATGGCAAATGGTAATGCAAACCCATAAGGATAGGCACGTTGAAGTGTGTGATCAAATGTATATCTCCAAGATTTTCGATGCTAATTTTTTTTTTTAGAAACCGAACGTGGTTGATAAGTGTGTAAGATGCTTGGACATAGCTAGTTAGATCCTGGTGTTTGCCGAAAAAGTTCACCAGGTTTTTCCGGGGTGGTTTCCTCTTGTCAGTGATGCAGGATGGACGAAAAACTGACATTACACATTCACACGCGCGTAAAACATCCTATGGCAGTTTGAAATCGATATATACAAAAAGGCAGTAGCGCCGTTGTCAAGGCAAGATTTCCCTCATAGCATACTGTATGGTGTAAGTCCGTCTTCATTAGCCCAGTCGGAGCAGAACAGTAGGAAGTTAAACCCCATTCCATTTCTTATTTGTTAGTACAATAATCACAATATTATATCCCTCTGGACATGTTACAACTGATGTTTACCCAAAATAATAGAAATCAGATTTTTCCCAACCCAGCTACCACCTAATATAATTTGCCAAATTTTGACAATAATCATACAGGACTAAGCCTAAAAATAATTGACAATCGTATCCGATCTACAGAAATAAAATGAAATGGGGGTGTTTAATATCCTACTGTTCTGCTCCAAACTGGGCTAATGGACAACTAGACAGCTTCCATCCTGCATCACTGACAAGGGGGTACCACACTGGAAAATTTGAAATATAATTGTGTATTTGTGTGTTACACAAAATTTATTCATTAAACTAGGTATTTTATACATTGTTTAATTGTCTTTTCTAAATCCTCTTATTGTGGGCCTGTCTTTAGGCCTGAAATCTTTTCTTATTAATTAAACATTAATTAACACATCCAGACCATAATCAACTCTCGATAGCATCGCTAGCCTCTGATCTTTGGTGGATTATTATCCGATTTACTGATTATTAAATTGATAATCAAGACTATGCTTTTTTCCATATCGATTACAGTTATGGTGATCGAGGCCAGGCGAAAAGTTGCAATTGCTTAATTTTCGGTTGATAATGTATCTTTAATAATGTTTAGTGGGTCAACAACACAAATCAGGAAATTTTATGAATTTATAACCTAATATGGTACAATCTTATTTAAATAATTTTATTCGAAAAAAATGTGATTCAATTTCAAAAATGTTATTATAAAAAAAAATGTGATTTTTTTCCCAATCTGGCTAACTCCAAAGATAATAATAAAAAATATTTATTTTGGCAATAATGTCAAAAACAATTGATCTAAAAATATATAATATAATATAATTGTGTGTTATGCATACAATTTAACAATTAGGCAGATAATAATAAAAAATATTTACTTTGACAATAATGTCAATAATAAGAACCTAGGCCTAAGTAATAACTGATCTAAAAATATATAAATTATAATATAATAATTGTGTGTTATGCATACAATTTAACAATTAGGCCTAGATAGGTGTATTTGATAATTTTCTTTTATGAATTTGAAAAGAAATCCTTTGTCTTAGATATCATTTACTAGGCCTAGCTGTACTCAAAGAATAGATCGATACTAACTAGTAGTACGGTAGTACTCTAGCGGCCTACTAAATAATCTATTGTCACATTGTGTCTAAACTTTTTGGTTAATGATTGTTTTAAAAAATCGATATCTAAGTCAAAAGAACGTTTGAATTTCAGTTTGAATTTCAATTTGATATAAACACAATATTACTGATAGATAATTCAGGATGGTTAAAATATAAATTGTAATGTAGATAATAATAATACTAACCATTCATTGCCGTGGAATCCAGACGATCGTACTTCCGTGGTTGTTCAAGCCGTTGATACGGTCGTCTTTGTCCGACTCATACCAGTCTGCATAAGGCTCAAATTGATGTGGATTTACTCTGCCTTCGTCCTCATTGACACCTCTTTCGGAATCCTCAAACGACGATTATTTATATGACAAATTTAACTCGCCTAGAACTCCTTTTTAATTGATGCCCTATCCGAACGAACACATGTTGTCGCCATTTTGTTTACATTCGTCTCACACTTATGGCGTCATAACATATTTCAGGGAATTACCGGAGGTTGACTCGTACGCTGATTGGATTTCACCAGGCAGGTGCAAAGGGGGTTTTCCAATCTAAATATATCGATAACGGAATGACCTATTTTCGTCATTTTTTTATTTAGGGGTTTTAGAATTATTGCTATTTGTTTAAAGAAAAATAGTCTGGTCTCAAGTTTATCTTTAAGTATGTCATCTTTCTTTTGTTTTTTGCGGCGAGGGTTTCCAAACTTATTTTCTTCATCTGGAATGGAAATTAATAGGCATTACTTAGAAAATTATGATGTTCCATTGTTATTTTAAAGTTTAGAACAAATAGTAAGTTTTTAATTTTAGACAGGGATTTTGTCGAAAATAAAATGTAGAGTGTGGAATTAACCCAGCTTTGCCATTAGCCATCCAGGATGATATGAGAAAAATTTGCTCAAACAGCAACGTTTCTGTCTCCTCCTCATCGAAATCGAACTATCTTTCACATCCATGACAATGAGTATACAGGCGGACTTAGATTTTCATCTCATCCGAATCGACTAGCACCTTTCCTTTTCCCAGCGTTCAGTCTAGTGCCACTGACAAGGTGGAAACCAGACTGGAAAATATGGGGTACTATCTCGGCCAGCACTGGGTCACTGGGACCGAACTTGTGACTCCCTCTAGATACCTCACCACCAATTTCAAAATGAGAAATAGGTTATTGAAAATGAAACTCAAAATAATTTGGCTAGATGTCAATCACAAACCTTCATCACTTTTCAGAGATTCCATGGCTGCCTCACGGATAAATTTCCCCTGTTGTTCTTTTAATTTCTCTTTCTCCTTGTCTACTGTTTTCTTCTTTTCTGGATCACATTCCTTGCAGTCCTCTATCAATGCTGACAACTCAGTTAAAAGTCTCTCCCTTTCTTCAAACTCCTCCTCTGTTCCTGAACTTCAAATACAAATAAATAAATATCAAAAAATATATCTGTAAGCAAAAGCAGGCCTATTTTATTCAAAGAGCTGAATTACAATGAACAAAAGGCAGAGGCCTATATAAGTTCTTATGTTTTACAATACAATGTGGACATTTGTACAGGCAGTAGGTTACAAATATATATATACATTTTTTGGAGTGTATTTTTTAGTTTTAAACGTTAAAGTGTTTAAATCTCTTGTGTCTTTTATGTATTTTTGCACTATTTCGAATATATTACAACTGAAAGAGCGGGGTTGCCATATAATAAGATCAGGTCAGTTGCAACATTTTGTTTAAGGTGGTGTAGGTTATGTGGTGGGCTTCTGTCTATTCGACATAAAAAATAAATGAGGAATCAATAGACCCATAATCTAAAGATAATGAAAATGGCAAAAGGCCTACATACGCTTTAAGTGAGACTATCTCTTATTTTTTGAAAAGTATCAAAAGTCTTGTAGTTCTCTCTTTACACTGTCGTTCTGTGACTCTCTTGTTTCCAAAAAGGGCCTTGTTTACATTTTGACAAACAGTTTCCCATTTCAGAGCACCACCGCATCTAGAGCAGGATAAAAGTGAACAGTTTGTGATCCTTCATCAGTCATGATGAATAAGAAAAGAATAAGTGTTAAAATAATAAATAAACAAGAGAATTACTCAATTCTAGATCTAGAATCTAAGAAGCTTACAAGTTACACAGAGAGTGCATAGTGCAGCTTTTTCTGTAAATGAACCAATTGTATATAAATCAACTGAAATTCTATCAGACTAGAAATCAATAGGCTATGTAAAAGAATTATCGCGATAGGCCTACCAGAGATATTAGGCCTATTCAACTTCGATTGAACTTTTCACTCAATGAATTCCTCGGTTCACGTCTGCCATCACCAGGCAATGTTTTCAGTCGATTTTTTTTGGCATGTGTACAACGAATAAAGCAGAATATTGCATTCGAGCACATTCTACACACTCTGCACAATCAACAATATACACAAGGCCTCGAAAAATTGTGAAAAATTCAATATATGAGACAAGAAACATGTTCGTTTGCGTACCTACGTGGATTCAGCCACAAACGCGTAGCGATCTTCTTCGCTGGCGAACACTTGTGTACGGATTGACGTCATAAGAACACACGAATCGATGACGTTATCGTTTTCGTATTCGTTTTCGTACCGAGGCGAAAGTTCCCTATTATATGATAAGACTTACCATAAAAACTTCATTCATCAACAATGGGCCACGTTTGATTCTTGAGGATATAACCATTTGAATTTTTTTTTTAAATTTTATTGTCGAAATATATACATGTACAAACATATCAATGATACACTTTCATGTTCCATATTATAATATTTTAGTAATATAGTTTAGTAAACGTTACATTTTCCTGTTTCAAATCTGAAAAGAAATGTTACTTTGTGATGTTTCAATTATAGATAATATACAGTGAATATAAACTGAAAAGAGAGTTAACGAACTAAACATCTACCTATATAAGACCCAAGGAAAATTATCGTAATATTCACAATATGATACTAGACATTATATAAATTTGAGAAGATATATCTCTAATAGTTTCACCTGAACTGTAGGCAAGCCCTATATTATTAAGAACGTGTCCGCGAGAGGACCAATCAAAAGTTGAAAAGAAAAAAAGAATAAACCCTGGGGGTCAGTAATTTTCAATCATACTTAGTAGTTAGGGGGCTTGTTCAGGGACGCACGTGCGCGCATGCGTGTGCGTGCATGTGCGTACACGCGCGTGCACGTGACCTTGCACTGGATGACCTTTAGCACGTGCGTGACCCCTTGCACGTGCGTGACCCCCAGCACGTGGGATTGCACGTACGGAGGGAGGGAGCGGGAAAAGAGAGAGAGAGAGAGAGAGAGAGGAAGGAGAGAGAAAGAAGAAGAAGAAGGCAGGGGAAGGGGAAACAACTCTTTTACATTGATTAAGTTGGCCCTGAAAAGGGCCGTTGTTTGGCCGTGAAAAGGGCCGTTGTCCTAACAGGAGCACGTCGGCTGCTCCCACCGATTGGGCTACTTGGTGCATTTCACCGAATGCTTTGACCGCCTATGGTCGGTGTTCCCAATCTCTGTCCCGCACCAGAAACAGACTAGATAATCGGCATCGGGCCGATTACCCTTAAACATGGGGTAATACCCCCGACAAGTCGTACAAAATCTACGATCTGTTTGAGGTCGATTCCATTTTGCTTGTGACTTCTTTGGGCTTTGACACTCCTATTTATAGCTCGAGACGGGACGAGTCTTAGGTGTTGGGACGATACCATTTTCCAACCAATCAGAAAAGCATGACGTCACATGACGTCATATGACGTCACAAACAACAGACACATAATATGTTGCTTACAAAGCATTTTATTGAACATATTTACAAAGCATTTTATTCAACACAAAATTGAACTTGAACACAAAGGCATAGAACACAAATTTAATTGAACTTGAATTGAACAAAAAGCAAACATATTTACAGAGCAAAAAAGCATCGACATCGTTGTCCCTTCTTCTGGTCTTTTTGCAAGTCGGGAAAATGATCCCTAGCCCATTATCGTTCACACGATACACGTGCCCCACCACCGAAAGGGCGTGCGGGGAGGGAACGTGAAACCGATGACACAAATAATAGAAACAATAATGGCCGCAGACGACACTCCCGAGTCCCTGAATCCATCTCCGTAAACATCAGTGGGACACCCGTAGGAATCGAAGAAGGTAATGTGATCTGGTCCTTCGCACACAAACACGGTCCAGTGTCTACCGGGTTGGTCTTCGTCGTCCGTGTTGATGACGTAGGCTTTGGGGTACGTGGTCGGGCGCAGTATATCCAGATGATTACGAGCCCACACACCCCCGAACACGTTAAAGGGGAGGTGTTTTTCTAAAGCCCGTGTCAGTTGTCGATTGGAGAGAGCCTCACCAATCTGTGATGACTTGTCGATTGGCGTCGATTTCCAAGACATTGTCGTATTCGGCAAACAGAACATGACTGAGGTGATTGGTCGGGGCCGCACCGAACTTGAGTTCCAAAGACAGGTTACCCGCTGCTTTGGTCGTTGGTCAAATCGAAACAATACAAAGTGTACCCATTGATATAGTCGTTGAAAGGGAGGTCCAGGTCTTCTCGGGTGTTTAAGACGGCCATTCTTTTCATCAAATCCAGGTATGGTGCGATGGCTTGTCGTTCGGGAAAGTTGACGTCGTATTCGTCCACAGTTTCCCCGTTCTTGGTCAATTTGATGTTTTGCAATTGATTGTGTTCGAATTGTAGGGATTTCAGTTTTTTCTTCCGTCGTAGGCCGTGTTACGTACCATACCCACGATTAATCTCTTGGGCAGGCTTTCGTTGACAAACAGATTGTCTAGGACGTGACTGGCACGATTGTCGGGAATGACCATGTCGCGGACCACCACGCGCTTCAGGGGATACTTGGCGTTGGACGATTGAAGTTGCGCGGCCACCCGTGTGTAGGTACTGAGAGCCAGAGTTCTTGGTCACCTTTGTTTAAGAAAGAAGCTATGACAGTTCAACATATTTATTAAACAGAGTTAACTCCCCTGATGTGAGGGACTACATTAATAATAATATTATGAACAATATCTAACTACTGATATTGTAACATCCTTCTTTCTGTAAAGACGAAAATGAGTTGACTAAAAATGTCAATAATACTAGAGTGTTACTATTGTAGGAACATAAAACACATTCAAGGATAAGTAAATCTTTGAGGGGTTTTTACAGTTCGTCCTGAACGAGTCTTTATCACACCTGGACTTGGATTGAGATGAGCTGGAGAGAATGTTACATGCTTAGGTTGAGCTTGATGAGGTCCCTTTAAACATGACTTGGGTGTATCCTGCTTGATAGGGCTAAGGATGGTAGGTGTCTTTTCAGATGATTTAGACGTTGTTTTATTGAACTTGAATGGCGTTGGTCTACTTATGAACGGTCTTACAGAAGTTTGTTCACTAGCTAGTGATTCCTCATTTGCAACAGGTGAGCTAGTATCCGTTCTATGTGGAGATTCGTTAGTTTTGCGCAGATACCTCCTATTTCGCCGAAGAACAGTTCCATTTGTTTCAACTTCGTACGAGCGTTCATCCAACTGACGAAATACAGTTCCTTGTTGGTATTTCTTATTCTTGCTGACAAACGGCTTAATCCTTACCATGTCTCCTTCTTGTAGAACAGGGAGATCTTTGGCTCCTTTGTTATAGTAGAATTCTGATCTGGTTTGTTTATCTCTCAGAATAGGAATCAGTTGATCTTGGTTGTAGGAGGGATGTCTTAGTTGGAAGTAATGTTCTTGATCGACGATTTAATAGCTTCTGAGAAGGACTGAGATGCGTAGTTTGATCTGGAGTGTTTCTAAAATCGAGTAATGACAAATAAGGATCAGACTTGGCATCTACACCCTTCTTTAGGAGCAATTTAACTGTTTTAACAGCTGACCCAGCTTTCCCGTTACTTTGTGCATGACCAGGACTGCTGGTAATATGCTCAAAATCCCATGTTTCTGCAAACTGTCTAAAATTCATAGATGTATACTGAAGTCCGTTGTCGCTTATCACAGTCTCAGGAATACCATACCGAGCAAAATGAGATTTCAACTTTCTGATTACAGTTTCACTTGTTGTGTCATTCAGCTTATCTACTTCAAAAAAGTTGGAGAAGTAATCCACAACAAGTAGGTAATTATTTTCACCAATAGAAAATAAATCTGTTCCGACCTTCTGCCAAGGTCGAGACGGAAGATCGTTTGACATTAACGTTTCCTTTTGTTGACAACGACCATATTGCTGACAGATATCACAGGCAGATATCATATCTCTAATGTCACTGTTCATACACGGCCAGTATAATACAGAGTCTCGGGCTAGAGGTAGACAGGAATCAATACCCATATGAGATGAGTGGAGTCTTTGTTTCAATTCGGGTTTCATGGAATGAGGTACGATAACTCTATCGCCTTTAAATAACAAACCATCATGTACAGCGATTTCATCACGACGGTGAAAGTAAGGAGTCACTAGTGTATTCACACAACTTTTCTCATCTGGCCACCCTTTAAGGACAGTTTCCTTCAATACTTGTAATGTCTCATCTTTGGCTGTTTCACTTCGGATGCAGTCAAGACGCTTTTCAGATATAGGTACAGTAAGTATTGTGACATATTAACACTTTCAAATTCATCTTGAAAGTGTTAAGTCACGTTAACATCGTATTTTTGAAGTCGTAACATCATGGTTTGTAGACGTTTAGGAGCAGCATGTAAAGGTTTCTTGAGAATAGTTTCAAGAGGACGATGATCAGACAATACATTTACAGGTCGGCCATCAGTATATTGATGAAATTTCTCTACAGAGTAAACAATGGCTAACATCTCTTTCTCTATTTGGGCGTATCTAGATTCTGTTTCAGTGAGAGCTCTACTAGCATATGCCAAGGGTTTTGCATCTTGAAGGAGAGTACTACCTAGACCATGTTTACTTGCGTCGCATTGTACAGTTAGTTCTTTGGCAGTTAGTTCATAGTAAGAAAGGATTGGAGCTTCACAGACAGATTTCTGTATATCATCAAAAGCTTGTTGTTGTACAGACGACCAGTTCCAGGGAACATCTTTATGTAGTAGCTGGCGAATAGGTTGAAGTCTTTCGGATATCGAAGGTAAGAATTTTGCAAGATAATTAACAAATCCTTGTAGTCTTAAAACAGCTTCACGACACGTAGGGACAGGCATCTTCATGACAGCATTAATTTTAGCAGGATCGGGTTTGAGTCCTTCCGTTGTCACTAAATGACCCATAAAAGGAATTGAGTCAAGATTCATCTTGAGTTTGTCCAAAATTAGTCTTATTCCTACATTTCTGCATCTTTCTAACAGATTTGACATCACTTCGTAAAGATTGTGTCTTGCCGATTCCAGATTATCACCAATGCCAAACATCATGATATCATCAGCAATAGAATAAGTTTGTTTCAGTCCTTCCAGATTTTCTCGCAGTTTGCGATGGAATATTTCACTAGAGACACTTGCCCCATAGGGTAAGCGTAGAAATCTGTAACGAGAGTTTCCGGCCATAAACGTGGTCAGATAACTGCTTTCCTCATCTAACACACAATGCCAGTAGGCTGTTTTCAAATCAACAGATGCAAATATCCGAGCTTTAGAGAGTTCAGGTAGAATGTCTTCTAAGGTAGGCAATTGACATCTTTCACGTTTTAACGCTTTATTTAATGGTCGCGAATCCAGACATAATCTAATATCACCATTATTCTTCACAGCAGTTACAATATTATGTAACCAGTCCGTTGGTTCTGATACAGAAGTAATGATTTGAAGTTTTATAAGCCTCTCTAACTCAGTATCTAATTTCTCTGTCAGGGAAACTGGAGGACGGCTAATGGCACCAATATGGGGTTTAACAGATTTATCAACCTCCAGATGGACTAAACCTGGAAATCGTCCAGGTTCGTCACTAAATACATCAGAATAAAATTCAGTTAATTTCTGGAAATCAGACATACTGTTGACAGCATGGATATGTTGGAAATTATCATAATTGACAGTCACTAATTTCAACTGTTGAGAGACTTTAGATCCTAATATAGGTATAAATGGTTTGTCTACCACTACAAAATCGATCATGCCAGTCTTGCTAGTTTTAGGATTGTAGAGAGGTAGGGTACAGGTTCCTTCTGGAATAACTTCAGATTTATTCCACATAATTAGTCGTTTCTTAGTAGGTTTCAATTGAGCTCTTTGATCGAAAATGATTCTTTTCATTACAGACAGAACAAGTTTTACCCCATGCAGGGCATCTTGATTTAACCAGAACATGTCTATATCCACAAAAATTACATTCTTTTTTCATTGGTGGTCTGTTCAAAAATCTATGCTTAGATTGCTTACGTGAACCTTGTTGACTATAGGAGCGTTCGCGTGATCTGGCACTTGAGTTATTCCTAAACCGATGTCTTCCTCTCTGGTCATTGACAGAGTGTATTTCAGATTCATTCATGGATTCCATTTGGGCATTAGTTACTTCAGATGCACGACATGTTTCAATAGCTACATCGAGGGTAAGTTTTTTCTCATTAAGTAATTTCTTGCGAACATCATTATTTGTTATGCCTAGAACAATGCGATCACGAAGGAGGGAGTCATATAAGCATTCACAAAAACCACAGGTCTTAGACAGAGTCGTTATTGTCGTCAGGAAATTATTGAATGTTTGACCCGGTTTCTGAGTTGTGGAATTGAACTTATATCTCTCAAAAGTTTCGTTAATTTGTCCATGAATATAAGTTCTAAATTTTTCTGTAATATCTGGTGTAATCTTCATTTTCAAATGTAAAAGTGTTATAAACTTTCAAGGCATCCGAGCCTATGTAGGACAAAAATGTGGCTTTTCTAACAGCAGGAGGGCGATTACCGAGACCTGTAGCGACTTCATAATTTTCCAATTGTTGTACCCACAGTTTGAAATCATCAGAGGTTGCATTCATGGATACATCAAGATAACCAGGGGCTTTCACAGACGTGGTTTGTCTTTGTTGACGGGCCTCTTTTATAGGTTCCAGGTGGGCGACCACGTTCTTGAGTGTGTCGGACATCGTGTTTGACACCGCGGGGCGAAGCGTGTCCTGGGCGACTTTCTTCCAGTTCCATTTTTCACGACCACTGACGGCGCCGAGCACGCTTTGCACCACTTTGGGTAACACTTGGGCCACATTCTTTTTCACGCCAGCTTTACCGGCCGACCAGAAGGTCTTCCCGACCGATTTGACGGCATTCAATAACCCCGACCATCGACCGGCACCCTGTTGTCTCAGAATTCCTCCCCTGTACACCACCAGTTCCATTTTTCACGACCACTGACGGCGCCGAGCACGCTTTGCACCACTTTGGGTAACACTTGGGCCACATTCTTTTTCACGCCAGCTTTACCGGCCGACCAGAAGGTCTTCCCGACCGATTTGACGGCATTCAATAACCCCGACCATCGACCGGCACCCTGTTGTCTCAGAATTCCTCCCCTGTACACCACCAGACCATTGCCAGCCCCTCGCTGTATGAGCACTCCACCTTTGTACACTTGAATCATCATCGGCGGCGAAAATGAAGTTGGGTCACCACCTTACCGTCGAGAAATGGCACGGCTTTCCCCATTCCGTTCCTTATATAGAGACCAATGGAGCTTAGTCGACTGTACTTCAGAGGTAAGTAGTGAATCCTGGCGGAACGGTGATACAATCGTCGACTGGGAATCACGTCCAACAAGGTAGCCTTCACGTCGCCCACAGTCTATGTAAATCAGATCGTACTGGATTTAAAGATTTGGGGTGTGGTGGGCGTAGAAATACCGTAGACTTTGGCCATCTGCACCGGTCATATCGATTGACTGCAGGGCAACCAGCAGTTCGTTTCCAGTCCACTCCAACACACGGACACGATGGGTCCACACAGACGAAGTTCGATTTTCGGCAACACGTCAAACCAGAAAACACGTCAAACACGTCAAACCAGCTCGTTGTTCGTTATTCGCGAATACCGAACAACAATCCAGCTCCCTGTTCGTTATTCGCGAATACCGAACAACAAACTGGCTCGTTGTTCGGTATTCACGAATACCGAACAACGAACAACAAGCTAACTTCACGCCGCTCCAGTACCTTGGGTTACCTGTTACCTTCTCCAACCTTGAAAACCAAACATAACGAACACCGACCGGCCCTTTTACCTCACGCACCCTAGTGACAGTTCCATGTCGTGGTATCCCGACAACAAAGTCTCCACGTATCATACACATCTGGAACCGCCACTTCTCGTCGAATACCGGGAATGGGAAGTGGGTCTGTCCATGATCACGTAACCTGACCAATGGCAAAACATCGATCAACGAAACAACACGATCGGCTTACGCATTCATCCGAGCGACGAACCCGGAGTAAAGATATGCCGGGATCGCCATAGAATCGACCCGTCGAATTGTTTCAAAGGTGTAAAGGCTGATGAGATCGAAATGGAAACGCACATCAAGAGTGACGACTACGAGTCGCTGAGGCATATCCTGACTGTCCTGAACACTAGACTGAATGATTTGTGGACCCTACCTCCCATCTACAATCATTTGGCCAATAAACCCGTTCGTTTGGATCCCAATAACAAGGAAATGACCGACCACGAGAAGAAATAGCAGACCGAGTACGAAACTCGAGAGGTGATGCGCCAAGGGGCCGTATCAAGAGGCCCCTTCGTGTCTTTCAAGAGAGACAACACCAACGACAAAGTGTATCTGAAGATCAATCACGTGCAGACGCTTTTCTGGTTTGACGTGTTGCCGAAAATCGAACTTCGTCTGTGTGGACCCATCGTGTCCGTGTGTTGGAGTGGACTGGAAACGAACTGCTGGTTGCCCTGCAGTCAATCGATATGACCGGTGCAGATGACCAAAGTCTACGGTATTTCTACGCCCACCACACCCCAAATCTTTAAATCCAGTACGATCTGATTTACATAGACTGTGGGCGACGTGAAGGCTACCTTGTTGGACGTGATTCCCAGTCGACGATTGTATCACCGTTCCGCCAGGATTCACTACTTACCTCTGAAGTACAGTCGACTAAGCTCCATTGGTCTCTATATAAGGAACGGAATGGGGAAAGCCGTGCCATTTCTCGACGGTAAGGTGGTGACCCAACTTCATTTTCGCCGCCGATGATGATTCAAGTGTACAAAGGTGGAGTGCTCATACAGCGAGGGGCTGGCAATGGTCTGGTGGTGTACAGGGGAGGAATTCTGAGACAACAGGGTGCCGGTCGATGGTCGGGGTTATTGAATGCCGTCAAATCGGTCGGAAAGACCTTCTGGTCGGCCGGTAAAGCTGGCGTGAAAAAGAATGTGGCCCAAGTGTTACCCAAAGTGGTGCAAAGCGTGCTCGGCGCCGTCAGTGGTCGTGAAAAATGGAACTGGAAGAAAGTCGCCCAGGACACGCTTCGCCCCGCGGTGTCAAACACGATGTCCGACACACTCAAGAACGTGGTCGCCCACCTGGAACCTATAAAAGAGGCCCGTCAACAAAGACAAACCACGTCTGTGAAAGCCCCTGGTTATCTTGATGTATCCATGAATGCAACCTCTGATGATTTCAAACTGTGGGTACAACAATTGGAAAATTATGAAGTCGCTACAGGTCTCGGTAATCGCCCTCCTGCTGTTAGAAAAGCCACATTTTTGTCCTACATAGGCTCGGATGCCTTGAAAGTTTATAACACTTTTACATT
Source organism: Patella depressa (assembly GCA_948474765.1). Taxonomy (NCBI): domain Eukaryota; kingdom Metazoa; phylum Mollusca; class Gastropoda; family Patellidae; genus Patella; species Patella depressa. The sequence continues at coordinate 34,850,804 of OX419719.1, forward strand.
TGAAAATGAAGATTACACCAGATATTACAGAAAAATTTAGAACTTATATTCATGGACAAATTAACGAAACTTTTGAGAGATATAAGTTCAATTCCACAACTCAGAAACCGGGTCAAACATTCAATAATTTCCTGACGACAATAACGACTCTGTCTAAGACCTGTGGTTTTTGTGAATGCTTATATGACTCCCTCCTTCGTGATCGCATTGTTCTAGGCATAACAAATAATGATGTTCGCAAGAAATTACTTAATGAGAAAAAACTTACCCTCGATGTAGCTATTGAAACATGTCGTGCATCTGAAGTAACTAATGCCCAAATGGAATCCATGAATGAATCTGAAATACACTCTGTCAATGACCAGAGAGGAAGACATCGGTTTAGGAATAACTCAAGTGCCAGATCACGCGAACGCTCCTATAGTCAACAAGGTTCACGTAAGCAATCTAAGCATAGATTTTTGAACAGACCACCAATGAAAAAAGAATGTAATTTTTGTGGATATAGACATGTTCTGGTTAAATCAAGATGCCCTGCATGGGGTAAAACTTGTTCTGTCTGTAATGAAAAGAATCATTTTCGATCAAAATGTCCCAAAACCCAAGTAAATAAATGTGAAGAATCACCTGATGATGACAATCCCGATTACACTGGTATTCTATATATTAACTCTGTCGATGATAATGTGACGACAAACATATACACCCACATGGAAGTTTGTAATAATCCTGTAAAATTCCAAATTGATGTGGTGCGAGTGTGAATCTTCTACCATTAGAGCACACGTCTAGAGCTCAATTGAAACCTACTAAGAAACGACTAATTATGTGGAAGAAATCTGAAGTTATTCCAGAAGGAACCTGTACCCTACCTCTCTACAATCCTAAAACTAGCAAGACTGGCATGATCGATTTTGTAGTGGTAGACAAACCATTTATACCTATATTGGTCTTGATCGGGCTGTGTGACGATCGTGGGTTCCTTGATGGGAAAGATACCGTACTTGCAGATGTAAGGGTAAAGGGACACCACGTCGATGTAGCGCATGTCTTCCACCGACTCGTTCACCAACAGTTGGATGGCATTGTTTCTTCCACCGAAGAAAGCGTTGCGGGGCATCAGAGGTTCGGGGGCGTGCCATTGTTGATCATCCAAGCCTCGTAACAATTCATCCATCTCGGGATCATGGCGTCGTTCTTCCTCCATCTCACACTCCCACATGACGCGGATGGTCTGCATACCGTACTGCTCCTGGAGTCGACGGTGACGTTCTTGTGTCTTCTGGTACAAGTCCCTCATACTGCGAGATGGATCGTAGGGATGTTTATGCTAAAGGTCTTGGACAGGACCCGGGTAACATTTGGGACAACCGTGAAAGGCACACCCGTGAAACTCGTACACCGTACCCGTGGTCTTGTCCATACCATCTTAACTATAAGGGCCAACTCAGCATTCACTACCGTTGCGGGCGTGTCGAATGTTGGGTAGAGGGGTCTGGTTTCGGAAAGCTGCCATGGTCTGTCGGTGTTGTTCCCATTCCAACCATCGAAGGGCTTTATTGGACTGTTGTCGAGGCTGGAAGCGGTGCCAGTCCTTACCAGGTTTCGGCTCTTGCATCAGGGCTCGAGGAATGACGACGAGGTTGTCTTTCTTTAGGTAGTGCGTGCGTAACACGCGACTGCAGACGGAGGCCAGGGTCAAGCTTTTTTCGAAAGGATCGATTCCCGTGTCCATGAGAAATATCTCTCGAAACACGCCACAACATTGGCGGAGGACATCGACGACACTTTTACAGTAGGCCAGAATTTCTTGGCGAAAATCAAAGACATTGTGACTGTGCTGCTCGTACTACTCGTGAAATTTTTCTCGTTCCGATACACTCATGCCATCGGGATCGTAATCGGTCTCGGGAGGATAGGCGCCCACATATTCTTCGTTCTCCGCTTTGTTGAAGTGGTGAGGGAAATAACCTTTCTTGAGTTCTTGCAGGCCAAAGGTCTTGGGCATGTCCAGTAAAGCCATCGGTAGAAAGTTGAGGGAATCGATGAATTTTACCGTCCCGACAGTGATGGTCATCGCTTTACCACCATTCATAATGACGTCGGGTTGCGCCACGGAATGTTTGTGCAGCGTCTGTAAAATCGGTAGTCCGTCGTAACCTTTAAAGTTGTGAGCCACGGCAATCACGGGACTCGATTCGTGACTGTCATTTTTTCTACCATTTACCACCGTACCGTGAGCAGCGAGTTGTAAAAAACATTTTCCTACATCGTCCAGCGTGTCTTGGCCTTTAAACACAATTTCTCGTTGGTGATTCCAGTACATGTCGCAGTGCTCGCAGGGATCTTGGCTGTCGATGCAAAAGTGACAACAGGTTTGCAGGACACATAGGTTGGGAATGTGTTCACCCGTATCTTGCTGGCATTCAAAGTCAAAGAAGACGAAACGGGTCAACATTGATTTCTGTAGTTTGTCGATTTGGGTCTTTCGGTCTTCATTCATGTTGATGGGTGATTTCAGCGGTTGGATGTAACAAAACTGTTTCTCGGCCGTGTGCCACTCTCGGCAGATGGACCACTCGTATTCTCCGCATCGGTGTTCTTCCAAATTTCGCTTGGCTTTGATGACGTCCCATTCTTTTTGACATTTTTCACATTTCTTCCATCGATGACATATACTGCACTTGGCTCTGGAACGGGTAGCGAGGTGATTATCGAAACACTGGCTTCTCATAAACACGCGATGACAACGGTAACACGTCTTTGTGTTGGGATCGGGTGGACAGGGTGGACCCACTGTCTTACATCCATGACACATGAAGTGACATGAATGTTTCTCTGCAGCATTGTATCCTACCTGACAGGTCTTACAAAAATACGAGTTCTCCACAAAGGCGGGCATGGAGGTAATGACGTCATAATGTATGTCGTGTAAGTACAGGTTCAGATGTTTTGGTGTGCCTGTGACGTGCTTTGTTCCACGATAGATCGCCTTCCCAAAGATGGCCCGAGAGAAAACATTGAGCTGATATCCTTGCTTTCCCAAATACCTGGCGTACAGTTCCCAGGTTTCCATCCCCGTACAGGCTTGTCTGGCTCCACCGACGGCATCGATAAGGGCTTCCGTTTTCCTCGGCTGACACGAGTGGGGTCCTGCCCTCCTCTGTAGTCTGTTCCGTTCTCTTTCCCATTCAGGCGTGTCTTGTTTGTTGGCATAATGACGGGTGACGACAATAGCTCGCTGGAAACAAAGTTCGTCGGCATTCTTAATGGTGACGAGGCATTTCTTTTTCTTCAAATATTCGTCGAAATTTGCGCAGTGTCTCTTTTTCATGTTTGTTCCACCGCTACCTCGACCATCGGGAGGGGACACGTGGCAAATACTCATAGACATGCGTTGATCTAGTCTAAATTCTTCATTACTCTGTAATACGGCAGCCACTTTCTGTAACACGTCTTCGGCTTTTAACAAACGATGCTCACGGAAAGGTAACCAAATAGGTGTTTTGAGTCCTGGGTGACTGATGGCGATTCTAACGTAGTCACTTTCTCTGGTGTCCAAGGTTCGGCGAATTTCCTCGATGATGGCCTCAAAAGTGTCGTGTAATTGTTGTGGCACATCGTTGGCTGGAACGTGGGACCAATCTTCCAGAAAATCTATCTCCACACATAGTGATTCGGTTCCAAATAATCGGCTGTATCGTCTATCCACGAGTCGTAAAGAATAACTCATCTTGATTTGCTCGCTGATCCGTGACGTCATATCCTTCAAATGGACTCGTCCTTACGGTTTTAAAACGACACAACATCCGTCACTCTATCAGAATGAGAATGGATGCTTTGGTCGTACGCATCGAAGACAACCGCAGCACGGATACTCTCGTGTATCTCAGGGGTCACACGCTTGCCGTGATTACCCCTGACGATATCTTTGTCTTACCTGACGAGGTATTAAAAACACCTCCCAAGAAAAGACCTCCTCCTGAATTAGTGGAGGCTATTAGACGCAACCGACATAAAGTGCGTCGTACCCTAACATTCTAGTGCTCGCATTCGAGTGAGGACACCAACGGCCCTTTTCAGGGCCAACTTAATCAATGTAAAAGAGTTGTTTCCCCTTCCCCTGCCTTCTTCTTCTTTCTCTCTCTTTCCTCTCTCTCTCTCTTTTCCCGCGCGCGCCCCTTATTCTCTTCGTACGTGCAATCCCACGTGCAGGGGGTCACGCACGTGCAAGGGGTCACGCACGTGCTAAAGGTCATCCAGTGCAAGGTCACGTGCACTAGCATGTACGTACATGCACGCACGCGCATCCCTGAACAAGCCCACTAACTACTTACTTGGTCTATGGGGACCCCTTGGCGACAGAAGCCAGATGATGCAGAGAAAAAAAAATTAAATGACAACTTCCGGTATAGCTGGAAATTGTTGTTTTGGGTCAAAATTTGCCCTATTGTGCACATTTTTTTTGCCCAAATTTTAATACGTTCCTTCTCGAAATGTTGTAACTGTAAAATTTTGATATTCAGGTATGATAGGCCAAGTGGTCGACATAAAATCCTGCAGTCGTTTTTGAATAAATGTATCGTGTTGTCATTTTATGTATGTTGAACACCTCTGGCTTGCGGCTGTGGTTTCGATCCCTGGTGTGAGCTTATGTGACATGGAGATAGGGGCGCCTTCTCAACCTCGTGGGTTTCCCCCGGGCACTCCGGTTTCCTCCCACTGCTAAAGACCCCTATGCAAGCAAATTATTAAAATAAAATTGAAACCATGTTAGTCCCAAAATGACCTAGTTTGTGTCGAGTGGACGTTAAACCCCATTTCTTTCTTTCTCTCTCTCTCTCTCTCATGTATGTTGAAAACTTTGTCATCCTAAAACGCACGTAGCTGCTTCTTGGCGGGTCTGACCTAGTATTGCTGGGTGTGGTTATGAAGGGCATTCGACCAAACATGTGTCAGTAGAAACAAAATGACTGGCACTAAACCCAAGTGTGCTACAATATTCTGAAAATGTGTAAAAATCAGGATTTTCCATGCGATTTTCTTTTACTGATGACCGACGACTATTTTGTTTTGAAGAGTAGCAATGACCATCGATTATTAACATAAGTACTACATTTTGTTATTTGAGTGTTTGTCTTGCCCAATATGTTATTTTGGTTAAAAACCATATAGTTTTTGTAACAAAATTGGACTTTCACAATCATCATCGTATGGAAGGGGAGTGATTGGTGTACAATATTTGCAGAATCAGACAACTATTAATTATTCTATTCTCATTTGTATTCTGTAGTTAGTAACAGGAAAGTGTATAAATGTATAGGCTGGCATGGCCACCTTTTATATCAGCACAATCTAACCAAATCAGCGCTTTTTCACCAATGACCAACGATGTTTTGTTTTTTGAACATGCCTGTCAAATAGGATATTTTGGTCAAAAATCATAACATTTTCGTGACAAAATCAAACTTTCGCACTGACTAGATAGTTGAAGGGAAGGCATAAGTCAGGCATAATTTTGCAGTGATCAGACCACGGTTAGTAAGATCATGGACCGTATATAGATGAACAAGCAACGAGTCCCTTTGGTTGGATTCGCTGCCGCTCGGGTGAGACACGACGAGATTTCAATGTCAACATGTCAACGGTAAACCAAATGAAGTTGTGAGGGCCGCCGTAACACGTTTCTTTCCCGGCGTTTATGACTATACCGTTTGTACGCCAGACACTGTATATAAGTCAACGAGTCGCTTCAGGGGTCAAAGGTCAGCATCATGATACTGAATAGCAGCAGGTCACTTGAACAAAACAACAGAGTTCTATGTTGATTAAACGAATAAAAGGTTTAATAATAAATCAGAAATGTTAATAATAAGAGTTAAATAGAATAAAAAGATAAAAGTTACATTCACACTTCACATATTCTGTTTTGACAGTTCACGCTATCACTTGAAAGTTATTGTCTGTCCCATGCTAAATAATAAACGGATTTCTACGATTATGAACAAACTACTCTACTTAAGTTATTATAAACTTACCTATGTGTTTAAAATCACCTCCGGTTAAATAAAATTCATTGCACAATTAAACATCCCAACGGAAAAAAGAGGTTCTCTCTTGAAAATTCAATGTTTTTGCTTGCATTTTCGTCTGTGTTCATCACAACATTACACACAACACACGTGGTTATCATAAATTACCCCCTTCAACTGGAGACAATGACATTAATTTTAAACCATTTGATTGTCAGTCTACTAAATTTTATTTACCAATTATACGAATACTCGTAAATACATGTATAATTGCTTTTCACCCCGTAATTTCACCCGTGTATATTATATATATTGTATCCTACCTGACAGGTCTTACAAAAATACGAGTTCTCCACAAAGGCGGGCATGGAGGTAATGACGTCATAATGTATGTCGTGTAAGTACAGGTTCAGATGTTTTGGTGTGCCTGTGACGTGCTTTGTTCCACGATAGATCGCCTTCCCAAAGATGGCCCGAGAGAAAACATTGAGCTGATATCCTTGCTTTCCCAAATACCTGGCGTACAGTTCCCAGGTTTCCATCCCCGTACAGGCTTGTCTGGCTCCACCGACGGCATCGATAAGGGCTTCCGTTTTCCTCGTCTGACACGAGTGGGGTCCTGCCCTCCTCTGTAGTCTGTTCCGTTCTCTTTCCCATTCAGGCGTGTCTTGTTTGTTGGCATAATGACGGGCGACGACAATAGCTCGCTGGAAACAAAGTTCGTCGGCATTCTTAATGGTGACGAGGCATTTCTTTTTCTTCAAATATTCGTCGAAATTTGCGCAGTGTCTCTTTTTCATGTTTGTTCCACCGCTACCTCGACCATCGGGAGGGGACACGTAGCAAATACTCATAGTCTAAATTCTTCATTACTCTGTAATACGGCAGCCACTTTCTGTAACACGTCTTCGGCTTTTAACAAACGATGCTCACGGAAGGGTAACCAAATAGGTGTTTTGAGTCCTGGGTGACTGATGGCGATTCTAACGTAGTCACTTTCTCTGGTGTCCAAGGTTCGGCGAATTTCCTCGATGATGGCCTCAAAAGTGTCGTGTAATTGTTGTGGCACATCGTTGGCTGGAACGTGGGACCAATCTTCCAGAAAATCTATCTCCACACATAGTGATTCGGTTCCAAATAATCGGCTGTATCGTCTATCCACGAGTCGTAAAGAATAACTCATCTTGATTTGCTCGCTGATCCGTGACGTCATATCCTTCAAATGGACTCGTCCTTACGGTTTTAAAACGACACAACATCCGTCACTCTATCAGAATGAGAATGGATGCTTTGGTCGTACGCATCGAAGACAACCGCAGCACGGATACTCTCGTGTATCTCAGGGGTCACACGCTTGCCGTGATTACCCCTGACGATATCTTTGTCTTACCTGACGAGGTATTAAAAACACCTCCCAAGAAAAGACCTCCTCCTGAATTAGTGGAGGCCATTAGACGCAACCGACATAAAGTGCGTCGTACCCTAACATTCTAGTGCTCGCATTCGAGTGAGGACACCAACGGCCCTTTTCAGGGCCAACTTAATCAATGTAAAAGAGTTGTTTCCCCTTCCCCTGCCTTCTTCTTCTTTCTCTCTCTTTCCTCTCTCTCTCTCTTTTCCCGCGCGCGCCCCTTATTCTCTTCGTACGTGCAATCCCACGTGCAGGGGGTCACGCACGTGCAAGGGGTCACGCACGTGCTAAAGGTCATCCAGTGCAAGGTCACGTGCACTAGCATGTACGTACATGCACGCACGCGCATCCCTGAACAAGCCCACTAACTACTTACTTGGTCTATGGGGAACCCTTGGCGACAGAAGCCAGATGATGCAGAGAAAAAAAAATTAAATGACAACTTCCGGTATAGCTGGAAATTGTTGTTTTGGGTCAAAATTTGCCCTATTGTGCACATTTTTTTTGCCCAAATTTTAATACGTTCCTTCTCGAAATGTTGTAACTGTAAAATTTTGATATTCAGGTATGATAGGCCAAGTGGTCGACATAAAATCCTGCAGTCGTTTTTGAATAAATGTATCGTGTTGTCATTTTATGTATGTTGAACACCTCTGGCTTGCGGCTGTGGTTTCGATCCCTGGTGTGAGCTTATGTGACATGGAGATAGGGGCGCCTTCTCAACCTCGTGGGTTTCCCCCGGGCACTCCGGTTTCCTCCCACTGCTAAAGACCCCTATGCAAGCGAATTATTAAAATAAAATTGAAACCATGTTAGTCCCAAAATGACCTAGTTTGTGTCGAGTGGACGTTAAACCCCATTTCTTTCTTTCTCTCTCTCTCTCTCATGTATGTTGAAAACTTTGTCATCCTAAAACGCACGTAGCTGCTTCTTGGCGGGTCTGACCTAGTATTGCTGGGTGTGGTTATGAAGGGCATTCGACCAAACATGTGTCAGTAGAAACAAAATGACTGGCACTAAACCCAAGTGTGCTACAATATTCTGAAAATGTGTAAAAATCAGGATTTTCCATGCGATTTTCTTTTACTGATGACCGACGACTATTTTGTTTTGAAGAGTAGCAATGACCATCGATTATTAACATAAGTACTACATTTTGTTATTTGAGTGTTTGTCTTGCCCAATATGTTATTTTGGTTAAAAACCATATAGTTTTTGTAACAAAATTGGACTTTCACAATCATCATCGTATGGAAGGGGAGTGATTGGTGTACAATATTTGCAGAATCAGACAACTATTAATTATTCTATTCTCATTTGTATTCTGTAGTTAGTAACAGGAAAGTGTATAAATGTATAGGCTGGCATGGCCACCTTTTATATCAGCACAATCTAACCAAATCAGCGCTTTTTCACCAATGACCAACGATGTTTTGTTTTTTGAACATGCCTGTCAAATAGGATATTTTGGTCAAAAATCATAACATTTTCGTGACAAAATCAAACTTTCGCACTGACTAGATAGTTGAAGGGAAGGCATAAGTCAGGCATAATTTTGCAGTGATCAGACCACGGTTAGTAAGATCATGGACCGTATATAGATGAACAAGCAACGAGTCCCTTTGGTTGGATTCGCTGCCGCTCGGGTGAGACACGACGAGATTTCAATGTCAACATGTCAACGGTAAACCAAATGAAGTTGTGAGGGCCGCCGTAACACGTTTCTTTTCCGGCGTTTATGACTATACCGTTTGTACGCCAGACACTGTATATAAGTCAACGAGTCGCTTCAGGGGTCAAAGGTCAGCATCATGATACTGAATAGCAGCAGGTCACTTGAACAAAACAACAGAGTTCTATGTTGATTAAACGAATAAAAGGTTTAATAATAAATCAGAAATGTTAATAATAAGAGTTAAATAGAATAAAAAGATAAAAGTTACATTCACACTTCACATATTCTGTTTTGACAGTTCACGCTATCACTTGAAAGTTATTGTCTGTCCCATGCTAAATAATAAACGGATTTCTACGATTATGAACAAACTACTCTACTTAAGTTATTATAAACTTACCTATGTGTTTAAAATCACCTCCGGTTAAATAAAATTCATTGCACAATTAAACATCCCAACGGAAAAAAGAGGTTCTCTCTTGAAAATTCAATGTTTTTGCTTGCATTTTCGTCTGTGTTCATCACAACATTACACACAACACACGTGGTTATCATAAATTACCCCCTTCAACTGGAGACAATGACATTAATTTTAAACCATTTGATTGTCAGTCTACTAAATTTTATTTACCAATTATACGAATACTCGTAAATACATGTATAATTGCTTTTCACCCCGTAATTTCACCCGTGTATATTATATATATTTTTATAAAACACATTACAGCCCCGTCAATCATAATTTTAATTGATCATATTTCGTATGAAAAAGACCACCGCTTCTCAATAATTTCCATATTTTATTCACGTTCCGACTGTTCATATCATTAATGTTCCTGATTAAATTACTTGTTTTTGTTCATTCGACAGATACTGAAATCGAAACATTCTTGATAAGAACAGTTCGGGATGTCTAAACATCGTTTATCGTCTTTATAAAAAAAATGTATTAAAAACAAAAAATCACGTAAGATTGTGTGTATTATTTGGTTTTGTGTGTTAATTATGCAGACCGCGGGGAAAATTCGTGCAAGTTTCGCGGCACTAAATTTAACCATCTGTGTAGCATACAATAACTCATATGGTACCTTTTACGACAATATAATTCAAAGCGTTGATTAGATGGGACATGATCGCGATCTACGAAATGCCATCGGAAAATTCCATTCTCCGTGGATTTCAAAATCTTATGGATAAACAGCCTTGTGAATTTCGCGATTATAAAATTCTGAACACACCAGAAATGATATTTAAAGAGAAATAGAAAGATATGGTACTATCTACCGATATTTAAACCGATGCGCGGTATGATTTGGTGATAATAATTATTGGTATTTATCTATAAAAAAACGTTATATACCTATTCAATGATTCAATGGCCTCGGCTATTAATTTTGCCGAGGCAAATGTAAAATACATCGGAATTTAGGCCTACCTCGTCCACAGCAGATTGCCGAGCTTAATTGGCAGGATTGCTTAAGTTCATCATCAGGAAATATTAAAAATATTCAACGGTGATATTCAAGGCCAGTAAAACAAATGTAATTCAAAAGAAAAAAATTACCCCAGAACTCTCTAACCAAATAATTAATACAAGGCGCAAACAAAATATTGGACTATGGGCGTATTTATGTTTGTAAACGCTCAAACTCATTACTGGGTCTCAGAGCAAAAGCTTATTCATACATGTCGCGTTCGATTATTTGCTCCGTGCTTACTCGGCCACTATCCTCGAGTACGTTTCGACGTGCGCAGTGGGAATGGGTAATCAAACGGCGCGGCACTTTCTTCGGATATAAAAATGGAAGGTGAACGCCACCAAACAATTAATTGTGCTCGATGTTCTGATAAATAACAACGAGCAGACAATAATCCATCAACAAACTTTAGACTTTTTCATTGGTATCTCATTGGAATTATTAAATCCAGAGAAGCGAAATAAAGCCCATATTATGCAGAACATACTTTAAATCACATTTTCGTTCAACCAATGTAACCTTTGGTTAGCTTTGTTAACGAGCTCCATAGCTTACAATAATTGTTGTTAGAAGGGCAAGGTTATGATCGCATAGAGACCTGTGTTAAACCTGGTAGCGAATGAAGCGTGATATAAATGATTGTAATTCTGATACCTGCTCAACATGATCGTTGTTATTGCACGGAAACCCCATCCAACTTCTCTATATGATTTCTACTAAAACTAGCGTAAACCAGCAAAAGTGTGCAACAACACTGCAAATGTCTATTTATTGCACAGTTACGCCCCAGTGAGTTTAGCAGAGGTAAAACAATCTGCGAAAAGAACAAAGGAAGATCTCCTGTCCGTGTTACAATTGCCCATTACCCCACAAACGTGAAGAAATTTATTACGGTTTTGCTAAATATTGTAAATTTCCCGGATTGGAATAATCGGAGGTATATGGAAGGCTGTCATATTCGAATTATGGCGCCCAAGATGAACGACTATCGAATATCATACATAAAAACCCCAGAAAGGTCACTCGGTCGTACTTCAGGCTGTAGGCTATGTGATCATCAACACAAAATATGAACTGTCGTAAAATAGCCTTGCTTTGACCCCCCCATTCCGATAAGTAGAGTAGTTTGTTCATAATCGTAGAAATCCGTTTATTATTTACCATGGGACAGACAATAGTCACACAGCAGACTCGGCAATTGAGTCTAATTTCACATAAAGTTCACCATATTAAACAAAGTTCACTATTCACGATAGGTAGATAAAGAGTTCACTAACACATTACACTTAATTACATACAGTGTCTCGGTAAATATTATTTTTTTCTTGATAACGGGTCATAGTTTCCCCAAATCAATGTTCGAGAAGACGGCTTCACACGTATTCACATTCACGCCATTTTCACTGTGTTGGAACTGGAATGGTATGTTTAACGTCCGCTTCCACTAATGTGATATCGCAGACTAGAAATAGGAGAGCCGAAGCTGCTACCTGTTGTTAGAATATGATTTTGCAATCTTTCCATTTTCGGCCATAAGCCATGGATTAGGTTTAGTGGGAAGATCTTCCCTTTATTTACTAATAAAGACTTATTATCTGGATTGGTAGATGTCTTCTTTCTGGGTATAGTCTTTAGGTGCCAGACCCGTCTTATCATGGTCTCCCCTTACCCAACTAACCCGTTCTGTATACTCTGTTTGGAATTTTGTGTTTAGGTGCCAAGCCCGTCTTATCGTGACTTCCCCTTACTCCACAATCCCATTAAGCGGAATAGTGTTTAGATGCCGAGTCCGTCTGGTCGTGACCCTCCCTTACTCCACTATCCTGCTAGTTTGGTAAATATCCCATATGTAGTTTAGTGTTTAGATACCGAGCCCGTTTAAACGTGACTCCCTCTTACTTCACTATTCTACTTAATCCAACTGTGTTCATTAAATCGTTGATTAGTTCGAAGATTTGCATTTTGACTTCTGGTCTCGGAAAGAGTAGGTTCTTAGTGTTGAGTGGTATTTTGTTGGCCTCCAGCAATTCCAATAATTCCCTTCTCTCCGCCTTGTATACTTCGCAGTTTACCAGGACATGGTTGGTGGTACATTCTTCTCCGCACTCACAGACGATGACTTGATAGTTGTGGTCTCGCAGCCGCTCTTTCACCCTTAGTTTCGATATAAGTTTGCATATATCTCTTCTAGGGTGATTGAACGCTGTCTTTGTGTAGATCTTGTCATCCAGCCGGAATCTGTACGTGTCAAGTTCAACGAGTTTTATTTCCCAGTTTGAATTGACCTGTCTTCTGATCATACTGTAGATTTCCGAAGTGCTGTAGTCTATGGTGCGGAATGGTGCTGTGTCCTTGAGACCTTCGTTGGCGAGTCGATCTGCCTCCTCGTTTCCTCTAATGTTCACATGTGATGGAATCCACACGAGCTCTAGTTTACTTCCCTTATCTAGGACCCTCTGGTACAGCTGTCTGATTTCCAGTATGACTTCTGGTCTTGAGTCCGAGTTGTCATTCTGGATTGAAATCAGACTGCTCAGGGAGTCGCTTGGATTGACAAACTTGCCCGTCTTTTGATGGGAGATCCATGATATAGCATCACGGATGGCCACGATCTCTGCAGTGTACACCGAACAGTTATTGGGCAGTTTCCTGCTTATTCCCTGTTCCCCGTTTGGCAGGTATATTCCAAACGAGCTGGTGCCCCTTTCAGGATTGCGTGAGCCGTCCGTGTAAACATGTTCCCAGTCATCAGACGGCCAGTTGTCCTCCATGTGTGTTGGGGATAGTGCCCGTGAAGCAATTGGGTTGTTTTTCTTATCGGTTGTTTGTAGTAGGTCTAGATTCACTCGAGGTATCGGGAGTGTCCAAGGGGCGACAACCGGTGGGTCGTGTTCATTTATCACGAGCTCCTCCAATCGTAGTTCCCTGACTGTTTCTCTGATACCCTATCCGAAGCTTTTTCTTTTTGGGATCCTTTACATATCTTGTCTTCTTTAGGCTGACGAAGGTTGGTGATCTATCGCCTAATTGCGATATCTTAGCCCAGTATCTCGTCGCTAGTTCTTTTCTTCTTAGGGATAGGGGCAACTCTCCGGCTTCCTGTAGTAATGCTTCTCTCTTAGTCCCAAGCCCTACGCCAATCGCAATACACAGAGCTTTGTATTGGATTGTATCAAGCTTGCTTAAGAGTGTTGGCGTGCAATTCATGAAGGCCAAAGAGCCGTAGTCTAATACAGAGCGTATAAGAGCACGATACACCATCATTAGTGTTACTCTGTTGGCTCCCCACGAGCTGCCCGTTATTTTTCTCATTAAGTTAAGGATTTTAGAGCATTTATCTACAGTCCAGTCGATGTGCGGTTTCCAGGTCAGCCTTCGATCAAAGATTACGCCAAGGAACTTGGTTTGGTCTTTGAATTCGATGGTTTTCCCGTTCATACACAGAGTCATTCTATTTATCCCACTATCCCTGCTCACAAGCATGCCGATCGTTTTCTTCTCTGAGACCTTAAATCCCCAGTCGTTTGCCCATGCCATGAACTTATCTAAGGCCTTCTGCATGTTCGTTTGTAGTTCGCAGAATCTCTTCCCTTTCCTCCATATTGTGCTGTCGTCAGCAAATTTCGCTAACTCAGTTCTGGCGTCGAGGTAGGACGATTTCTGTATGTCGTTGATCATTATATTGAAGAGAGTGGGACTGATGACCGACCCCTGAGGCGTGCCATTTTCTAATGTTTGCTCGGCACTCAGGAATTTGCCAACATTCACCTGTATTCTTCTATCACTCAGAAAGCTTTTGATCCACCGAAACATTATGCCCGTTATACCGATACGTCCTAGCTTGAAGAGCAACCCGTCCAACTAAACTAAATCGAAAGCCTTGGTAAGATCCACGAACACGGCACACAACAGGTTCCCGGAAAGGAGTGCCTGAGACATGACTTGCTGTAGTCGTACCAAGTGGTCCATTGTTGATCGTCCCTTTCTGAACCCGCTTTGATTTTCGTCGATCAGTCGGTTACTCTCCAGATAGAATTGTAGTCGGGTGTTAACCATTGTCTCCAAGGTTTTGCATAGTGTGGATGTCAAGCTTACTGGACGATAGGATTCTGCCTTTGTTCTCTCTTTTCCTGGTTTCAGTAGAGGGATGACGTTGGCTTTCCGCCATTCTTTAGGTACCTCTCCTGTCAGCCAGGAAGTGTTGAAGAAGTTGAGTAGTATCGTTTTGGCATTCTCAGGTAGATGTTTCAGCATTGAGTACTTTACTTCGTCCTCGCCGGCCGCGCTGTCCTTCTTGAGGGAAAGAGCTTTATTTAACTCTTCCTCAGAGAAGGGCAGGTTGATTGGTTCAGCATCCGCATTAGACTCAATTACTAATGAAGAATGCTGTGAGTAGAAGATTTCCTTTCTCTTTTGGAACTCTGGTGATTGGTTTTCGTCCCTGCTGGCGTCTGCGAATGCTTTTGCCAATAGGTCTGTCTGCCTTTTCATTGCCGTTGGTAACGTACTCATCTCCATTTTCAAGGTTTGGTATGTTGAATGATCTGCGCTTCCCGTTCATTGCGTTTAGTTTCTTCCAGACGACACCTGTTTGCGTGTTTTTGTTCAACGCATTACAGAATGTCATCCAGTGCCCACTTTGCGCCTTCTTGATGGTGTCTCTTGCGGCGTACTTCAACTTCAGGTAGTTTTGGTGGTTGACTTCGTTGTGGTTGCGTTTCCGAAGGCGAAGTGCCTTCTTTCTTTGGTCAACTGCCTTCTGACATTCTGGGGACCACCAAGGTTTTCTAACCCTTGGTATCTTGCCAGACGTCTTGGGAATCGAGTCGTTTGCTGCACCTATGATAGCACTCGTAATGTTGGCAGAGTACACGTCGATGTTGGTATCAATGATGTCTTCTTCCTTCCAATCGAGGCAGCCTACACGGAAGTTGGACC
Organism: Patella depressa; assembly: GCA_948474765.1. NCBI lineage: Eukaryota > Metazoa > Mollusca > Gastropoda > Patellidae > Patella > Patella depressa. Next base: position 34,866,338 of record OX419719.1, read on the forward strand.
AATCGGCTTCTTTCATTTTCCAATTGGGTCTTCCGTTATAGACTTCCCTGATTGTTTCGGCTTGGATGCAGAATTCTATCACCAGATGGTCACCGCCTAGTGTTTCGTCTTCGTGTACTTGCCAGTCGCAGCGGTTTGCCAGACCCAGCGTACATAATGTAAGATCCAGGTGTGAAGGTGGGGCATTTCCTCCTACAAATGTTGGGTTCTCATCATTCAGTACGCATAGGTCGTTCCCTTCTATAATTGAGCATAGGCTAGTCCCCCTGCAGTCATTCCTCGGTGACCCCCACAGGGCGTGCTTAGCGTTAAAATCACCGCAAAGCACAGATTCGCCCCGTGGAAGCTTGTCGATAAGTGAATGTTATCACGGACGTAGATGGCAAGACCGCCACCATTAGTCGTGCTGCCCGGCCTGTCCCTTCTCTGACAAGCGTAACCGGGTAGGAGGATGTCGTTCTTAGTTGATATAAGTTTGGTTTCCTGGAGGCATATTACATCTTTGGGGTTGCGGGTGATGTATTTTCTCAGCTCAGCACATCTGGGGGCCAGTCCGTTAACGTTAAGTTGTAGAAACTTTACCTGGCAAGCCATGATGACTGTCCGGATTGATGCCTCTCAATTTGTGTCTTCTATTGATCTACTGGTGTCTCGCTTTCCATAGAAGGTACCTCATTGTTGTTCGCCTTTGGTGTTAACACCGGCAAGCAACTGGGCATATCGCCAGTGCTGTAGTGGCGAACATGAGATATCCTCCTACGTAGAGCGAGATTTACCTCTTGATCTTTCTTTTCAGCTTCCTCGTCGCCATCTCTAGCTCTTTTCTTGACTGTGTTGATGGAGTTGATTAGAGCGTCTGCATTGACCATATACGTTCTTAGTTTCCCTAGGAGGCTTGCCATCTTTGTTGTTTGGTCCTCATTTGACACTGCTACCTTCAGGAATTCAATCATAAAACTCATGAAACCACTCTCCGTTTTGAATTTCGGAATGAAGTGAGTTTCATTAGCCTTCGTTTTCTGTTCCTCCTTTTTCTTTGGGTTGGTCATCTTCTTTGGTAGTGGTTCTGAGTGGGGAGCCTTGGGTGGTTCTTCCGGCGCCGATGTCGATGGAATTGGCTCCGTAGTTGGTTTATTAACCGGAGCCGTCTTCCTGACTTCTTTTGTCACCCGCTCTTTCTTTTTAAGAATCAGTGCCGCCTCACTGAAGCTCACTTTCTCCTTACCCTGTATCTTTAGGGTAGCCCTGGTGCTCTGTATCTTCGGGCAATCGGGGGAGTTCGCTGCGTGTCCGCCCTTGCAGTTCGAGCATTTTGTATGAATGCCCGCCCCGCACTCGGCCACCGCGTGACTCCCACCGCACTTGGCACACACAGTCTTTCCCTTACAGTACTTGACTGTGTGGCCAAGGTTTTGGCAATTGGAACATTGCCTTACCCTGTTTATGTATGCGTGGGTCCTTCGGGATAGGTATACTATTTTTACCATCTCAGGTGCCTTGTTGTTAAAGGTCAGGGCGACGCTTCCCTGGCCTTTACCTTCGGCGATCTTGAAACGGTATACCTCCGCGACCGCATACCCTCTGTCTCTTAGGTCTTCCAGGATCTCTTCTCCGTCATACTCGGAGGGAATCCCGTGTACCACCACCTTTTCGGTTGACAAGGTTGACGGCTGGGATACCCTCACTTCTATGCCGAGAAGGGATACCTGGTTCACCGCCCTGTCCATGTCCTTCTGTGATTTAAAGGCCAGTCGGACATGTCCAGGGACAGTTACTCTGATGTCTGGGATATCGGTAATACCCCAGGTCTTCTTGATCTCCTTCCCTATCGCCGTCAGTTTGGTCCCTTTGAAGGACTTGCCTTCAGCGGGCCTCACCTGGACTACGAAGGCTTGTTCCTCCCTCTTTTTAGCTGCCGGAAACGTCGGTGGTGCCGGACTGCTGTTGAAAGCCTCAACCATCGACATGTTGAGCTCAGTCACGGACTCCATTTCCCTTTTCCTGCCTCGAAAGTCTAAATTAAAAAGAGGGATCAACAAGAGATGATTCTAATTGGTACTCTAGAGTAGAGTGCTTAAGATTGAGTACTAATTGGTTGATTGTTTACCTGATGATCTGCTATTGACCCCTTCCACACAGATCCACTAGTCAATCAGATTTGGTTATACTAATTAACTATAGGTTCCTGATGTTTGTATAGGTCAGTAGGCAGAGCAGTTATTAAAACAAAAGCAGTAAAAAAAAAGCGTTATACGGTAATTGATTGATTGATTACCTGATGATCAGCTGTTGGCCCCTTCCACACAGATCCACTTCACTGTGTTTCCAAGCACGCTTTTTCTATACTATAATAATCGGAAGTAGACACAATCACACCAGTTGCATAAGATTCCTATACAAATAAAAGAAGACTCTTTCATCCAGTAAAAACTATGGTGGACCGTTTTGAACAGTACATACCGGCCCCTATCGAAATGTAAATGAGATAATAACATAATATGTCCAAAAACACAAACTAAATATACAATATTCTTAACTTCAGAATTCAAAAGACAGGGTCCGTATTCAAAGGTTTTCTAAAAGTTAAGTAAAAATACTTAATTTTTCCACTTAACCAAGTGTCTTACCTTAAATCGGTATTCAAAGGTTGTATTTTACACATACTTGGCTATGTGAAAACTTAACTGCACACTTAAATTATGGAATACTCATATTCGCCAAAAAGCATGAATTTTTTTATTTATGGAATACCCTCCACTGCCAAAAATCACGATTTACTGACATTGCCAGCTAGTTATGCCCCCTTAAGAACATCGCTGTATTCTATTAAATTCTTAGTTTACATCACCAGGAAAATGTTTGTCGAAATATTATATTGTAACCCATGAAAATAGTATGATTATAATTTAACATAAATTATGATAGTGTGCATCCTTTGCCGGAACAGCTGTTTTCATAGACTTAAAAAAAAAAAAAATCCGTTCAAATAGATTACAATAAATAGTGGTAGTATAATGATGGATATTGTAAGCTTTAATTTTTTAACAATATAAAGCGAATAGAAAACAACATATTATTCGCAATACACAATGGCCCTTGCCTTCTAAGTTAGACTGGACAAATTATACAGTGTTGTTTGTAAATCTATCATTAGAGAAATTCATAGATATTGTGTAAGTACCTACACTTTAGATTTTGACAAGTCTGGCATTGACGGTACATTGTGTGTACGAAATATTCATGCTTCATTATATTTTACCAAAATAAATACTACCGATTATGTATGTATGGGAATGAGTTGTAAAAATTAGATCATGCCTTGCTTCTAGCAGTAGTACAAATAATTTCCGAAATCTATAAAGCCAAGTCTCCACAAATGAATTTAACTATATTTTATGACAGCCATGGAAACATACAAACATAACATGATAAATGATCGGGGGAAATATCCTTAACTACATCGGAAGTAATAACCTTATACTCTATTATGGCACTACAACATCAAAGTTGACGACGAAAAAATAAATTGGAGGTCAGCTACGCTCGGCGACATTATCTTTGTTTTAATCTGAATTCCCTATCTTTTAAAATCGCCATTATGGGACTGCTTCTACAGCATTAAAAGAAGTCATTATAATCTCACTTAACTTTAAGGTACCTCTCGTAGGTCACTTAAAGTTAAGTGGATATTTCTCACTTAAACTGGCCTTTGAATACCACTTGAAGACTAACACTTAAAATTTAAGGCAGCTTAACTTTAAGGGAAAATTTGATACTTAACAGTGCCTTTGAATACCTCCTGCCCTTAACTTATAGGAAGTTACGTATATTTAAGTGAAAGCTAGTAGTTAAGTGACTATCTTAGACTTAAGATATCCTTTGAATACGGACCCTGTTATACAAATAATCAGTGTCTTATCATACTATAGCTTATACAATGTACCCTATCATACCATACAGAATACAAAACATTCACACCATATTACAATGATGCAATAGATTATAATCAAGATAAATTCACATTTCACATTTGAAACCTTACTTCACAAATTATGTCTAAGATTCACATTTAAGCATACTTATAGTATTCAACCATTTTAGTTCAACAGTTACACAGTTCACAAAATTTACTTATAGTAACACAAGACATTAAATCTAATATCTCAATACACATAAGCAATGTAAATATCATAACTTAATAAATTCTGTCATATTTAACTGTCACTTTCTAAGATTAAGCATAATTTAGCTATAGGACGAGTTAAAATACTTGTTTTTGTCCTTAATTCTTCAACGACACCCATGGGCCATGATCCACGGGGCGCACTTGAATCGACTATAAGAGCAATGTCACCAACTTTTATATTTCTGGAAGGATTGAGCCACTTTTCACGACGCTGTAATGAATGCAAATATTCATCAGTCCAACGTTTCCAAAAGAGATCAGTCAAATATTGGATTTGACGCCATCGTCTCTTTGAATATACATCACTTTCCTTGAATAATCCAGGAGGAAATAACACATTTTGGTGACACATAAGAAGTGAATTAGGAGTTATTACTTCCAAGTCATTGGAATCATTAGATGCACAAGTCAGACTTCTGCTGTTTATTACAGCCTCTACTTCACAAAAGAAAGTAATTAGTTCTTCATCACTCTGTGCTGTTCGCAAAAATTGTTCACACAGAATCCCATATAGGATTTTCCCTATGGCCCTTATCTGCCTCTCCCACAATCCGTCGAAATGGGATGCTGTAGGGGGGGGTTGAAATGCCACTTAAATCCACCTTGAGTTGCAAAGTGTTCAATCTGTTTTTGATTCAGATCACATAATGATTGTTTCAGTTCTTTCTGAGTACCAATAAAGTTTGTCCCATTGTCTGAATATATATCACTGGGAGTACCTCTACGGGCAATAAAACGTCTTAGGGCATTTACACACGAACTAGTGTCTAAGGAATTAGAAACTTCCATATGCGTGGCACGAGATATCATACATGTAAATACAACACCGTATCGCTTACGGATAGAACGTCCTGTTTTGATTTCAAAAGGACCAAAATAATCAATTCCTACTTTACTAAAAGCAGGTAAATCAGGTTTAAGTCGAAAATATGGAATGTCACTCATATTCTGTTCACTAACTCTAGATTGATATTTTCTACAAATCACACATTTACTTAAAATAGACTTAACTAATACACCACATTTAATTATCCAATATTTTTTTCTAATATTACTAATGGTATGATTTCTACCCATATGGGCTACATTAACATGACAATATTTAGCAATGAGATTTGAAACATGACAACTTTTAGGCAGTATAATTTGATGCTTAAAATTAAAAGGTATATTTGCATTGCGCAATCTTCCACCTACACGCAAGATTCCGTCTTTAAGAAATGGATCTAAACTTGAGATTTCACTTTTGTTTTTGACGTTCTTCACATTATTGGGATATTCACCGTTTTCACTAAGACACTTTATTTCATCAGAATATACTTGATTTTGTACAAACTTAATGATTTCTAATTCAGCATTATTAATTTCCTTAACAGATAATGACTTAGTACATAAATTATTAGGAATTAAACATTTTTGAGCTTTATACCTTAAAATTTGCTTTAATCGTAATCACCATGATATCGCACGCTTTAATCGATACCAATCAGAGTACTTATCTATCAATGTATTTACTGTATTCACAGAGTTGTCCGTTTTCACAAAATTAGTAGGTACTTGTACATCTTCATCATTCACTGGAGCTATGTTCTCCGGCCAATCATTAATTGATAATTTCAAAAATTCTGGTCCACATAACCACATGGAGTTATTTGAGATATTCTCCACACTCGTTCCACGAGATGCTAGGTCAGCTGGATTTAGCTTTCCAGGCACAAAACGCCACTGATTCACGTTAGAACCGTCATGAATTACCGCAAGTCTGTTAGCGACAAAAACTTGATGACGTGTTTTCACATCATGTATGTACTATAACACTGTTTGGCTGTCCGACCAAAAATACACTTGATTAATAGGAATCGACAATTCACGTGTTAACATATAATGAATTCTCACAATCGATGTAGCTGCTGCGAGTTCTAATTTAACTATGGCGTGGGGCTTTATGGGTGCTACACGAGAACGCCCGAACAAAAATGAAATGTGTATCTCATTTTTATCACTTTGAAATCTTAAATAAGTAACTGAACCATAACCCTCTTGCGATGCATCACTGAAATGATGTATTTGAGTGTTCACAATTATTGTTCCAAAGTTCTGGGGTTTCCCACATCTCTGAACTGACAAGTTAGGTAAATTCGCAAGATCAGTAAGCCAGTTATTCCACTCTTTTTGTTGGTTGATTGGAATCATTTCATCCCACGATAACTTATCTCGACATAAATTCTGGAGGATTATTTTACATTTTAGCACAAACGGAGATGCCAATCCGAAGGGATCGTAAATTGAACTGATCACAGATAATATATTACGTCGCGTTGCAGTTCTGTTAACTTCACCAATGTTAAACTCAATTAAATCTAATTCAATGTTCCACTGAACACCTAAGGCTCGTTGCACGGGTAAAGAATCCGATGAAATGTCAAGATCCATCACTTGTTCAGCTAAATCATTTTCAGGAATAGTAGACAATACATGTCTGCTATTGCTCACCCACTTGGTAAGGCGAAATCCACCTTTGGATAAGAGATCACACATTTCACGAATTAATTTTACACATTCCGCTTCTGTAGTCATAGACTTTAAGAAATCGTCCACGTAAAAATCAGAATTTACAGCATTGGATTATTTCAGGAGAATAATCGTTCATATTATCCAAAGCCGTTTGCTTCAGAGCAATGTTAGCACAGCTAGGGGAGCTAACTGCACCAAAAATATGCACTCGCATTCTATATACAGTGAGATGTCCATTAATGTCACCTTTAGGCCACCATAAATAGCGAAGCATATGTCACAGTCTCTCTTCACAACTCTGACCTGATAGAACATTTGATCTACATCAGCCATAACTGCGATATAATCTTGTCACCATCGCAATAATACACCTAGCAGTAAATTAGTCAAATCTGGCCCTTGTAAAAGTTGCTCATTTAGTGAGGTTTGCTGAAAGATAGCGGGCAATTAAAAACTACACGCACCTTATCAGGCTTTTTAGGGTGTATCACATGATGATGCGGTACATACCACACACGGCCATCACTCCTATCAATTTCACTTGGTGGGACAATTTCAGAGTATTTCTTGGATTCTAAATTGTTCATAAATTTACAATATTGTTCATTTAAAGAATGGTCTTTTACAAGTTTGTTTCTAAGTCTGTAGGCAAATGATTCAGCCTGAAGTTTGTTATTAGGCATAATAACTGATGCGTCACGAAACGGTAATTCGGTCTGATAATGATTGTCTTTTAATTCAATAGAGTTAGTTAAAATGTTCAAAAACTGTTTGTCTTCAATAGATGATAAGTGCTTGTCTTCACAAAGCCTTTCACTAAATTCTAAATTGAAATATTTCTTTACTTGTTGCTCAAGACTATCACCAATCTTGCATATATTAACACTAATTGAAGCAGAAGAATTTTGTAGTTTTCCTGGTAAACCATATAGCAACCATCCTAATGGTGATTTAATCCCATAAGGCTCACCAATGTTACCGGTGCACACTTCTAATGGTATTGTAGCTGAAGGCATGTTCACAACTATCATTAGACTAACTTTTGGAATGAAATTAGGAAATTCACAAATATTTGATACATTAATGTGACTTAAATGTTTCCAACCATATAGGTCATCTTTTCTCGGTACATCACACATGTCAACAGGCATATCATTCTTCACATAAGTAGGAGGTAAATTCAAAAACTGATCACCATCGATACTGCTTATTTGTAAATTATCAAGAATTTCAGTTTTAAGAGTTTTTACAGAATTTAATGTTTTGAGAGTCGTCCACTGACTTTTAAACGATGTGCAAGATCAGAATTTATGAAACTAGCAGCTGAGCCATTGTCAACAAATGCATATGTTGCTACACAGTCATCACTGTTTTAATGCTTAATAAGTACAGGCAAAATGGCCATCAAGGGGTTGGTATTGCCTAGTACACAGCCAGAAGATACCTTACTTTCATTTCTGATTTAGGTACAAATGATTTAGTGGAGTTATAGGATTTTGATTCACCTGGTATCATTGGTTTATCACGAGAAATGCCATCTCTAGTAGGGCCATGCATTATAGTTGTATGCTTTCTGACACATTTATCACACATCAGTCACTTTTCATATGTTTAGGGTTCAAACATGCAAAACAAAGTCCCCTTTTCTTAACTTCTAATGATTTGTCACTGTTATTCAAATTACTAAATTTACGACATGAGAACAGGGAATGCATACCTGTGCAATATAAACAGGGAGGTTGTGCTGTTAAATTAACTTTGTTGACTTGAGTCGAAAATATTTTACGCGACTGCTGTTGCCATGAAACTGGTAACTTAGATGCTGTTGCCATGAAACTGGTAACTTAGATGCTAAAAGTTTTAAGAATTCATTGCTGTAATGTATGCTGCTGATGCGGGCACTATCATTGGACATTGCTTTATCAACTCGTAGGCATCACCCTGTGTGTATCTTATTAACAACTCAAGTCTACGACTTGGGTCTACAGTATTGTTCTCTACCACATATTTGAAGTTTATCTTGAATATTGGAAAGTCCAATATATTCGAACCATTAAATGGTTTCAGTTCTTGGACTGGTTACGCTTGTTCCCTTAAACTTTCGATTAATTTGGTTAAAATAGTAGAAATTTCTGGTTCAGATTTTGTCACAGAATTATTGATAGTTTCTGTATCTCGATTCACATCCACATGTTCTTTTTCACTAATGTTTATAGGACTGTTTACACGATTGCTAATGTTCACTAAAGGGGGTTGTACAATCATGGGCTCATGAATGTTCACAGAATTGTTACTGTACACAGCAGGTATCACAGGACCAGGCGCGCTTACAGCATTCACAACAGGTGTCACAGGGTCACGCGTGCTTACAGTATTCACATGTTCAGGTGTCACAGAGTTGCATGTCTTTACTGCATTGTTCACAGGGTTAGTGTTATTCAAAGGTTGTACAGGCGTTTTAAAAGAAATTTTAGAATCTACCTGAATGTACATTCTATTAACTTCTGCGGCACTTGATAATTTAGATCTCAATAGCAATTCTTCTTCTTTTCTGTTAATTTCTATTAACCTTGCCTTTAATCCATGTTCTCTACGCAACCGTTCTGCCTTTTCAGATGCTAGTCGAATCTCTTCTTCAACTTTTTCAAAATCTAAACGGCTCTCTAATTCTTTTCTTTCATCTTCAAATTTATTTCTTCCTGTTAAAGTCATCAGTTGATTCTTTAATTCAATTTCTTTTTGAATAGCTTGATATTTCAACTTTGAAAGCGTAGTGGAAGCAGTTTGTTTTTGACGGTACGTTAGAGATACTATCTATTGGTCTGATGTCATCATCAGGAAGTACATTCTTAGGATTATCTACTTGACTAGAAAGGTCACCCGCACGTCTGTCTCCGGCCCCACTGGGAACCGCTTCATCACCGGGCACGAAGGCGTCTCCGGCCCCACTTGGGCCTACCAACTCATTGTCAACACTGTTCACACTATTGTCTGCAGTTCTGCACATTAAACTGCGTGATGCTGATGCGGGCACTATCATTGGACATTGCTTTATCAACTCGTAGGCATCACCCTGTGTGTGTATCTTATCAACAGCTCAAGTCTACGACTTGGGTCTACAGTATTGTTCTCTACCACATATTTGAAGTTTTTCATGAATATTGGAAAGTCCAATATATTCGAACCATTAAATGGTTTCAGTTCTTGGGCTGGTAACGCTTGTTCCCTTTGACTTTCGATTAATTTGGTTAAAATAGTAGAAATTTTTGGTTCAGATTTTGTCACAGAATTATTGATAGTTTCTGTATCTCGATTCAAATCCACATGTTCTTTTTCACTAATGTTTATAGGACTGTTTACACGATTGCTAATGTTCACTAAAGGGGGTTGTACACTCATGGGCTCATGAATGTTCACAGAATTGTTACTGTACACAGCAGGTAACACAGGACCAGGCGCGCTTACAGCATTCACAACAGGTGTCACAGGGTCACGCGTGCTTACAGTATTCACATGTTCAGGTGTCACAGGGTTGCATGTACGTCTTTACTGCATTGTTCACAGGGTTAGTGTTATTCAAAGGTTGCACAGGCCTTTTAAAAGAAATTTCAGAATCTACCTAAATGTACATTCTATTAACTTCTGCGGCACTTGATAATTTAGATCTCAATAGCAATTCTTCTTCTTTTCTGTTAATTTCTGTTAACCTTGCCTTTAATTCATGTTCTCTACGCAACCGTTCTGCCTTTTCAGATGCTAGTCGAATCTCTTCTTCAACTTTTTCAAATTCTAAACGGCTCTCTAATTCTTTTCTTTCATCCTCAAATTTATTTCTTTCTATTAAAGTCATCAGTTGATTCTTTAATTCAATTTCTTTTTGAATAGCTTGATATTTCAACTTTGAAAGCGTAGTGGAAGCAGTTTTTCTTGACGGTACGTTAGAGATACTATCTATTGGTCTGATGTCATCATCAGGAAGTACATTCTTAGGATTATCTACTTGACTAGAAAGGTCACCCGCACGTCTGTCTCCGGCCCCACCGGGAACCGCTTCATCACCGGGCACGAAGGCGTCTCCGGCCCCACTTGGGCCTACCAACTCATTGTCAACACTGTTCACACTATTGTCTGCACTTCTGCACATTAAACTGCGTGATGTTCTTCGACTTAATCGATTTCCGAACCTTGGGGGTAAGGATGCCATTTCACTAATTGCAAGCAACAAGCATAAAACTGCACTAAAATTTATCTTCATCACACCATGAGTGAATGTTTTTACTTTAGTTTAAATTCACATAATCACCTGGTATTGTCAATGTCCTGACGGTTTTTTACTAACAATGTGAGGGCCGCCGTAACACGTTTCTTTCCCGGCGTTTATGACGATACCGTTTGTACGCCAGACACTGTATATAAGTCAACGAATCGCGTCAGGGGTCAAAGGTCAGCATCATGATACTGAATAGCAGCAGGTCACTTGAACAAAACAACAGAGTTCTATGTTGATTAAACGAATAAACGGTTTAATAATAAATCAGAAATGTTAATAATAAGAGTTAAATAGAATAAAAAGATAAAAGTTACATTTACACTTCACATATTCTGTTTTGACAGTTCACGCTATCACTTGAAAGTTAGTCACACGGACACAGATCACTAAATATTCATGGGAGGGCGAAAGTTATTTTTAGTCTTTTTCTCCCTTTCCCTTTTCCCCCGTTTGCATGGCGATTTTTGTTGACTTTTTGGTGTAGAATCGAAGAAAAGGGTTTAAAAATACATTTTCTGCCAGGTTTCGGTGAATATTCATGATTTTGAGGCGGAAGGATACAAGGGTTGTGAGGTTGGTTACGTTGAAAGGGAGGGACGAAAATTGTTTGTTTAGTTGTCTCTACTTCCAGCCTGTGTATCTCAAGTTTTTCATGGTGAACCTCATACATGCTATTGGGCCAGAGTTTGCCACATGTTGCTCCATCTGTGGCAGAAAGCGTTCTACCCAACGAATATTTGGGAAAAAGTTACAGCCGGTCTAAGAGACGAGAATTAACATTAAAGTCAATGGGGAAATAATTAGTGATCTGTGGCCACAGAGCAGACTCGGCAATTGAGTCTAATTTCACATAAAGTTCACCATATTAAACAAAGTTCACTATTCACGATAGGTAGATAAAGAGTTCACTAACACATTACACTTAATTACATACAGTGTCTCGGTAAAAAACCGATATCACGACCGCCGTTCGAGAAGACGGCTTCACACGTATTCACATTCACGCCATTTTCACTGTGTTTCCAAGCACGCTTTTTCTATACTATAATAATCGGAAGTAGACACAATCACACCAGTTGCATAAGATTCCTATACAAATAAAAGAAGACTCGTTCATCCAGTAAAAACTATGGTGGACCGTTTTGAACATTACAGAAGTGAATCGAGACATTGCAGGATTTCATAAAGATTAATATCTCGAACTCCTCCTTAGATGTTACGGTATTCTTATAGCTACCTCTGGTAGTGGCAAATTTCTCCAGTTTAGAACTTTGAAATTTACAAATGCAGCAGGGGAAAAAGTGAAATGATTGATTTCAGTATTCTCTTTGATTTTGTAACCCTTTTATTTTTGCTAAATAATCCAAATTCCACTAAGTATGAAGGATTTTACATTTTGAAACTAAAGTTCAGGTATAGTAATGAAGAATAATTCTGCAGAAGTAAAAATTAAAAAAGTGTTTGCTATTAACGAAAACTCGACGATGTTTTGGTACATTTACACCCAAATCACCAGTAGTATATCTATGTATATGTTGTAAAAAATGAGTAGCAAGATTAATAAAAATATTAATATTATGAATTAATTTCTGTTTCTTTGCCTTTAAACTTAAAACTGGTAATTGTGCGAGGGGAGGGGGGATTTTAGTCACGATTGTCAGGTCTGCTATTTGACGAAGCACAGAATTATAAAGGCTTCGTGGACGTTGCCTGTCAATCTATACAGGATCCATGGTAAGATCTGTACTTAGGAACAGATCATCGTATAGATTTATGGGCTACCATGACTATCATAAACTTGATTTGTTGTCCACATTCTTACGTGAGAATAACCACAAGAAAAATATTTTCAAGTGTTCGCAGAGAGACATTTAATATCTGGCGGTGTTCTTGTTCAGGAGATCGTCATGCTTCTCATATTGAAAATCCCCGAAGGTGAAGGTGACATAGATCAAAACGGTTTTCATGACACCCAAGACAATCAAGGATACTTCTGACTACACATGTCAACCTCCGGCATATACCTATGCTTGGGCAGAAATGTTCACTTACTTGGAATATGTTTCATTTCATTACTATATCATATTCATAAAACTGTTATTCTAAGTAAATTTCATTGGACATTCGTGACATTCACTTTGGTCCCACTCCCTGCCAAGAACGGGGTCAAGGGTCAAATGAGTTCATTTCCACTGAAAGTGACTGCGCAGCCATTCTTGTATCTTGTATTCGGGGTCAAAGGTCAAATGTGTTCATGTCTAAAAAACACCCCAACGGCGGGCTGATTACCACTCGGCATCGTATTCTACGCAAAATATTACTCTAGAAAAGTTGGGTCTGGTTTTGTGCCCATTTGATGGACACCCCTCCGCACTGAGCTTCCGATCTATTTTAATCATTGGGAGTTTGTATACTAGTGAATAATCTCCTTGATGTATGTAAATGTATAGGTAAGTAAGATAATTTAGTAGTCGTAAAACGTTTTACTGGTAGATTTAAGTAATATTTGGATTTTGAGTAATATTTGAAGCAAAGCTATGGTGACACATGCATCAATAATTTATCCTCTAAGAAATTTGGTCTTACCTGGAGTGTTGTTGACTGTCTAAATACGAATTTCTCAGTGGTGACGAAAGAGTGCCGGGCTCACTGGGAGCACGTGCGAGTAATCCATCGCAGAAAATATTCACTATATGGCCACGCACGTGGTATTGTCACAATATCAAATGGTAAATAAAGACAAGTTAAAATTATTTTCACCATGCGTTTGTCTTTAGATATTATTTGATCGCAAACTACGTTCAAAATTCTAAAAATTATTGTCGTTTTTATTTTCAATTCCCTATTTATTTTAATCATGGAGAGGTGGTATACTAGTGAATAATCTTCTTGATGTATTGTTAAGTAAGATAATTTAGTAGTCGTAAAATGTTTTACTGGTAGATTTAAGTAATATTTGGATTTGATCGCAAACTACGTTCAAAATTCTAAAAATTATTGTCGTTATTTTCAATTCGCTATTTATTTTTGTCTTTAGATATTATTTGATCGGAAACTACGTTCAAAACTCTAAAAATTATTGTCGTTTTTATTTTCAATTCGCTATTTATTTACAGAGTGTTGTCATTTAGTTTAGGCGATTTCCCATCTCCGTAGTAGGTGTGTCAGTCGAGATTTTTCTTTTAATTTGTTGTCAGTCCATTCAATTAGCAGGCATGGCGTCCAACGATGAATTACTACCCAGCATTGGTTTGGGCGATCACTATGATCTCAGTACAATAACTAAACTTCCCTTCCCAAGAATTACAAATAGGCTAGTACTAGGCATTATTAATAAATTTCCGACCAATACGGAGCCCCAGTCTATAATTACTGCTTTACATGAGGACTGCACGACGTTTGATGACAAAGTTATTCAAAGTAGACTGGTCAGACCGAAGACAAAGACTAGAAAGCTGGGTAAAAATAAAAATAGTTTTAATAAATCTTTAAAATTATATGACGATTATCTCAACAGTCCATTTTTCCCCGTGATAGTGGACAAGACGCCATCGGCAGATACCGGCACGATACATTTAATAAATAGAGAGACACAGACATTTGTCGATGCTGCGACTTGGACCAATTCGTTTAAACGAAATAATTGAATCGATTTACGATTTAACACGTCGACTTATGATCCCAGTGTCCAAACACGGAATTTGGAACAAAATATGTTAAAAACAACGATTGTGGTTTCTATCGTTATCGATATGAGGTCGGTAACCCTAGAACTGCGACACAAACTAGGTTATTTCGAAATTAATACATAGTTCAATTTAATTTCAATAATTTGCTTGTGCGTAATGGTATTTAGCAGGTGGACCCGGAAGAACCCTTGAGGTTAGACAAATGACCCTGTTCCATGTCACGTAGAAGCGGTCAATTGAAACAACGCCACTTGATTCAATGTCAGGCCTCGTGTCCCCAACATGATCCCCATTACGAAAACCTTGTTAACCCGATAGCAGCAAATAATTTAACATATGTTTTGGGTATCAACCGTTTGGTTTATAAGCGTATGCAGGAGCCAGGGTGGCTAAATGGATAAAACGCAAGCCCGCTAGCCAGGAAGTCTCTGATTTGCCCTAGTGTTGGCGGAGAAAGTTCATCTGGAGTGTTCTTCGTGGTTTCCAGTTGTGAGTGATGCAGGAAGGAGGGTCTGACAAGGGCACGAAAAATTCGAGGTCCTGTGAACAGATTGGCGTGCGCGACAAAGATGCCTTGGCAGTTGCAATTTCATATGAGAGTAGGCTGTAGCGCTTTCGTTTGGGCAAAATATCCCATAAAGCACAATATTTGGCGTATGTCCATCTTCAATAACCCAGTCAAACTCAAAGCAGAACAGTAGGACGTTTAAGCCCATTTCATAATACCCCGTCAGACCGGGGTTGCGTCCTTACTGCGCTTCCACTGCGACAGAAATGGTCTCAGAGCGAGTCAAGATTGCCATTAGCGAGGTAAAAGCGTGGTGGAAACGCTAGATATCGTGCTGTGGTCTCCATGGTCGACAATGTTCGCCGAGCCGCAACGTTTGTTTTGAACATGCTCATATGATCTGGAAAGCTGCGAGAACGTGATGGGGTCGCAAAGGTCCTTACTGCGCTGCTACGGCGACATAAAATGGTTTCAGAGCGTGCCAAGATCACCATAAGCGTGGTAAAAACACGAGATATCGTGCTGTGGTCTCCATGGTCGCCAATGATCGCCGAGTCACGGCGTTTGCTTTGAGTATGTCCAAAACAAACGCCAATGTTCTGCCATATGACCTTGAAAGCTGCGAGAACGTGATGGGTCGCAAAAGTCGCGCGATAAGCTTGGTAACATCTCTATGAGCGTAGTACACGCGCAGTACACACGTGGCAAAGACGCTACGAAAAGTGTAACATTTGCAACGGTGCCTTCATGGCGTCTTCACCACTATCCTCACGTGTCGTCCGCGACCCCACCAAGCGTTTTGAGTCCTTATGGCGTTGTCATGGCAATGTTACGACGATTCCACCACTGTTGCGCGATTGCATCACGACCTCATGGGGCTACCTCTAAGCATATGGCGATGTTATGAGGTTTCCACTACGTGTATGGAATTCTTAATACGACCATGGGGCGGTTACCAAGCTTGCATTACTCGCCTATGGCGACCATGCTTTTCATGTACGACTTGCTTTGAAAACGGGCGATTCAAGGGTCATCTTGAAATTTGGAACAAATATCTTACCAGCTTATATAGTCGCCGTGATCACGTGGTGGAAACGCACGTGTAGTCCAGATAAGACGTGTGGTTGAGCGACGCGGGTGCGCGATGGCCACCGTTGGCAACATTATAGATCTCAACAGAAACGCCATAAACACGGAGAAATCGTCAATAGGTGATCTTAAATCCCGAGAAGAAGATATACCAGAACGTTTAAATGAGATGTATGAACTGTTAGTACATGTGAAAAGGGGACAGGACACCCTGAGAAATGTTTTCGATGACAAAATAGACAGCCTTAGACGGGATATTATCTCAACAATTGATGACAAAATCAAAGCAGTAAAGGTCGATATAGATTTGAGCTTTTGTGATATAGATGATCGTATTAAAACGTTAGAAAATAACATGAAAACACTTGCGAATTCTACACAAACTTCTAGTTTGACTGATGACACAAATATAACGATATTGGCCTATAATCTTAATCAAGTCCAGGGTCAAACTGAACTAGTTGGTGGAAGCGTTGGGTGCTGATAATATTGAGATCAGAGAGGTTGTCAGATTAAAATCTAGACTTCCTAATAAACCTGGACCGATCAAAATTGCATTCGGGTCCTTGGAACAGAAAATCAGTGTCCTACGTAAGAAAATGACAATAGTCAATCACGATCGTGGAACGTGTTATCGAACCGAACGCGAAAACAATTCTTAAGGAAATACCTAACGGTCACGAGTTTCGAGTGAGTGGAAATGGCAGGATCATCAAGAAAACAAACGAAAACGGTGATACATTTAACCCGCCCATGTCTCGAGCTTGATATAAAAACACCCAGCCCAATTTCTTACGTATTGTTCATCAAAACATTAACGGATGGACAATTCATAATAAACTATTACGTGAAAAGTTAATAATCTTTGAGAAGCCAGATATTATTTGTGTAAATGAAACTCATCTGAATGAAAAACTAAATGCGAATATAAATGATTATCAGTTCTATTCATTCAATAGATCATGTGTTCACATTAAAGCCCCCGAAACATCCGATAAGAATGAATCACTACTACTATTCGGGACCATTCGTTTAAATCGTAATTCTGACGAAATCTGGGCAGTGTGAAGTTAGCTCGATTTTCGTTTTTCGTTTTTCAATATTGGTGAATATCGAAAAACGAGCTACTCGTTTTTCGATATTGGCGAATAACGAAAAACAACTAGCTCGTTATTCGATATTGGCGAATGTTGAAAAACGAGCTACTTGTTTTTCGACATTCAAACTTGAATCTCAAAAAAGTAGATTTGATGGAGGTATATCTGTAGAATGTCTCTATGACCCAACTTATTAAATGAGTGATCTAAAACGAACTAAATACATCATAATTGGGGATGCCCGAGCAGTGGATTCACATAAAAACTGCCCTTTCTCCTTGTTTTTTGATATTGGCGAATCTCGAAAAACGAGCTACTCGTTATTCGATATTCAAACTTGAATATTAAAAAAGCAGATTTGAAGGATGTATATCTACAGAATTTCTCCAAAACACATTTTATTAAATCAATGATCTAAAACGAACTAAAAATATCATAATTGAGGATGCCTGAGCAGTGGATTCACATAAAAAAACTGCTCTTTCTCCTACTCGTTTTTCGATATTGGCGAATAACGAAAAACAACTAGCTCGTTATTCGATATTGGCGAATCTCGAAAAACGAGCCATTCAAACTTGAATCTCAAAAAAGTAGATTTGATGGATGTTTAGCTAAAGAAAGTCTCCAAAACACATCTGATTAAATCGGTGATATAAAATGAAATAGATATCAAGAATGTGGATGGCTGAGCAGTAGGTACACATAAAAAATGCCCTTTCTCCTTGTTTTTTGATATTGGCGAATTTTGATATTGGCGATATTCAAACTTGAAAGTCTCCAAAACACATCTGATTAAATCGGTGATATAAAATGAAATAGATATCAAGAATGTGGATGGCTGAGCAGTAGGTACACATAAAAAATGCCCTTTCTCCTTGTTTTTTGATATTGGCGAATTTTGATATTGGCGATATTCAAACTTGAATCTAAAAAAAGCAGACTTGATGGATGTATTACTACAGAATGTCTCCAAAACACATTTTATTATTAAATACGCTGTCTAAAACGAACTAAAGATGTCATTAATGAGGGTGCCTGAGCGGTGGATTCACATAAAAACTGTTCTTTCTCGTTGTATTTTGATATTGGCGAATCTCGAAAAACGAGCTACTCGTTTTTCGATATTCAAATTTGAATATTAAAAAAAGCAGATTTGATGGATGTATATCTACAGAATTTCTCCAAAACACATTTTTTTAAATCAGTGATTTCAAACGTACTGTCTCTAAAACACATTTTATTAAATAAATGATCTAAAACGAACTAAAAATATCATAAATGGGGATGCCTGAGCAGTGGATTGACGTAAAAACATCTCTTTCTCCTTGTTTTTTGATATTGGCGAGTCTCGAAAAAAGAGCTACTCGTTTTTCGACATTCAAACTTGAATCTCAAAAAATCAGATTTGATGGATGTAAATCTACAGAATGTCTCCAAGACACATTTGATTAAATTATTGGTCTAAAACGAACTAAAAATATCATAATTGAGGATGCCTGAGCAGTGGATTCACATAAAAACTGTTCTTTCTCGTTGTTTTTTGATATTGGCGAATCTCGAAAAATGCTCGGGCATCCTCAATTATGATATCTTTAGTTCGTTTTAGATCACTGATTTAATCAAATGTGTCTTGGAGACATTCTGTAGATAAACATCCATCAAATCTGATTTTTTGAGATTCAAGTTTGAATATCGAAAAACGAGTAGCCCATTTTTCGAGATTCGCCAATATCAAAAAACAAGGAGAAAGAGCAATTTTTATGTGAATCCACTGCTCAGACATCCTCATTTATGATATTTTTAGTTCGTTTTAGATCATTGATTTAATAAATGTGTTTTGGAGACATTCTGAAGATATACACCAATATCAAAAAATAAGGAGATGTATTTAGTTCGTTTTAGATCACTCATTTAATAAAATGTGTCATGGAGACATTCTGTAGATAAACATCCGTCAAATCTGCTTTTTTGATATTCAAGTTTGAATATCGAAAAACGAGTCGAGATTCGCCAATATCAAAAAACAAGGAGAAAGAGAAGTTTTTATATGAATCCACTGCTAAGACATTATGATATCTTTAGTTGTTTTTAGATCACTCATTTAATAAAATGTGTCATGGAGACATTCTGTAGATAAACATCCATCAAATCTGCTTTTTTGATATTCAAGTTTGAATATCGAAAAACGAGTGGCTCGTTTTTCGAGATTCGCCAATATCAAAACACACCGAGAAAGAAAAGTTTTTATGTGAATCCACTGCTCAGACATCCTCATATATGATATCTTTAGTTCGTTTTAGAAAACGCATTTAATAAAATGTGTTTTGGAGACATTCTGAAGATATACATCCATCAAATCTGCTTTTTTGATATTCAAGTTTGAATATCGAATAACGAGTAGCTCGTTTTTCGAGATTCGCCAATGTCAAAAAACAAGGAGAAAGAGCAGTTTTTATGTGAATCCACTGCTCGGGCATCCCCAATTATGATGTATTTAGTTCGTTTTGGATCATTCATTTAATAAAATGTGTCATTTAGACATTCTGTAGATAAACATCCATCAAAATCTGCTTTTTTGATATTCAAGTTTGAATATCGAAAAACAAGTGGCTCGTTTTTCGAGATTCGCCAATATCGAACAACGAGCTAGTTGTTTTTCGTTATTCGCCAATATCGAAAAACGAGTAGGAGAAAGAGCAGTTTTTTTTATGTGAATCCACTGCTCGGGCATCCCCAATTATGATATCTTTAGTTCGTTTTAGATCACTCATTTAATAAAATGTGTCATGGAGACATTCTGTATATAAACATCCATCAAATCTGCTTTTTTGATATTCAAGTTTGAATATCGAAAAACGAGTGGTTCGTTTTTCGAGATTCGCCAATATCAAAAAACAAGGAGAAAGAGCAGTTTTTATATGAATCCACTGCTCAGGCATCCTGAATTATGATATCTTTAGTTCGTTTTAGATCACTCATTTAATCAAATGTGTCATGGAGACATTCTGTAGATAAACATCCATCAAATCTTTTTTTTTGATATTCAAGTTTGAATATCGAGGCAATATCAAAAAACAACGAGAAAGAAAAGTTTTTATTTGAATCCACTGCTCAGGCATCCTCAATCATGATATTTTTAGTTCGTTTTAGAAAACGTATTTAATAAAATGTGTTTTGGAGACATTCTGAAGATATACATCCATCAAATCTGCTTTTTTGATATTCAAGTTTGAATATCGAAGATTCGCTAATATCAAAAAAACAATGAGAAAGAAAATTTTTTATAAGAATCCACTGTTCAGGCATCCTCAATTATGATATTTTTAGTTCGTTTTAGATCATTGATTTAATAAAATGTGTTTTGGAGAAATTCTGTAGATATACATCCTTCAAATCTGCCTTTTTGATATTCAAGTTTGAATATCGAAAAACGAGTGGCTCGTTTTTCGAGATTCGCCAATATCAAAAAACGAGTGGCTCGTTTTTCGAGATTCGCCAATATAAAAAAAACAACGATAAAAGAGGTTTTTATGTGAATCCACTGCTCAGGCATCCTCAATTATGATATTTGTAGTTCGTTTTAGATCATTGATTTAATAAAATGTGTTTTGGAGAAATTCTGTAAGTAAATACACATCCTTCAAATCTGCTTTTTTAATATTTAAGTTTGAATATCGAATAACGAGTAGCTCGTTTTTCGAGATTCGCCAATATCAAATAACAAGGAGAAAGAGCAGTTTTTATGTGAATCCACTGCTCGGGCATCCCCAATTATGATGTATTTAGTTCGTTTTAGATCACTCATTTAATAAAATGTGTCAATTTAAACATTCTGTATATAAACATCCATCAGATCTGCTTTTTTGATATTCAAGATTCGCCAATATCAAAAAACAAGGAGAAAGAGCAGTTTTTATTTGAATCCACTGCTTGGGCATCCCCAATTATGATGTATTTAATTCGTTTTAGATCACTCATTTAATAAAATGTGTCAATTTAGACATTCTGTAGATAAACATCCATCAAAATCTGCTTTTTTGATATTCAAGTTTGAATATCGAAAAACAAGTGGCTCGTTTTTCGAGATTCGCCAATATCATAAAACAAGGAGAAAGAGCAGTTTTTATGTGAATCCACTGCTCCGGCATCCTCAATTATGATGCCTTTAGTAAGTTTTAGATCACTAATTTAATCAAATGTGTCATGGAGACATTCTGTAGATAAACATCCATCAAATCTGCTTTTTAGATATTCAAGTTTGAATATCGAATAACGAGTAGCTCGTTTTTCGAGATTCGCCAATATCAAAAAACAAGGTGAAAGAGCAATTTTTATGTGAATCCACTGCTCGGGCATCCCCAATTATGATGTATTTAGTTCGTTTTAGATCACTCATTTAATCAAATGTGTCAATTTAGACATTCTGTATATAAACATCCATCAAATCTGCTTTATGATATTCAAGTTTGAATATCGAAAAACGAGTGGCTCGTTTTTCGAGATTCGCCAATATCAAAAAACAAAGAGAGAGAAAAGTTTTTATGTGAATCCACTGTTCAGGCATCCTCAATTATGATATTTTTAGTTCGTTTTAGATCATTGATTTAATAAAATGTGCTTTGGAGAAATTCTGTAGATATACATCCTTCAAATCTGCCTTTTTGATATTCAAGTTTGAATATCGAAAAACGAGTGGCTCGTTTTTCGAGATTTGCCAATATCAAAAAAACAACGAGAAAAAAAGTTTTTATGTGAATCCACTGCTCAGGCATCCTCAATTATGATATTTGTAGTTCGTTTTAGATAATTAGTTTAATAAAATGTGTTTTGGAGAAATTCTGTAGATATACATCCTTCAAATCTGCTTTTTTAATATTCAAGTTTGAATATCGAATAACGAGTAGCTCGTTTTTCGAGATTCGCCAATATCAAATAACAAGGAGAAAGAGCAGTTTTTATGTGAATCCACTGCTCGGGCATCCCCAATTATGATGTATTTAGTTCGTTTTAGATCACTCATTTAATAAGTTGGGTCATAGAGACATTCTACAGATATACCTCCATCAAATCTACTTTTTTGAGATTCAAGTTTGAATGTCGAAAAACAAGTAGCTCGTTTTTCAACATTCGCCAATATCGAATAACGAGCTAGTTGTTTTTCGTTATTCGCCAATATCGAAAAACGAGTAGCTCGTTTTTCGATATTCACCAATATTGAAAAACGAAAAACGAAAATCGAGCTAACTTCACACTGCCCGAAATCTGCTCCATGCTTCAATTGGATTTCAGATTTCCGAGCGTGCGCAACGCAGCTCAAGTTTGGATCGGCCATTCCGGTCTGCTTAATTTTAATGTGTGCAGTCCAATTTAAATTTATTTAAGTTTTTGTAGATATATTAGACCAATCTATTTGTATTTTCTGTATACCCATAGACTCATAGGTGTATTTATATTGAAATTTATATGTGAATGTGCCTTTGTAAATTAATATTTGATATCCCATTTAAGAAATAATGTTCAGAAAGTATTTTTATTGACGAAAAGTTTCATGGAGTAATTAGAGTATTAAAGATACATTATGGGAGATTAGATAACGAGTTGGCAGTTCCCGCTACATTACTTAAAAACTAGCTAATGTAAAGGCAATTTGCTGAAAATTTAAGTCAAATTGATCCACTATTAGCTTAGAACTAAGAGACTGAAATTTCCGTTTAGCCTCGGTCATCATTACTAAAGTTGGTAAGACAAAACTAGTAGTCTCGGTTATCCATTTTTAGTGGTAAATCACGAAGGAAAATATTTCAGTGAATCGAACTACAATCCAACAAAAATATGCTAGTCTTAACATCGGGAGTTGATTATGGTCTGAATAGGTAAATTAATGTCTAATTAATAGTTTTTATAACATTTTAGGCCTAAAGAAAGAGCTACAATAGACAGATTTTTCTCTTGCATAATGCATGTTTAAATAAATAATGACTATTTTAATCAATCTAAATGAAAAGCATGCAATAGCTGATCAAGTTATGTACCGATTTGAGATGTACAATGACATTTTGAAGTTGGGTTTGAATAAGTGAATACAAACTAGAAGATACATAATAAAGAACAAATTCAAATTCGGGAGGACGTTCCTTCTTGTATGATAGCATTTACACAAATATAAATATGCTGATTATGTTAATATGCACTTCCTATAACTTTATAGGGACTGAAAGCGATCGATAACATGAACAGAAACACATCTCATCATGACAAACGCCCTCCGAATCAACATGCCTGTAGATAAGATCTTCTTTTGTAATGGCATGTCGTCTATTACAACACCCTTAAATCATATACATTTATATTATGTACATTTGATAGATATTTTTTTTAATAAAACAGTCCATATTATCTTATCAGCTATTATACGAAAGAAGTACAGGTTTCCCAAAAGATAAATAGGTTAAAAATTAAGGTAATCTGCGCAGGTGTATATACTTTATCAAACAAAGCATAACTCCAATCTTACCCCAAAACACGATCTGTTAAAGACAATTCACAAATTCATTGATAATAAATAATACATAGTCATTATTTACCAATAGTCTACCGGATTTAGATTTTTTCCTGGAAAAAAGCCCTATCAAAGCAAACTTGGTCTTAAATGAAAGGCAGGGCCCGTTTGTACTCCAGAAAAAAATGACCCATCCTGATCGCTTGGGGAAAATGTTTGGGGCGGGGTAAAAGGTCAAATATGACCAATCAGAAAATAGTAGTCAATATCTTAAAAACTATCAATGTTAGAAGCTACAAAATTATTATTAAAACCGTGTACACAATTTTTACTATGCTAGATGGGTGGACAGTGGTGTTCGATACCCTGAACCTTGATTCTTAAGTTGCGGGTCTCATTTCTATATCGAAATTTCAAGTTTAATTCGACTTTTGCGTGCAACAATCAATTTTTGTGCATAAATCTACCAACCTCAGATGTAGCAAAATAGAAAAAAGAAAAGAAAAAAACACTGGTTAAGAAGACACCAACCCTTCCTCCCTTAAGAACACCCCTTTTACCCCTTGAGAAAGGGGTCAATTCGACTTCCGTGCACAACATTAATTTTTTCGTTAAAAGTTTCACTAGTGGTTCATTAGAACATAACACTATCTTAAAGGGCCAATCCAGATAATATTTCAGAGAATGAAACTGCTTAATTGTGTGTTAAAATCCCTTAAATCCTCTACGTTAGGGCCGAGCAATTAACGCAATATATATGATACGTGTTTGTTAAAACAAAAACCTGTCAGTCTTCATCTGGAAATGAAGATCGGTGTCCCAAGCTGTATTATGCGGTGATTTGATAAAACCAGACTTTTATTTTTAAAAGTAATAATGTGTAGGTAAAATTTACCTTTCGTTATACGTGGGCCATGCACTGTATAGACCTCGAAAGGAACGGGACTCGATTATCAGGTAACCCAGCAAAAAGAAATCTTTAAAGGGTTACGTGTCCGGATAAGCAGTTCACGTCCAAACGACTCAATATTTTGAGCTGAAATTTTCATTAAAAGTATCACTATTGGTTCAATATCTAAAGAGTGCGAATTCCCCTTCTATCTGGGAAAAGGGCGAGAAAGCTGGGGACCAGTATGAAATGGCCAAAACTGACGGTAAGCCAACTTCAGCCTTTAAATATCATCATTCCTTAGATAGAATCAAAAACTCTGCTTAAGTAGATCCCTAACCCATTCTTTACCCCCCAAGAAATGTACCCTTACCCACCAGAGATGAGTTAATTCAACTTCCGCGTAAAACGATATATTTTTTGTTAAACGTTTCATTATTAGTCCATGGGTTTCATATAGCTCAGCCTTCCATACGTGCATTTTGTTCCACCTAAACCTAAATACAATCTGTAAGATTCGCCATACTCATGATATTCATAAATCGTCCAGACATATCAATATTTCATTGAGGACACCAATAAATTGCTCTTGTTTCGTGCTGTCGACCTATTCACTAATGTGCCAAGAGACGAAGTCTTGATTTCAGAGTTCTTGAAACCCGTAATCTGTTAATTGTTTAAGATCCCTAAAATACAGACTTAACCGTAAATCGTTACAAACGCTTGATACCACCTTCATCCTACCACATTTTGACTATTGGGACGTCATCTGGGACAACTGCACAGACCAACTAGCTAACACATAAGAGCACCTACAACTGGATGCCCATATATGTTGCTGTAAGGGGTACCAGCCATAGATTGTTATATAAAGAAACTGGTTTTATTACGCTAAAGGAGAGACGCAAAAGACATAAACTCAAATTCATTTATAAAATTATAAACGGCCTTCCTATCTTCATGATTTAATCTCGACAAAAAGCGCTCACTATAATCTCCGAAACACATGTCTACCTGAATATAAATGTGAAACAAATATTTTCTATAATTCTTTCATACCGTCGTCAATTAGGGAATGGAACAAATTAAGTGCAGACACAAAAAAAAGTGTTATCTCTAAATATTTTCAATTCGAAACTTACGGTTCATGATTCACCAAAAACTTTTTATTGAATTGCTCCTTATAATCAGATGCCCGAAAAAATACAATAAATAATTTATCGACTATTTATCAAAACACTACCGTTTTATTGTACGGAACTGACGATGTGGAAAACTCGATCAATATTTTCAAAATTGTCCACTCGTTCTTGGAAATCACCAGACGGTTCCAGGGACAACTATAACCACAAATTGTACATATATTTTCACTATAATCATACCTGCACATGTACATTGATTATTAATTTCTAAAATGTAAATACATGTATCTATATCTGACAGGGAGAGGGGTTTAATATAGGCTATGCTTGTTCCCCGATCCCTATTCAGATACAAATCTGAATAAAAAATACTGCTAATAAAAAAACCCAAAAAAAACCCGTATTCGACAACTTTCTACACCACCGGATACATCACTACAAATTGATATCATTATTCCTTTAATCATGAAACGCCTGGAATTCACATATTTCACACGGGAAACAACTATTGTGGACTGATCCATGGTTTACCGATGGTAAATTCTTTATCCCCGCTGATTTTCTACATTTACATGTTGTCACCACAAGATGGCACTCTAACCGCTCCTTATCAACCTATTGTCTGGTGGATAAAACCTTCGTCATGTGTTACACAGAGATGATACTGTCGCCCCGTGAATCAGTTGAACAACCAACATCCAAGAATGAAGTTGACAATGGAGAATTAAACCAACAGCTGCCTTCCATTTCTTTATGATGTGGTATGCAGAGAGAACTCGGATGTCACCACCTCGGTGTACCAATACACGTGGACGAATATATCTTCTACGAAAATAATCGGCCAAATGTATAAAAAGCAGGCATAATCACCACCTTTACTAAATGAGCCAAAACTATTTGGGACCCCGAATCCCTCAACCTTGGAGTACAACATCTAAAAGATGTATTCATCCAACACAACGACTATTCAGTCTACCTTCCCGAAAGGTTGTGTCTATCAAATTAACCCTAATGTGCAGAATATTGCATTGGTGAGGTCAAACGTACATAGACACCCAAATTAAGGAGCAAAAATCCAAAGCCCCCACCAACGTGTTTCTTCGCCCGATTGCTATAATCTAACCCAATGCTCATTTAAACGTTTCGTCGACACATTAACTCGGTCATTTTTGGACAAACACACAGGCCTAGTTTATCATTCTATTGTGGAACTTTGGAAAGGTGGAACTTTGCCAAGGCTCTCGCATTAAAGTCCATTAGTATATCATGAAAAATCTGTTATATTTATATAAAACTCGAGGCTTCGACAAGATTTCAGTGGTCGCTATCAAACAAACAAATTTACAAATAAGAAACGTCACTTTAGGCCATTAGACGCTTGCCCCCGCTTTCGGGACTATCCCGATTTGAACAGTCTCAAATATAAGCGCCAAAATATAGCGCAATGTATTTACCATGTCTCAAAATTTCAGCTCAAAATATTGAGACGTTTGGACGTGAACTGCTTATCCGGACACGTAACCCTTTTAAAATTCCGGGTCATTTTTTGTTGGGTTACCTGATGATCGATTACCGTCCCTTTAGAGGCCCATACAGTGCATGACCCACGATCTGTACTTGATAACGAAAGGTAAATTTCACCGGGTTTTGTGTTGTTTTAAAAAATAAAAGTCTGGTTTTATCAAATCACCGCATAATACAGCTTGGGACACCGATCTCCATTTCCAGACTGACAGGTTTTAGTTTTTCAAAAAAAACGTATCATATATATTGCGTTAGTTGCTCAGCCCTAACGTAAAGGATTTAAGGAATTTTAACACACAATTAAGCAGTTTTATTCTCCAAAATATTAACGGGATTGGCCCTTTAAAGTTACATTCCCGGGTACAAACTTTGTGATTTGATGTTATATTTGGATGGAAAACATATTCAAAGGAAGCAATCTACCAAAAATTTGCTTCATTTCCTCAATAAAATTTTTTATTCGCCGGGGATACCCATAGCTATAAATAAACTGTTGTTAGTGCAATGTCTGTCAACTTAGCCTCATTGTGGGAGGGTCCATTTTTTCAGAATGTATTTATCATTACTTACCGGACATTTACCATACATATTGGGGCCTAAGTAAATTGTTAATTATTTTCGTCAACTTATTTTTCCCACATTTAATTGCAGAGTCTTTTGTACATTGAAACCCCTCAATATTAACAAAACTGCTAACCCCTTTGATCAAGAAATAACAAACGCCCCCTAAATCAAGCTGGCAGACAGTAAGCCTTCGGGTTATCAGTTAGTGATACCCTGACAATTTTCCAAGTGTTTGCCCCATTGGTGTTTTTTGGGGTAATCCAGTATTTTTCTAGTAAGATTGGGGGGTCTATACTTTCCAGATATACCAAATTTGCCATACTTTTATTGGAAATAGCCACCCTATAAATACTTTCCTGGGAAAGTAACTTTAAGATAATGTTATGTTCTAGTGAACCAATAGTGAAACTTGTAACAAAAAAATTAATGTTGTATCAGGGGGTAAAAGGGATGTTCTTAAGGGAGAAAGGGAGGATTGGGGGTCTTCTTAGGCAGCGTTTTTCTTTTCTATCTAGCATAGTAGAACGTGTGTACACGATGTTAATAATAAATTTATAGGGTCTAACATTGATAGTTTTTGAGATATTGGCTGCCATTTTCTGATTGGTCAACTTTGACCCCGCCCCAAAAATTTTCCCCCAAGCGATCATGATGGGTCATTTTTTTCTGTAGTACCTACGGACTCCACCTTTCATTTGAGACCAAGTTTGCTTTGATGGGACTTTTTTCCAGGAAAACAAATAAATCTGTGTTTATCCAGCAGACTACAAACAAAGATATGTAATTTAAACTAATCTGTAATAAACATATATTCCCATTGGGACAATATAAAAAGTTAAAGTTAAGTTTTACTTAGAGTATATCAAGGCAACTTTTCAAACACGATATCAATGCAGATCTAAAATAAATTGCTATCCGAAAATTAACCGATTGGTTTAAAGAAAACAGTTATTAAATAATGAATTGTAAAACTGTTGTGAGAAGTGTCGAAATGTCGGTCTGCCGGGACGTCTGGATTGACAAATAAAATGGTTTTAGAAACGAAGAATGAAGAAATTGTTTTGTTATCATAACCGCTAAGATAGGATGGGATTTTCCGGTTAGATAGGATCAGCCAGTTCAATTAATTTTTGTAAATGTTCTTTTAAAACTGGAATCGAGTGTTCCTTACCGGCGATAGAAAAATAAAATATAGAATTACTAGAAACTTGCTGATTTAAAACATACCTACGAAACCAGAGCTGTGCCTTCAATGCCTCTTTCATTTCCCTATCTGTAAGTTGTAATATGAAACAACGGAATTTTAATATCTAAAAAATGCTTTGGGTCCGTCTATACAACTTAAAAGGCAAATAACAACCCGACTTTTCGTCCCCATCCTGTGAAAAGGCTTTACAGGTGGTCCGAACAAATCGAACACACTCAGGTTCGTTTGGCAAAAACGAAGAAGCGGTTTTAAACGTTTGGGCCGAATACGTTTAAAATACATTTTTTCAAATTTCTTCAATTCAGACGCATTTATATCAGCCAAACGTAGATAAAGACCGCAAAAGAAATGATTTATAATTAGGTGAATATTTCGCTCGGAATCTGATCAGTTTTCTACTAATGTAGAACAAATATTGCCTCTGTACTGTGTAAATAAAGTGTTAAATAGCTTTTCGGTGCTGGCTCTGTCTGACATTGTATTTCATCATGATCTGCCAAAATTTCATTTAAAGTTACAAAAGTAGTTTGCGCAGATTTATCAGCCAAATTCCGAAGACCAATAATAATTGGCGTAATGCTGTATTCGTTACTCCTCGGTTTTATGGAAAATACGGCTAACGAAATGGTAAGTAGCGTTCGTTACTACGAAAAATGGCATGGAAGTCGTAATTACTACTGGAGAACTCGGGTAGCTAAAACTATACCGAGTTCACGACATGTGACGTGACAAGATGGAAGCGAAAGTTACAAAGTTGAACTTTTTAAACGATTATTATGCTATTTTTGTAGTTAAATTAGTGTTGTGGACGTGGATATCGATTTGAATATGTGATTTTAAAAAATTTACATATTGGGATACATTTTCTGAATAATGTCAAGAAACACATTAAACAGAAAATGAGAAAGATGCCTGACTTTCCATTGTGTTCCAACTTGTTATTGTACGGCCGTTCAGGTTTTAGGACGATATCAACAAAAAAGTTACTGTAATGAGACAATAAAAAAACTGTGGTTTAACGCTCACTCGGCACAAACTTGGTCTTTTGCGGAATAACGTACATTTTGTTGAATTTAAGATGTCTACATACAGAAACAATTAAATAGATATTACCAGTAGGCCTTTGCTAAGCTAACTGACCGTGCCACTTATCGACAATAGACCCAATCTTATTTTTCCCAGCATTATGGAAGATTAGATAAAGAGATGGTGTTCTCATTATAATAGTTTAAAACTAGATACTGTAAAGGGAATATGTTTAAAATTTCAATCAAATTGCGTTTAAATTATAGGTCTAGCCTCGATAATGTTAAGGGAATATGCTGAAACGAGATATTACAGATTGAACTTTAGGCCTAGCCACGATCATCATGACTAAAGGCGGTACGATAAAAAAAACAGACTCGATTATCCATTTTTCGATTAAATCAACAATGAGCATTGGACAGCAGATCGGATTCAAATCCAATGAAAAACGGACACATAAGATTGCATCGACGGTTGACTATGTTCGTTTCATGTTAATAAATGTCTAATTAATAATTTAGATAACATTTCAGGCCTAAAGCAAGGCCTGTAATAGGCAGATTTAGCTCTTGCATAATGTATGTTTAACTTACGATAAATTGATTATTTAACATTTAATTAAGAAAACAAAACCAAAATAGGCCATCAATGGTATTTGTAGATATTTGTAAGCTTGAATTCAATTGGATTTTACAAAAAAGGCCTGTCAAAAGATTGGCCAGTTTTTATCGTTTGAATTGGACGCCGAACGCTGAAAATTTTCGATTCATCATATCTTTGTAAATACTGAACAGAAATGAAAATTCTTTGGATTCATATTCCTTTTAGCGATTTAAATTTCACAAATGGTGATTAGCGGTTTTAATAATCCTTGAAGGGATAATGGCAGCCATGTTGATTTTCCCACCTGTGCACCCGAACACAACAAGTGTGGTAATTACTATTTCCTAGTGGGAAGCACCATATTCCCGAACGGTAACGAATACAGCATTAGAGTCGAGTCAGCGGTTAGTGCATATGTACCGAATTTGGAGCTAAATTTTGTAGTTTCGTCCGTATATAAAGTGGTGTTTTTGCTGACTTTAAAGTTTCCGAAACATGCTTTAAAGATACACCGACGCGCTCACATGATACTCTTTGAACTGTAGTTCTTTTTGGAGAGTAATTAGATTTGAGTCCCGTGACAGCCAAATTATGGCATTATGAAGTGTATCTTTGATTTTCGACATCATACAAAATTTCTTCTTCTCCACGAGGTTGGGACTTCCAACCAATTTTTTTTTATTTGCCAAAACTTTATTATTATTAGCTTTCACGCGAATCAATTCTTTTGAGGTCTCCCTTAGTCGATTTATTAAACGGAAAATTGTTTTTGTATACCTACTGACACTTCTTTACGGAGCCCCTTAAATGCACGATTCCACTCTTATATAATTTTTCGTACATGATTTCACTCTTATATAATTATTTCGTTTAAACGAAATACTAGTTCGTTATAATGAAATCTTAATTCGTTTAAACGAAATATTAATTCGTTATAACGAAATATTAATTCGTTATAACGAAATATTAATTCGTTATAACGAAATATTAATTCGTTATAACGAAATAATTAAAATTAATTCGTTATAACGAAAAAATTAATTCGTTTAAACGAAATATTATATCGTTTAAACGAAATATTATATCGTTATAACGAAATATTATTTCGTAAAAATGAAATAGTATTTCGTTTAAACGAATTAAATATTTCGTTTAAACGAATTAATTATTTCGTTTAAACGAATTAGTTATTTCGTTTAAACGAATTATTTATTTCGTTTTAACGAATTAATTATTTCGTTTTAACGAATTAATTATTTCGTTATAACGAATTAATTATTTCGTTTTAACGAATTAATTATTTCGTTATAACGAATTAATCATTTCGATTAATCGAATTAATCAATGTCGATTTAACACGTCGACTTTTGATCCCAATGCCCCAAACACCGAATTTGAAAAAAAAAATGTTAAAAAAACAATCGTGATCTCTATCTTTATCGATATACGGGATATACACATGGTTCATTTTTATCTCAATAATTCGTTTGCGCGTAAGGATATGTAGCAGAGGGCCCGGGGAGAATCCACGAGGTTGGACAAGCGACCAGCTAGGGGTCGAACCGCGGCACTCTAGACCATTAGGCCATCCCAACCCCCATAATGAAATGAAATGGGGTTTAACGTCCTACTAACCTGGGCTAATGAACATGGACATACACCATACAGTGTGCTATGAGGGAAAATTTGCCCAAGCAGCAGCGCTATGGCCTACTCTTATACCAAATTCCAACTACCAAGGGATTTTTTCATGTGTACGATCGAACACCTGACCTCCAGGCTAGTGAGCCAGTGTCTGACCCACTAAGCCACGTGATCCCCCCCTCTGTTTTTCGTCCCATCTGAACGACTAGACAGCATGGTTCCCCTTGTCAGTGGTGCAGTAGGCCTACAGAGGGATCGACTTGGACAATTTTCGAACTTAGTCAAGGTAATAATGAAATGAGAGAGAGAAATGGGGTTTAACATCCACTTGACACAAACTAGGTCATTTTGGGACTAACATATGGTTTCATTTTATTTCAATAATTTGCTTGCGTGTAGGGTTTTTTAGCAGTGGGAGGAAACCGGAGTGCCTGGAGGAAACCCACAAGGTTGAGAAGGCGCCCCTATCTCCATGTCACATACGGTCACACCAGGGCTCGAAACCAAAAGCCGCAAGCCAGAGGTGACTGGCCAGCTAGGGGTCGAACCGCGGCACTCTAGACCATTAGGCCATCCCAACCCCCATAATGAAATAAAATGGGGTTTAACGTCCTACTAACCTGGGCTAATGAACATGGACATACACCATACAGTGTGCTATGAGGGAAAATTTGCCCAAGCAGCAGCGCTATGGCCTACTCTTATACCAAATTCCAACTACCAAGGGATTTTTTCATGTGTACGATCGAACACCTGACCTCCAGGCTAGTGAGCCAGTGTCTGACCCACTAAGATAATAATACGGTATTATCTATGATGGCATTGCAGTTGTACTGTCGTCTGTCACCGCTCCAAGTCCAACTGTTGACTGTAGTGTTATGGCAAGGCCTAACGATAAAATGCTTATCATACGAACGAAATATTTACTGAAAACTAATAATATGGATAAAAAAATATTACTTACGCACTTTCAAATATTTATTTCGGACACAGTTTGTCAGTTTTGCAGTGGTAGTTTTGTTTTTCTGTTATTCCAAAACTCAAAACACTGTCGTACAGATGGTAGCCATATTGGTTTCTTCCCTCAACGGAAGTCGCAGCGTCTCTAGTCTCGGTCACCCAGATCCCCCCTAGTCTTCAACGCACGGAGGGTCTGGGTCGGTTCTCAATTATTGACGAAAATTACTGGATAATCTACCACATAAAAAACCAAACTCCCGGTTACGCATGGGCAATGGAACCCTTTGGCTGAAGTCTCGGTAAGTGATAGATATTATGAAGCCGGGCCGATTTTGATAGATTCTATAAGGCGAGGATAAAATATATCCCACAATTCACTTGGCACATCTATTATTAGAAACAAAATAGAGACGATACAACAGCATGAATCGTGGAGAGTAATTAGATTTGAGTCCCGTGACAGCCAAATTATGGCATTATGAAGTGTATCTTTGATTTTCGACATCATACAAAATTTCTTCTTCTCCACGAGGTTGGGACTTCCAACCAATTTTTTTTTATTTGCCAAAACTTTATTATTATTAGCTTTCACGCGAATCAATTCTTTTGAGGTCTCCCTTAGTCGATTTATTAAACGGAAAATTGTTTTTGTATACCTACTGACACTTCTTTACGGAGCCCCTTAAATGCACGATTCCACTCTTATATAATTTTTCGTACATGATTTCACTCTTATATAATTATTTCGTTTAAACGAAATACTAGTTCGTTATAATGAAATCTTAATTCGTTTAAACGAAATATTAATTCGTTATAACGAAATATTAATTCGTTATAACGAAATATTAATTCGTTATAACGAAATATTAATTCGTTATAACGAAATAATTAATTCGTTATAACGAAAAAATTAATTCGTTATAACGAAAAAATTAATTCGTTTAAACGAAATATTAATTCGTTTAAACGAAATATTATATCGTTTAAACGAAATATTATATCGTTATAACGAAATATTATTTCGTAAAAATGAAATAGTATTTCGTTTAAACGAATTAAATATTTCGTTTAAACGAATTAATTATTTCGTTTAAACGAATTAGTTATTTCGTTTAAACGAATTAGTTATTTCGTTTAAACGAATTATTTATTTCGTTTTAACGAATTAATTATTTCGTTTTAACGAATTAATTATTTCGTTATAACGAATTAATTATTTCGTTTTAACGAATTAATTATTTCGTTATAACGAATTAATCATTTCGATTAATCGAATTAATCAATGTCGATTTAACACGTCGACTTTTGATCCCAATGCCCCAAACACCGAATTTGAAAAAAAAAATGTTAAAAAAACAATCGTGATCTCTATCTTTATCGATATACGGGATATACACATGGTTCATTTTTATCTCAATAATTCGTTTGCGCGTAAGGATATGTAGCAGAGGGCCCGGGGAGAATCCACGAGGTTGGACAAGCGATCCCGCTGCTTGTCACGCAGAGGCGGTCAATTGAAATAACGGCACTTGACCCAATGACAGACCTCATGTTTACACTGTTTTCGTAATGGGGATCATGTGATGGGTATGGACTCTATGGAGCCTTGGCGATATAAAGAGATGGTCCGGGTTCCTCCTCCCCCTATTCTGAGGATACACTTTAAATAAGTTTTTTTTTCTTCATAGGTTTTCGTAATGGGGATCATGTGATGGATATGGACTCTATGAAGCATTGGTGACATAAAGATGACCCGGGTTCCCCCCCCACCCATTCTGAGA
This sequence comes from Patella depressa, assembly GCA_948474765.1. Lineage (NCBI taxonomy): Eukaryota > Metazoa > Mollusca > Gastropoda > Patellidae > Patella > Patella depressa. The sequence goes on from OX419719.1 coordinate 34,901,530, forward strand.
ATACACTTCAAATCAGTTTTTTTTTCTTCATATATTGGTGTGAAGCATTGGGGTTAATGATAGAACGGATCCTCTCTTTTCCGCTACCAACTTCTCCAGAGACCCTACTGCGCTCTGTGACCCTAAGGCTGCCTGGAAATACACAAGGTCGTCGACAAGCGTGAACACAACGCGGAAAAATATCCTACAGAAGAAGAAATTTTTATTATAGTGATATATGTTATGTTATATACAATATAATTTATGACATAATTCAAACACCCGGCCTCTTTGGCCTATTAGTCACTTTAAATATAATTAATAATAAAGTAAATGAGTACATTTAATAATATAAACATTTGTAGTTGTTTTGTTGAGAGATTATTTATGTACAATTAGTTAGGATTAAATAAGGATTCTCTTCTTATGTTAAACGACTTTGTAATATATTTTGCGCAATATCGAGGGTAATTCATTAATTTAACCATTTTGTAATTGTCATTTAAGTTTTCGAAATCAAGTTCAAGTTTTGTCATTGCTTCGTACATTTTTCTTCTTTCGTCATTGTATTTTGGACAATGAAGTAGGAAATGCCATTCATCTCCAATACTTCCAGAATGACACATTTCACACAATCTATCCTCGATCTTTTGGCTAGTATAACTGCCAGTCTCAATTCTCAAGGGTAGAATACCACATCTGAACTGGGCTAAGTGTGATCTCTCAGTTTTGCTAAGATTAGTGGTGACGTAAGTCTCTGTACTAAATGTTTCTTTAAATTTGGTGTATGTTCGAAGTTTGGAGATGGATTTTATTTCGCTCGACCAGTCATTTGAGTAGTTATTAATAAGTTTTTGTTCTATTTCTTTTATATTACATTGTTGTTTATTACTGAAAATGTGACCCATTTGAATACCATTGAACACGGATTTTACTTCGGAGCACCAGTTCCCGTTTTCGTTATTATAATCAGCTTCGAACACATCTTTAATTAAACGATCAGACCTCAATGATACAAGATTGTTCCACAATTTCACCATATTAATCCATCGTCGTATAAAGCACGGTGTCCAACCTATATCGCTATTATAGGCCACCTTAAGCGCAAACCTGTGGAGTCCCAAGAAATAACGTATTGCTCGGTTTTGTGTTTGATCAATCTTGATAAATTGTTTGAATCCCCAAGCACCAGAGCAGTAATCAATTATGGGAACAAACAACTTTCATACAGTTTTTGATATGTTTTTAAACTTACTGTTTTATACGAATGTATTTTTGAAATGACAGCCCCCATGGCACGACTTCCAGATTTCGAAAGGGTTGTGGCACAGTTTTCAAAGTTCAGGTGTTCATCCAATGTTATTCCTAAATATTTATAGGAAGAGACATACTCTATATTTTGTTTACCGAAATGAAATTGGAACGTACTCTTCGGTTTCCTTTTTCTTTTTGGTCTAAAACGAACTGTATTTGTTTTAGAGTTATTAATGGACAACCTCCACTTCCTACACCACTCAGCTGTATAATCGAGCATCATTTGTAGATCTGATTCCGTGGGGCTAGCAAAATAATATCATCGGCATAGAGTAAAACACTAACTTTTCTACCACCAATATCAATACCATTATTAAGCTCGTTTAGACCTCTTGCCAAATCGTTAATAGAACAACGACTCTCTGTCAATACAATCAAAAGCTTTTTGAAAATCAATGACGGCGGAAAACGAATGTTGTTTATTTAGTATCCGTGTTCGAATGATAGAGTTGGTTACGAATACATGCTCTAGGCACGATCGGTGTGGTCTGAAACCGTTTTGTTCACTATTGAATTCACTATTTGTTGGAGGACTGTATACTTTTGAGAAATCAGAGGCTCATTTATTTAGAACTTCATCTTTATCAAAAACGATATCACCGTCGTCATTATAGACTTCGAAAGGTATTGACTTACTCCTTTTAGGCCCAAGTTTCTTAAGATGATTCCAAAATGCTTTAGGATTTTCGATACATGTCGCATCTATTTCGATCATAAGATTTTGTTTATATAATCGCTCTGATCGCCTTAAAGTGCGATCAAATATTTGTTGAGCAGCTTTGAACTTTTCACGTAGTATATTTCGTTCTGATTTGGGTCCCTTGAACTTCACTAACTGTCTCTCGTTGTACTGGACACCTTTCCACAGAGAAGTTAGTTCGTTATTCCAAAAGGGTTTATTGTTCTTATATCGTTTCTTGGAACAGTCGAATTTGGGTATATGTTTGTCCATCTCAAAGTACATGGTTTCACAAAAGCGAGAATATGTACTGTCCAAATCATCTTGTTTTTGAATATAATTTTCAATATGTTCAATAATACCAAGAAATGCCAACCGTGAGGACTCGGTTTCTAAAAAAGTAAGGCGATATTTGTTTCAGTTTAAACCATTTGTCTTTGCGAAAATTAGTAGCTGTCGTTGATACATGGTCTGTGAGTTCTATTTCAGGTGTTAATTGATAGTCAAATTGTAACAAGTAATGATCTGGTAATCGTGATCTTGAATTTAGTAGCGATGTTAGCTGTTCACCTTTAACAATAGACTCAGGGGAAGTGATTTTAGAATTAGAACACCTTTTAAGACAATCGTGAGCGACACAAATGTAATCAACGACTGCTTTACCTTTTGCGCTAACCTAAGTAAACCCACTACTATCTCGTGGTTCTCCAAAACGACCATTCAGAGCGCAAAATTTGGGGTCAGATAAAAATTCTAAAAATGCTCGTCCATGCTGATTTACTACTTTGTCTGTATGCTGTCTAGGGGGGATGTTTGTATCGATATTCAGAATACGGTCACTATATTCCCCTATCCTCGCATTTAAATCACCGCATAAAAATACATCCGATTCTGAGAACAAATATATCTGCGCCAGAAGGTGAGCGAAGAAATCACTAGCATTTCGTCCCCAGCGTGAGCTTTCCGGAGGTAAATAAACACTAAATACGACAAGCTTATGTTCGATACATTTACTATCAAAACATAGTCCGAGAATCCCTTCAAAGGTCTTGTCAACTACCGTTATTTTGAAATGATTAAATAAACGTTTATGTACAAATATCCCACCGCCACCTGAATGTTTCGGGGGCTTTAATGTGAACACATGATCTATTGAATGAATAGAACTGATAATCATTTATATTCGCATTTAGTTTTTCATTCAGATGAGTTTCATTTACACAAATAATATCTGGCTTCTCAAAGATTATTAACTTTTCACGTAATAGTTTATTATGAATTGTCCATCCGTTAATGTTTTGATGAACAATACGTAGGAAATTTGGCCTGGAGTTTTTATATCAAGCTCGAGACATGGGCGGGTTAAATGTATCACCGTTTTCGTTTGTTTTCTTGATGATCCTGCCATTTCCACTCACACGAAACTCGTGACCGTTAGTTATTTCCTTAAGAATTGTTTTCGCGTTCGGTTCGATAACACGTTCCATGTGAGTTTTACTACTGCGAATATAAACTGAACTGATCGTGATTGATGTAGCAGGAGTTTTGACGGACAGACAGACCATCCACCATTCCAGGTCATGGGTTAAATTGCAGAAAACAGTTGAAACCAATTATAACGAGACAGTTTATTTCGGGACAATATATACAACAACAAAACAAAAACACTGAAAAGATACAAAATGATTATTTACAAAAGTGAACTATTAAATATGGTATATGTTATAATATAAGTTCTATATTATTATGCATTTAAAATAAAGAGACTATTTACATTTAACAAAGATTAAAGATATAAATACATATTTCAAACATACCCTAAGACAGGTGCTTTTCAGGAAAATAGGAGATTTATAAAGTTATTCACTTTACATACAACACAATAAGGAACACTATAAAACAAATACGCATCACAATTAAAAAGACATTACACACCAGGGAATAATATATTTAATCACCATTTACATGTACTTATGAAATATAAAGTTATTGGGTTTATATTTATAGATATTATTTACTTGCTAATATTTAATTTAATAGTTTAGATTAATTTAGAATTATTTATATAGTTTAAAATGTCTAGTCCAGTCAAAAGAATACAAAACCTACCTTGAAATAAATGATTAGTTTGTGCTGTAATTGAGAAGAGCTGTTTAAAGATGGGTAGAAAATGGAAGAGTGAAGTTAGTAACCAAAATCAACAAAGCAGGTTTCCAAGGGAATGAAATCTGCTCACTCACTACCTTATAACAATAGCATCTTTTAAACCTTAAACTAAAGTAATTATCACTACTGGAAAGACAAGACTTGCTGGATATTCAAAATACAATAGAAACTGACTGAACTTGTTAAAGTGACTATAACACCTACTAAAATATTTAAAGGGGCTATTACACCCTACTACATTGACTATTGTCATTTTCTTACGTAGGACACTGATTTTCTGTTCTAAGGACCCGAATGCAATTTTGATCGGTCCAGGTTTATTAGGAAGTCTAGATTTTAATCTGACAACCTCTCTGATCTCAATATTATCAGCACCCAACGCTTCCACCAATTAGATCAGTTTGACCCTGGACTTGATTAAGATTATAAGCCAATATCGTTATATTTGTGTCATCAGTCAAACTAGAAGGTTGTGTAGAATTCGCAAGTGTTTTCATGTTATTTTCTAACGTTTTAATACGATCATCTATATCACAAAAGCTCAAATCTATATCGACCTTTACTGCTTTGATTTTGTCATCAATTGTTGAGATAATATCCCGTCTAAGGCTGTCTATTTTGTCATCGAAAACATTTCTCAGGGTGTCCTGCCCCCTTTTCACATGTACTAACAGTTCATACATCTCATTTAAACGTTCTGGTATATCTTCTTCTCGGGATTTAAGATCACCTATTGACGATTTCTCCGTGTTTATGGCGTTTCTGTTGAGATCTATAATGTTGCCAACGGTGGTCATCGCGCACCCGCGTCGCTCAACCACACGTCTTATCTGGACTACACGTGCGTTTCCGCCACGTGATCACGGCGACTATATAAGCTGGTAAGATATTTGTTCCAAATTTCAAGATGACCCTTGAATCGCCCGTTTTCAAAGCAAGTCGTACATGAAAAGCATGGTCGCTATAGGCGAGTAATGCAAGCTTGGTAACCGCTCTATGGTCGTATTAAGAATTCCATACACGTAGTGGAAACCTCATAACATCGCCATATGCTTAGAGGTAGCCCCATGAGGTCGTGATGCAATCGCGCAACAGTGGTGGAATCATCGTAACATTGCCATGACAACGCCATAAGGACTCAAAACGCTTGGTGGGGTCGCGGACGACACGTGAGGGTAGTGGTGAAGACGCCATGAAGGCACCGTTGCAAATGTTACACTTTCGGTAGCGTCTTTGCCACGTGTGAACTGCGCGTGTACTACGCTCATAGAGATGTTACCAAGCTTCTCGCGCGACTTTTGCGACCCATCACGTTCTCGCAGCTTTCCAGGTCATATGGCAGAACATTGGCGTTTGTTTTGGACATACTCAAAGCAAACGCCGTGACTCGGCGATCATTGGCGACCATGGAGACCACAGCACGATATCTCGTGTTATTACCACGCTTATGGTGATCTTGGCACGCTCTGAAACCATTTTATGTCGCCGTAGCAGCGCAGTAAGGACCTTTGCGACCCCATCACGTTCTCGCAGCTTTCCAGATCATATGAGCATGTTCAAAACAAACGTCGCGGCTAGGCGAATATTGTCGACCATGGAGACCACAGCACGATATCTAGCGTTTCCACCACGCTTTTACCACGCTAATGGCAATCTTGACTCGCTCTGAGACCATTTCTGTCGCAGTGGAAGCGCTGTAAGGACGCAACCCCGGTCTGACGGGGTATTATGAAATGGGCTTAAACGTCCTACTGTTCTGCTTTGAGTTTGACTGGGTTATTGAAGATGGACATACGCCAAATATTGTGCTTTAGGGGATATTTTGCCCAAACGAAAGCGCTACAGCCTACTCTCATATGAAATTGCAACTGCCAAGGCATCTTTGCCGCGCACGCCAATCTGTACACGGGACCTCGAATTTTTCGTGCCCTTGTCAGACCCTCCTTCCTGCATCACTCACAACTGGAAACCACGAAGAACACTCCAGATGAACTTTCTCCGCCAACACTAGGGCAAATCAGAGACTTCCTGGCTAGCGGGCTAGCGTTTTATCCATTTAGCCACCCTGGCTCCTGCATACGCTTATAAACCAAACGGTTGATACCCAAAACATATATATGTTAAATTATTTGCTGCTATCGGGTTAACAAGGTTTTCGTAATGGGGATCATGTTGGGGACACGAGGCCTGACATTGAATCAAGTGGCGTTGTTTCAATTGACCGCTTCTACGTGACATGGAACAGAGTCATTTGTCTAACCTCAAGGGTTCTTCCGGGTCCACCTGCTAAATACCATTACGCACAAGCAAATTATTGAAATTAAATTGAACTATGTATTAATTTCGAAATAACCTAGTTTGTGTCGCAGTTCTAGAGTTACCGACCTCATATCGATAACGATAGAAACCACAATCGTTGTTTTTAACATATTTTGTTCCAAATTCCGTGTTTGGACACTGGGATCATAAGTCGACGTGTTAAATCGTAAATCGATTCAATTATTTCGTTTAAACGAATTAATTATTTCGTTTAAACGAATTAATTATTTCGTTTAAACGAATTAATTATTTCGTTTAAACGAATTAATTATTTCGTTTAAACGAATTAATTATTTCGTTTAAACGAATTAATTATTTCTTTATATATTTCGTTTAAACGAATTAACATTTCGTTTAAACGAATTAACATTTCGTTTAAACGAATTAACATTTCGTTTAAACGAATTAACATTTCGTTTAAACGAATTAACATTTCGTTTAAACGAATTAACATTTCGTTTAAACGAATTAACATTTCGTTTAAACGAATTAATATTTCGTTATAACGAATTAATATTTCGTTATAACGAACTAGTATTTCGTTTAAACGAAATAATTATATGAGAGTGGAATCATGTACGAACAAATTATATAAGAGTGGAATCGTGCACTTAAGGGGCTCCGTACTTCTTAATAACTTCATATTTTCCTATTTAACTTGGTCCAAGTCGCAGCATCGACAGATGTCTGTGTCTCTCTATTTATTAAATGTATCGTGCCGGTATCTGCCGATGGCGTCTTGTCCACTATCACGGGGAAAAAGGGACTCTTGAGATAATCGTCATATAATTTTAAAGATTTATTAAAACTATTTTTATTTTTACCCAGCTTTCTAGTCTTTGTCTTCGGTCTGACCAGTCTACTTTGAATAACTTTGTCATCAAACGTCGTGCAGTCCTCATGTAAAGCAGTAATTATAGACTGGGGCTCCGTATTGGTCGGAAATTTATTAATAATGCCTAGTACTAGCCTATTTGTAATTCTTGCGAAGGGAAGTTTAGTTATTGTACTGAGATCATAGTGATCGCCCAAACCAATGCTGGGTAGTAATTCATCGTTGGACGCCATGCCTCCTAATTGAATGGACTGACAACAAATTAAAAGAAAAATCTCGACTGACACACCTACTACGGAGATGGGAAATCGCTTAAACTAAATGACAACACTCTGTAAATAAATTGCGAATTGAAAATAAAAACGACAATAACTTTTAGAGTTTTGAACGTAGTTTCCGATCAAATAATATCAAAAGACAAAAATAAATAGCGAATTGAAAATAACGACAATAATTTTTAGAATTTTGAACGTAGTTTGCGATCAAATTCAAATATTACATAAATCTACCAGTAAAACATTTTACGACTACTAAATTATCTTACTTAACTATACATTTACATACATCAAGAAGATTATTCACTAGTATACCACCACTCCGTGATTAAAATAAATAGGGAATTGAAAATAAAAACGACAATAATTTTTAGAATTTTGAACGTAGTTTGCGATCAAATAATATCTAAAGACAAACGCATGGTGAAAATAATTTTAACTTGTCTTTATTTACCATTTGATATTGTGACAATACCACGTGCGTGGCCATATATAGTGAATATTTGCTGCGATGGATTACTCGCACGTGCTCCCAGTGAGCCCGGCACTCTTTCGTCACCATTGAGAAATTCGTATTTGGACAGTCAACAGCTCTCCAGGTAAGACCAAATTTCTTAGAGGATAAATTATTGATGCATGTGTCACCATAGCTTTGCTTCAAATATTACTCAAAATCCAAATATTACTTAAATCTACCAGTAAAACGTTTTACGACTACTAAATTATCTTACTTACCTATACATTTACATACATCAAGGAGATTATTCACTAGTATACAAACTCCCAATGATTAAAATAGATCGGAAGCTCAGTGCGGAGGGGTGTCCATCAAATGGGCACAAAACCAGACCCAACTTCTCTAGAGTAATATTTTGCGTAGAATACGATGCCGAGTGGTAATCAGCCCGCCGTCGGGGTGTTTTTTTAGATATTCGGGGTCAAGGGTCAAATGAGTTCATTTCCACTGACCTTTGACCCCGAATACAAGATACAAGAATGGCTGCGCAGTCACTTTCAGTGGAAATGAACTCATTTGACCCTTGACCCCGTTCTTGGCAGGGAGTGGGACCAAAGTGAATGTCACGAATGTCCAATGAAATTTACTTAGAATAACAGTTTTATGAATATGATATAGTAATGAAATGAAACATATTCCAAGTAAGTGAACATTTCTGCCCAAGCATAGGTATATGCCGGAGGTTGACATGTGTAGTCAGAAGTATCCTTGATTGTCTTGAGTGTCATGAACCCCGTTGTGATCTATGTCACCTTCACCTTCGGGGATTTTCAATATGAGAAGCATGACGATCTCCTGAACAAGAACACCGCCAGATATTAAATGTCTCTCTGCGAACACTTGAAAATATTTTTCTTGTGGTTATTCTCACGTATGAATGTGGACAACAGATCAAGTTTATGATAGTCATGGTAGCCCATAAATCTATACGATGATCTGTTCCTAAGTACAGATCTTACCATGGACCCTGTATAGATTGACAGGCAACGTCCACGAAGCCTTTATAATTCTGTGCTTCGTCAAATAGCAGACCTGACAATCGTGACTAAAATCCCCCCTCCCCTCGCACAATTTCCAGTTTTAAGTTTAAAAGCAAAGAAACAGAAATCAATTCATAATATTAATATTTTTATTAATCTTGCTACTCATTTTTTACAACATATACATAGATATACTACTGGTGATTTGGGTGTAAATGTACCAAAACATCGTCGAGTTTTCGTTAATAGCAAACACTCTTTTAATTTTTACTTCTGCAGAATTATTCTTCATTACTATACCTGAACTTTATTTTCAAAATGTAAAATCCTTCATACTTTCTGGAATTTGGATTATTTAGCAAAAATAAAAGGGTTACAAAAACAAAGAGAATATTGAAATCAATCATTTCACTTTTTCCCCTGCTGCATTTGTAAATTTCAAAGTTCTAAACTGGAGAAATTTGCCACTACCAGAGGAAGCTATAAGAATACCGTAACATCTAAGGAGGAGTTCGAGATATTAATCTTTATGAAATCCTGCAATGTCTCGATTCACTTCTGTAATGTTCAAAACGGTTCACCATAGTTTTTACTGGATGAAAGAGTCTTCTTTTATTTGTATGGCCACAGATCACTAATTATTTCCCCATTGACTTTAATGTTAATTCTCGTCTCTTAGACCGGCTGTAACTTTTTCCCAAATATTCGTTGGGTAGAACGCTTTCTGCCACAGGTGGAGCAACATGTGACAAACTCTGGCCCAAAAGCATGTATGAGGTTCACCATGAAAAACTTGAGATACACAGGCTGCAAGTCCAGACAACTAAACAAGCAATTTTCGGCCCCCCCTTTCAACGTAACCAACCTCACAACCCTTGTATCCTTCCGCCTCAAAATCATGAATATTCACCAAAACCTGGCAGAAAATGTATTTTTAAACCCTTTTCTTCAATTCTACACCAAAAAGTCAACAAAAATCGCCATGCAAAAGAGGGAAAAAGGGAAAGGGAGAGAAGGACTAAGAATAACTTTCGCCCTACATTCGTAGATGACGGCCCATGAATATTTAGTGATCTGAGTCCTATATAGGAGTGAAACTTTAGGTATCACCAAAAAGCCTCTTTTATATGCTTCCCATATGTTCTGGCAACACACCGGTGAAAGAAAATCAAAATCAAAGAATAACTCCAAAAATGATGGCCCTTTAAGTATACATGCTGCTTTATGTACAACGGTGCATCTCAGGTCCCTGGGCCTTTTGTGCTAAAATTTAAAAATCTTTCTTATTAATGGCAGTATTTGAGTTTTGTGAAAAAATAAGACAAGTTACAAACAAATTACACAGAAAACACTCATAATCTGGATTTTTTTTCAAAAATATATTTTTTACTGCCATGTCATGAAAAATGTACACAATTTACATGTAGCATCTTTCAAAAAACCAATAATTTTCGACTTTTTTAGATATTCAGACAGGCAAGTAATACATTTTTGGAAACCCTGGGCAATATGCAAACAGAAAAATCACAAATCAGATGCATTGGTTGTAATTATAGAGGTCTGTACTGAAACATGTAACCCCACCCCCTAAATATGTCAATGACTGAATCAATCCTATCTTTGGTTGCAGAGCTAACATTACCAAAGGAATCTGTCTAACAGCTATGTTTTACCATCCCTGGCTAATATGTGTACATAAAAACTAAAATAGGTGCAATAAATATGAATTATGGTTAAAAATAGGCCTTGATGAAAGAAGAAAATGCCATTTTTGGTCTATGACCACCCCTCTCTAACAAAAGGGTCACAGAATACACAATTTTCACGAATTTGTTAATAGTTCAATGTTTTCAACATCTCAAAATTCAGAGGCATCATACAAATCTTTATTGCAATTCTTGTGCTGAATCAAGATGTCTGGACCATTGCATCAATTGCCTGGAAAAATGAAGTCAAAAAGGCAGTTATGACAGAGTTGACAACATAAAAGAGGCCTGAAACGGGGCAAAATTAACATTTTACTGCTCTATAAGTAACATAAATGCAACAAACACCACCAATCCTAGATTTTGATAAGAAAATATTGACCATTAAGCTGACATTTACACATCTACACAAGTTTTGTATCAGGGTGTGGTCTTATTGGCCTGACATGTCTTAGGGTTCTAAGTTTGACATTAAACAAAAAAGGTTAGAAATCCTGGAAATGTACAAAATAACCATTTATTGGTGAAAAATAACATTCCTATCTGTAATTCAACAACAAATTCCAATTACTATAATTTAATTGTCAACACAGGTGCAATTAAATCTCTCAAAACACATAAATAAAAAAGGGTGGGGTGGGGCATTTATATTTATAGCCTCTCTAAACAGATTGGTGGGATGAAAAATGTCTATAAAGTCTGGGATATTGCTTCCTTCATGAAGGAAATACAAGAATTTAACGTTTAAAAGGGGAAAAAAATGCTTTTTCTGTCTAAATTGGTGGCAAAATTGAGCCAACCCCTGTTTTGAACATTTTGTACAAACCCATCTGCTGATTATTATTATCTCAGTGTTGTCAATTTTCAATTTTCTGTAGGAAAACTGGAGCTATTTCTAAACCTGACAAACTTATAGATCCCATCTAAGTTACATTAGCAATGGAAATAAGGGAAGTTTTAGAAATTTTGACTTCTTTGAGTAGGCATGAAGGCATTAATTTCTACATCGAAATTGGGGAATCTGTAGATTTTTTGTGAATATTCCTGATTTTTAGACAAAATTAGGTGAAATTACAATGTTGTTCACTTTGTCTGTGCTTTCTTAGGCTGAATACACTAAAATTGGACATTGAAGTATTTCTCTTACTGTTAAAAATTAAATAAAACCTGAAAATTGAAAAATTTGCAGTAAAATCACAATTAAAATTTAACATTTTTTGAGTTTTTCTCTTCTCAAAATATTTTATACATATTTTCTGACAATTTAGTCATCATGATTTCTAAACTAAGGCATATCAGTCACAGCCATGTCATACACAGGCAGGCCACAGATCACTAATTATTTCCCCATTGACTTTAATGTTAATTCTCGTCTCTTAGACCGGCTGTAACTTTTTCCCAAATATTCGTTGGGTAGAACGCTTTCTGCAACAGATGGAGCAACATGTGACAAACTCTGGCCCAAAAGCATGTATAAGGTTCACCATGAAAAACTTGAGATACACAGGCTGCAAGTCCAGACAACTAAACAAGCAATTTTCGGCCCTCCCTTTCAACGTAACCAACCTCACAACCCTTGTATCCTTCCGCCTCAAAATCATGAATATTCACCAAAACCTGGCAGAAAATGTATTTTTAAACCCTTTTCTTCAATTCTACACCAAAAAGTGAACAAAAACCGCCATGCAAAAGGGGGAAAAAGGGAAAGGGAGAGAAGGACTAAAAATAACTTTCGCCCTACATTCGTAGGTGACGGCCCATGAATATTTAGTGATCTGTGTCCGTATAGGAATCTCATGCATTTGGTGTGATTGTGTCTACTTCCGATTATTATAGTATAGAAAAAGCGTGTTTGGAAACACACTGAAAATGGCGTGAATGTGAATACGTGTGAAGCCGTCTTCTCGAACGGCGGTTGTGATATCGTTTTTTTACCGAGACACTGTATGTAATTAAGTGTAATGTGTTAGTGAACTCTTTATCTACCTATCGTGAATAGTGAACTTTGTTTAATATGGTGAACTTTATGTGAAATTAGACTCAATTGCCGAGTCTGCTGTGTGGCCACAGATCACTAATTATTTCCCCATTGACTTTAATGTTAATTCTCGTCTCTTAGACCGGCTGTAACTTTTTCCCAAATATTCGTTGGGTAGAACGCTTTCTGCCACAGATGGAGCAACATGTGGCAAACTCTGGTCCAAAAGCATGTATGAGGTTCACCATGAAAAACTTGAGATACACAGGCTGAAAGTAGAGACAACTAAACAAGCAATTTTCGGCCCTCCCTTTCAACGTAACCAACCTCACAACCCTTGTATCCTTCCGCCTCAAAATCATGAATATTCACCGAAACCTGGCAGAAAATGTATTTTTAAACCCTTTTCTTCGATTCTGAACCAAAAAGTCAACAAAAATCGCCATGCAAACGGGGGAAAAAGGGAAAGGGAGAGAAAGACTAAAAATAACTTTCGCCCTCCCATGAATATTTAGTGATCTGTGTCCGTGTGACTAACTTTCAAGTGATAGCGTGAACTGTCAAAACAGAATATTTGAAGTGTGAATGTAACTTTTATCTTTTTATTCTATTTAACTCTTATTATTAACATTTCTGATTTATTATTAAACCGTTTATTCGTTTAATCAACATAGAACTCTGTTGTTTTGTTCAAGTGACCTGCTGCTATTCAGTATCATGATGCTGACCTTTGACCCCTGAAGCGATTCGTTGACTTATATACAGTGTCTGGCGTACAAACGGTATCGTCATAAACGCCGGGAAAGAAACTTGTTACGGCGGCCCTCACATTGTTAGTAAAAAAACCGTCAGGACATTGACAATACCAGGTGATTATGTGAATTTAAACTAAAGTAAAAACATTCACTCATGGTGTGATGAAGATAAATTTTAGTGCAGTTTTATGCTTGTTGCTTGCAATTAGTGAAATGGCATCCTTACCCCCAAGGTTCGGAAATCGATTAAGTCGAAGAACATCACGCAGTTTAATGTGCAGAAGTGCAGACAATAGTGTGAACAGTGTTGACAATGAGTTGGTAGGCCCAAGTGGGGCCGGAGACGCCTTCGTGCCCGGTGATGAAGCGGTTCCCAGTGGGGCCGGAGACAGACGTGCGGGTGACCTTTCTAGTCAAGTAGATAATCCTAAGAATGTACTTCCTGATGATGACATCAGACCAATAGATAGTATCTCTAACGTACCGTCAAGAAAAACTGCTTTGGATTCCTCGCGTCCTGAGAAATGTACCCTGGGTGAGACAAGAGATCCTGAAGAGAGAACGCCATAACTAACAGTTTTTTCTTTTCCTTTGTATGATATGTTTGTTCTATTGAATTTTCTTTTCCTTTGTATGATATGTTTGTTCTATTGAACGTTTTTTTAGTATTTTTTGTAAAATAAACTGTGTTCTAATTTCACTCCATATCTGTTGTTCTGGCGCGAAGGTATAAAAGGCAGGGGAAAAGGGAATGGGGGAAACAGTGCAAGATGGATGTGACGTTCAAGCATCCCTTTACCATGTTAGTCAGTGGTCCAACGGGTGTTGGGAAAACGGTCTTTGTGCAGAAGTTTCTTCAAGCGTCCCTGTTCGACGTCCCTCCCCAACGCATCGTGTGAGCTTATGGCGAATGGCAAGAGAGGTACGATCGCTTTCCCTACACTTATGTCAAAGGTTTGACGGATATTGACGACGTAATGGGTCAAGTCAAGGGTCCACAAGTCTTAGCCGTGGACGATTTAATGGGAGAAGACACGGAGATATTGCAAAAGTGGTTCACGAAAAAGAGTCATCACCACGACACGAGTGTCATTTACATTGTGCAAAACTTGTTTGACAAGCAACAGCGTACCATCAGTCTGAATGCCCATTACCTGGTCTTGTTCAAAAATCCCCGTGACGCCTCGCAAATTGGTGTGTTGGCCCGTCAGATGTACCCTTCCCGTTCCAAGTATATGCAAGAAGTTTATGAAGATGCGACGAGTACCCCTCGCAGTTACTTACTCGTTGATTTGAAGCCCGACACACCCGAAGCTTTGCGACTGAGATCCAACATTTTACCCCAAGAGGAACCACCCATCGTCTACGTCCAAAAAGTATAAAAGGGGGACCTGTAGCTCGAATTGACTCGTGTTTGTCACGATGGCTCGTACGAAGAATACGCAAAGGAAACACCCACCTCCAACCCTTCCCAGGGCGACGTTCCCGACGTTGGCACCGGACCTTCGTGATCCCACGGTACGAAGTCAGACTCGCCCGAGAATGAGGGCCCCCAGAACACAGTGGTCACCTCCCTCGTTGACACCACCCACGAGTCCCATGTCTCCCTTACCGGCCACACCACCACGCCTCACTTTACCGGTCACACCTCCACGTCCCACGTCACCACCTTCCCCTGCTCGGTCTCTCTCACCGATCTTTCGAAGAGAAAAGAAGAGTTCTATAAGAGGACTCAAGTCCTTCATTCGCAAGTTACAACATCTGACTCCCGATATGGCTTATGGGCAGTTGGTCAAGAACACGGGCCGGGCACGTATTGGATTGTTGCAGTGGTTCAAGTTGGCGGCCAACCATTTGCTGAAGGGTAACATTCAGCCACTGCATGCTCAGCACAAGAAATGGGTGGAACGAAATCGACAAGTGTTGACCCAACTGACGGAGAGAAACATGCCGAAGACCGAAAAACTCTCCCTGATCATGAAACCTTGTTACGACGTTTAGGCACGTCTAAAACACCTTGTTTCGGTCCTTTCCAAAAGATGAAATTCGCAAAGAAAATGAAACTGGTACCCTCCGACGGACTCCCCGACGTCAAAGCCGTCGTAGTCAGGCAAGTCGAACCCGCGTACGATCGAGATCCACTGCAGCAGACCGTCGAGAATGTCCACCAAAACATGCAACACGTGCTAAACGATCCCACCCTAACCGACGAAGATAAAATGCAACGGTACGGACAGTTGTTACATCGTTATTAAACGATGCAAAGGAAACGAAAACAGGTTGTTCCCTTGTTGGACGAAAACATACCCGAACAAAAAGAAGAAGAAAATTCGGAGGCACCCATCCTGGAGTCGGTCCCTCGACCTTATCAATGCCGAGCTCGCCTTTTGTTGAAACACATGAAAGAGAAGAAACCTTGGTCTTGGAACGAGAACTTGGAATTGGTTTGGAATGGGGTACCCGTACCCGACACCAATGCCATGGACATCGTGAACGATTTGGTTCCTCGGCGAAAGAATACCCAGGCTCCCGTAGGATGGTTTGGCGTGATGCAAAGTTTGAAGGCCACGAACGTACCGCGCGAAGCCATCGGGAATCAAGAACAATGGAACGTGTTGTCCACACCACCGACACGGACTCCGCCACGACGCCCGAGAAAGAAGAAAATCTCCAGTACGGATACTCCTAGTATACCTACCAGAAGATGGCTCTCCTTGCAAAAACTATAAATAGCCTGTTCATAGGGACACTTGCTGAAATATGGAACGAAGGCTGAAGAAAGTGTATTACGACCCGAACCACCCAGCCGCTTTCGGTGGCGCTCTGGGTCTTCACAGAGCCACCGGCGTGTCCTTGGACAAAGTCAAGGCATGGTTGAAACAACAAAGGGCGTACACCTTGCACAAACCATTGAAAAAGAAATTCTCGCCTTCTCCCACGGTGGTGGCCGGCATAGATCATCAGTGGCAAGCCGACTTGAGCGATATGTCGACCTTGGCCTAACAGAATGAGGGATACAGGTATTTGCTGTGCGTCATCGACGTGTTTTCCAAGTACGCTTGGGTGTTGCCCCTCAAAAACAAGACGGGGGACAGTTTGGTGGATGCCTTTCGTAAAATCTTTCAAAGTCGACAACCCCTGCAACTTCAAACGGACAAAGGTACCGAATTCCTCAAACGAAAATTGCAAGCGTACCTGAAGAACAAAAAGATTCATTTTTTCGTGACACACAACGTCGAAACCAAAGCCAGTGTGGTCGAACGATTCAAACGGACCCTGAAAGAGCGCATGTGGCGATACTTTACTCATCGACAGACACAACGGTACATCGACGTGCTAGACGACCTGGTTCGGGCTTACAATGCTAGACGACCATCGGTATGGCGCCCAAAGACGTTCGCCCCGAACACGAGTGGATGTTGAGAACACCTCCTCCACGTACCCCGAAAAAGAAAAAATCAATGGACATTGGTACGACCGTACGTTTGGCTTTACCGAAACATGATGCCTTCGACAAAGGTTACTGGCCCAACTGGACTCTGGAAACGTTCAACGTCGCAACGTCGGTCCCGGTTACAAACTGTTGGACGAAAGAGGCGAACCCATACAGGGCACCTTCTATCCCGAAGAACTGCAAGCGGTCCAAGTCAACGACGATGAGATCTTTCCCATCGAAAGAGTACTCAAAAGAAAAAAAACAAAGTATTGGTGAAATGGTTGGGCTATCCGGCGAGTTTTAATTCGTGGATCGACAGGACCAGTCTCCAAAACGTATAAATAGGAGCGAGAGACGCCGACATCAGTCAACATGCAAGACGAAACCACGTCTACGTCTGTGAGTGCCCACAATTAGTCGGTCTTGGGAAAACGTGTGCCACAAGCGGAAATCGTCTTTTTCTGTCAAGTGTTTTTAGGACCAGTCTCCAAAACGTATAAATAGGAGCGAGAGACGCCGACATCAGTCAACATGCAAGACGAAACCACGTCTGCCCACAAGTGCCCACAATTGGTCGCTCTTGGGAAAACGTGTGCCACAAGCGGAAATCGTCTTTTTCTGTCAAGTGATTTTAGTGTAGGTCGTGGCGGGTGTTTCTTTGTCCCAACTGGCTTTTAAACCCGACGGATCGCAGACCACGTTGTGGACGGCCTTGCTCTCCAGTACCTTGGGTTACCTGTTGCCTTCTCCAACCTTGAAAACCAAACACAATGAACAACGACCGGCCCTTTTACCTCACGCACCCTAGTGACAGTTCCGTGTCGTGGTATCCCGACAACAAAGTATCCACATATCATACACATCTGGAGCCGCCACTTTTCGTCGATCACCGGGAATGGAAAGTGGGTCTGTCCATGATCACGTTACCTGACCAATGGCAAAACATCGATCAATGAGACAACACGATCGGCTTACGCATTCATCCATGGTCGCCCTAGAGCGACGAACCCGGAGTAAAGATATGCCGGGGCCGCCACAGGATCGACCCGTCGAATTGTTTCAAAGGTGTAAAGGCTGGTGAGATCAAGGGATCGATCGAAATGGAAACGCACATCAAGAGTGGCGACTACGAGTCGCTGAGGCATATCCTGGGTGTCCTGAACACTAGACTGGCTGATTTGTGGAACCTGCCTCCCATCTACAGTCATTTGGCCAATAAACCCGTTCGTTTGGATCCCAATAACAAGGAAATGACCGACCATGAGAAGCAACAGCAGACCGAGTACGAAACTCGAGAGGTGATGCGCCAAGGGGCCGTATCAAGAGGTTCCTTCGTGTCTTTCAAGAGAGACAACACCAACGACAAAGTGTATCTGAAGATCAATCACGTGCAGGCGCTTTTCTGGTTTGACGTGTTGCCGAAAATCGAACTTCGTCTGTGTGGACCCATCGTGTCCATGTTGGGATGGACTGGAAACGAACTGTTGGTTTCCCTGCTTTCAATCGATATGACCGGTGCAGATGGCCAAAGTCTACGGTATTTCTACGCCCACCACACCCTAAATCTTCAAATCCAGTACGATCTGTTTTACATCTACACGGACATTATCGAACCCCAGAACGTGGGCGACGTGAAGGCTACCTTGTTGGACGTGATTCTCAGTCGACGATTGTATCACCGTCCCGCCAGGATTCACTACTTTTTGGTCTCTATATAAGGAACGGAATGGGGAAAGCCGTGCCATTTCTCGACGGTAAGGTGGTGACCCAACTTCATTTTCGCCGCCGACAATGATTCGAGTGTACAAAGGTGGAGTACTCAGACAGCGAGGGGCTGGCAATGGTCTGGTGGTGTACAAGGGAGGAATTCTGAGACAACAGGGTGCCGGTCGATGGGGCAAAGCGTGCTTGACGCCGTCAGTGGTCGTGAAAAATGGAACTGGAAGAAAGTCGCCCAGGACACGCTTCGCCCTGCGGTGTCAAACACGATGTCCAACACACTCAAGAACGTGGTCGCCCACCTGAAACCTATAAAAGACCCCTCGCGAACCCCGTCCACTTCACATCGTCCGAAGAGGAAGAAGAAGACACAGGTCACCTCTCACAAGCGACGTAAACTAGATATCTTCGACCATGGCTACGCAGGTAATGCGCAATGATTCCTGTCCCTGCGCGCGAGACGAATTGCAGACAGCCATAAACAAGGTGACCAAAATCAGAAAGTATCCACTGACGCCCGACTTGAACCACGACGGACCCATCGAATTTTATATTTCCAATGCCACCACCAATTTCATCGATCTGGCCAACATGACACTGCACGTGGCCCTGAAGGTGACCAAGAACAACGGGGGTGACCTGGATGCGGATAGTCAAGTCGCACCCATTAACAACTTGTTTCATTCGTTGTTCAAAGACGTCAAATTACTCTTGGGAAAGGATGCCGAAACTTTGGTCACCACCTCTCTGCCCACCTTTGCTGAGTTTCGGTAAGGGAGCAAAGAACGATCACCTGTCGAAACAAGTCCTGTGGGAAAAAGACACCATCGGGCAGTTCAATTCCACGAAATCCGTCGCCACCACCGGGGACGGTGGACGACAACAGGCCCCGAATAACAAAGGATTGGAATAACGTCAGAAAACCATCGCTGCCAGTCGCACCTTTGAATTGCAGTCTCGTCTACACTTGGACATGTGTTTACAAGATTGGTATCTGCTGGACTTTGTGGACCTGCGGTTGAAATTGGAAAAGCAATCCCCGAAATGTTTTCTGATGTACGGCGAAGGCAACGATACAGAAGACTACAAAGTCGAGTTCACCAAAGCCTACCTGGATATCCCGTTCGTCACTCTGGCTCCTAGTACCTACACACGAGTGGCCGCGCAACTTCAATCGTCCAACGCCAAGTATCCCCTGAAGCGTGTGGTGGTCCGCGACATGGTCATTCCCGACAATCGTGCCAGTCACGTCCTAGACAATCTGTTTGTCAACGAAAGCCTGCCCAAGAGATTAATCGTGGGTATGGTACGTAACACTGCCTACGACGGAAGAAAAAACAGAAATCCCTTCCAATTCGAACACAATCAATTGCAAAACATCAAATTGACCAAGAACGGGGAAATTGTGGACGAATACGACGTCAACTTTCCCGAGCGACAAGCCATCGCACCATACCTGGATTTGATGAATAGAGTGGCCGTCTTAAACACCCGAGAAGACCTGGACTTCCCTTTCAACGACTATATCAATGGGTACACTCTGTATTGTTTCGATTTGACCAACGACCACGATCCCGACGGTAATTACTTTCATCCCAAAGCAGCGGGTAACCTGTCTTTGGAACTCAAGTTTGGTACGGCCCCAACCAATCACCTCAGTCTTGTTCTGTTTGCCGAATACGACAATGTCTTGGAAATTGACGCCAACCGACAAGTCATCACAGATTGGTCAGGCTCTCTCCAATCGACAACTGACACGGGCTTCAGAAAAACACCTCCCCTCTAACGTGTTCGGGGCGTAATCATCTGGATATACCGCGCCCGACCTCATACACCAAAGCCTACGTCATCAACACGGACGACGAAGACCAACCCGGTAGACACTGGACCGTGTTTGTGTGCAAAGGACCAGATCACATTACCTTCTTCGATTCCTACGGGTGTCCCCCGGAGAAGCCTTTCGCCGTTTCGTCCTAGATCTACAACTCCACTACCAACCCCGATGGATTCAGGGACTCGAGAGTGTTGTCTGCGGACATTATTGTTTGTATTATTTGTGTCATCGGTTTCACGTTCCCTCCCCGCACGCCCTTTCGGTGTTCAGGCACGTGTATCGTGTGAACGATATACTCGTCGAACAATGGGCTAGGGATCATTTTCCCGGCTTGCAAAAAGACCAGAAGAAGGGACAACGATGTCGATGCTTTTTTGCTCTGTAAATATGTTTGCTTTATGTCCAATGCCTTTGTGTTCAAGTTCAATTTTGTGTTGAATAAAATGCTTTGTAAATATGTTCAATATTACGTGTCTGTTTTTTGTGACGTCATGTGACGTCATGCTATTCTGATTGGTTGAAAAATGGTATCATTCCAACACCTTAGACTCGTCCCGTCCCGAGCCATAAATAGAAGTTTCGAAGCCAAAAGAAGTCACAAGCAAAATGGATCGACCTCAAACAGATCGTAGATTTTGGTACGACTTGTCGGGGGTATTACCCCATGTTTAAGGGGCACCGGCCAAAAGCAGATTACCTAGTCTGTTTCTGGTGTGGCACCGAAATTGGGAACACCGACCATAGACGGAGCAAGCATTCGGTGAAATGAACCAAAAAAACCCAATCGGTGGGAGCAGCCGAAGTGCTCCTGCTAACCCTCACATTGTGTGGACCAACGGCCCTTTTCAGGGCCAACTTAATCAATGCAAAAGAGTTGTTTCCCTGCCGCCTTCTTCTTCTTCTTCTTCTCTCTCCCCTCTCTCTCTCTCTCTCTTCCCGCGCGCGCGCCCCTCTTTCTCTCCACACGTGCAATTACACGTTCAAGGTCACGCATGTGCAGGGGGTCACGCACGTGCAGGGGTCTCCCACTGCAAGGTCACATGCACGCCCATGCTCGAACGCGCACAAAAAGTTCCTGAACAGGCAACCCTACTACTACGACGGTGGATAAACGAGAGAAATGTTTTCGTATGGGTTTATGTTATGCAAGGTGTACGTGCGTTGTCCACATAACCAGGCCCGGACACGTTTAAATGGAACCCCGGTAGCTTTCTGTAAACGTGTCGCTCCGCCGAAACCCGCAGGATGTTCGGGGTCGTAAGACACACGAGCCAACTTCTTGTCCATTTTAAAAGTATTTGCAAAGTATTTGCAAAGTTTACAAGTATTTATAGTATTTCCAAAGTTTTATTAAACAGTTTTTATATTATTAATTTCATTTTAATAATAACAATTTTACAAACATTTTAATAATAACAATTTTACAAACATTTTAATAATAACAATTTTAATAATAATAATTTTAATAATAAACAAGTCTCTGAAGGGGATCCATCGTGCTGTTGCTCTTCGGCTAGTTTGAAGACGTTTCCTTTTTCGTTCTCGAGGTCTGTTCCAGCGTACCTCCAGGGGTGTACGTGAGGTCTGTGGGTGTGGTTGGGCTGTCTTTCGCCCTTTCACCTGTGGTCTAAGAGTGGGTGTCTTCCATCGGTCTGCATTCCCTACCCATTCTCGCGAAGCATGTGTCTTCTTTAACGTGGACACAACATCGCTCCACCCCGGAGCTGGCGACACGGTTTTACGGCTTCGCATTAAATCGTTGACGATATCGTAGGCATTCGTTCCTTTAATCACTTGACCATCACGTACCAATTCATAATTGTCGTTCCATTCCAAAGGCGTTTTTTCTTTGATGTGTTTTAACAACAGTTTGGCTTTAAGGCGATACTTGATAGGAACCGATTCGGGTTGTTGCGGTGGTTGCGGTTGCGGGGTTGGTGCTGGTGGCGGTGATGTTTGGGGTGTTTGGGGTGATGGTGGTGGTGGTGGTGGTGATGGTGGCAGTTGCGATGGCTGGGAGGTCTCGAGTTTCTTTTGCATCGTTTGAAATCTTTCAAACAATTGCCCATACTTTTGCATTTTATCGGCATCAGACATACGGGATTTCAAGACGGTATCCATCACGGTTGACACTTCTTCAATGATACTGCGAATGGGGTCCCGTTCCCACACGGGTTCGTACGGCTTCATGACCGTGACACTGGGTTCGTCCACCGGAACCAATTTTATTTTCTTTGCAAATTTCATCGTCGTCGTTCCAGCTGCCGTTGAAGACGTTTTTCCAAAGGGCTGCAGAATCCAATAAGCGTCTTCGTCGATGCCACGAGGTGTTGGGGGTCCCCAAAGAATGCAACACACGTTTTAGACGTTGTAAACGTTGTTTTTCGCTGGGGCTCAAAGGTATGGTGCCTTGCAGTAAATTACCAATACACTCGGATAAACAATTCACCACGTCTCGGGGCGATTGTCGAATCAGACGTTTTCGCCAAGCTGGAGACACGTTCAATAACACATTCAAGAGAGGTAATGACTGCATGGTGACGTCTTGGTTTTTATACTGGAAACTTTTTTAGAGCTATTTAGAGCTTTTATAGGGGTCTGGATACCAATCTAGATACTAATCTAGATACTAATCTGGATACCAATCTGGATAACAATCTGGATACTACTCTAGATGGGTAGACCTACCGCGCGACCCACCGCCTGTCCAACGGTTTTCAGAACAGGAAGCACGAATTTGACAATTTCACCCCAAAACCACCGCGTTGAACGATTCGTCGTTTCGTTCTCATCGGGGTTTTATGATTTGCCAACAGAGTTAAAGATGGGGGTAGCGATCTGGAGACTTGGCGGCAACATTCGGAATGAGTCTGAATAAAAGTATCAAGAGCATGTCTTAGAACTTGTTTCCGCCAGGGTTCGGGCAGAGCCCGTAGCGACCGGATAATGTTGAGATCACGGGATTTCATGGTGTTATGAAGAGATGCATTGGATTTTGGTATTTATAGCCTTTCTATCGCCGTCTTCGTCGTTTTTGTTTGTTCTTTCCAACGAATCAAGATTCGAATCAGGATACCTCCGAAAAATCCCTGTCCACCGGGTTTCATGATCATGTTCAATTTATCGTTGACAGATAAACGATCTCGGATCAGTTGTTGCAATCTCTCTCGATTTCGCTCTACCCAACGTTCGTGTTGTTTGTGCAAGGGTCCTTTCAGCAAATGTTCGGCAGCCAGCTTGAACCATTTCAGCAATCCAATTTGGGCCATCACTGTATTCTTGGCCAACTGTCCATAAGCCATTTCGGGGGACAGTCGTTTCAAACGGTTAATAAAGCTTCGCATTTCTTTCAGTTCCTGACGTGGTGGTTGGCGGGGCGCTGGACGGCGTCTGACGACACCGTCATCATCCAGACGTAGAGGGCGGCGTGCGACGGCGGGCGTCATCGTCTGTGACTGGAATCTGATGATGGCGTGGCACACGTACGACCACGGGGGATAAACGTAAATCTGGGGCTAGATTGGTACCCACATTGGTACCCACATTAGAACCTACGTTGCAACCCACATTGCGGCGTCGGTTGGGTCCTGCGTCTTCTGTTGGTGTGGCGCCAAATGAATTTTGTCCTTTCCAGGTGGGCGGTGGAAATCTAGCACGGGGTAGTACTGGAGGTGTATCCGACGAACGTTGTTCTTCACACGAGCCATGCTGACATTAAATGAAGGTGGCCATCCCAGGAGCTCTTTTGTACCTTTTTCACGTAGACATGAGACGGTTCTTCCTCTGGTAAGTTAAGTGTACGAAGGGGTATCGGGGTATCGGGTTTTAGATCGACCAGCAAATAGCTGCGAGGGGTGCTGGTGGCATCGGCAAAGGCTTCTTGCATATGTTGACCTTGTCCCGGATACATTTGCCGGGCCAAGACACACATCTGTGAGGCATCGCGGGGATTTTTGAAGAGGACTACATAGTGAGCATTTAATCTGATGGTCATCTGTTGTTTATCAAACAGATTTTTCACAATGTAAATCACGCTCACATTACTATGATGACTTTTCTTGGTGAACCAGCGTTCTAACGTGCCGGTGTCTTCTCCCATCAAATCATCCACGACTAAACATTGGGGTCCTTGGACTTGTTCCATCACCTCGTCCAAATTGCCCAACCCTCGAGTATGGGTATAAGGAAACGGTTTGTAACTGTCTTGCCATTCGCCATAAGCCTACACGATGCGATCCGGGGGAGTATCAAACAGCGACAATTGGAGAAATTTCTGCACAAAGACCGTTTTCCCCACACCCGTTGGCCCACTCACTAACATGGTAAAGAGGTGAAATACATTTTCCTCTTTTGAGCAGCCCCACTTTTATACCACCCCCTGGCAAAATTAAAACAAAAATAAAACAGACAAGATGTGTATAATGATAAAACATTTATTAACAATATATTTACAATATATTTACAATATATATACAATATATTTACAATATATTTACAATAAATTTACAATATATTTACAATCAAAACGGTGTTCACAAATTAATGTTATTCGAAATGTTCACAAATTAGTGTTATCCAAAATGTTTACAACAGTGTTCTCCAAAAAGTTCACAAATTTATGTTATCCAAAAAGTTCACAACACTGTTCACATATTCATGTTATCCAAAATGTTCACAAATGTTATCCAAAATGTTCACAAATGTTATCCAAAATGTTCACAACAGTGTTCACAACGGCAAAGGGTATTCCATGCACACCATATGCGCATACAGCCACGGAGATTGTGTCAACACACGGGGTACCCAATATACGGAACCGATCATTTGTTGTAAAACGTCGTCGTCGACCCAGTCTTGGGCATCTAGTAGTGTCAACACCAGGGGTGTCCATTCGTTGTCCATCCAAGGCAGTGATGGTGGTGGAGGATAGCCATCTGGAATGATGAGTGTGTGGGCTAATCGTTGAGCCTCTTCGGCCGTCAAGTTGAATTGGGCAATGAATCAAATCTTGTTTCAAATCTTGCTCAAGTCTAGTTGATGTCGTAGTACAGGGCTCGGACGTAGGCCGATGTAAGATCTTCTTTCTCTTTTTCGTCTTGTCTGAACCGGCGATAGAGTTCGCTGGCTTCTTCGCCCCAGTACCAGTTACGTGGTTCGACGTGAAACAGTTTGTTGCTAAGGGTGTTAAAGTCGTCGATTCTTTCTTGGGGTTGTCTACAGGCAAACAATCCATGGCCAAATTCATTACAGTTGAGGCATCGGTGTACTGTTTTCCATATTTTGTTCTTTTGGTAACTGGTAACGGGTCGACGGGTAAGGTTGGTAGCGCTGGGGACAGGCGGGAGCCCAGTGTCCGACTTGTTTGCATCGATAAAAGGTGTCGTAGCGTTTACTGACTTCTTTGGCTTCTCCTTGCCCTTCTCTTTGAGCTTCTTTTCCGTGAAATGTTTCTCTTTGACCTTCTCTATGCGTTTCTCTTTGACCTTCTCTCTGGGTGTTGACTTCGCTTTGAGCTTCTTTTCTTTCAACTTCTCTCCGAGTTTCTTGCTGAGTTTCTTGCTGAGTTTCTTGCTGAGCTTCTGTTTGCGAGGTTGAGGCTGCTCGTTGAGGGCAGTCTCTGTACCAATGGCGATTGTTTCCACATCCAACCCAAAACAGCTGTTGGACTGTTGTTTGTTTTCTGTTGCTCGTAGATTGGCTCGTTGAGTGGCTGGTTGTGGACAGTCTCTGTACCAATGTTCATGGCTTCCACACCCAAAGCAGTTGTTGGACTGTTGTATGAAACCATCGACCAACAGTCCAAAATATCAGGAGTAGAAGAATAAAAGGATCGAAAATTGAAAACGGCACTCTTTCGTTGTTAAGCAAAACATGCAGTGTGGGTGGCTACAATCTGCACATTTAGTCATCGTATAGAATTCCAACTGCTAAGGGATCTTTTACGTGCACTTCAATGTGTACACGGCGGGGGGGGGGGGACATGTCAGAAAATCGAGAGGAACTTTCGACGAATCTTCGGAAATATTAGGCGCCAAAGTTTGGAAATTTTAATTTTGACAAAAAACTTTTTTGTTAATGAATATTTTTGGATGGCCTTTTTACCCACGGTTAAAGGGTCGTCTGATTTGGGCAAAAATGTTAACATTTTGTATCCCGCGGCCGCTATTGTCTAATTCAGTTGATCGGTTATAGATAAATTATTTATTACCCGATTTGTATAAAACAAAGTGCATATGCTTCGTGGCCCCAAGTGACATTTTTTTTGTTACCGATGACGTTTCCTGTCGGCACCGGAAGTAACTTTAATTTAGCAAAAACTACAATTTTGACAGTTCGGTACAACTTTTTGAAAGCAAATATTATTTTTTTCAAATCTTATATGACTGAAAAGATGTGCCATGTAAAGGCGCACAAAACATCGGGCTCAGTTTTTTTAATTTCGATTTCGTTTTCAGGCAATTTGGATTAAAGGGTGAAAAAAGGTGTAAAATAAGCTATTTACAACCCATCCAGCGTCATCATATTAAAAGATATATCTTCGTATCATTCATAAACTCGTAGTAATAACCCATACGAAGAGAATGTATGTGAAAATTAATTTGTAATATGCGCAGTTGCCGAGAAATAGGCAATTTTGCATGAGTCACTTTTCACGTAATTTTGGCTGCAAAAGAATCAATAATTATTCGATTTTCAATTTTCTTTCCCCATTGGATGCCTAATGCCATAGAGGACTATGTCAAACCATTTTACCTCTTACGCTGCCACCTGAAATGACGTCATTTGATCAAAACTTAAATTTTAGCCCTCAAAAGCAATATTTTATTCAAATGAGTCGTACTTGTTATTTGTTTCAAATTATGATATTTGATTCTATTGATCAAATAGACTGAACCCATACGCTCATATAGATACCACAAAATGGTTTCCAACTTGTACGGTTGCAGAGAAATGGGCGATTTTCGTTAAGTCACTTTTCAAGGTTTTTGGCCTATAAAAGTGTCAGTTATTATTCGATTTTAATAAAATTTTCACCATATGATATCTTATATCATTTTCTGATTTCATAGAACTAATTTAACATTTTCAGTATTACCGGAAGTAATGTCATTTTGGCAAAAACTGTATTTTTTAGCCTCCAAAACAGAATTTTTTTTCAAATGAGACTGATTTGTAATATATTTAAAATTATGATATTTGATTCCAATCAACAAATAGATTGAACCCATACGATCATATAGATACCAAAAAAATAGTTTTTATCATGTGCGGTTGCCGCGAAATAGACGATTTTCTACAAGTCACTTTTTTTTTTTTTTTTTTTTATAAGCAATATTTTTATTCAGATTTCTATCTGAATAGGGATTGGGGAACAGGCATAGCCTATATTAAACCCTTCTCCCTGTCAGATATAGATACATGTATTTACAAAAAGAAACATACAATGTACAAGTGCAAATATTTTACAGTGAGTGTGTTATAGTTGTCTCTGGAATGGATTTACAGTTTAGTAAGGCAAATAATGTACAAGTGAAAATATATTTACAATGAATGGTTATATGGTTATAGTTGTCCCTGGAATCGTCTGGTGATTTCGAAAAACGAGTGAACAGTTTTAAAGATAATGAATGAGTTTTCTATGTTGTCAATTCCGTACAATAGGGTTGTAGTATTTCGGTGAATAGTAGGTAAATTATTTATTGTATTATTTCGGGCATCTGAATATAAGGAGCAATTCAATAAAAAATGTTCAGTGTCTTCAAATTGATGACCACATCTGCAGGATGGGTTATCAGAAATATGGCGTAAAAATTTATGTCCGTTTAGATTGCTGCAAGAGAGACGCAGTTTAGAATGAATGATTTGGTTTACACGGGTTCCAAAAGTGAATGTTTTAGGGGGTATCGGATCTTGAGCCATGAGTTTCGAATTGAAAATATTTAGAGATGTTGATTTTTTGTCTCCGAACATAGTTTGTTCCATTCTCTTATTGACGATGGTATGAAAGAATTATAGAAGATATTTGTTTTGCATTTATATTCGGGTAGGCTTGTTTTTCGGAGATTATAGTGTGCGCTTTTTGTCAAGATTAAATCATGGAGATAGGATGGAGAAAGGCCGTTTATAATTTTATAAATGAATTTGAGTTTATGTCTTCTGCGTCTCTCTTTTAGCGTAATAAAACCGGTTTCTTTATATAACAGTCTATGGCTGGTACCCTTAACAGCACCACATATGGACCTAAGTGCATCCAGTTGTAGGTGCTCTAATTTGTTAGCTAGTTGGTCTGTGCAGTTGTCCCAGATGACGTCGCAATAATCAAAATGGGGTAGGATAAAAGAGGTATAGATGGTTTGTAGCGATTTCCGGTTAAGTCTGTATTTAAGGGATCTTAAACAATTGACAGATTTGCTGGTTTTTTCTATAACGTCATTAATGTGTTGGTTCCATTTACAATTTTGTTGAAATGTCAAGCCTAAATGTTTATGATGGGGGACTTCCTTGATGGGAACATTATTTAGAGTCAGGGTAGGTAAAATGGGATTTTGTTTGGTTGTCAGTGCTAGTGTTTCGGTCTTCAGTGGGTTGAAGGATACCAGCCATGTTTTAGCCCACGCGTTAATTTTATTCAGGTCATTGTTTAGAATATTCGCGCATTCGGTAGGGTCATCAATTTTTAGATAGAGGGAAGTATCATCAGCAAAGAGTCGAACATTTGATGAAATATCATTCACAACGTCATTGATATAAATGAGAAAAAGGAGGGGACCGAGAACAGAGCCCTGTGGCACGCCCGAGGGAATGGTTTTTGCGGCGGAAGAGACACCCCCAGCAACAACTGATTGTTGTCTTCCCTCTAAATAGTTGTGAAACCATTGAAGGATGTCTCCCCTTATCCCCGCAGCTTCAAGCTTGTGACAGAGTCACTTTTCAAGGTTTTTGGTCTATAAAAGTGGCAATTCTTATTCCGTTTACATACAATCTTCGCCATATGATGCCTTATGCCATTTCTGATTTCATAAAACTAATTGAACATTTTCATTATCACCGGAAGTAATGTCATTTTTGCCAGGATCACTTACCAGTAACATATATATAAAATGAATTGATATTGCTGGATTTGGTTGATTCTTCGTCCATTTTATTTGATGTTTGCAATGCTTATGTGGAAACCTGCTTAATGGTTTCATTGGTATCGGAAGTGACATGTGTTCAAGGGCACCAGTGAAACCCGTCATTCCTGCATGCAGGTCTAGATGTTATTTTTATACGCCCACATTTCCATGTGGACGTATTATGTCGTTGCCCCTGACCGTCCGTCCGTCCGTCCACAATTTGTTTGTGGACTCTCTACAGGTCACAATTCTTATCCGATTTTGACGAAACTTGAAATATAGGTTTATCCCCAAAAGATCTCGACTGCTTTCGATATTGGCATGTATCGGATCAAAACTTCGTGGATTATGGCCCCTGATTATACGAAAAATCACCTTTTTAGCTTGTGGAACCTATAGAGGTCACAATTTTGAACCGATTTTGATGAAACTTGACATGCATGTTTATAACCCAAAGATCTTGGTTCCTTTCGATATTTGCGCCTATCGGAATTTAATTTCCTGAATTATGGCCCCTGATTGTCCGAAAAATCACCCTCTTTAGCTTGTGGTCCCTCTGGAGGTCACAATTATTATCCGATTTAAAAAACCGTTTGAGTATATCACCATTACACCCTAAGGGAGGTTGAGTTCGAATTTCGGGAAAATCGGACCAAAATTG
This sequence comes from Patella depressa, assembly GCA_948474765.1. Lineage (NCBI taxonomy): Eukaryota > Metazoa > Mollusca > Gastropoda > Patellidae > Patella > Patella depressa. The sequence goes on from OX419719.1 coordinate 34,931,799, forward strand.
CCATACAAAATGGCCGACGTTTGTACGCGAACACTGTTAAAAAAGGGTATATCAAGGTTGTGGACCCTGTAGAGGTCACAATTTTAATTCGATTTTGATAAAACTTGAAATTCATGGTTATAACCCAAAGATCTTGGTTCCTTCCGATATTTGCGCATATCGGATCGAAACTTCCTGAATTATGGCCCCTGATTATACGCAAAATCACCTTTTTTTCTTTTAGCTTGTGGTGCCTCTGGAGGTCACAATTATTATCCGATTTAAAAAAAAAACGTTTGATTATATTACCCTTACACCGTAAGGAAGGTTGAGTACCAATTTCGGGAAAATTGGACCATCGGAATAAGAATTGCCACTTTTATAGACCAAAAACCTTGAAAAGTGACTTGTAGAAAATCGTCTATTTCGCGGCAACCGCACATGATAAAAACTATTTTTTTGGTATCTATATGATCGTATGGGTTCAATCTATTTGTTGATTGGAATCAAATATCATAATTTTAAATATATTACAAATCAGACTCATTTGAAAAAAATTCTGTTTTGGAGGCTATTTCGGGAAAATTGGACCATCGGAATAAGAATTGCCACTTTTATAGACCAAAAACCTTGAAAAGTGACTTGTAGAAAATCGTCTATTTCGCGGCAACCGCACATGATAAAAACTATTTTTTTGGTATCTATATGATCGTATGGGTTCAATCTATTTGTTGATTGGAATCAAATATCATAATTTTAAATATATTACAAATCAGACTCATTTGAAAAAAAATTCTGTTTTGGAGGCTAAAAAATACAGTTTTTGCCAAAATGACATTACTTCCGGTAATACTGAAAATGTTAAATTAGTTCTATGAAATCAAAAAATGATATAAGATATCATATGGTGAAAATTTTATTAAAATCGAATAATAACTGACACTTTTATAGGCCAAAAAGCTTGAAAAGTGACTTAACGAAAATCGCCCATTTCTCTGCAACCGTACAACCGTTGGAAACCATTTTGTGGTATCTGTATGAGCGTATTGGTTCAGTCTATTTGATCAATAGAATCAAATATCATAATTTGAAACAAATAACAAGTACGACTCATTTGAATAAAATATTGCTTTTGAGGGCTAAAATTTAAGTTTTGATCAAATGACGTCATTTCCGGTGGCAGCGTAAGAGGTAAAATGGTTTGACATAGTCCTCTATGGCATTAGGCATCCAATGGCGAAAGAAAATTGAAAATCGAATAATTATTGATTCTTTTGCAGCCAAAATTACGTGAAAAGTGACTCATAAAAAATTGCCTATTTCTCGGCAACTACGCATATTACAAATTAATTTTCACATACATTCTCTTCGTATGGGTTATTACTACGAGTTTATGAATGATACGAAGATATATTTTTTAATATGATGACGCTGGATGGGTTGTAAATAGCTTATTTTACACCTTTTTTCACCCTTTAATCCAAATTGCCTGAAAACGAAATCGAAATTAAAAAAACTGAGCCCGATGTTTTGTGCGCCTTTTCGGCAGAAAATGCTCATCTTTGAACTCAATCATGACATTGACCTTGTGAACGTCATAGAGAGCAACGAGCCCCCTCCTCTTAAACAGATTTAAAATACATTTATTTTGTATACTGTACTACACTATTACAAATTAGGCACGAATGGTCGTAAAACAGGATTGAGAATTGGAGTTGGGATTTTCGAGCCCCCTTCAGCGCGGACTTCATAGTGAGCAACGAGCCCCCCTTCTCAAAAACAAAAGTAAGGACGTTTAGCTTTAGATGTTTTGTGGGTTTTTTTTGATATTGTTCAATTGCATTTCATTGTCAAAATAGAATATAAAAAAAACTCTTTCTGAATGATTTGGTGGCCCTGAAAAGGGCCGTTGGGTGGCCCTGAAAAGGGCCGTTGGTTGGTTGATCGACTAACCAAGGCGGACACGTTTGATAACCGCTGCGTCTTTCTCATCGACGTCCCCGGTTCTTGGTGGTGATGGCGTCGATGGAGTGGCCGGTGTATACCAGAATGGATCTTTGGAGATGTCCATGACCAGTGGCTTTAATGGGTCACGGGCCACAAGCCATTCATCGTCGTCGTCGCTATTACTCACGGCTATGATTTCCGGCTCAAGGGTGGTATCTGGTGCAGTGTCGGGCAACAGCTGCTTTGGGTGTGGAAGCCATGAACATTGGTACATAGACTGTCCACAAAGAGCCACTCAACGAGACACTCTACGAACCATTCAACGAGCCACTCAACGAACTACTCAAGGCGGAACAGAAACCAAACAACAGTCCAACAACTGCTTTGGGTGTGGAAGCCATGAACATTGGTACAGAGACTGTCCACAACGAGCCACTCAACGAGCCAATCTACGAGCAACAGAAAACAAACAACAGTCCAACAGCTGTTTTGGGTTGGGTGTGGAAACAATCGCCATTGGTACAGAGACTGCCCTCAACGAGCAGCCTCAACCTCGCAAACAGAAGCTCAGCAAGAAACTCAGCAAGAAACTCAGCAAGAAACTCGGAGAGAAGTTGAAAGAAAAGAAGCTCAAAGCGAAGTCATCACCCAGAGAGAAGGTCAAAGAGAAACGCATAGAGAAGGTCAAAGAGAAACATTTCACGGAAAAGAAGCTCAAAGAGAAGGGCAAGGAGAAGCCAAAGAAGTCAGTAAACGCTACGACACCTTTTATCGATGCAAACAAGTCGGACACTGGGCTCCCGTCTGTCCCCAGCGCTACCAACCTTACCCGTCGACCCGTTACCAGTTACCAATCTACGAGCAACAGAAAACAAACAACAGTCCAACAGCTGTTTTGGGTTGGGTGTGGAAACAATCGCCATTGGTACAGAGACTGTGTAATAATTCTTTATTGATTTAGTGCATTTAGTTTTTTGGGACTAGGCCTACTTCTTTGATACATTTAACGGTGTGGTTACTTGTATATCGGAATTTATACAACAATATGCTTGCATTCGTAATTCTTGCAACATATGACAGATAATGACTCATACGGACATTATATAATTATTTCCTTGGGTTTTATTCCCAACTTGTTTTCAGATATGAGTGAAGTCTGTGTCACCAAAGGCCCGGGACTGTACAGCGCAGTGGACGCTTACGGCTAGCCCCCGGATCCATTCACTCTTTTTGCATTGTTTATGTTTGTGGTCTCTTAGTATGATGTCTTGTCTGTATATTTGTTTTTGTGTAGAATTGTGTGTGGTGCAGTCCCCCTGCACTTACTATTGTTTATACGGATTTTTTAAAATTTAGGGTACATGAAAATGTAACCATCTCTAAAACTGCCATGTAATTATTTTCAGTTCCTAATGAAGGTCTTTTAAGGCGATTAATTAAAGAGAGCAAGTGTCGATTTGAGTATATCGTAAGTATAGAGTAATTGTAATATTACAATGTCAATGTCATGTTTTGGGGCAGGTCAGCGTATGAAAAGCAAAATTGTAACTGAATATCATTAATTTATATTTTGAGATTTAGGACTATGCCAATTGTTCACATTTTATGCTGCTTTAACATGACTCTCAAGTGTTTTATTTCAGTTCATATGCTCTCCAGTACCAGATAAAACTACAAGCTCAGCTGTATTCAAGCAATTTTCAAAAATAGTAGAGCGAACGTGTGACTATTACCACGTTTCTCAACCTTTTCTCACCGCTCACCCCTAAATGAATTCTCAACCAACCTATTTACCCCCAGGGGGAGGTTACTGACGGCGGAGCCGTGGCCGGCGAAGGTGGTCACCGCGAGCGCCGTAGGCGCGAAGCCCGTCGAGGAGGGTCAAGGGCGGGGGGTCTCCCCCCCTAGAAAATTCTTAGAAATTGGAACCCGGAAATGTGATTTCCAGCCATTTCAGGCACTTTTCAGGCGTTTCATAGGAACTTGAAAATGGCCTTTTTCTATAGAAGCCATCCTACATGAACCGCGGATCCTTGCACGGGCCTGCACCCCCTGACCACATTGACATTGAATATGGAATGAATACGGATCGAAGGTGAGATTCAATAAACACCAAATCTATATTTTAATGAAAATACGCTGTTTCCAGTTCAGTGCGAAATTTGCTCCTGGTGATTGTCGCAAACGATTTTTTTTTCTCGGGACAGTGTTGGAGAGTGCTAATCTCAACTGCACAACCTTTATATGATCATTTTTGAAGTTACTGGGAGTGCGGTCATTCACCCCCTGGACGCCAGCCACCCCCCCCCCCCCCCCCTTGGGGTGAATTAACCCCAGGTTGAGAAACGCGGCCCTATACAGAGATGGCGACGTGAAGTTAGCCTGTTGTTCGTTGTTCGGTATTCGCGAATAACGAACAACGAGCCAGTTTTTTGTTCGGTATTCGCGAATAACTAACAACGATCTGGTTTGTTGTTCGGTATTCGCGAATAACGAACAACGAGCTGGTTTGTTGTTCGGTATTCACCAGATGTGGAATTAGTAATGTAAGAAAAGATTTTTTGCAGGGAACACGCCGCAGGCGGGTTTTTATAAGCCTAACTGGATTATAAAGCTTCAAAATTCTGGGAAATAGATTCTCACAACTTCTCTTTCTATCCCAAGAAAGAGCTGTTACATATTGGTGAATAACGAACAACGAGCCAGTTTGTTGTTCGGTATTGGCGAATAACGAACAACAAGCTGGTTTGTTGTTCGGTATTCACCAGATATAGAATTAGTAATCTAATAAAATAACTTTTGTAGGGAACACGCCACGGGCGGGTTTTTATGAGCCAAACTGGATAATAAAACTTCTAACTCTTGGGAAATAGATTCTAACAACTTCTCTTTCTATCCGAAGAAAGATCTGTTTCATATTGACGAATAACGAACAACGAGCGAGTTTGTTGTTCGGTATTCGCGAATAACGAACAACGAGCTGGTTTGTTGTTCTGTATTCACCAGATATGGAATTAGTAATATAAAAAGGTACTTTTGTAGGGAATTACCCAGAATTTTGAAGCTTTATAATCCAGTTAGGCTTATAAAAACCCCACAAAAGATCTTTCATTACATTACTAATTCCATATCTGGTGAATACCGAACAACAAACCAGCTCGTTGTTCGGTATTCGCGAAGTTAGGCCCATAAAAACCCACCTGTGGCGTATTCCTCACCAAAAATTCCTTTATTATCTGGTCAATACCGAACAACAAACCAGCTCGTTGTTCGTTATTCGCGAATACCGAACAACAAACTGGCTCGTTGTTCGGTATTCGCCAATATGAAACTGCTCTTTCTTCGGATAGAAAGAGAGTTTGTTGGAATCTAATTCCCAAGAGTTTGAAGTGTTATAATCCATTGAGGCTCATAAAAACCCACCTGTAGCGTATTCCCTACAAAAGTACCTTTATTATATTACTAATTCCATATACGGTGAATACAGAACAACAAACCACCTCGTTGATCGTTATTCGCGAATACCGAACAACAAACCAGCTCGTTGTTCGTTATTCGCCAATATGTAACAGCTCTTTCTTCGGATAAAAAGAGAGGTTGTTAGAATCCATTTCCCAGAAGTTTGACGTTTTATAATACAGTTAGGCACATAAAAACCCACCTGCGGCGTATTTACTAATTCCATATCTGGTGAATAACGAACAACAAACCAGCTTGTTGTTCGGTGTTCGCGAATACCGAACAACAAATTGGCTCGTTGTTCGGTATTCGGCCATATGAAATAGCTCTTTCTTTGGATAGAAAGCGAGTTAGTAAAATTCTTTTCCCCAAGACTTTGAAGGGTAATGACCTAATTGGTCTTAAAAACTCACACCCGGCGTATTCCCTACAAATGTTTCTTTATTATATTACTAATTCAATATCTGGTGAATAACGAACAACAAACTACCTTTTTTTTTAAAAAACAAAAACAAAACATTTGTATTCGCGGACTTAAATGTAGTGTACTTGTCCAAGAGCTTTATTTTTGGCAGATTGTTTTATAACAATACAATTATTATGGTATGTATGGTAATTACAAAAAGTGTTTAATTTACTATAGTCACTCTTGTGTATTTAATTCGTCATCTGCACAGCGCGAGATTGAACGATTGAATAAACTGTTGTTGATTGATAATTAATTATTTATATTTTCAGATATCATTGAGTATGGGATGGTGGTGCAAAATTTCTGTGTTATTCATTATAAAAGTTGAAAGAAAATTTTGGCAAATTTGACGTCTGAAATCCTTATCATCATTATTATTGGTCCAAATTAGTATTTATGATCTATATAATAAATTGGAATTTTCTAAGATGGGCTTGGTAGATTTCTACAAAAGCGCCAGTTCATTTTCATCTCTTTCTTTTCTCAACCTGAAATATAGAAAATCATATATTAGTAGTGTTTGACACGCGATATTAATCAATTTTATTAGAAAGTCCGGGTCGTGACGGCTCTTGCACATGAATAAAACCAACTTGCTAAGACCAAGATCAAGATGACACTCAAATTGAGTTTTCACTCGAGGACAAACGAGAAGGCTTTCATTCTGTGAGCGAAGTGAACGAGGGGGTAGGTAAGGTGTAAGATATTTAGGAGAGTCGATACTATTCAGCGTATTATAGGCAATAACATTTATCTTAAATGTTTAAGCACAGGATATATATGTTCACATGGTTTCGTTTCGGTTACGATCCGGTTTAGGATCTTTCGTTGATGGTTGCTTTGCAAAGCAGGTAAATTGAAAAAAAGAGAATTACAGTAATCTGAGTTCGATAAAACAAAGGCATTACCCGGCATTTTAGCAGTGTAGATGTCAATAAATGGGCATAGTTATCAAATATTATGTAAATGGAAAGTTAATATGAGTGTTGAATTGAAAGTTACTGTCAAACATGACTCCTAAATTCTTGACAGAATTGGTTGGTTTTACTTTAACATCACCAACAGACATGTGTATGACTTCTGTTTTGTCGTCATTCAATTTTTTTTTTATTATTTCATCCAATGACGTATATTCAGATAAAGTTTTGTATCATCTGCGTATAATTTATAATAAGTATAATTTCTACGAATTATATCCCCGATAGGTGCAGTGTAGAGGGTGAATAACACAGGTCCAAGAACAGAACCCTGTGGCGCTCCATATTTTAGTAAAGTTGAAGATGATTGTCACGCATTTATTCAAACTGATTGGATGCGGTCTGATAGGGAAGATCTAAACCAGTGGGGGCAGTACCTTGGATTCAAAATCTGGACGCCAAACGCTTAATCAGAAGTGACTGGTCGACCGTTTATTATCCGTATTACTGAGAATGTCGTTGTATACACGAACAAGGATGTCTGTGTGCTATGCGTGACTAATGATGGGGTTCTTTTATAGACATCTATTTTAATGATTTAAAAAAAGGTTATAAGACTGTAACAAACCGCCATTACTGATGTGCAGGAAAACATGTACTTTAGTTACTATATTTAGTAGGAACTCCACTGACTAATAGTATGACATAATATCGCGACGTGCAACCGATATACCGTAAGACTTGAGAATGTGACACCTTCCCGTTTTGATAAAAATGGTAATCATTTTGAAACATTTTTTTTTTTTTAAATCTACTTGATTTTACTCTTATCTAACATTTTTGTCATTCATAAATAGCCGAGTTCACATTTTAAAGGTTTATCATAATTTACTTACAGCATAATTATTATTTTGTTTGTTCAACATAAAGACTGGGTTCATCTGGTGCATGGATTGCTCCTCCAGAACGTGGAACATATGGTCGATGTAATAGACCGTTTTACGGTTTCGATAGCCCTCTCGAATTGTCAATTAATATCATATTTTGCACATGATTGTTTGAACATTTCACTAGCATATTATGGTCCATTGGCGGACATTATTACTTCTGGAATTCCATATTCAGATATCACTGAGGAAACTGACAAATACTCTACAAAGATTATATAGTGGGACTGTTTGATATTAAACAAATCTGTGCAAATTTTCTGCCAATTGATATTCTGGTGCTGCATGTGGTAATAAAGGTTCAGTTGACAATTTATATTGATGTGCTTGACATACTTGACGTGTTGATATAGTGTTCGTGATATCAAAGGTTATACCAGGCAAAATAAAGGCATTTCTTTATACCAAGATGTCCTTCTTGTAGAAGTTTAAGAAGAGTGTCTTCACGTAATGAGGTAGGTATGATAAGACGATGACATTTAAAAATTAAATTATCTTCAACACAGAGATCTCTCTGTAATTCCAATAATCTAGAATTTATTTTGGACAATCTTGTTTGTTATTGGGTCATCCATCAATTATGGTTACTTGAATATTCTTAAAGTTGGGTCTTGACAAGTAAGTCCTTTGATTTTCCGGTAATAATAATAATTCATGAAGATATGGTGGGAGATGATTCATAATTTTGTAAAAGAGTATAAGTTTGTGACGCCTTCGCCTATCTTGTAGTGTGATAAAACCCGTTTCCTGGTATAAACATCTATGACTCTCCCCCCCCCCCCCCAACAGCACCACATATAGTCCCGAGTGCATCAAGTTGCATTGATTCTAGTTTATTAGTAAGTTCGTCGGTGCACCCATCCTATATGGCATCACAATAGTCGAAATGCGGAAGAATGTAGGACATGTGCAATGTTTTCAAAGAATTTCTATTTGGTCTGTACTTTAGATAGCGGAGAACATTTACAAGCCTAGAAGTTTTCGTCAAGATATTGTCGATATGTCTATCAAATTTACAGTAATTTTGAAATGTCAACTCCAAATTATGTATCGCTATTCTGTCTCGGTAAGTGAGCTTGATTTGTAGCATGGATCTAGAATCTTGTAGGAGGCTACAACTCCAACCCTCGCCACAGAGTCCAGTGGTCCAATGTAAAATCAGTATGCAAGAATATAAGCAACAAGAGAGACCGCTGATTGCATGAAGCTATTCAAATACGACAACACAAACCAACGATGAACAGAGATCAAGAATTGTTCCTCCCCAGGGCGTTTGATACTCTTATCACATAACCAAAAGCTAAGCATAATTATTTTAATATTTAATACTTAACAATATTCCAGTAACAATTTTAAGTTTGTAATAACCACTGTAATTTGTAAAAATGATAATTAATAATTGCCAACTAGTTTTGCTTTTCAGGCCTGCTGTTATAGTATTGAACATTACCAAGTTACCTTTGAACTTGTGTCACTTTCAGTGCCACGTTACCCTTGAACATGTCACTTCCGGTTCAAATAAAACCATTAAACATGTTACCACATAAGCATTGCACACATCAAATAAGACGCAGAATCAACCAAATCCTGACAAAATTACAGTACTTCCGATGAGAATGAAAATGTTCAATTAGTTTTATAAAATTAGGAATGGCATAAGGCATCGCATGGTGAAAATTTTATATAAATCGAATAATAATTACCACTTTTATAGATCAAAAACCTTGAAAAGTGACTAGTAGAAAAATCGCCTATTTCTCGGCAACCGTAAAAGTTAAAAAACACTTTTTAGTATCTATATGATCGTATGGGTTCAGTCTATTTGTTGATTTGAATCAAATATCATGATTTTAAAAACATTTCAAATCAGACTCATTTGAATAAAACCATAATAATAATATTTGTAGAGCGCCAAATCCATCCAAAAGCATGCTCAAAGCGCAATGAGACAATAGTTATATACACATTGAACAGAACGTCTAATTCTCATAGAATTCTCGAAATAAATGAGTCTTTAGTTGTGATTTGAAAGTAGTCAAACTTTCACTGTTTCGGATTTTCGATGGCAAATCATTCCACAATTTAGGAGCCTCTGTCACCAAAATGTTTCAGTTTTGAGTGTGGAACGACAATATCTGTTTCGAAGGCAAAAATACAGTTTTTGCCAAAATGACGTTACTTCCGGTGCTAATGAAAATCTTAAATTACTTGTATGAAATTGCAAATGGCATTAGGTATTACATGGTGAAAATGTTACGAAAATCGAATGATAATTTACATTTTTAAGGACTAAAAACCTTGAAAAGTGATCTGTTGAAAAACGCCTATTTCTCCACAACTGAACAAGTTAGAAACCATTTTTTGATATCTATATGTTCGTATGGACTCATTCTATGTGTTGATTACAATCAAATACGACTCATTTGAATAAATTATTTGTTTTTAGTGCTATAAATACAGTTTTTGCCAAAATGACGCCATGTTTTTAGTGCTATAAATACAGTTTTTGCCAAAATGACGCCATTTCTGGTGACAATATAATAAATTTCAATTGGTTTGGCCTAGTCAAAAGTGACATTACGCATCAAATGGTGTCACTTTTAAGAAAATCCAATAATAATTGATTATTTTACAGGCAAAATGGCGTAAAAAGTGACTCGTAGAAACATGCCAATTTCTCGGCAACTACTCATATTGCAAACTAATTTGTACATACATTCTCTTCGTATGGATTATTGCTTATGAAAGTTGCGAAGAAATATAGTAAAATATGAAAAGCCTGAATGGGTTGTGAACAGACCATTTTAACACCTTTTTTTCAACTTTAAATCGAAATGGCGCAAACATGAAATTAAAATTAATAAAAATGCTTCCGACATTTTTTGCGCCTTTATATGGCACATATTTTTATTCATTTTAAAAATATATATATTTGCTCGCGAAAAGACGTTTCGAAACGCCAAAATGCAATTTTTGTCAAAGTTACGTCATTTCCGGTACCGTCAGAAAACATTATTGATAATAAAACAAATTGAAACGTTGCACCAATCGAGAAATAAATAATCAACCTAGACCTTAATAACGGAATAAGCCGATAGAGGCCAAGGTAAATTATCGAGAAAAAATTGGTCATACTTTTGATCAAATCACACGACTATGGTGGCCTACAGACTGAATAGCATTTTTTTTTCTAAATAGGCTTAATAAAAACTCCGACACTCTGCGCTACACGCCTATTGCTCGCAGTTCATAACAATAATAATAATTTTCGTATATTTTAATTTTTGCGCTAAGCCACCATTTTCTGTAAACGACTGTATTATCAAAGTCAGTGTTTGAGGTGGTATTGACCCTGTTACCTCTTCCGATGGGCACCCTCTCTGCTTTCACCTCGAACATTGGTCTTGGTCATACAGTAAGAAATAGGCCCTTGACAAGCATAAGGGTAAAGGCCCCAAGATCGATAGGAAGTTTGGTCAAAGTCAAGGTCGTGGTTGGTTTGCGTTGACTAGTGGAGGTCACCACGACCATTCATATTGACCACGCCTATTGACTTCCTTTTTAACACGGGCCCTCTACGTTTGGCCGTTTTCTGAATCACCAGTGTGTGACAGGGCCAAGGTCAAGGTCGGTGGTCCAAGACCAGATTGTGGTCTTGAAAATATTGTATGGTGTGAAGATCGTACCCCAAGGTCAAGTGTCCAAAAACTGACTTTGGAAAGATTGAGTTCAGTTTTCGGTAACATGACCTTAACCTACGACTTTGACCTAGTTATCTTTTTTGAAAGGCATCGTCTCTGCTTTCATCTCGTACATCAACTTTGATAATACAGCAAGAAAAAGGGTCATATCAAACATAAACGCAAAGGCCCGAGCTTGATGGGAATTTGGGGTTCATGGTCAAAGTCGGGGTTAGCCCTGATGACTCGAGGTCACCACGTCCTTTTATATTGACCAGGCCCATAGACTTCCTTTTAAACACGGGTCCTCTACGTTTGGCCGTTTTGTGAATCACCAGTCCAAGCCCAGATTGTGGTATTGAAAATATTGTAAAGTGTTAAAGTCGTACCCCAAGGTCAAGTGTCCAAAAGTTCGGTTTTCTGTAACATGACCTACGACTTTGACCCGGTTACCTTTATCGAAAGGCGGTGTCTCTGCTTTCACCTCGAACATTGAATTTGATAATACAGCAAGAAATAGGGCGACAGCAAGGATAAAGGCAAAGACCCCGAGATTGATGAAAAATTTCAAGTCAGGGTCAGCATCAAGGTCACAACGCTATTCACACGTTAACGCCAAATAATTTTTTACAGAATGGTGGCTTAGCGCAAAAATTAAAATTTACGAAAATTATTATTATTATTATGAACTGCGAGCGTTACGCGTGTAGCACAGAGTGTCGAAATCCGTCTGAGTGTCTTGTTTTTCGAGTCTAAATAGTCAACAAATGCAAATGGCGTCGAAAGGATAAATATATCTCCTTGGAGAAGCTAAAGGTCGGTAAAATGAAAAGTTATAGATCGATTTGGCTGGGATTTGGTGTGATGTAATCGCTAGCCCACCTGAACATACAATGCAAATTTCACGCCTCTACGACCACGGGAAATAGTAGAGATGCGAAAGTGGAATAGCGCCGCAGTTTTTCTAATTCAGGCTTGTTTACACTTTACAGCGAATATTACTTTGGGTAGAGGTTCGAAAGTGCAATAGCGCCGTAGTTTTTCAAAATAGGCTTGTTTACACCACTGATTTATCAGTGGTTTATACACTTTACGACGAAGGAGATAACTCACACTGAGCGTCTGGTTAATCATGACACTATTAAGACGATAGGCAAATGTAGTTTAATTTTTTTGTGTTTTTTTTGTGTTTTTTTTTTTTTTTGTTTTTAGCCTATTTAGAAAAAAATGCTTTTAAGACTGTAGGCCACCATACACGACCTTTAACTATGGGTAAAACGGCATAAAAAATTATTCATAAATAAAAAAAGGGTTTTGTCATAATTTAAATTTTCAAAATTTAGCGCCTAATATCTGCGAAGATTCGTCGAAGATCAAAGATCTCAAGAGTCGTAGCTATGTGCCTTGTCTCAAGCTATGTCAAAATGCTTCAAAGGTTAAAATCATACGATTATTGTAAATATTACGGCAATATTTCATAAAACAACAATGTTATGATTTCGGACATTTCGCATTGTGGCAGCTTTAAATGCTAAGTCACACCCACCTTTCCACTAAAACCGAAGACATCGAATCGATCCGATAAGTAGTTTCTGAGGTGTAGTCAGGTGGAAAAAAATAATAAGAACTATACCTGCGTAGCAGAAATGACGTGTTTCACTGGTGCCACTTTGCCTGCGCACGGTACCCTTGAACTCATATCGTTTCAAGTACTAATGAAACCGATAAACAGATTTCGACATAACCATTGCACGCATCAAATAAAATGGAAGCAGGATCAACCAAATCCAGCAATATCAATTCGTTTTATACATGTGTTACATTTAAGAGATCCTAACAAAAAATTACAGTACTTCCGGTGTTGTTGAAAATGATCACTTAGCATTATGAAATCAGAAATTTCATAAGGCATCATATGGTAAAAATTTTGTGTAAATCGAATAATAATTGCAATTCAACCTGTTCAAATTCTACATTAATTAAAAACAGAGTTGTTAAATTCCAATGTGATCTGTCAAATTGCTTATCGATCCTTAGTCAAGGTAAATGACAAAATTAATTTATATTTGGAGTTTCGTCGCTCTCACTTCATTATAACAAAAGTTATCGTGCCCCAAAGTATCAACCAATCAGATTGCTTATCTTTGTTTACAGTACACAGACAATCCTCATCTTCGCACTCCATTGACCTAATGAACGCCTTCACCAAGACTGATCATTCTGCCCCAACTAGAAGGAGAGTTATTGTGTTTCAAATTAATCACATTCTCGACCAATCAAACTGCCAATCGCTCTGCTTATCCATGACTATGGTGGCTGTTAGCGGCCATTCTACATTGTCGACTTGTCGGGTTGTGAAGGCGACAAGTCGTGGCACGACAAAGCGAAATAATTGCATTTCGTTGACTTGTCGCTTTGTCGGGTTGTGAAGGTGACAAAGCGACAAGTCGACAAAATCAACCCGACAACGCGACAAACTTTGCTACATTAAAAATATTTAAAATTTAAATCTTCTTTTCTTAGGATGTTTATAGGCAAGTTTACAAAATACGCTAAAGCTTTTTCCTGGCCAAATCCCAATTTCTCTGACAGTAACTGTATGACTATGGGTAAAACGGCATAAAAAATTATTCATAAATAAAAAAAGGATTTTGTCATAATTTAAATTTTCAAAATTTAGCGCCTAATATCTGCGAAGATTCGTCGAAGATCAAAGATCTCAAGAGTCGTAACTATGTGCCTTGTCTCAAGCTATGTCAAAATGCTTCAAAGGTTAAAATCATACGATTATTGTAAATATTACGGCAATATTTCATAAAACAACAATGTTATGATTTCGGACATTTCGCATTGTGGCAGCTTTAAATGCTAAGTCACACCCACCTTTCCACTAAAACCGAAGACATCGAATCGATCCGATAAGTAGTTTCTGAGGTGTGGTCAGGTGGAAAAAAATAATAAGAACTATACCTGCGTAGCAGAAATGACGTGTTTCACTGGTGCCACTTTGCCTGCGCACGGTACCCTTGAACTCATATCGTTTCAAGTACTAATGAAACCGATAAACAGATTTCGACATAACCATTGCACGCATCAAATAAAATGGAAGCAGGATCAACCAAATCCAGCAATATCAATTCGTTTTATACATGTGTTACATTTAAGAGATCCTAACAAAAAATTACAGTACTTCCGGTGTTGATGAAAATGATCACTTAGCATTATGAAATCAGAAATTTCATAAGGCATCATATGGTAAAAATTTTGTGTAAATCGAATAATAATTGCAATTCAACCTGTTCAAATTCTACATTAATTAAAAACAGAGTTGTTAAATTCCAATGTGATCAGTCAAATTGCTTATCGATCCTTAGTCAAGGTAAATGACAAAATTAATTTATATTTGGAGTTTCGTCGCTCTCACTTCATTATAACAAAAGTTATCGTGCCCCAAAGTATCAACCAATCAGATTGCTTATCTTTGTTTACAGTACACAGACAATCCTCATCTTCGCACTCCATTGACCTAATGAACGCCTTCACCAAGACTGACCATTCTGCCCCAACTAGAAGGAGAGTTATTGTGTTTCAAATTAATCACATTCTCGACCAATCAAACTGCCAATCGCTCTGCTTATCCATGACTATGGTGGCTGTTAGCGGCCATTCTACATTGTCGACTTGTCGGGTTGTGAAGGCGACAAGTCGCGGCACGACAAAGCGAAATAATTGCATTTCGTTGACTTGTCGCTTTGTCGGGTTGTGAAGGTGACAAAGCGACAAGTCGACAAAATCAACCCGACAACGCGACAAACTTTGCTACATTAAAAATATTTAAAATTTAAATCTTCTTTTCTTAGGATGTTTATAGGCAAGTTTACAAAATACGCTAAAGCTTTTTCCTGGCCAAATCCCAATTTCAAATTTCTCTGACAGTAACTGTATGACTGGCTCACTAACCAGAAGGTCTGCGTCCAGCATGGCTTCTCTAGTGTCTAATGTATGTGCACGTAATGGAACCTTTGTCAGTTGGAATTTTAAATAAGCGTATTATAGGCCGTGGAGTTGCTAGCTGGACAAACTTTCCCTAATAGCACACTGCATTTGAGTGTCGAGAAATAGTTTAAAATAACCGTGGTCTGTATCTAAGAAGTTTATTTCTGCCCCGAATATGCTGGCAGAAAAATTACCCCGGCCGAATCGCCGCTGTCTTGGCAGAATTTACCCCATAATAGGCCTACACGGCATTAGATATGCCTGTCTTCATTGATGCAGAAAAGTACATTGGTTGATAAACTAAGTCGTAGTTTAAATTAATGTGGTCTGTCCCCAAAATGATTGTTTTTGTTTATAAAAAGTATATAAATTTTAATAAAAACAATATAGTTTGTAATTAACAAAATAGTGTATTAAGTAAGTAAGTAAGTAATTCTTCATTGCTGAAAGTTACATAACTTATAGCAAATACAATGAATAAATTTATAAATATGTAATATAAAGGTGCTAAGGATACAAATAGTACAAAATAAGTTAGAAAAGAATGTACAGTTCTAGGGAAGAATAGCGTCAAGAATAGACTGACGTTTAATACATGATCAATGTATATATTTTGCGAACGAGTTTAAAATAACTGGTGATGTGGAAGACATAATATCTATAAATTTTTGGAGTGAAGGGTGATTTCTATAATAAAAAGGAATAAGCTGTTCTCTTAAATCTTTATATAATGGACAGCAAAGTAAAAAATGATATTCGTCTTCAACGTTATTTAAAGTGCATAATTTACAAATTCTATCATTTCTGTTTATTTTATCGTATCTTCCAGTTTCACTTAGCAAGCTATGTGATACACATCTAAATTTGGATAGAGATACACAGTAATTATGACTTGAGATATTTGATAAATATTCTTTTTGTGATAAGGCAATAGAGAAAAGGTTATAATAATTTAGTTTTGAATATTTCGACCGATCTTATTCCATTCCTGTGAATACTGATCGCTTATTCATATACAGGTAAAACAGCATATTGATCATCAAAAGTTGAGGCGAATCCAAAAGATTTCAATAACGTTCGAATAACGACATATAATGATATGTGATTGTAAATGAAATGAAAAGGGTGGGATATTGAAGACGGGCGTACGCCATACAGTGTGCTATGAGGAAAATTTTGTCCGGACAGGGCGCTACGGCCTACTTTAATATCGAATTCCAACTGCCAATAGATCTTTTATTGGGGCGCAAATGTGTACACCGGGACGTCGATTTTCGTCTCATCCGAACGACTAAAAAACTGGCCTTATCAGCCCCACCTTCCTGCACCACTGACAAGGGACAACATGACGAAAAGCATATATGATTTGAGTTGGGATATTAGTTGATTGATTATTAATATGTATTTGGGTAAACCGTGCTGTTGATGGTAATCAGTGAAGATGCGTACGAATTCTAAATTACGATAGATATATTGAAAGCATACATTAGAATACATATCGACATATAAAACTGACTCCTTTCTGAAATATAGATTCCTAATTCCATGGGTCGTTAAATGCAAATTTAACCAAATGAACTTTTCAATCCTATCTTTGTAATGGTCAGGTGTAGCAAAACATAACCAAATGCTGAATAAATGCACTCTCGCCTCGTCGAGATTAGGCTTCCATACTTAACCGAATAATGCTCGCCCATGCACAGTGATTGACTTCCAAGGTATTTATTTAAGAAATACTAGCCGAATTCGGTAATGACAATGACAATGCACGTGCCGTATAGTGCTCTTGCTAATGATAGCATGTGATTCCATCAGTTGCAAGAATGTGTGGTATCAATATGCATGTATATTGCAAATCCGAGTGAAATGAAATGGGGTTTAACGTCCAAATCTTTTGCACATAACCTAGGCTAATGGAAGACGGGCATACGCCATACAGTATGCTGTGACGGAAATTTTGCCCGGGCAGCGGCGCTACGGCCTACTCTTATATCGAATTCAAACTGCCAAGAGATCTTTTACGTGCACGCCAATGTGTACACGGAACCTCGGTTTTTCGTTCCATACGAACGACTATACAGCTGTCCTTGTCAGGCCCTCCGTTTTGCATCACTGACAAGGAGAAACCACGCCGGAAAATCGAGATGAACTTTCTCGGCCAATGCGAGGATCGAACACCCGACCTCCAGGCTAGCAAGCCAGCGTCTTACCCACTTAGCCACTGACAAAGATATAATTCAAGCAAACAATTTCAGAAATGTTTAATACGATTATTATAATTATACATGTGCTTCAATGTAAACAGGCCCGTTCCTTGCATTTAGTTTTAGAGTTAGGAGTGCTGAAATTTAAGAGAGAGAGAGAGAGAGAAATGGGGTTTATCGACCACTCGACACAAACTAGGTCATTTTGGGACTAACGTATGGTTCAATTTTATTTCAATAATATGCTTGCGCGTAGGGGTTTAGCAGTGGGAGGAAACCAGAGGACCCTGAGAAAACCCACGAGGTTTGACGGGCGCCCCTTCTCGTACAATCAGGGAATCAGTGTGAAATTGAAAACAACATCGGGCGTGATACGGTTGGCAAACCTATTTCAAATATAAGCTAAACAATAATTGTTCATTCTTTTGAAATATCAAAAAAGCCTTAGGGATATTTCACATTTCAAGATCGTGGCAGTTCCGGATTGAGCTACAAACACCATTTTTGTGTACGAATCAGTCATGTCGTAGTTAGTACTGGAAAAAAATCTAGTTGACCTAGTTTGAAAATTTCTAAAAGCATTTTTCAAGTCGCATCAATAAGATCTAATTACATACTAAATTTCATGAAAATCTTGCATATATTAAAGAAGTTGGTCTCAACTTTCAGTTCGAAATCACAGCGACGAATTTTCGAAAATCTGAAATTGCGGATGAAAATGATTTTTTTCAAGGTACTCAAAGAAAAAAGAATTAATAAAATCGGTCAAAAAAACACAAAATTACGACTATGCATTGTAAAATTTTTCGTTGGTAAAATTCGGTGATTTCGAATTCGTAAAACGTTTCGAAAATATATTCATTCCAAAGCTACTACCAATTCTGGGGGGGGGGGGCGTGGCTAAATACATACGAAAGCTTAATGATATTAATCTTTTTTGAAAATTTTGATCTATAATTTCATCAAGGGGGGGGGGGGAATAATTTAGAAAACTTTTAATCATATTTTTGAAGTTGCATCGGTAAGATACTAACATACTAAATTTCATGACATTCGTGCTGCACTTAACGACGTTGTCAAGTTTGTCTAAACCTACCGGTTCGAAATCACAGCGACGAATTTTCGAAATTCAAAAATCTAAAACTGCTGACGAAAATGATATTTTACAAGGTACTCAAAGAAAAAAGAATTAGTAAAGTAGGTCAATAAAGAACAAAGTTACGACTATGCATTTATAGTTTTTTCGTTCGTAAAATTCGGTGATTTCGGATTCGTAAAATATATTTGAAAATATATTTACAGAACGGTTGCACCCCATTTTTATGGGGGGGGGCAAAGTTTCAGAAAGATCCTATCGTTAGATTCTGAGAAATCCGATTTGCAGAAAATACACAAAAAAATAACTAGATCTGATAAGCTTTCATATTCACGTCCAGTTTCTGTCGCATCTCATGAGTTATATAAAGAATCTTAAAAAGGAAAAAGAATTATTGAAATCGGCCAAAAACTCACCGAGTTATAACGAGAAACAATTCAACTTGTTCAAATTCTACCTTAATTAAAAACAGAGTTGTTATGTTCCAATGTGATCAGTCAAATAGCTTATCTCTCCTAAGTCTTAGTAGAAAATTCTCAACATCAAACATAGTCAAGGTAATGACATAATGAATCTATATTTAGAGTTCCGTCGCTCTCACTTCATTATAACCAAAGTTATCGTGCCCCAAAGCATCAACCAATCAGATTGCTTATGTCTTCTTACTGTAAGCAGACAATGCTCATCTTCGCACTCCATCACGACATTGACCTAATGACCGCCTTTACCAAGATTGAGTTATTCTGTTTCAAATTCTCGAACAATCAAATTGCTCATTGCTCTGCTTATCCATGGCAGACAATGCTCATTGTCGAACGTATTCAATGTATTGATGTAATGAAACTATACACTAAGTTTCGTCACTCTGACTTAATTAGAACTGAAGTGAAACTGCCCGAAATCATCAACCAATCAAATTGTTTATCACTGCTTACCCTAAGCAGATGCTCATCTTCGAACTCCACCAAAGCATTGACCTAATAAAGACCTAAACAAAGTTTGAACATTCTAGCTGAATAACACATGCTTTTCCTGAGCAGAAAATGCTCATTATCGAACTTAGTCAAGGTATTTACCTAATAATAACATAGACCAAGTTTGAACCTTTATAACTCAATTAGAAGGAGAGTTATCGTGTTCCAAAGTCTCGGCCAATTAAATTGCTTATCGCTCTGCTTACCCTGACAAGAAAATGCTCATTATCGAACTTTGTCAAGGTATAGATGTAATGAAACTATACACCAGGTTTCATCACTCTCACACTTAATTAGAACTAAAGTCATCGTGTCCCTAAACATCAGTCAATTAAATTGCTTATCTCTGCTTACCCTAAGCAGATAATCACGGCATTGACTTAATCAGAACTAATGTTATTGTGTGACGAATCATCAACCAATCACATTGTTCATCTCTGCTTACCCATCGCAGAAATGCTGATATTCGAACTCCATCAAGACATTGACCTAGTGAATGCCTACACCAAGTTTGAACATTGTACCCGAATTAGAAGAAGAGTTATTGTGTTCATCAAGGTATTGGCCTAATAAAAACCTACACCAAGTCTAGCTCTATTAGAAAGAGACTTATTGTGTCCTAAACTAGATCATTTCGAGACTAACATATGGTTTGATCTTATTTCAATATTTTGAATCATGTTGACCTCAACTGTTTTAATTTTTTACGTTAAATATGTAAATTTGGAAAATTATAAAGACATAATTATCAAAACCGATCAAAAACTCACAAAGTTACAAGTTAAAATATAATGAGAAACATTGCACCCGGGCAAAAAAAATAATCTTGAAACTAAAGGGAAAAAACTGAAATTTGTATAGATGTAATCGGGCTACCAAAAATAGGGATATGTTATATAATTATGGTTTCCAATATGTTTGGTTATAAGTAGGAAATCGTGACAAAGGGTCGTAGACTGCAATATACAAGAATGGCACTCACTCTGCTATAAAAAAAAACCTGTTCAAAGCAAGATTTCTATGCAGAAATTAAATAATTGCTAGAACCAGAAATATATTTATCCACTATAATAAAAAAAAAACAACATAGAGAAAATGAAATGAAATGAAATGGGGTTTAACGTCCTACTGCTCTGCTCCTAAAATGGGCTAATGAAGACGGGCATACGCCATAAAGTGTGCAGTGAGGGAAATATTACCCGGGCAGCGGGGTTACGGCCTACGAGGTTGGACAGACGACCATACTTATTGTCACGTACAACCGAGAAATCGAAACAACGCCAGTTGACTCAATGACAGACGTTACGATACAGCGCGCACGTGCTAACCATTCAGCCATCCAACCTCCCTAAAATCGGCAAATTGCTGACCTATAGCGAGAAACATTTCAATCGAGCGAAATTTTCTATTTTAACAGTTTAATTTACACGGTACCTTTAATTATCAACCGAATATTACACAAATTTTAAAAATAAGCTCCCACTGACCAGCTTAATCGTTCGCAATAAACGTTTGGCCTGAACGGAAAGTTCTGCACCATTCAGCCATACAAGCCCCCTAAAATCGGCAAATTGCTGACTTTAAAGTGAGAAACATTACAGAGAGAGAAATGGGTCTTAACGTCCATTCGACACAAACTAGGTCATTTCGGGACTAACACATGGTTTTTAATTTTATTTAAAAACTTTCCTTGCGCGTAAGGGTCTTTAGCAGGGGGGGGGGGGGCGAAGGACATGGAGAAAACCCACGAGGTTGGACAGGCGACCATATTCCATGTCGAGTACAACCTGGAAATTGAAACGACTCCAGTTGACTCAATGACAGACGTTACTATACAGCGCACACATGCTAATCATTCTGTTGAGGGTACGTATAGACTCACATGCTTTGTATGGGTGGTACGAAGTGTCCCACCGGATGTGTTTACTTTGAGTTTCTTTAAATCTATTAAACGTGATAAACGTAGTTTGTTGTTTCTTATAATACCATCAACTTGGTGTCAGAAGTGGTGCTAAAATGGCTAAAACGAAACCACCGAAGCTTGATTTGGATGCCTGTGACGACAATAAGGAATCTCTCGAACTTTGGCTTCATCAATTCAATGATTTCTGTGTGTTGCAAGGGTGGCGTGACACGACCAAACCAAACACCGATTACAGTCATTGGAAGCCAGACCATTATGCGGCTAAAATCAGCGCCTTTGGGTTGGCTCTGCCTATTGCTGTTTTAAAAATAGTAAAATCAACGATAGTTCCTACGATGACGTCAGAGCTTCCTGAGCGTCGCAACGACACGTATTCTTGTTTTCCATGGACCTGGCAAGTTAAATTGTTGTCACATTATTCTGGCCAAGACACTGTTCTATCAGACAGGATGATGTTTATGGACACATGTAAACAAAAGGTAAATGAATCAATTGCTGATTTTGAGGCTCGGTGTAAATATCATGGAGCCAAGTGTGAATATGGTAAAATGGAAAAACCCGAAGATGAATTGATACGTGATCGTTTTGCTACTGGTCTAGTAGATGATAAATTGAGAGCCGAATGTCTTCGCCATCGAAAAGATGACGGTACCATCTACACGTTATTGGATGTTGTCAATAAAGCCAAAGCCTGGGAAGCAGCCCACAAAACAAACAAGATGGTTATTGAAACACAACGCACTGAAGAAGCTGTACATTTTACAAGGCGTTTTAAGCCCCGTATCCAAACACGAGGACACAAAGACAAGGCCAAACCAGGATTACGTGAACCTTCGTGTAATTATTGCGGTGCGCCAGAATTACATACCAGAAAAAACTGTCCTGCATCAAAACCAGGTATTTGTTGTTCAAATTGCCTTGGGCTGAATGAAGTATGTCAGAATGCACCAGCTGATCAATCTACAAATAAAACACGTCCTGGATACACTACTAATAAACCTGATCAGAGACGTCATCAGAAATTTCCTCCTCAGAAGTCCTATTCAAGATGGCGACGTAAATCTGACTTACATGAAGTTGATGAAGCGAATTCTACTGATGAAGAGGTGGCTTATTTTGGTCAATATAATTTCTGCTTAGAGAATAACGAATCTGAAGATGTGAATGCTGTAGAATCGTCACCAAAGAAATTATTCACTACACTCAAGCTTTCCCTTAGTGGTAAGGACTTCAGAACCTCAAAACTTCAAGTCGATTCTGCCTCCACGTGTGATACGATGCCTGTATCTGAATATTTAAAGCATGGTCATATTGCTGCATTACTACCATCAAAATCTAGATTGGTTTCATACTCTGGTCATATAATAAAGCCACTTGGAACTGCTGAACTTTTGTGTGAAAGTGACAACAAATATGACACAGTTAAGTTTGAAGTTATTGAATGCGGGGATAAGCCAGCCCTTATAGGATTACATACTGCCTTGAAACTTGGACTCATAGATTATGATTCAAAGCTAAAACCATGGTCATATGGTCAAATTATAGATGAACCTCATCCTCGTTCACTAGTCGTTAACACTCCACAGGGGAAAGTCCGAAGGAATCGTGCTCAAGTCCGGCTAGCTGCACCTCCGCCAGAAGTGCATCCTGCTCCAAAACAATATGCAGTTCAACCACCTGTTTTTGGGTATAAACCTGCATCTACAACTTTTACCGACAAATACGCGAATGATGCAACTCTACCAGCTGTTCCACCTCCGGTACCACTACCACCACCCACAGTTCCAGCTGAACCAAAGATACCATACATTACCCGATCTGGACGTGTGGATAAGAAGCCTGTAAAATATTCTATATAAACTGTTTTATTTTCTTTAAAAAAGGGGGGATGTTGAGGGTACGTATAGACTCACATGCTTTGTATGGGTGGTACGAAGTGTCCCACCGGATGTGTTTACTTTGAGTTTCTTTAAATCTATTAAACGTGATAAACGTAGTTTGTTGTTTCTTATAATACCATCAACTATTCAGCCTCCCTAAAATCGGCAAATTGCTGACTTATAGCGAGAACATTTCAACCGGGCGAAATTTTCTGTTTTTGTTAAAACAGTTTAATTTGCACGGTACCTTTAATTACGAACCGATTATTACAAAACTTTTGAAAATAAGCTCCCATTGACCAGCTTAACGTTTGGCCTGAATTGAAAGTTCTGCACCGAGATAGTTCATCTCGATTTTCCGGCGTGGTTCCCCCTTGTCAGTGAGGCAGAACGGAGGGCCTGACAAGGACAGCAGTCTAGTCGTTTGGATGGGTGGAAAAACCAATGTCCCGTGTACACATTGGAGTGCACGTAAAAGATCCCTTAGCATTTGGAGTTCGATACTGTTGAATAAGCTCTATACCTCCCATGTCTGTAAATAAAATATCCAAAAAAAAAAACCTGTGGATTTTTCACATTTCAAGATGGTGGCACTTCCGGATTGAACTACAAACTCTATATTTTGTGTACGAATCAGTTATTACTTATCTGGTATCGAAAAAAGAATTCAGGTCATTCTGACCTATATGATCCTTAATTTCACCAAGGGGAGATAATTTGGAAAATTTCAAAAGCCATTTTTCAAGTCGCATTTGTAATTTCTATTTACATACTAAATTTTATGAAAATCGTGCCAGTATTAAAGAAGTTGTAAAGTTGGTCTAAACTTCCGGTTCGAAGTCATAGTGACGAATTTTCGAATTTCGAAAATCTGAAACTGCATATGAAAATGTTTTTTTACAAGGTACTCAAAAACAAAAAGAATTAGTAGAAAAGGTCAATAAATAACAAAGTTACGACTATGCATTGTTTGTTTTTTCGTTCGTAAAATTGGGTGATTTCGGATTCGTAAAACGTTTTGAAAATATATTTAAACAACGTTCGCACCCCATTTTTTTTATGGGGTGGGGGTGGGGGGGTAGGTCAAAGTTTCAGAAAGATCCTATTGTTAAATTCTGAGAAATCCGATTTGCAGAAAATACACCAAAAAAAAAAATAATAATAGATATTTAATAGATATTTAATAGATATTAAAGCTTTCATATTCACAGTACATTTCATATCGTACAAATATCAAAGAAGGTGTCAAATTGGTCATAATTTCCTGTTCGAAATCACAGCGACGAATTTTCAAAACTGCAGATGAAAACGATTTTTTACAAGCTACTCAAAGAAAAAAGAATTAGTAAAATAGGTCAATAAATAACAAAGTTACTAGTATGCATTGTTAGTTTTTCCGTTCGTAAAATTCGATGATTTCGAATGCTTAAAACGTTTTGAAAATATATTTAAACAATAATCACCAATTTGCAGGAGACACACACTAAATAATAATAATAATAATCTTAACAGAAACAATAATTTTTCATATGAAATATGAACGCTTAAAAAGTAATAATAATATTAATCTTAACAGAAACAATAAGCTTTCATATATGAAATATGAAAGCTTAATAATAAACCTAAACCCTAAATAGATTCAGATATTGAAGCGTCTGGTAATATCGAAGTATCCATGTACTATTTTAAAGATGTTATTTGATGTAGCCTGATTTCCTATGCCAAAAAGAAATGGTTTAATCGATTGCTGGTGTGATGGTAAAAGATGTATTGTACTTTTCGTGCATCCGAATACAGTCGGCACCAGCGGAGAAAATGTTCGGAATGTTCTAAGCGATGGCCGCAGCTGTAGCATGGATCATCGGAGATATTTCTTAAACACTTATGCCCGTTTAGGTCGCTACAAGAAAGCCGCAATCTATCGTGTGTGATCTAGTTCTTTCTTTTGTCCTGTAGAAATGAATCTTGAATAATGAGATCATTTAGTTTTAGATTTTGTTGGAAAGTAGTGAGAGACAGAGAAATTCTTATATTGATATCAAGTTTGTTCCATTCTTTCATTGAAGATAATTATTTTTTTTTAAACAATATTTATTCACAGAAGCTGGATTGGAGAACAGGCAGAATCCTATAGACCCCCTCTCCATAAAAGTACAAACATAAATATAATAATACATTGAAAAGTAAAGTAAGGTAAACTAAAGTAGAGAGGAAGAAGTAAATTATAAGA
The DNA here is from genome assembly GCA_948474765.1 of Patella depressa. NCBI lineage: Eukaryota > Metazoa > Mollusca > Gastropoda > Patellidae > Patella > Patella depressa. Next base: position 34,957,501 of record OX419719.1, read on the forward strand.
TGGCTATATACACTATATACACGATATGTACAAACCACAATCAAAATGTCTATATTTCATACAGTTTCATAAGGAATTTTCAAAAGCGTTTTGAGATCTCGAGGAAATTATGTACTGAAGAAAAAATTTCTTCAGAAATGTTTTTGTTTTCAGTTCCGAATAATAAATTATAGGAATTTTGATAAAGTTTTGGAAGTTTTGATATAGTCGCAGATCGTGCATCTGAACGTAAGGGACAGATTAAAAGAAAATGTTCGGAATCTTCAAAGGGGTGACCACAATCGCATATAGGGCTGTCAGAAATATGCCTGAGAAAACGATGTCCGTTTAAATCGCTGCAAGAGAGTCGAAGGCGAGAGTGTTGAATTTGATTTTTCCTGTTACCAGAGTAATATGATGAAGGTATGATTCGATCAAGGCAGCCTAGTTTAGATTTAAAAGAAGATAGAGTAGGTAAGTTTCTAGTAGAAAGGTCGAGTAGATTCCATTCTCGAATTGTAGATGGTATAAAAGAAGAAGAAAATGAAAAAGTTCTGCAGAGGTATGTCGGGATGTTACTTCGGTTTCGTAGGCGATAGGAATTGATATTGGGTGGTATCAGTTGAAATAAGTATTCGGGAGTGATATGGTTTATGAATTTGTAAAATAAAATTAATTTATGTCGCCTTCTTCTCTCCCGCAGTGTAATAAACCCAGTTTCCTTATATAACACTTGGTGACTTGTACCTTTCACAGCACCGCATATAGTTCTGAGTGCATCTAGTTGTAAAAGTTCTAGTTTATGTGCTAGTTCGGCGGTACTCCCATCCCAAATAACGTCACAGTAGTCGAATTAAGGAAGAATATATGAGGTATACATGGTTTTGAGAGATCTACGACTTAAAATATATTTTAAGGAGCGAAGACAATTTACAAGTTTACTTGTTTTGGCTAAAATCTTATTTATTTGAGTATCCCACTTACAGTTTGTTTGGAAAGTCAGCCCCAGGTGATTCTGCTCAGAAACTTCTTTGATTGGAACATTGTCTAGAATTAGTGTAGGAAGAAATAAATTCTTTTTATTTGCTAGTGCTAGTGTTTCAGTTTTCAGCAGGTTAAAAGATACAAGCCACGTCTTAGCCCAAAGGTTTATTTTCTCTAGATCATTTAAGACTTCCGCACACTCGGTTGGGTCAGTTATTTTTACATATAAACTAGTGTCATCGGCAAATAATCTAATATTTGATTTTATATTATTTACTATATCATTGATGTATATAATGAAAAGTAACGGACCGAGAACGGAGACCTGTGGAACACCAGCCGGGACGGTTAATGGTTCAGAGGAGGTTCCGTTAACAATAACATTCTGTTTCTGTTAACCAAATAGTCCCTGAACCATTCTAACAAGTCTCCTCTAATCCCAACGGCCCCAAGCTTATGACAGAGTGCAGCATGCCAAACTCTGTCAAAAGCTTTACTGATGTCACAGAACACCGTTCTCGTATATTGACCCTGGTCGATGGCTTGGCAGAAGATGTGCGCAAGATCTATTAGTTGGTAAGTAGTTGAGTCTCCTTGCAAAAAACCGCTTTGAAAATTAGTAATAATATTGTGAGCCTTAAAGAAGTTAAATACATGTTAGTAGATCCATTTTTCGAAAATTTTGATTTTAATGCTCAATAAGGACACTGGTCTGTAATTTCCGCATAATGATGGGTCGCCTTTTTTTATGAATTGCCGTTACGTCGGCTGATTTCCAAATATTAGGAACGGTTTTTAGCTCAAGTGACAGATTAAAAATGTTACACAAAGGTTTATTAATTTCGAAGCAGATGGATTTAATGGATTTTCCACTGATGTTATCTGGGCCTGTAGCTTTTGAAGTATCAATAATTGAAATCATGTCTTCAACCTCTTTAGGTGTTAATTTTAGGTGACAAAGTGAAAAGGGATTTTGTTCGAGGTCAGGAAGTTGCGCATTTGTGTAGTCAAGCTGTGACTGGTTAATAAAGTATTCGTTTAAACAATTTGCTTTGTCCTTCGGATTAAAATATGGAACCCCATTATTCACAAGAGGCGGAATATCTCCCTTTTCTGATCTTTGACCCTTCACAAACGAGTTGACTATATGCCACCAATCTTTTTTGCCAAAATTTTGATTATCATTTAATTTCTGGTCTAATTTTTCATAATATTCCTTTTTGCATTTCCCAATCAAGCTTATATAGTCATTCCTTATATTTCTAAATATTTGCCATTCGAGGTCCAAGTTTGATTTTACTGCTTTCCGGTGAATTTTGTTTTTCTTTTTGCTCATTTTCTGAATAGTGTTGTTCATCCAAAGTTTGTCTTTTGATCTAATAGTTGCTATTTTGTTTGGGATATGTGTTCTTGCCAAATTTATTAACTCGTTTGTGAAGGCGGCACATGTAACATCAATAGAATTTTTGTCAATAGTGGAGTCCCATAAAATACTTCCAGCGTCACGTCGTAGTTGGTCAAAGTCAGTCTTATCATAATTCCATATAGTACGTGTGAAGCTAATTGATTTCAGACGATGAAAATTTAACCGACAGTACACAGGGCAGTGATCACTACATGAATTGTCTAAGCAACCTGAATCAAAAATATATCCGGAACAATTTGTTAAAATTAGATCAATCAATGTATTGTTACCATTATTACCATATCTGGTTGCATCCTTGATAATTTGTTTAAAATCGAAAAGAACATTTGCCGAATGAATAGAATAAAAGTATTGGTTTTTGTAAAAAGATCAATGTTAAAATCACCTAATATAAAGATATTGTTTATGTCGTCTGCTGCTGCCAATGAAAAGGAATTGAAGAATTGAGAATTCAGCGGAAACAAGATCAAGTTTATGACGTAAGCTTCTTACATTCAGATGCACGAAAGATATGTTGCCATTTGGTCCGGGATTTTCCTCGACATCTCCACTACGTAACAAGATTGTAATAATAACATATAAAGAAATAAAGGAATAAAATAAGGGAAGTAGAATAAAGAATAATGGCAGGTTTTCTCTAGCAGATTGTGGGTTTACGATTGGTATAACATATTTACATTTATAACAGAAACAGTGTAACGTATACACAAAGTAACACAAGGAAGTGTTAAGGTGTACAACTGTTTTTGCCATGATACCCATGGCTACATCATCGGTTCAGAAAGACATTATTCTTGGATTATGGAACAGATTTCGAATGCATGTACAAATTTTATTTAAGTGTATGACTCTATAATCAGTGAAAGAAAATCCAGCGGCGTGAAGCTAGCTTGTTGTTCGTTGTTCGGTAGTGGGTTTTTAAGCCCAATTGGGTTTTAAAACTTCAAAGTTTTATTGCCTATTTAGGCTTATGAAAACCCGCCTGTGGCGTGTTCCCTACAAAAGTACCTGGCTCGTTGTTCGTTATTCGCCAATATGAAACTGCTCTTTCTTCGGATAGACAGAGAAGTTGTTAGAATCTATTTTCAAAGAGTCCAAAGTGTTATAATCCATTTAGGCTCATAAAAACCCACCTGCGGCGTATTCCCTACAAAAGTACCTTTATTATATTACCAATTCCATATACGGTGAATACCGAACAACAAACCAGCTCGTTGTTCGTTATTCGCCAATACCGAACAACAAACTGGCCCGTTGTTCGTTATTCGCCAATATGTAGCAGCTCATTCTTCGGATAGAAAGAGAAGTTGTTAGAATCTATTTCCCAGAAGTTTGAAGTTTTATTGTCTATTTAAGCTCATAAAACCCCGCCTGTGGCGTGTTCCCTACAAAAGTACCTTTATTATATTACTAATTCCATATGCGGTGAATACCGAACAACAAACCAGCGTGTGGCGTGTTCCCTACAAAAGTACCTTTATTATATTACTAATTCCATATACGGTGAATACCGAACAACAAACCAGCTCGCTGTTCGTTATTCGCCCATACCGAACAACAAACTGGCTCGTTGTTCGCCAATATGTAACAGCTCTTTCTTCGGATAGAAAGAGAAGTTGTTAGAATCTATTTCCCAGTTTGAAGTTTTATTATCCAGTTAGGCTCATAAAAACCTGCCTGCGGCGTGTTCCCTACAAAAGTTATTTTATTATATTACTAATTCCATATGCGGTGAATACCGAACAACATACCAGCCTGTGGCGTGTTCCCTACAAAAGTACCTTTATTATATTACTAATTCCATATACGGTGAATACCGAACAACAAACCAGCTCGTTGTTCGTTATTCGCCCATACCGAACAACAAACTGGCTCGTTGTTCGTTATTCGCCAATATGTAACAGCTCTTTCTTCGGATAGAAAGAGAAGTTGTTAGAATCTATTTCCCAGTTTGAAGTTTTATTATCCAGTTAGGCTCATAAAAACCCGCCTTCGGCGTGTTCCCTACAAAAGTTATTTTATTAGATTACTAATTCCATATCTGGTGAATACCGAACAACAAACCAGCTCGTTGTTCGTTATTCGCGAATACCGAATAAACAAACTGGCTCTTTGTTCGTTATTCGCGAATACCGAACAACGAACAACAGGCTAACTTCATGTCGCCAGAAAATCCAGATTTGAACACAAAACATTAGTATTAAAATACTAATCATAACATACTATTATGTAACAGTTGTATTTGATATATCAAATATTGTCGATCACAATATACAATATCTGTATGTGACACGAAATAGGTCATATTTTACTAGCATAATTCAAGAATATCTAATGTGCCAAGTGTGTTATCGTAAAACATTATTCGAAACAATATTTCATTACGTGAGATATATATTGGCAAGTCCAGAGTACCACCATCATATAGCTATATATTCAAAACAACCAATCAATATGCATAATTTAAATGGACTAGAGTACTATTATCTGAGAACTTCGTGTATGTTCAAAATGTTATATTATTATAAGATCTACATCTAGGTAAGTATAAAGTACCGTTATCATAAGATTTTGTCCGAAACATTGTATATCATTATGAGATATGTATATATGCAAATATAGAGTATCGTTACCTTACAATAACAGTATGTTTACTATGGGTTATGTTTAGGTTATTTTATCTTACAACTACATGTATGTTCGTGGCAATATATTATTGGGGATTATAACTAAGTGAGGCTAGACAAGAGTTGTCTTACGTAAATATTTAAAACAAATCCGAGTCTAGGTAAGTATAAAGTACCGCTATCCTACAACTACACATGTTCAAAACATTATTGTATTATGAGATTTGTATCTAAGTACGCACAAAGTGCCTTTATCACGCAACATTATATGTTCATACCGAATATTATTCCGAAGATCTAGGCAACTATAAAGTACCGACGTACCGTTATCTTACAATTATGTTCAAAATAATTGTATTCTGAGATCAAACTCTAGATAAATATATTGTACCGTAACCTTAAAGCAATATTCAAAACACTATTATATGAAGATCTGTATCTAGGTAAATAAAAAGTACCGTTAACTTACAACTAGGGAGGAGACAGTATATTATCATTATAAAGTCTGTAACTGGGAAAGCTTAACTACCGTTATCTTCCACCAATGGTTCAAACTAAATATTATTATGAGTATATTTCTAGTTAAATACAAAGTACTTTTATGTTACCGCTGTGTTTAAAATAGATATTATTATGAGATCTGTATCTAGGTTACTATAAAGTACCGTTATCTTAAAACTATATTCAAGACAATACATCATATTTAAGGTTTGTATCTAGGTATGCACAAAGTACCGTTATCTTACAACTATGTTATTGTGATTGTAAAGAAAGTACTGTTATCTTGCAACTACGTTCAAAAACAATTTTCTATTAAATTCAATATTTTAGATAAATGTAAAGTGCCGTTATCTTACAACTATGTTTAAGGCAATATATTATTATGAAGATCTATATCTAGGTAAGTATAAAGTACCGTTGTCATACAGCTACGTTCAAATCAAATATGATAATGTAGGAATATAGGTAGGTATAAAGTACCGTTACTTTACAACAATATTCAAAACAATATTTCATTATGAGATCTGTATGTAGCTTAATATAAAGTACCGTTATCTTACAAATATGTCCAAAATAGTATTTTATTATGAGAGAGAGAGAGAAATGGGGTTTAACGTCCACTCAACACAAACTAGGTCATTTCGGGACTAACATATGGTTTTAATTTTATTTCGATAATTCGCTTGCGAATAGGGGTCTTTAGCAGTGGGAGGAAACCGGAGTGCCCGGAGGAAACCCACGAGGTTGAGAAGGCGCCCCTATCTCCATGCCACATACGCTCACACCAGGGATCGAAACCACAGCCGCAAGCCAGAGGTGACCGGCCAGCTAAAGGTCGAAGCGCGGCACTCTAGACCACTAGGCCATCCCAACCCCCCATTTTATTATGAGATCCAACTATAGTCTGAACAATTTATTATTGTGAGGATTATATCTTAGTAACACTTGGTATACTTTATATCTTCAAAGCAAGATATGGAGATCTGACAATTCTGTTACGAGACAATGTTTTGTTAAGAGATCTGTATCCCAATATTTGATTAAAATCTTAAACTAGGTAAGTGTAACGTACCATTATCTTACATTAATATGGAGACCTATATCTAGGTAAGTATTAAGTACCGTTCTTTTAAAACTGTGTTCAAGACAATATATTATTATAAGATCTGAATCTAACTAAGTACATGTATAACGAACAGTTTTCTTATAACTGTTGTCAAAACAATTTATTCTTTTCTTTTAAGATCCGAATCTAAGTAAATATAAAATAAAGTACCGTTATCTTACAACTATGTTCAGAGCAATATATTATTATAAAAAATGAAACTAGGTCAGTATAAAGTACAACATCTTACACATATGATTAAAATAATATATTTATAAGGTCTGTACGAGGTAAGTATAAAGTACCGCTATCTTATAACTATGTTTAAGACAATATATTACTATGAGATCTGTATGAAGGTAAGTATAAAATATCACAATCTTATAACTATGTTTAAGACAATATGTTAATATGAGATCTCTATCTAGGTAAGTATAAAGTACAGTTATCTTAGACTACATTCAAGACAATATATTGTTATGTGATCTGTTTCTAAGTAAGTATAAAGTACCATTTTATTGCAGCTATGTGCATCTAAGTTAATATAGAGCACCGTTATCTTGCAACTATGTTCAAAGCAATATATTATTATGAGATCTGATTCCTCAGGGTAAATAGGAAGTGCCTTTAGCTATTAGCTCTGTTCAAAGCAATATATTGTTATGAGAAGTGTAACTCAAAATATTTTGAGACTATATATTATTGAATGATCTGTACCCAGTTAAATATAGAGTACCATTATCTTGCAACAATATTCAAACCAGAATTTTATTAAGATCTGTATCCATGTAAATGTAAAGTACCGGTATCTTAAATAATCTAGGTAAGAATGGAATACTGCTATCTTACATAAAGGTTTAAAACAGGTATATTATTATACCATCTGTATCTAGGTAAGTATAATGAACCGTTATGTTACAGTTATGTTCAAAACAATATATTCTCCCTAAGTAAATATAAAGTACCGTTATCTTACAACTATGTAACAAATATTATTATGAGATTTATATATAGGTTGGTATACTATAAGCAAGACTGTTATGAGATTTGAATCTAGGCTGATATAAAGTACAGTTATCTTACAAAAAATACATTATGCTATCTGTATCTAGGAATGTATAGGGTGAGGTATATCCATAATAAGTCACAGATATTAAACTAGGAGTATAATAGTTGGTCGTGTTTGCCGTTAGTCATTTATATCTGGGTTTGATGACAGAAGTAATGCATGGGCTGACTGTTTAGGTGTAGATGTTACCACCCCAAATTCAACTATAGATTGTTGTCGAACCGACTGCCTAACGTGTCTGTATTTGATGAAGTCTGCACTCCATTTATAGTTGCTAGGTAGCCAAATAGATATGAACTGCGTCTAGAATCCCTAGGGTGCGATTTGGGAATAGGTCTAGGTGCCCGTTGACCTGATGGGATAAACACCTTTATATCATCTTCAGATCTTATCAAGAAGTTCTTGTTGTCTTCCAGATTTCTGACATAAATTCGCCATCAAAAGTCCAACAGTTCTTTATCAAACTAGCCTTAAATAGTGATCGTGTCTGCTTGTAGAGTAACGCCCGCTTTCTAGTTAGTGCTTCATTGACATATATCTTAGTTTTATTACTTATATTGTATCCCTTCATATTCTTTTTGTTTTTAAATATAGCGGCTCAGTTTCTATAACTTATAAATCTCACAATTATATCCCTATCATAACCATCATTGTTTCGACCAACTCTATGTGACCGACCAATGTGAGATAAGTTCAGCCTTTCGTCACCCTCTGGAAGACTATGTGTGTTTACTAAGTCTAAAATCAGCTTATCTGTTTCTTTGTTTTGCGTTTCTTTTATTCCACTAAACTTTAGACATGTTCTTCTGGAATACTGTTCATCCACCTCATTCTCTAACTCTATTATTCTGTTTGTCATCAATTCGATTGTCTCTCTCTGGCTTTACAAACTGGCTCATGATTTCGTCTCTTCTGTAGATTTCACGTATTAGTGTCCTTAGTGACTCATCATCTTTTACTATTTTATCACGAAAATCAGAAATACTGCTTGTACTAGCACTATCATCCATTTTAGTACGCTTCCTTTGGTTTTTAGGCATTTTTAAAGACAGTACAAAATGTGTTTAACCAGTCTAGCAATAGCTTGTTTATTTAGTTAGTCCACTTGGTTAACTATGCTCACCTGAGCTTGTTTACAGCTTGTTATTGTTTTTACTAAAAACGTCAATTATTTCACAATAAAGTCTTGTTTTGGCGAAAATATTACACTATATTAGAAACTGTATCATTGGTAATTCACATGCGAAAATATACCATAATCCTTTCACTGAAAACTCATAAATATCAGGAAAAACTCTGTCTGATCTGTTTACGAGATCTTACTCGACCGCCATCTTTATGACAATTATTGGGTCTGTATAATATTGAGTCCTCGAGGTAAGCGGGTGTCAGGTCATTAATGAGTTTATAAATAAGTGTCAGTTTGTGTAATTTGCGCCTTTCTTTCACCACCCCACATATAATCTTAAGTGCATCCAATTGTAAGTTTTCTAGTTTATTAGTATGGTGGTCATCAGTGCCGCGATCCCAGATAATATCACAGTAATCGAAATTAGATAAAAATAAAGGAAGTGTACAGAGTGTGCGGGGATTTTCGACCCTAAGGAGTTTGCTTGTTTTATTGATATTTGAATCTACGTGTGCGTGCCATTTGCAGTTTTACTGAAGGATTCAACCGAGGTGTTTATGTTCGTTGAGTTCTTTTATAGTAATTTTGTTAAATCTAAGGGCTGTTAGTGGAGGGGTTTTCTTGTTAGTTAGTGTCAGTGTTTTGGTTTGGAGGGGGGTGATAGATACCAGCCATGTTTTAGCCTACCTGTTTGGTTTTCTAGATCAATATTGAAATATAATACATAGCTCTTTTTATTTATTAGAGGCGTCTATCTAAAGATGTTCTCCCCGGGTTCCAGAAGACCTAACTGTTCCGGGGTCTGAGGGAGACATCCATGCTCCAAATTGCCTACAGGTCTGAATGACCTATCCTCCTTCATACTCCGCGAAGCGTTTCGTTTGATTGGAGGTAATCCTACTACACACTGCTATTATGAGTGGATATTGTTGTTTGAAATTTTGATTGGTCAGTAGTCCGTCTACCAACCAATCACTAGCTGCCCTACAAAAGCTTTACATTTAAAACGAGTGCCAATATTGGACCAAATATGTTTACATAACGTTACGTCATGGCTCACGATTTTATTATGCCTAATTAACCTTTGCATAGCAGAATACTGCAGTAAAACTAATTGCGTGACAAACGAGGCTATCAAGTCGAATGGAATGTAAACAATACTGCATGGAAACGAACATACCTTCACCGTTTTTAATACCTTAAATCACTGTCCAAAGTATTAGGGAAGACCCAGATTAAACGAAGGACTGTCATGTTGCTGTACTTAAGTGATAGCTTTCATTAAACGGAAAGAATAGACACACTTCCGCATAAGTTCAAGAAACAGACGCTATTCCAGCAATGGCCAGAGAGGGATTTCGCGGGCCATTGCTTCAGGAATATGATCCTCCCTAGGTCTCTCGACCTGACTCTAAACTAGGCCTTTTATAATAAGGAGACACGACACCACTTCAAGAGTATGTAATATAATACATTACTCTTTTTCATTAAACAGATATTTCATTACTGCATATTGAAGTCATCGTGGTTAGATACAAAGACGTCTATCTAAAAATGTTCTCCCTAGGTCCCAGAAGACCTAACTGCCCTGGGGTCTGAGGGCAGACCTCCATGCTCCGGGGTCCGGGAGCGGACATGAATTGCCCCCAGGTCTCCCGAGGTCTCTCCAGGTCTCTGCTCTAGGTCTGAAGAGCTTATTCTAAACTAGGTTTTTTTTTATAATGAGGAGCAATACTGTTGCGTTAGCTAGGGCACGCCATAGTTAATAGCATTAGTAATAGGGGGGGGGGGGGTATTTTCAATTCTTATGCTTTTCAACATAAACCCCTGCTTAAAATATGGAGAATATAGTAAAAAACAATAATAAAAAAAGAAATGTTGTTTCCAACCATATTAACCCCCCTGTACATGCCCTCTGAAAATTTACCCCCCGAATTTAACTCTATTTGCAGATTTTTTTTCAATTTTAAGCTTGAATTACATCAAATAGTGGCTCATCCTGCAACTTTATTATGGTTTTTGACGGTGTCGAGTCCAAACATGACCTTAGAAATAATCTATGAAAATCCAATATGGCCGAAATCCAATATGACGGCTAAAATCGACCATTTTCTGTCATAGATAACCAATACAACGCAATAATATGTTTGTAATATGTGTTTTTCTAGGTTTTCGAGGGTGCTGATTAAGAATATATGGTCAGAAATAGAACAGGAACATTCAATGCGGAGGTAATACCATATGGATCTATAACTGATACATCTGACCAACGGTAATGCCAGGTCTGGTGAAATGTTTTACTCATGTATTTCCAGAATGCGACTAAATAACGTATATTTCCAGACTGCGACTTAATAACGTAGGAAGCCGACCACAACACGCTCCGCAGCACAGAAGCAGATTTTTTTCAATTTTAAGCTTGAATTACATCAAAATGTGGCTTATCCTGCAACTTTCTTATGGTTTTTGACGGTGTCGAGTCCAAACATGACCTCAGAAATAATCTATGAAAATCCAATATGGCCGAAATCCAATATGGCGGCTAAAATCGACCATTTTCTGTCATAGATAACCAATACAACGCAATAATATGTTTGTAATATGTGTTTTTCTAGGTTTTCGAGGGTGCTGATTAAGAATATTTGGTCAGAAATAGAACAGGAACATTCAATGCGGAGGTAATACCATATGGATCTATAACTGATACATCTGACCAACGGTAATGCCAGGTCTGATGAAATGTTTTACTCATGTATTTGCAGAATGCGACTAAATAACGTATATTTCCAGACTGCGACTTAATAACGTAGGAAGCCGACCACAACACGCTCCGCAGCACAGAAGCAGCTAGCATTTAGGCTGTACATTGAAAAACCCAGTTTTCCGAATGGTGTTCTTCCTACAAAAACTGTAATAGTGAAAAATACGATGACAGAAAGCGTAATAAAACCATGCAGTGGAGAAGAATGGATTGGCAGCAATAGAAAGAATGAGCGAGAAATTAGAACCAGATAAAGCGAGATCTGAACAAACAGCTGGTTTCAGTGACCTTTCTGATTATGAGGATCTTTATAAGATCAACAATCAAATTCACACACGAAAAAGCTTAAACGAAGATACACATTATTTTATCGTAGCTTCATCCTCACAGAAAATATCGAAGTTATTGTTTGCTGCTTTGTTGAATTCTTCAACTCCTTGTATTTCTGATTTCGACGTCCTTTTCTAGTTTGTATCAAATTTGTGAACTCTAAATAGAGTTTTAGCATTTTATTCTTGATGTGGTGAGTTCTTATCGTATATACATTACAAAAACATCCAGTGTTCCTGAGACAGTTCTGCTAGAATTAATGCAGAATTGTCCTTTGACCCCTGTCTATCGCAATTAGGTCGGATCAGATACATCATATTTTTCACTATAACAGTTTTTGTAGGAAGAACACCATTCGGAAAACTGGGTTTTTCAATGTACAGCCTAGATGCTAGCTGCTTCTGTGCTTCGGAGCGTGTTGTGGTCGGCTTCCTGCGTTATTTAGTCGCAGTCTGGAAATACATGAGTAAAACATTTCATCAGACCGGTCGTTACCGTTGGTCAGATGTATCAGGTGTAGATCCATATGGTATTACCACCGCATTAGATGTTCCTGTTCTATTTCTGACCATATATTCTTAATCAGCACCCTCGAAAACCTATAAAAAGACATATTACAAACATATTATTGCGTATTGGTTATCTATGACAGAAAATGCTCGATTTTAGCCGCCATATTGGATTTCGGCCATATTGGATTTTCATAGATTGGTTCTGAGGTCATGTTTGGATTCAGCACCGTCAAAAACCATTAACAAGTTGCAGGGTAAGCCACTATTTGGTGTAATTCAAGCTCAAAATTGAAAAAATCTGCAAATAGGGTTAAATTAGGGGGGGGTAAATTTCAGGAGGGCATGTACAGGGGGGTTAACTGGCTAGGGGAACAAAATTTCAATTTTTTTATTTTTTTGTACTGCATTCTCCATATTTTGAACAGGGGTTTACTCAAAATTGTGATTAACAACCCCCCTATTAGTAATCAAAACAATAAAAACTAATTATCAAGATTCACACATCTTAAAGGGACAATCCCGATAAGAACAGAGTCTCAAAAATTAAAGTCCGAGCATTTATGAAATTTATGGACCAAAATATAGAGGCATGGTGTATATACCTTGGCTCAAAGTTTCAGCTCAAAATATTGAGTCGTTTTGACGTTAACGTCAACACTGCTTATCCGGACACGTAACCCTTTTATGATTTCGGGTCAATTTTTTGATTGGGTGACCTGATAATCGATTGTCATTTCTTGAGAGATCTATACAGTGAATGACCCATGTACTGTACTGATAACAAAAGGTAAATTTCACCTACATATCATTTTTATAGAAAAAAGTCTGGTTTTATCCAGATACTGTATAATACAACGGTCTCCATTTCCAGATGAAGACTGTCAGGTTTAAGTTATTTACAAGCGTATCACAAATATCGGGTTAGTTGGTCGGCCTTAGATAATGGGTTATAAGGGATTTTAACACAAAATTAAGCAGTTTTATTCCCCAAAAAGTTATCGGCATTGGCCCTTTAACGCTCACAATAGGTGTCAAAGCCTGACATAGATTGTGTAGAGTGGACGTTAGAGGAGCTAAATCGCTAACATTTGGGACTTAGAAATCGACATAAGTGGGTCGCAACGCATATAACACTGTAAAATGAATGTATATAAACTGATTTACATTCAATGGTTTCCGTTTTTACTCTAATTTCAAATCAGCTATGTTCGGCGAATTAAACCAGCTGTCTAAATCGAGCGCAAATTTCTAGCGTCTGGTTTGTCCAGTCTACATACGCCGTTTGATTTGGTGTAATGTATTGATTGTATCGGCATTAGCAACTTGATCATCGATTGTTAGATATAGGGTGGTGTCGTCTGCGAATAAACGAAATAAAAGGGGGTCGAGAACACCGGATGGGACTGTTCTGGGGCGGAGGAGGTGTCATTCACAACAACTCTTTGTTTGCGGTTAGTTAAATAATTTTTGAACCAGTGAAGGGCGTCCCCTCTCTGACCCAAGCCGCCTCAGGCTTATGACAGAGTCCATCTTGCCAGACCCTGTCAAAAGCTGACCCAAGCCGCCTCAGGCTTATGACAGAGTCCATCTTGCCAGACCCTGTCAAAAGCTTTGCTTATGCCGGCTCTCGTATATTTGCCTTGATCGATGGCTTGCCAAAACGTGTGAGTTAGATCAGTAAGTTGGTAGACAATAGATTCGCCGTGAAAAAAGCCGCTCTGAGGATTAGTAATAATAGAATTATCATGGAAGAAGTTAAAAACATGTTTGTATATGCATTTTTCTAAAGTTTTGGCAAGAATACTTAAAAGAGATACGGATCTATAGCTTCAGCAATTTGTCGAGTCGCCTTTTTCAGGAAAGCAGTAATGTTTGCGAATTTTCAAATATCAGGTACGATTTTAATTTTTAAGGATAGGTTAAATATATTACAAAAAGGTTTAGATAATTCTTCAGATAATGATTTTAATAGTTTTGCGCTTATTTGGTCTGGGTCATTAGATTTTGGTGAATCAATTGTTAGGAGCATGTCCTTAACTTCCTGGGGAATAAGTTCAATTGTACACAGTGAGTTTTCGCTGCTACTTAATGTGGTAAAAAATGCATCTATGCTGTCAAGTGATGATTGAGTTATGAGGTTGTCGTTTGAACAGTCACCAGTTCTTGTTACCAAAATCTTCCTTATCGTTAATCTTATCATCAAGTTTTGTAAAACATTCGCGTTTTATGAAACCAATATTATTGTTTGTAACAGTTCTGAAATTCTGCCAGGCTATGTCTGAGTTTTCCTTTACTGCTTTTTTGTGAAATTCATTTTTCTTTTTATTCATTTTTCTTATAGTTATTCATCCATGGTTGGTCTCTCGGTCTAATGATTACTAATTTGTTTGGAATGTGCCTTTCGGCAACACTTGTGAAATAATTACAAGATATATCAATTATACAGTTAGTGCCGATCAAATCGTCCTGTCTTAGTCCTTCTATTGGTATTTTTGTATTCCCAGACAGTTCTTTTATAACATCTTGCTTTCGGTTTCTGGAAACTTAATCGACAGTCATATGGCAGTGGTCGCTACAGACGTTATCGAGACGTCATGGATCAGTCGTGAAACTTGAACAATTGTTTACAATTAAGTCAATAAGAGGGTTATTTCGTATACTGTCGTATCTTGTAGGTTTCTTTATAAGTTGATTAAGTCAAAGGGATTAATGGCGTTATGTATGAAAGTATTTTGTTTAACATTCATATCGATATTAAAATCACATACGATAAAACATTTATTGATATAATCATATATTTATGTGGTATTTGATTCTGTAATCCTATTATTAACATTATTGATAGAGTTAGGGAATCTGTAAAAAGTTCCTTTAAGAAATTCGGTATTTTCTGAATTGACTTCTAGTCATATACACCCTATGCTGTCGATTTCTAGATCTGATTTTTGTGTAAAACATATATTTCTTCTGTCTGCATGTCCTGTTGGGAGGGGTCGTGGAATGGCAGAATAGTTAGCAAATTAGTATTTATCGTTTCGTCAAACCATCTCTCACCTAGCGATATTATATCAAAATTATGTTAGAGTTCTGCTATGATTATGTGAACTTTATTTCAAACGCTTCTTATCATTTGCCGTGATAGAGCATACGACGCGAGGCTGCTGTTGGGCGAGGCTTGATAACCCAGTTCCTAGGCACATATCGAGTAATGATAGGTTTATAAAGGGACTTGGTGATACAGACTTCTTTTGACATCATTTCGTCGTAATTCCGGTCTGTGGAAGATTTGAATAGCCAAGTGAACACACTTTAAGTTTGATTTGTAATATATAACGTTGTAAAATAACCAATTTAACTACATTTGAGGGTGTATAATGATCAAATAAAGAAATAATTAAAAGCCTGACGATCCACGTAGTCGATGAAAGCCCTAGCTAAAATGAAATTGTTTTTTTCTTTCTAGAAACTTCATTTGACAAACAGCACAGAATTAAGTAAATATATATGGAAACTAAACGAAGAAAACACCGACCACATTATCAAATGGGATATTTTAAAGCGATCCCTACCATACAACCCCTCGTCTAATAGATGCAACTTATGCCTATGGGAAAAATATTTCATAATTTGTAAACCGGAACTTTCCACCCTTAACAGAAGAAATGAACTTGTAACAACCTGTAGGCATGTTCATAAACATTTATTGCAAAACTTTAAGTGATAGCTTTTACCACGTGTTTCCTTTCGACATCAGATAACGGTTTTTGTTGTTTTGTTGTCTTGTTGCCTCGATGACGTCATTAACGTAACTGTGTTTTGTTTATATTCAAATTTCATTGTATAATTGTCTTCTGAAGAGTGTGCATCGCACATGAAACTAATTAGTAAAGACGTTTTGATTCTATATCGTTTATTGTATATATATATTATATATATATATATATAATATATATATATATATATATATATATATATATATATATACTTTCTATATACTTTTACCTGAGAGTACCTGTATTTCCATTTTTTCGGGGAAAATCTTCAGAGAATGGAGAACGCGACTATATCTCATGGAAATATAAATGTATATTTGTGTAATTAATTCAAAATAAACAACCTTCACGGCATTGTGGAAAATTCATTTTAGTTGATGATTGATTCATTCAGAAAATTTGGGTGACAATTTTTTCAGGCCAAGAGGCTCAGCCCCCTACACCCATGTAGCCCCTTAACAGTTGTTTAATCAGATTCAGTTTGTTGAATCAAATATTGTTTAAACTAGGCATTGTCCTTCCGACCAACTCCCATCCCGTACAACTTCAAGGGGAGCACCGCACTGGGGTTGTCTTGTACATATAAATATCTGATCTGTGTAAATGTGAAAATGAAACAAAAAGACTGTTAAAGAAACCGAACTTGATGGTTATACATGGAGTGACAATGATGATGATAACGACTAACTTTGATGACATTTAAAGTGAAGGGTAACTGCATAATTTTGATTTTCAATAATTAATTTACTTCAATAAATAATTTTTGTCTTAAAATTTATATTTGTTAGCAAATTATACAATCATACGGTTTCAGTTTAAATGTTTGTAATTCGGCCTTAAATATCTGAAAAGAGGTTAAGCTGTAATAGAATTAATGCAGGGTCTAATTGAAAGGTGGGTTTCCGTTTTAGTGGAAAAAAATCACGTGGTTTCAATGCGATTTACAAAACTACGGACATAGTCTGATCTCCATTACTTCATAGACACATTGTTCAACCAATGTCAAACATATCGCCTTGCTCATCAGAGTAGGCGCTTCATCCGTAATGTCTGGGTAAACACCCCATTAACGATAAAAATATTGGATTTGTGTGCTCACACATTGTCTTGTGCGTTATGCAACATCAGCAGTAAACGCCTGAAATACTGTTATCAATTGTGGATATCTGACAGAAAAGGAGATAACCCTCTATTAGCATTAATGGATTTCCAAAATTCTCTATGCTCCCTTGTCTATTATGTTTTCTGCATTTTGGTTTAACCAAATTTAACCAATTGCATATTCTTTACATAGAATGAAGGCATCTGGTGTTTTCGCCAATATTTAATTTTATGTCAAAGTCATAATTATTAGTATAAATATAGCATTTACTTGACAATTATCACAATTTTCATCAGGCCCTAAATCGATTAATTGCAGACTTTTTGCTTGGAACTCTCTAGATTTGTGATCCTGGTGTTATAAACTTTCCAAAAGTGTAAAGCTTGTTTATTTGGGAGGACCATGTAGCGGAATTCTGTTTCTAAACAATCTAGAAATTTTGGCTGCAGGCCTATTTTACTCAAAAGTGTCTGGATGTTATGGACAACACTCGGAACCAGATTTTAGTCTATCATTTATAGATGATTAAATGTCCCTAGCTTATTAAGTACAACGTGATCGTTTATTTTGTGACTATTAATGTGTCAAACTGATTTAACGTTTGGTATATATATATAAATATTGTGACGTAATTGTCTAGATATTTGGAGATATATATTTATGGTGGGTCACCCTACATATAACCAAATATGGATACATGTTATGACATTAGAGCTGCGATAAGTCTCATTCAACATATGTGATGGTTCTGGTTTATTAAGCTTTCATATTTCATATGAAAGCTTATTGTTTCTGTTAAAGTTATTAAGCTTTCATATTGCATATGAAAGCTTATTGTTTCTGTTAAGATTATTAAGCTTTCATATTTCACATGAAAGCTTATTGTTTCTGAAAGCTTATTGTTTCTGTTAAGATTATTAAGCTTTCATATTTCATATGAAAGCTTATTGTTTCTGTTAAAGTTATTAAGCTTTCATATTGCATATGAAAGCTTATTGTTTCTGTTAAGATTGTGTCTGTTAAGATTATTATTATTAAGCTTTCATATTACATATGAAAGCTTATCGTTTCTGTTAAAGTTATTATTAAGCTTTCATATTTCATATGAAAGCTTATTGTTTCTGTTAAGATTATTATTATTTTTTTTTTTGTGTTTTTCCTGCAAATCGGATTTCACAGAATCTAACCATAGGATGTTTCTGAAACTTTGACCTACCCCCCCCCCCAAAAAAAATGGGTGGTGGCTGTTGATTAAATATATTTTGAAAATGTTTTGCGAATTCGAAATCACCGAATTTTACGAACGAAAAGCTGACAATGCATAGTCGTAACTTTGCTATTTTTTGACCGATTTTGCTAATTCTTTTTTCTTTGAATACCTTGAAAAAAATCAATTTCAACTGCAGTTTCACATTTTCGAATTTCGAAAATTCGTCGCTGTGATTTCGAACCCGAAGTTTAGACCAATTTGACAACTTCTTTAATAGTTGTACGATTTTCATGAAATTTAGTATATAAGTAGATCTTACCCATGTGACTTCAAAAATATAATTAGAAATTTTCTAAATTATCTCCCCTTGGTGAAATTAAGGATCAAAGTTTTAAAAAAAATCGTCGAAATATAAGTCAGAATGACCTAAAAAAAAATTTAAATACTCAAAAAGTAATTACTGATTCCTACACAAAATATGGAGTTTGTCGATCGAACCGGAAGTGCCACCATCTTGAAACATGAAAAATCCCTAAGGTTTTTTTGTTATTTTACTTACAGACACGGGAGTTATATTTTCTAAATCCTTGAAGGATGGCCCAAAAATCGCTCGGAGCAGAATTTTGATTTAGGTCAACTGATGGTTGCCATTTTGAAGTGAATATGAAAAGTAGTAGTAATTTGAAGGGCCGAGACTTTGAAACACAATAACTCTCCTTCTAACTGAGCTAGAATGTTCAATCTTGGTGTAGACGTTCACTAGGTCAATGTCATGATTGAGTGCAAAGATGAGCATTTTCGGCCTAGGGTAAGCAGAGATAAGCATGCTGATTTGTTGATTCTTTAGGGCACAATAAATTCGGTTATAATGAAGGGAGGGTGGTGAAACTCTTGTCAATCGAGAGTCTAATAGCTATCCTGTTGTGTGAAATCATTGTATCATTTTATTTAAAATATCAGGGGTAGCAGAAAAAAGAGATCGAAAATCCAAAAAGTCGTATTTTTACGATTTGGAGCACTTTTAAAGGTCCTTTTCTCTTAAAGTCAACATAATATTTGGGGAACTTCTTCTACAAAGAGTCTTATCGGTATTCTTTTATATGAAACCATCGATCAACAGTCCAAAATATCTGGAGTAGAAGAATAAAAGGATCGAAAATTGAAAACGGGCACCCTTTCATTGTTAAGCAAAACATGCAGTGTGGGTGGCTACAATCTGCACATTTAGTCATCGTATAGAGCTTTTTCAACAATATCGAATTCCAACTGCTAAGGGATCTTTTACGTGCACTCCAATGTGTACACGGCGGGTGGGGGGACACGCCAGAAAATCGAGATGAACTTTCTCGGCCAATGCAGGGATCGAACACCCGACCTCCTGGCTAGCAGGCCAACGCCTTAGCCACATAGTGTGGACACCCATTGTACATTTCATCCGTCAAATCAAATCATTTCATTGCATTAGACCAATAATTAATTATTCTTAATTTAAAACTTTATTTTAATATATGTCTGGCATTATTAAATCCTAATTTTATTGGTCTTTTTTAAAATTAAACTTTCATTTAACTATGAACAACCCTTAACGTGTCTCTTTAAAACAATTAAATACTCTAAAACAAAAACCAAACAAAAAAATCAATAAGCTGGTCAATTCAGGTAAGTATAACTACGGGTTCTGTCCACCTTCTCTCGTCTACGGCCATACCACGTTGAAAACACCAGTTCTCGTCCGATCACTGAAGTTAAGCAACGACGGGCCCGCTTAGTACTTGGATGGGTGACCGCCTGGGAACACCGGGTGCCGTAGACGCCTTTTTGCCCTGATTCTTCGTGAAAAAATCAATTTTCCGCCAATCAGACCACGGCACGCACTCTTTTGCACCACTCCAGCTCTCCGCTCGGCCCGTCTCCCCAGGGAAATAGACACACAAAGAATTTGAGTAAGCACAAGTATGGGTTCTGTCCACCTTCTCTCGTCTACGGTCACACCACGTTGAAAACACCAGTTCACGTCCGATCACTGAAGTTAAGCAACGTCGGGCCCGGTCAGTACTTGGATGGCTGACCGCCTGGGAACACCGGATGCTGTAGACGCCTTTTTAAAACCGACACCCCCCTCCCCACACACACACAAAAAAAATCAATAAGCGGGTCAATTCAAGTAAGTATAACTACGGTTTCTGTCCACCTTCTCTCGTCTACGGCCAAACCACGTTGAAAACACCAGTCAGTACTTGGATGGGTGACCGCCTGGGAACACCGGGTGCTGTAGACGCCTTTTTAAAACCGACAACCCCCACTCCCCCCAAAAAAAATCAATAAGCGGGTCAATTCAAGTAAGTATAACTACGGGTTCTGTCCACCTTCTCTCGTCTAAGGCCATACCACGTTGAAAATACCAGTTCTCGTCCGATCACTGAAGTTAAGCAACGTCGGGCCCGGTTAGTACTTGGATGGGTGACCGCCTGGGAACACCGTGTGCTGTAGACGCCTTTTTGCCCTAAACTCATTAATTTACCATTTTGTTGTGAGCGGCTTGTTATTCTTCCTATATGACATATTGCACGTGTCTGATTTCAAAGGGGGGAGGGGGTGGCTGAATGGTTAGCACGCTCGCCTGTCATTGAGTTAACTAGCGTGTTTTCGAATGCCCGGTTGTACGTGACAAGGAGTAAGGTCGCCTGTCCAACCTGCCATTTTTAATTTTTTTCCGGCAATTTTCATTTCATTTTCTCATCCGTCTCATTACAGTAATACAAGTTTTGGTTATTTCCCTTTAGTTTTCAGATAATTGTTATGCCTGGGTGCAATGTTTCATACTATATTTATTTAGACTTGTAATTTTGCGAGTTTTTGACCAATATTGATAATTTTTTCTTCTTATCGTTTTATTTAGGATACTTGATACAATCGATGACACGTGACGATGAATATGAAAGCTTTCATATCTGCATGGGACAGTAGCAGATCTAGTTAAGCTTTCATATTACATATGAAAGCTTATTGTTTCTGTTAAGATTATTATTATTTTTTTTTTTTTTGTGTTTCTCCTGCAAATCGGATTTCACAGAATCTAACCATAGGATGTTTCTGAAACTTTGACCTACCCCCCCCCCAAAAATGGGTGATGGCTGTTGATTAAATATATTTTCGAAACGTTTTGCGAATTCGAAATCACCGAATTTTACGAACAAAAAAATTAACAATGCATAGTCGTAACTTTGTTATTGATAGACCTATTTTGCTAAAAAAAGATTCTTTGAAAAACTTGACGAAAACTAATTTCACCTGCAATTTCAAATTTTCGAATTTCGAAAATTCGTCGCTGTGATTTCGTTCCGGAAGTCATGACCAACTTGACAACTTCTTTAATAGATACACGATTTTTATGAAATTTGGAATGTAAATAGATCTTACCGATGCGAGTTTAAAAATGACTTTTAAAATTTTCTAAATTATCTTCCCTTGGAGAAATTGAGGATCGAAATTTTCAAAAAAATCGACGAAATATAGGTCAGATCATCTTGTAAGTAGATCTTACCGATGCGAGTTAAAAAAATGACTTTTAAAATTTTCTAAATTATCTCCCCTTGGAGAAATTGAGGATCGAAATTTTCAAAAAAATCGACGAAATATAGGTCAGATCATCTTGAATTTATTTTTAGGTACTACATACGAGACCACTGATTAGTACACAAAAAATGGAGTTTGTAGCTCAATCCGGTAGTGCCACCATCTTGAAAAGTGAAAAATCCCTAAGGCTTTTTTGCTATTTTACTTACAGACACGAGAATTATATTTTCTGAATCCTTGAAGGATGGTCCAAAAATCGCAGGGAGCAGAATTTTGATTTAGGTCAACTGATGGTTGCCATTTTGAAGTGAATATGAAAAGTAGTAGAAATTTGAAGGTCTGAGACTTTGGAGCACAATAACTCTCATTCTAATTAGGCTATAATGTTCAAACTTTTTGTAGACGTTCACTAGGTCAATGTTATGATTGAGTTCAAAGATGAGCATTTTCTGCTTAGGGTAAGCAGAGATAAGCATGCTGATTTGTTGATTCTTTAGGGCACGATAATTTCGGTTATAATGAAGGGAGGGCGGTGAAACTTTTGTCAATAGAGAGTCTAATAGCTAGCCTGTTGTATGAAATCATTGTATCATTTTTTTTAAATATCAGGGATAGCCGAAAAAAAGAGATTGAAAATCCAAAAAGTCGTATTTTTACAATTTGGAGCATGTTTAGAGGTCTTTCTCGTAAAGTCAACATACTATTTTTTGGGAACTTCTTCTACAAAGAGTCTTATTGATAGTCCTTTATACGAAACCATCGATCAACAGTCCAACATATCAGGAGTAGAAGAACAAAAGCGAAACATGCAGTGTGGGTGACTACAATCTACGCATTTAGTCATCGTATAGAGTTTATTCAACAGTATCGAATTCCAACTGCTTAGGGATATTTTACGTGCACTCCAATGTGTACACGAGACCTTGGTTTTTCGTCCCATCCGAAGGACTAGACAGCTGTGCTTGTCAGGCCCTCCGTTCTGCCTCACTGACAAGGGGAACCACGCCGGGAAATCGAGATGAACTTTTTCCGTGCAGAACTTTCAATTTATTGCATACGATTAAGCTGGTCAGTTGGAGCTTATTTTCAAAAGTTTTGTAATAATCGGTTGGTAATTAAAGTACCGTGCACATTAAACTGTTAAAACAGAAAATTTCGCCCGGTTGAAATGTTTCTTGCTATCAGTCAGCAATTTTCCGAATTCAGGGAGGCTGGATGGCTGAATGGTTAGCATGTGCTCGCTGTATCGTAACGTTTGTCACTGAGTCAACGGGCGTCGTTTCGATCTCCAGGTTGCACGTGACATGGTGTATGATGTCCAACCTCGTGGGTTTTCTCCGTGTTCTTCGGTTTCCTCCCAACGGCTAAAGACCAGTACGTGCAAGGGGAGTTTTTAAATAAAATTAAAAAACATATGTTAGTCCCGAAATGACCTAGTTTGTGTCGAATGGACGTTAGGCCGCATTTCTCTCTTTCTCTTTTTAAAGTTTTGTAATAATCGGCTGGTAATCAAAGGTACTGTTAAAGTGATAAAACAGAAAATTTGGCCCGGTTGTAATGTTTCTCACTTTAAAGTCAGCAATTTGTCGATTTTAAGGGGCAAACGTTTATTGCGAACGATTAAGCTGGTCAGGGGGAGCTTATTTTTAAAAGTTTTGTAATATTCGGTTGATAACTAAAGGTACCGTGCAAAATTAAAATAGAAAATTTGGCCCGGTTGAAATGTTTCTCGCTGTAGGTCAGCAATTTGCCGATTTTAGGGGGGTTGCGTGGCTGAATGGTTAGCACGTGCGCTCTGTATCATAACGTCTGTCATTGAGTCAACTGGCCTTGTTTCGATTTCTTGGTTGTACGTGACAAGGAGTGTGGTCGTTTTAGCAACCTCGTAGGCCGTAACGCCGCTGCCCGGGTAAAATTTCCCTCATTGCACACTTTATGGCGTATGCCCGTCTTCATTAGCCCATTGTAGGAGCAGAACAGTAGGACGTTAAACCCCATTCAATTTCATTTCATTTTCTCTATGTTGCTTATTTATTATAGTGGATAAATATTTTTCTGGTTCTAGCAATTATTTAATTTCTGCATAGAAATCTCTGGCCAGTTTTTTTTTTATTGCAGAGTGCCATTCTTGTATATTGCAGTCTATGATCCTTTGTTTAAAACATGCTTAAGAAGTCGTCACGATTTCCTACTTATAACCAAACATATTGGAAACCATAATTATATAACATATCTTTGAAGTCCGATTACAGCTATACAAGTTTCAGTTATTTCCCTTTAGTTTAAAGATTATTTTTTTGCCCGGGTGCAATGCAATGTTTCTCACTACATTTAAATTTGTAACTTTGTTAGTTTTTGACCGATTTTGATATTATGTCTTTATAATTTTCCAAATCTACATATTTAACGTACATATTCAAACAGTTGAATTCAACCTGATTCAAAAAGTTTTAGTTTTGTTCAAAGTTATCTCATTTAATTTTTCGACGTTTTCTTACCATTTTCGTTTCATTTTTCTGAAAGTTTTGAAATCGGAAGTCATCCCGATTACAGCAACAGTATCAGTTATTTCCCTTTAGTTTTCAGATTACTCAATGTTTCATACTATATTTAGACTTGTAACTTCGCGAGTTTTTGACCAATTTTGATAGTTTGTTATTCTTATCCTTTTATTTGAGATACTTGATATAATCGATGACACGTGACGATGAATATGAAAGCTTTCATATCTGCATGGGACAGTAGCAGATCTAGTTATTATTCTTTTTTGTGTGTGTGTTTTCTGCAAATCGGATTTCTCAGAATCTATCCACAGGATCTTTCTGAAATTTTGACCTACCCCCCCCCCCCCCAAAAAAAAAAAAATAGGATGCGAACCTTGATTAAATATATTTTCAAAACGTTTTACGAATCCGAAATCACTGAATTTTACGAACGAAAAAACTGACAATGCATAGTCGTAATTTATTTATTTTTTGACCTGCAGTTTCACATTTTCGAATTTCGAAAATTCGTCGCTGTGATTTCGAACCGGAAGTTTAGACCAATTTGACAACTTCTTTAATAGTTGTACGATTTTCATGAAATTTAGTATATAAGTAGATCTTACCGATGTGACTTCCAAAATATAATTAGAAATTTTCTAAATTATCTCCCCTTGACGAAATTAAGGATTAAATTTTTCAAAAAAATCAAGAAATAAAGGTCAGAATGACCTAATTTTTTTAGATACTAGACAAGTAATTACTGATTCGTACACAAAATATGAAGTTTGTAGATCGAACCGGAAGTGCCACCATCTTGTAACGTGAAAAATCCCTAAGGCTTTTTTGCTATTTTACTTACAGACACGAGAGTCATATTTTCTGAATCCTTAAAGGATGGCCTAAAAAACGTTGGGAGTAGAATTTTCGATTTAGGTCAATTGATGGTCGCCATTTTGAAGTGAAAGTGAAAAATAGAAGCAATTTGAAGGGCCGAGAATTTGGAACACAATAACTCTCCTTCTAAGTGAGCTAGAATGTTTAAACTTGGTGTAGGCGGTCACTAGGACACTGTATTGATTGAGTTCAAAGATGAGCATTTTCTGCTTAGGGTAAGCAGAGATAAGCACGCTGATTTGTTGATTCATTAGGGCACGATAACTTTGGTTATAATGAAGGGAGGGCGATGAAACTCTTGTCAATCGAGAGTCTAATAGCTAGCCTGGTGTGTGAAATCATTGTATCATTTTTTTAAATGTCCGGGGTAGCCGAAAAAAAGAGATTGAAAATCCAAAAAGTCGTATTTTTACAATTTAGAGCAGGTTTCGAGGTCTTTCTCGTAAAGTCAACATGTGTTTCCTGCAAATCGGATTTCTCAGAATCTAACCATAGGATGTTTCTGAAACTTTGACCTACCCACCCCCTTCCCCCCAAAAAGGGTGGTGAGTATTGATTAAATATATTTTCAAAACGTTTTAAACATTCGAAATCACCGAATTTTACGAATGAATGAATTTGACCTGCATTACTGTAACTCTGTGACTATTTAACCTATTTTACTAATTCTTTTTTCTGTGAGTACCTTGACAAAAATCATTTTCAACTGCAGTTTCAGATTTTCGAATTTCGAAAATTCGTCGCTGTGATTTCGAAACGGGAGTTGAGACCAACTTGACAACTTCTTTAATGGTTGTACGATTTTCATGAAATCTAGTATGTAAGTAGATCTTACCGATGCAACTTTAAAGATGTCCTTCGAAATTTTTTAAATTATCTCCCCTTTGTGAAATTAAGGATCAAACTTTTAAAAAAAAATCGAAGAAATATAGGTCAGAATGACCTGATTTTTTATTTGGATACCAGATAAATAAATACTGATTCGTACACAAAATATTGAGTTTGTGACTTGAACCGGAAGTGCCGCCATCGTGAAACGTGAAAAATCATTAAGGCTTTTGCGATATTTTACTTACAGACATGGGAGTTACTTTTTCGGAATTCTTGAAGGAATGCCTAAAAATCTATCGGATCAGAATTTTGATTTCGGTCACGTGGTGGTCACCATTTCGAACTGAATATGAGAAAAGGTGAAAAATCGACATTAACGAGCACGTAAATGAAAGCAATAGGCCGTAGTTGGGAGAATATGTCTCCAAAATGAATACATTTCTGGATAGCCGGGATCAGGGTCGAAATATTGTTATTTGAAAATGTCACATTTTCGAATTTTGTCTATGATGTTTTTGGTGCCGATAAAGTTGTTTACGAGTGAAAAATCATAAAAACTTCGCTATATTTTGACCGATTTTAATGATTTTGTTTCTTGATAAGATTATTCACATGATCTATGACATGTGACAGGAAGTGACTGTGAATATGAAAGCTTTAATATCTGCTTTGCAGATCTAGTTATTATTTTTTTGTGTGTGTGTTTTCTGCAAATCGGATTTCTCAGAATCTATCCATAGGATCTTTCTGAAATTTTGACCTACCCCCCCCCCCCCAAAAGAAAAATAGGGTGCGAACCTTGATTAAGTATATTTTCGAAACGTTTTACGAATCCAAAATTACCGAATTTTACGAAGGTATGCTGTAACTTTGTGACTATTTGACCTACCCCCCCCCCCCCGAAAAAATGGGGTGCGAACCTTGATTAAGTATATTTTCGAAACGTTTTACGAATCCAAAATTACCGAATTTTACGAAGGCATGCTGTAACTTTGTGACTATTTGACCTATCTTACTAAATTTTTTTCTTTGAGTACCCTAAGACATTTACTTCAAATCTGTAATTTCGGATTTTTGAATTTCGAAAATTCGTCGCTGTGATTTCGAACCGGAAGTTGAGACCAACTTGACAATTTCTTTAATAGTTGTGCGATTTTCATGAAATTTAGAATGTAAGTAGAACTTGCCAATGCGACTTCAATGATGTCTTCAGAAATTTTCAAAATTATCTTCTCTTGGTGAAATTAAGGGTCAAATTTTTCCAAAAAAATCGTCGAAACATAAGTCAGAGTGACCTGATATTTTTTATATTTTTTTGATACTAGATAAGTAATAACTGATTTGTACACAAAATATGGAGTTTGTGGATCGAACCGGAAGTGCCACCATCTTGAAACATAAAGTGCAATAAAACTTTTGCGATATTGTACTTACAGACACGCGAGTTATATTTTCTGAATCCGTGAAGGAATGGCTAGAAAACGTTCGGAGTAGAATTTTGATTTAGGTCAACTGGTGGTCGACATTTTGAAGTGAATATGAAAAGTAATAGCAATTTGAAGGGCCGAGACTTTGGAACACAATAACTCTCCCGCTAGAATGTTCAGTCTTGGTGTACACGTTAACTACGTCAGTGTCATGATTAAGTTCAAAGATGAGCATTTTCTGTCTTGGGTAATCAGAGATAAGCAAGCTGATTTGTTGATTCTTTAGGGCACGTTAACTTTGGTTATAATGAAGGGAGGCCGGTGAAACTCTTGTCAATCGAGAGTCTAATAGCTAGCCTGGTGTGTGAAATCATTGTATCATTTTTTTTTTGAATATCAGGGATAGCAGAAAAAAAGAGATCGAAAATCCAAAAAGTCGTATTTTTACGATTTGGAGCATGTTTAGAGGTCTTTCTCGTAAAGTCAACATGTGTTTCCTGCAAATCGGATTTCTCAGAATCTAACCATAGGATGTTTCTGAAACTTTGACCTACCCACCCCCCCCCCCCCTTCCCCAAAAAAAAGGGTGGTGAGTATTGATTAAATATATTTTCAAAACGTTTTAAGCATTCGAAATCACCGAATTTTACGAACGAATGAATTTGACCTGCATTACTGTAACTCTGTGACTATTTAACCTATTTTACTAATTCTTTTTTCTGTGAGTACCTTGACAAAAATCATTTTCAACTGCAGTTTCAGATTTTCCAATTTCGAAAATTCGCCGCTGTGATTTCGAACCGGAAGTTGAGACCAACTTGACAACTTCTTTATTAGCTGTACGGATTTCATGAAATTTAGTATGTAAGTAGATCTTACCGATGCAACTTCAAATATGTTCTTAGAAATTTTTTAAATTACCTCCCCTTGGTGAAATTAAGGATCAAAGTTTTGAAAAAAAAATCGAAGAAATATAAGTCAGAATGACCTGATTTTTTTATCTGGATACTAGATAAGTAAATACTGATTCGTACATAAAATATTGAGTTTGTGACTTGAGCCGGAAGTGCCGCCATCTTGAAACATAAAAAATCATTAAGGCTTTTGCGATATTTTACTTACAGACATGGGAGTTACATTTTCGGAATTCTTGAAGGAATGCCTAAAAATTTATCGGATCAGAGTTTTGATTTCGGTCACATAATGGTCACCATTTTGAACTAAATATGAGAAAAGGTGAAAAATCGACATTAACGAGCACGTAAATGAAAGCAATAGGCCGTAGTTTGGAGAATATGTCTCCTATTTCCAACATGAATACATTTCTGGATAGCCGGGATCAGGGTCGAAATATTGTTATTTGAAAATGTCACATTGTCACATTTTCGAATTTTGTCTTTGATGTTTTTCGTGCCGATAAAGTTGTTTACGAGTGAAAAATCATAAAAACTTCGCTATATTTTGACCGATTTTAATGATTTTTTTTTTCTTGATGAGATTATTTACATGACCTATGACATGTGACAGGAAGTGAGCGTGAATACGAAAGCTTTAATATCTGCTTTGCAGATCTAGTTATTGTTATTTTTTTGTGTGTTTTATCCACAAATCGGATTTCTCAGAATCTAACCATAGTATCTTTATGAAACTTTTACCTATCCCCACAAAAATGGGTGGTGACTGTTGATTAAATATATTTTCAAAACGTTTTACGAATCCGAAATCACCGAAATTTACGAACGACAAAATGGACAATGCATAGTTGTAACTTTATTGTTTTTTGACCAATTTTACTAAATCTTTTTTCTGTGAATACCTTGAAAAAAATCATTTTCATCAGCAGTTTCACATTTTCGAATTTCGAAAATTCGTCGCTGTAATTTCGAACCGGAGGTTTAGACCAATTTGACAACTTCTTTAATAGTTGTGCGATTTTCATGAAATTTAGAATGTAAGTAGAACATGCCAATGCGACTTCAATGATGTCTTCAGAAATTTTCTAAATTATCTCCCCATGGTGAAATTAAGGTTCAAAATTTTCAAAAAAATCGTCGAAACATAAGTCAGAATGACCTGATTTTTTTTTTTTGATACTAGATAAGTAATTACTGATTTGTACACAAAATATGGAGTTTTTCGATCGATCTTGATGCCACCATCTTGAAACATAAAGTGCAATAAAACTTTTGCGATATTGTACTTACAGACACGGGAGTTATATTTTCTGAATCCTTGAAGGAATGGCTAGAAAACGTTCAGAGTAGAATTTTGATTTAGGTCAACTGGTGGTCGCCATTTTGAAGTGAATATGAAAATTAATAGCAATTTGAAGGGCCGAGACTTTGGAACACAATAACTCTAATTGAGCTAGAATGTTCAGTCTTGGTGTAGACGTTCACTAGGTCAATATCATGATTGAGTTCAGAGATTAGCATTTTCTGTCTAGGGTAAGCAGAGATAAGCAAGCTAATTTGTTGATTCTTTAGGGCACGTTAACTTTGGTTATAATGAAGGGAGGGCGATGAAACTCTTGTCAATCGGGAGTTCAATAGCTAGCCTGTTCTGTGAAATAGTTGTATCATTTTTTTTAAATGTCCTTTGTAGCCGAAAAAAATGAGATTGAAAATCCAAAAAGTTGTATTTTTACGATTTGGAGCATGTTTAGAGGTCTTTCTCGTAAAGTCAACATAATATTTTTTGGGAACTTCTTCTACAAAGAGTCTTATCAGTAGTCTTTTATATGAAACCATCGATCAACAGATATCAGGAGTAGAAGAACAAAAGGATCGAACATTGAAAACGGCACCCTTTCATTGTTAAACGAAACAAGCAGTGTGGGTGGCTACAATCTGCACATTTAGTCATCGTATAGAGCTTATTCAACAGTATCGAATTCTAACTGCTTAGGAATATTTTACGTGCACTCCAATGTGTATACGGGACCTTCGTTTTTCGTCCCATCCGAACGACTAGACAGCTGTCCTTGTCAGGTCCTCCGTTCTGCCACACTGACAAGGGGGAACCACGCCGGAAAATCGAGATGAACTTTCTCGGTGCAGAACTTTCAATTCAAGCCAAACGTTTATTGCATACGATTAAGCTGGTGAGTTGGAGCTAATTTTCAAAAGTTTTGTAATAATCGGTTGGTAATTAAAGTACCGTGCAAATCAAACTGTTAATACAGAAAATTTCGCCCGGTTGAAATGTTTCTCGCTGTAGGTCAGCAATTTGCCTAATTTAGGGAGATTACGTGGCACCTGCGCTCTGTATCGTAACGTCTGTCATTGAGTCAACTGGCGTTGTTTCCATTGAAATGCCCGGTTGAAACGTTTCTTGCTATAAGTCAGCAATTTCCCGATTTTAGGGAGGCTGAATGGCTGAATGGTTAGCATGTGCGCGCTGTATCGTAACGTCTGTCATTGAGTCAACCGGCGTCGTTTCGATTTCCAAGTTGCACGTGACATGGAGTATGGTGTCCAACCTCGTGGGTTTTCTCCGTGTCCTCCCACGGCTAAAGACCCGTACGCGCAAGGGAAGTTTTTAAATAAAATTAAAAGACATATGTTAGTCCCGAAATTACCTCGTTTGTGTCGAATGGACGTTAATCCGCATTTCTCTCTTTCTCTTTTATTTTTAAAGTTTTGTAATAATCGGTTGGTAATTAATGGTACTGTAAAAGTGATAAAACAGAAAATTTCGCCCGGTTGTAATGTTTCTCACTTTAAAGTCAGCAATTTGCCGATTTTAAGGGGCAAACGTTTATTGCGAACGATTAAGCTGGTTAAGGGGAGCTTATCTTTAAAAGTTTTATAATATTCGAAAATTCGTCGCGGTGATTTCGAACCGGAAGTTGAGACCAACTTGACAACTTCTTTAATAGTTGTACGATTTTCATGAAATTTAGTATGTAAGTAGACATTACTGATGCGATTTGAAAAATGACCTTTAACATTTTCTAAATTATCTCCCCTTGGTGAAATTAAGAATCAAATTTTTCAAAAAATCGTCGAAATAAATTTTTCGATACTAGACAAGTAATTACTGATTCGTACTCAAAACATGGAGTTTGTCGATCGAACCGGAAATGCCACCATCTTGAAACGTGAAAAAACAATAGAACTTTTGCGATATTGCACTTACAGACATGGGACTTACATTTTCTAAATCCTTGAAGGAAAAGCTAAAAAAAAACGTTCAGAGCAGAATTTTGATTTAGGTCAACTGATGGTCGCCATTTTGAAGTGAATATGAAAAATAGTGAAAAATCGACATTTACGGGCTTGTAAACAAACACAATAGGGCATTGTAAGTTCAATGCGTCTCCTATTTCTGAAATTAATACGTTTCAGGATAGCCGTGATACGGGTCGAATTTTTAGTATACGACTATTTCAAAAATTCGAATTTTGCCTTTGATGTTTTTCGTGCCGACAAAGTTGTTTACAAGTAAAAAATAACATTAACGTCACTAGATTGTGACCGATTTTAATAATTTATTTTTTCTCGCTCGGATTATTTATATGACCCATGACATGTGGCAGGAAGTGACTGTGAATATGAAAGCTCTAATATCTGCTTAGCAGATATATTATTATTATTATTATTATATATATTTTTTATTGGGGGAGACTATTTCTCAGCAACTATAAGAGACATAGGTCTGAAGTTTGTTTTTTTTCTCGGGAAACTTGGTGATGATTAGTGCTTAAATGTAAAACGAAATTTGTGCGCATGGCGGAAATGCCTCAAATCTTTAACGTGCACGTACATTGAAAATCGGCCATAACTCTGTTAATTGTGAATCTAACCGATTTTTCTGATATTTACATTTTTGGATAAGTTGAGACATTCCTAAGAAGATAGTAGTTAAAAAACGTCGAATTTAGAGACTATGTCGCTTTCATTTTTTTTTATTTTTGTTGAAAATTGGAAAATTGGAAAATTTTCTAAAATTTTTATTTCTCGGAATTTTTAAATTTGATTACATTTTTGAATAGCTGGTGGCTATCCAATTCCAACGATATAAGTTTTATTGTGAAATTCTGATTTTAATTTTGGTCGATTTTGGTCGATTTTTGACAAAATTATGAAAAATGGGTGTCTATGCGGAAAAGAGGATATATCAATTGGTTGTTTACTGAGTACTTGTAATTGCCAATTGAATTGTCTATGCAAAAGTTATGTGACTTTGAAAAATAAGATATTTTGGTATTTCGTGCAATTTTAGACGCCATTTTCTCGAAAACCACGCCTATTTTTTTTTAAAACTTTCTCAATCTAGAGTCTAATGGATAGTATACTGTGTAAAACCACTGTATCATTTTTGGAAATGTCAGGGATAGCCGAAAAAAGAGATCGAAAATCGAAAACGTCGTATTTATACAATTTTTAGAGGTCTTTTTGTCGAAAAGTAAACATAATAATTTGGTGGGACTTTTTCTACATTGGGTCGTATTGGTAGTATTTTATATGAAACCATTGTGCAGCAGTGCGAAATATCCGGAGTAGGGGAACAAAGGGATCAAAAATTGAAAACAGCGTTTTTCATTGTTAGGCGAAACATGAAGTAAGAGTGGATAAAATCCGCACGTATTACCAACGTATAGAGCATATTAAAGGATGCTGTTTTCAACTATAGTTGTTTACTTTTACTCAAAATAGGGGTTTAGTGAGCCTATAACAAAATAGTTGATTTCTGTGTGTAATAATTAATATTGTTGCTTCTTTTGTCATAATTATCTCGTAACCGTAATCATCTTGGCCGAATCCACGGTTAACGCTCTTTTTTAAGCAAGTCCAATTTGAAATGTAATTGCAGTAGTATCGAATATTATATTGCACCTGTAACTGGATGGCTGACTATGTTTGAGAAAGGACTTTGTCAGTAGTTACTGATTGTTTTACATGTCAGTGACGTCAAATATTTAACATGCACGAAACCAGAAAATTGGCGATATTTCAAAGAACATTCAGCTAATTTTTGAGCCAATAACATATTTAAGTAGATCCCATGAACGCTATTCTAAAGTCCCTTGTACACATAGGTGTGCCCACAAAAGATCCCCTAGCAGTAGGAATTCTATATTATAGTAGATTAGAGCCGCAGTACTGGCATGTTTAGAGGTCAAAAGTATCAGGAGTAGCAAAATAATGCCACTGAACATCGCCAAAAGTCCCAAATGGTCATAATTGGAACGTTTTGCATACGTATAAAGCATATATAGAGAGCCTTTTTTTTTAAAGTGGCAATATTTGAGCTAAGGGTGTTTTTTTATTGGTAGCCAATATCTGGTACTGGTGCTTCTAGAGTGAAAATAATACATTTTAGTAAATAACAGTTACTCCTGAAATTAATATCCCAGGTTTTTTGTCTGCTTGACGTCATCATGTTGGAGCTATTTATAAAGAAGGCACCCCTCTACGATATCACCTCGGTGGAAGCGGACGTTAAATAAAGCTATTACACGATGAAATATTCATGTTGAAAGGTATGCTTCTGGTTTTTTTGATATTATCTGACACTTACGATACTTTTTCTTGTCCCATTCGGAAAACTGTTTTTTATTCTAGAGTAGATCTCTAAAACTAAAACTGATAGAGTTCTGAATAATGATTTTTCCTATGTTTTAAGCAGTTAGTACTTAGAACTATTGCAAAAGTTCTGAACAGACTGGACGTGAAGTAAATCTTTAACGTGCACAAATGGAAATCGGTCCAAATTATGTCAATTCCCAACCAATTTTCCAAAAAGTTATATTTTTGTACCACCGGGGATATTGCGGATGCGATAAAGGGTGAATTGCGATACCACGCCGTTCTCTGTTTTTCTTCAAAATTTGAAAATGTACTAAAATTGTAATTTTTTGGAATTTGTGAGATTTTGATTGCGTATTTAGATTTCTGGCGTCTGTAGGATTCTACCGATCCAAGTTCATAATGTTGTAAATTGTTCTACTATATTCCTCACTTTCCTTCCTCGTAATGCGCATGCAAAGAACGTGTCAATATCTGAGTTGTGCAAGTGTGTGTGGTTTTTTTAGGAGTGATATAAATTCAAGGGTTACGTTGCACTGAAAGTGAGATAAGTTCAACGGTAACGTGGCACGAGTGAAACCGGTAATTACTGCTTCGCAGGTCTAGTTATTCGTATAAAATTATGATATTTGATTCCAACGGACAAATAGTATGAATCAATGCGATCACATTTATGTCAAAATATTGTTTCTAACATCTTTCCTTGGCGAGAAATAACCAATTTTGTCAGGATCAATTTTTACGATTTTAATTTCAGTTTATGGGTTTTGCGTTAATTAGATATTGCCTGATTTCTATAAAACAAAAGCTCATATGCTCCGTGGTGCAAATTCTCAACTTTTTTCTACAACTAAACTTTTCTGTCGGCACCGGAAGTGACGTAATTTTGTCCAAAACTTCAATTTTGACGTGTCGAAAGTTCTACTCAAAAGAAAATATTAATTTTTACAAATCTTAAATATGAAGATGAATGCTCCTATTGAAGACGCAAAATATGTCGGGCTTAGTTTTTCTTTTATTTCGTTATTTGTATTTGCGCCATTTTGATATAAGGGAGAGAGAGATAGAGAAATGAAGTTTATCGTCCACTCGACACAACTAGGTCATTTCGGGATTAACACGTTTTTTTTAAATTTTATTTCAATAATTCGCTTGTGCGTAGGGGTCTTCAGCAGTGGGAGGAAACCGGAGTGCCCGGAGGAAACCCACGAGGTGGAGAAGGCGCCTCTATCTCCATGCCAGATACGCTCACACCAGGGATCGAAACCACAGCCACAAGCTAGAGATGACTGACTAGCTAGAGGTCGAAGCACTCTAGACCACTAGGCCATCCCAACCCCCCTTTGATATAAGGATGAAAAAATGGTGTAAAAATAAGCTATTAACAATGCATTCAGGCTTTTCATATTTTAAAATATTTCTTGAAATCTTTCATAACCCTGTAGCATTAGTCCATACGAAAACAATGTATGTCAAAATAAGTTTGTAATATTAGCAGTTGCCGAGAAAAGTGTGATTTTGCATGAGTCACTTTTCACGTTATTTAGCCTGTGATCGAACGAGTTAATTGTAGTCCGATTTTCGAATTTTTTTTTCACTATGTGAAGCCTTTTTGACCGGGCTGAACCAACTTCCCAATTTCTATGTCACCTGCAATGGCGTCATTTCGGAAAAAAAACTGTATTTTTAGCCTTCAAAACAAATATTTTATTCAACTGTGTCGTATTTGTAATTTGTTTATAATTAAGATATTTGCCTACTATCAACAAAGAGAATGAACCCATGGCAACATATTGATATCAAAAAATGGTTACTAACTTGTTCATATCAGTTGCGGAGAAATAGACGATTTTCAACGGGTAACTTTTCAAGGTTTTTGGTCCATAAAAGTGTCAATTATTATTCGATTTTCATAAAACCTTCACTACGTGATACCTTGTGCCATTTACGAATTCATACAAGTTTCTCATTAAAACCGAAAGTAACGTCATTTGTCAAAAACTGTATTTTCTAGCCTTCAAAACAGACATTTATTTTTCAAATGAGCCTGATTTGTGATGTTTTTAAAATGGTGATATTCGATTCCAATCAACAAATAGATTGAACCCATGCGATCATATAGATACCAAAAAATAGTTTTTAATTTGTACGATTGCCGAGAAATAGACGATATACTATTTTGCTTTCTGATTTCATAAAAGGAATTGAACATTTTCAATATCACCGGAAGTGCTGTAATTTTGTCAGGATCACTTATCCGGTTTTGGAGAGACCAGTACAGACAATCGCGTAACTGATGTACCACTGCCAAGACGCTTGTTCTGTGTGACATACAAAATGTGAAACAATATGAGCTAGAGAAGTGCCAGGCTAGTAGATTTTTACAAGATGACAAGTAATGATATAAGATTGTAAAATTTCCTATAATTTGGTTCTAGAAATGTATTTAAGTTACTAAATAATGGGCAAGCCGACCTCCGAGTCAACCAAGCGTAAAAATAGCTCAAACTCAAGTGACGGGTTCTCACCCGCAAATCTGAAACCAGTAAAACCCACTGTGAAATCACTGCGACCAGCAACAAAAAAAAAACAAAATTAATTTACCAAATGTGGATAATATTATGGCTGAAGGTTCAGAATACTCGTTAGAAACCATAATGCAGGAAATTAAATTGAATCGTCTTACAATGGATAATATAAAGAACGAGATCGTGAAAAGTGTAGATGACCAGCTACTAGAATTACAACTCGAAATACAGAATCTGAAAGATGAAAATATAACTTTGAAAAACCTTCTTGAAGGACGATGTGAAATTGAGCGTCGTCTCCAGTCTGAACTTGGGGACGCTAAAGGGATCGCTGCTGTTGCAACAAAAAGAGTAAACGACCTGGAACAGTGGACAAGGCGGTCAAGTATTAGAATATATGGCGTTGCTGATAAGGACCCTACAGAAGATTTCAACGACTCGATAAATCTAGCAATTAAAGTGTTTAAATCTATAGGCATTGAAATTCCACCACATCATATCGATAAAGCACATAGACTTGGCAAATTTCAACATGAAAAAACCGGGGCATCATTGTGAAATTTCACTCCCGTAAGGACAAAATAGCAGTAATACGAAATCGTAAATTACTTAAAGGATCGAAGATTGTTATCAGGGAGGACTTAACTACCTTAAACGCTGATTTGTTATATAAAACTTCAAATGTGCCCGGGGTCATCTGTGCTTGGTCAACTGAAGGTGTTATATGGGCCAAACTTTCAAACAATAAGATCATCAAAATCAGTCATCATATGGATCTAAATGATCTAACTGGGAACACTTTGGTACCCGATCTGTTTGCTGTAAGGTCGAAATCTAGTAACCAAGTGGAGGCGGTAAATGGTGATAGCCAAGCACACCTATCAACTGGGCCAATAATTGAAAAGTCATATAACAAGGAAGATGAACCCGATCAAGACATATCTATTACCGAAGATTCAACTAATGAGTCAAATTTCAATTCACAACCTGTCGGGGGTGTTATAACAGAGTTTTATGGTCCTATGGGAAAAAGCACGGGTTATGGACATAACGGCCAAAAGCAAAAACGGCCAAAAATTCCTGGTCATAACGGCCAAAATTTTGGTCGTAACGGGCAAAACATTGGTCATAACGGCCAAAACATTAGTCACAACGGCCAAAATATTTTATTGGTAATGATATAATGGAACAAATATTAAAAAAACATAAGAACAAAAACAATTTTATATTTAATTTCTGAATGGCAATAAATTATTTATAACAAAAAAAACAACAAAAAAATAAACATGGAGGCATATGATCTTATTCAACCGAATATATTAATTCAAAAGCAGAATAGCAATATTTTAAAATCCAACGTATTTGTAACAGTTAATATGGCATGCACACCACCTTTTAAAGCTGCAATTTCATATTTTTAAAATATATTAAGATAAAGCCTAAAAATAAATGGTATATATAAACAGTCCTATCGTGTCTCGTCTCTGGATTGGTAGAAGTCATCTTTTGGGGTATAGTGTTTAGGTGCCAGGCCCGTCTTATCGTGGCCTCCCCTTACTCCACTTATCCCACTTTGTAGGTTTGGTGTCTTTGTAGTGGATTAGTGTTTAGATGCCGAGCCCGTCTTACCGTGACCCTCCCTTACTCCACTAGCCCGCTACTTTGGTGTATATCCCCTATGTAGTTTAGTGTTTAGATGCCGAGCTCGTCTTATCGTAGCCCCCTCTTACTTCACTATTCTACTTAATCCAACGGTGTTCATTAAATCGTGGATTAGTTCGAAGATTTGCAGCTTCAGATCGGGTCTTGGAAAGAGTAGGTTCTTAGTGTTGAGCGGTATGTTGTTGGTCTCCATCATCTCCACTAGTTCCGTTATCTCTTCCTTGAATACCTCGCAGTCTACCAGGACATGGTTGGTGGTACATTCTTCTCCGCACTCACAGACGATGACTTGGTGTTTGTAGTCTCGCAGCCGCTCTTTCACCCTTAGTATGCCTTCTAAAAGATCTTTCAAAAGGAAAATTTGTCTTTACAAAAGAGCAAATTTTACCGCCTTAAATGATGAAATAAACAGTTTCAGTTGGCGTGAAATTATTAACGATTCATACCCAATCGATAATATTATTGACAAATTTGACGAGAAAATTGAACAACTAATATCTCAATATATTCCTACTAAAACAATTACTGTCCATCCTAATGTCCATGGTTTAATAATCAAATAAGACGACAAATTCGACAACGTGATATACTAAGAAAGAAAGCCTTAAAAATCGCATATTGCTTTCTTTAAAAAAGGCGAAATAAAGTTAATAACATGAAACAATATGCCATAACACAGTATAATGAATCAGTTAATGATAGAATAAAAAACCTGTCAAATCCATCCCAAAGGGATTACTGGAAAGCGATGAAACACTTCATTCCAACCTCTCAAAAAAGATCAATTCCCCCTCTTAATAATACTTATGGTTTTTATGTAAACGAATCTAAATCGAAAGCTAATCTTTTGAACCAATATTTTACATCTATTTCGACAATACAGAATATGGAAGTGTTACCCGAATTCCCAACACACTGTACAACAATATGCCCCCCGTATTCCTTTACTTTAACGGATATCAAAAATGTATTAAACTCACTAAACGAATCCAAAGCCAGCGGACCCGGGTCAGTTAATAATAAAGTATTAAAATCTGTGAAACATAGTATTTGTAAACCACTGTATTTACTTTTCAAAGTAATTATAAAACAGAAAATATTTCCGAGTAAATGGAAACAAGCCAATGTTATCCCACTGTATAAAAAAGGTGATAGGTTGGATCCCAAAAATTATAGACCCATTTCCCTACTGAATAGTATATCTAAAGTCTTCGAACGATTGATTCATCAGAATCTTTTAAGTCATTTCTCAAAAAATGAACTTTTTATTAAGTACCAATCGGGGTTTTTACCAGGCATATCTACGGTACATCAACTCATAGAAATATATCAATACATTTGTAATTCTTTAGAAAAAAAAGAATACACGGGCTTAGTGTTCTGCGATATTTCCAAAGCGTTCGACAAAGTTTCGCATAAAGGATTGTTGCATAAATTGAACAGTTATGGAATACAAGATGACTGTCTGGAATTAATTTCAAATTACTTGAATAATAGAAATCAAATTCTTATGTTAGAAAATTGTTTATCTGATACTTTTTCTACCAATTCTGGGGTACAACAAGGTTCTATTCTTGGTCCTCTGTTTTTTTTTATTTATATAAACGATGTATCTGATCAACTTAAAGGCTTAACGAGATTATTTGCTGATGACACAACGCTATGTTCCTCTTGAAGCTGCACTGAATTATGATTTAAACCAGTTGTGTATGCGGGCTAATACATTGTTAATAACCTTTAATCCTGAAAAAACTAAATTAATGATCTTCACTAACAAATTTGTCATATTCCCTTTAAATGTTAAATTTCAAAGCACGTATCTACAAACAGCTTCCGTTCATAAACATCTAGGTGTATATATCCAAGATGACCTTAAATGGAATTATCATATTGAATCTATAATAAAACAAGCTTCGTTTAAACTAAACCACCTACGTAGAGCTAAATTTCAATTAACACAATCCAACTTAAATACATTATATAAATGTTATATCTTACCAATTCTTGAGTATGGCTGCAAAGTATAGGATAACTGTTCAAATTATAATTCTGAAAAACTTGAGAAATTACAGCTTAAAGCTGCCCGTACGGTAGCAGGATGCACTATTTATGCGTCTTGTGAATCGCTCCATTTTGAAACTGCATGGTCTAAATTACACGATCGCAGAAAGATTAGACGATTATGTATATTACATAAGCTTATTCACAAAACAGGACCGTCTTATCTCCAAGAGATAATCGATTATCATAACAATAATTATAATCTTAGGAACTGTAATGATCTAAAAGTACCACTTTGTCGTTTAACAGTAACACCAAACTCCTTTTTCCCTAAAACCATCCAACAGTTCAATAGTTTACGCCCCGGTTTAAAATCCACAATATCTTTATCGGAGT
This sequence comes from Patella depressa, assembly GCA_948474765.1. Lineage (NCBI taxonomy): Eukaryota > Metazoa > Mollusca > Gastropoda > Patellidae > Patella > Patella depressa. The sequence goes on from OX419719.1 coordinate 34,998,343, forward strand.
TTAAAACCAATATAAAAACTAAAGTCAAACCTCCAAAGTTAAGAAACATCGGCAGCAGAAAATTATCAATTTACCATAATCGTATACGCCATACCTGTAGTGGTCTAAATTATGATCTTAATAAATCAAATATCGTTCAAAATCCATATTGCACACGTGACAATAAAAGCATTGAAAATTCATTTCACTACTTTTTTGACTGCCCAAAATATGGACTACAGCGCCATCATTTATTCGATAAACTTGGGTTCATAGCCAAACTACCACGACCTGAATTGCATAAAATTTGCTTAGGTAGCTCTACACTATTTCCAAATTCTTTTAACATCCATATATTTCACACCGTACAAAATTATATTAAAGAAACGAAAAGATTCACATCTACTTTGTAGCTAGTATTGTATTTCGACAGTGGTTTATCTCTATTAATATTCACTTAGTATGTAACGACATGGTCATATTATCCTAAGGTAGCATGTATATATGTATTATAAGTATGTAGTAAATTAAATTTCAGTGGTATTTGTAAATATTTTACACTATACTGGGAGAAGATCCGTAAATTGTATAATTTGTTCTGATCCCTTTTGTATATACACATATACTTCTATGTATGTATTTGCAAATAAACTATTTAAAAAATCGCGTATTTTTTTTATCCTGAAATTGTGCATAGCAATATTTTATTATTCAAGGAACTATATTTTCCTGACATTCGTTTGTTTCGATAATGTAATGGACAGTGGAGAATATTAAAATCTGTTGATGTATATATGTTCGCGAAAATACATTTTTTGCCAGAATGACGTCATTTTCAGTGATCTAAGTAATATTCACAGATTGCTGTAATTTTTTTTATGAAAATCAAACAAGCATTTATTCCTTTATGGACATAAAAAGTGATTCCCACAAACTGACCTATGTCAAAAATTTAAAATCAAGCACGGATGTTCGTATGCTCTTATATATGCCTTTGTAAATAGTCATGTTTCAGCCTAAAGATCTAAATTGCAGCAAAACGAGAAATAAAATCCAAAATTGGCTTCAGTCTTGCTCTGCTTATTTACAACTAAAATTTAACCCCTAATAGTGTTGTGAAAAGGTAAGAAATACAGGTTGCTCTCAAACAGAGCTACAATGTCCCAGAAAACAAAATTCGGAATCATTTTACCCGACATATGTATTCAAATTCAAATAAGGGCTAACCTTTTACACAAATTTACTTATTTCGGAGAGTTGCATGGTTCTGACATGTGCCGACTTTTCAAAATAGCTTTAATCTTTAAGTCACTCCATATTATCCAGTGAAAATTTTTGTGCGAAATAACCAAGGTGAAAACAGAAAAAAACACATCAATCTGAACAAAAACAATATTGTTTCACACAACCTTCAGAGTGTGAAACCCTAATAAGTATTACTATTATGTGTCGCGAAACAAACGGGCGAATTCTCCTTCACTAGACATTTCTAACCGAATGCACCAAATTTATAAAGTACCTGTCTACCCTAATGCGATATGCAAGTGTCCCATTTAAAGCACGCGCAGTCGTAATGTTTATGTTCTGAGAAAGTGACAAAGTCGGAATAATATGAAATTTACAAGAGAATACTGGATTTTATCGGACTTCTAGTCATTTATCAAAGGGGGACAAATCAAGGTATGTCACAAAGTTTTAGCCATTTTTATCAAAAAATAAAGGCATGGCCAGCATTTGTCGAGTTGGAGTATCACCTGGAACAGACAGTAGTATTGTGTTGTCGCTTACCAACAACACGGAGATTGGGTGCACCTTTAATTTCCAAATATATATGTCTCAATTGCGCGGAATATTTGTGAATTTTAATATTATGGTTAACGTCTGTAATAAACTTACCATGAGCATCTTGGTACGTTATCTAATCCGGATTCAGAACATAATCGGTGTAAAAGCTTTGATAAATGTTCTCTAGCATCTATGCCCAATCCTTCTATGGATATTTCGCCCATTATTTCTGGTAGAAATGGTTTAACTTGGAGTAAGTAATCTTTCTCTGATGGATTGTATGTTTTTTCTATCCCTTTAAAATACATAATGGAAATGGGTAATATAAATCTTTTACATACTTTATGGTGCAATACTGACAATGTTTAATGGTTTGTTATGGTGATTTTGATTGGTTTACATCATGACATTTTAACTAAGAAAACCTGGATTAAACAATGGATGATACTTAATGTTAGAAAATTTTCATATTGGAAAAAATGGCGTAAGCGAACAGACCATGAATAATTGTCATATTGTCTGATGATTAAAATCGAATTTCTTTGAAACGATCAATGTTAAATTAATCATTATATTCACTCAAAGCCTGATGCTAACAACGTTCAATACAATTTTAATCCTACATTTAAAACAGGGTACGAAATGTAGAAAAAAAAAACACAAGATGACTACTTCACGCTTGCCATAGTTTGTATGGAGCGGAAATTAATCTATGCAGATGCATATATTTACATTAAAATGTCTTCTATCATGAAATCGTTCTAGTGAATTAAACGTATGAAAAAGATCAATGTTAGGTGATGCGCTCCATTACCGTATTTACACACTTTTAATGTATTTAATACATAAATCATGTATCTATTGGTATATAGTAAATAATCATATGTCAAGTACTGATTGCTCTAGTCATTTTATACAGTTAGTTAAACAACCTTATTTCAATTCATTACCTGGACTCGCTAAAATAAAAAGACACCATCTCATGAATAATAAGAGGTCATGTTTAAAGGATAGGTTACAAGCAGACCCCTGGGCGTCACAGATGGGGGGGGGGTCTGACCTCCCAATTGTTTTCCTGAGGGGGTCTGAATATATTTGGACCCTCCCCCCCCCCCAAAAAAAAACAATTTTTGCAAAATAAAGTGCCCGAAATCTAATAAAAAACTAATTTTACGACTGGAATAGCAGTAAAACGCGTTTGCGGCCATGAAATTTTCTTGGGGGGGTCCATACAAGGTCAGCTCCGCTTCTTCGCCTCTCGAAGAAAACTGGTCGCTGTCCGTAAACCTACTTCGGGCATTTCTAGTTTTGTTTCCGTAACGTTCATCGAGTCCTAATAAAACTAATTTCACTTTTCTTTTAATTGAATTCCACGAATTTGTGCTGAGTTGACTGTTGATTAAAACATTTTGTCTTCTTTGTGCGACATTTTTCGGGCGTCGATTATTACTTGCAGTGTGATTGGATGGTTGGAATTCAGAGTGGGATTTCAGTTACAAAAACACTGGATACTTTTGGAGCTGTTTACACAGGCTAGAATAGCAGAAAACGAATTTGCGGTGGTTAAATTTTCTAAATTTTCTCCTGGAGGGTGAGGCTCCCATAGCCCGCGACGATTGATTGGTTGTTTGGAATTCTGGGTGCCAGTTAGTTGCTGTATTCATAGGCTGGAATATCAGTAAAACGCGTTTGTTGCAGTTAAAGTTTCAAAATATTTTCCCAACGGTCCCGTCTTCGTGGGTAAAAATGATTGATTGAAATTCGAGTCAGCAAGCCACCTTAATTAGGCTATATTAGACCACTTTGAAGTTGCTTTGTTCACGGGCTGAAATAGCAGGAAAAGTTGTTTGCAGCCGTCAAATATTCCAAAAATTTCTTAGGTGGGGTGGGGATGGGGTCCATACAAGGTAAGCCACGCTTCTTCGCCTCTCGGGGAAGACCGGCGCCGCTGTCTGTAAACATGATAAACACTGTATTGGTGTGATGTTTTAGTTTAACCCCGTAAAATATGCCAAATCAGTGTTTACAGAAGACTTAAACTTTAAACAAATTTTATGGGGGTACACACACCCCTTCATTGGAGAATGACCTTCCTTATTGTGCTACATCGGCTGCTGCGCTGCCTCGTGTCTCACAGATTGTCAACATCTTATATAATTCCATTCGCGGACGGTGACAATGAAATGAAATGTTACTGTTAGTTTATGTCATTTTGTGACTCCCTTAGCCTGCAGAAACAAGAAAAACGTAAACAGTACATTACTATTTCATACACTTGCTTACTCAATAACAATTATTGAAATGGCTACATTTAATTAAAATTTATGTTGGCGAACTGGAACTACATGTACATAGTTTGTGTTATTGTTTTCATAATCGAAGTTGCTCTTCGGGCATTTATTATAACAATATATATATTGTTGGATTTTGGAAGGATTTCTTTTGTTCATATCAAATTAAATGTATTGATATAATAATTATAGACCATCACGATATTAGGCACTGAAGTAAGGATTGAACGAAAGTTTAGGTGTTATTTTGTCAAGTTTTTCCGATTGAATGAAGATACCTGTGGAATCATATTTTAAATTCTCAAATAGTACACAACTGCATCTAACCCCTTTGGTATTGATTGCGGGGAAGGGTCAGTTTTGTTGTTTTTGTTTTGAAATATGAACTGGATCCCACACGCTAATCACCTGATTGTTCTTCTAAGGGACGACGAAATAAAGGCCTATGGTTCCATCCATTCCAGTATCAATGCACGAAACTTGACATGCTTGTTTTTTATTCCTTCGATTCTAAGACGGCTGCAATGACGCCATGGTTGGCTCCTGGTCCTTAGTGCGCTCGTACTTGTTTTTCAAGAACTACCAACATAATTGAACACAAATTACTTAAATCTGACAATTAGAAGATGGACATTTGGGTTTATTGACGCCAAGAATGCCAATCGTCAGATCTACTCCTATTTGTAAAATCTATGATATGTTAACACATACAATTCTTACCTCTGTGCAGTAAAAGAGACAGTGTTGGATCTATTCTTTTTCCAAATCTTCCCTGTGGACGCCATTGTGGAGCACCATTCCCAACAGTGAACGTCACCAATAGTACCGCCATTACGCACAATATCATTTCGGACAGTTTCATGATCTGAAAAACACGATAATGTCTCAGAACACTATATAAATCCAAATTTTGTTCCACGTAAAGTTTCGAAATCTCTTTTCAACTATTATAGCACGCAAAACAGCAACTCTTTCAAGGTGAAACATTTCAACCTCTTTGATTTTTCTTTTTAATCAACCAGTAAACTGTACTTTCAATAGTTTCACTAAAGATCAATCTTTCATTGCTATTATTGCAGCATGTACATTAAAAAAAACGTTGTTTGCCTTAGGCCTACCTATTATTTTTTATTATTAATAAACCCCCAGAAATTATCTAGCTAACGTAGTATCGATATTAAAATATTGTTCCTTTTCAGATGTGTTAGTTTTGTATATTATATTTACAGATCGCGTTTATATATTTCGAAAGTCTGAGAAATAATATAACATATCACGTGGCCCTATCAGTTGGTACAAAGATGATATTTATTAGTTTTTTGACCAACTAAAACACTCCTCAGAAAGTAAAAACAAAAACGTTATCGCCAGGGCGACTGTATTTCTGTTCTTCACATAAACTTTATAAAGATAAACCTTTAATTATAAAATGTTAATACCACATATAAAATCCACATAAAGAATATGGTGATTTATCTTAATTAAAATGTTTTGTTCTCTTTTAATAGTCGCGTGTGACTGTTTATTGGTGACGTGGGTATCCAACTACTAAACTTTGATTAATGAGACACATATGACAGAAAGCTCATGTCAGCTGAGCTTCTACACTATAATCATTACTCATTAAATACTCATATTATGCCATATAGCTACGTGATATGAGTTATCAATAATTCATGTTTTCAAACTTATACACTGTAATTTCATGTTCTTCGCCTCATTAACAAATTATTTTGTTGATTTAGAGAAAATTTCGAAATCGCCATCTTTGGCAATTACGGAAATCAATTTTCCTTTGCCAAATATAACCAGTCCTCTTCTAATTTCAATCACCATTTCCAAAATTAAGATTCATCGTTAAAAAATAGATTAAAGGATACGTGCCAGATATTTCCAGTGTATCTTTAAGAGATGTGTATACACATAGCGTAGCTTTTGCATATTAGACAATTCTGCAATTAAATTTTGTATCCCTGCGAAAAAGAGCACATGTCAAAGAAAGATGACCGGTTGTGTAGGCCTGGGGGCAGTTTCACAAGTTTGTAACTTTAAGAAAAAAACTACTTACGAAAAAGATAGGAATTATTTACGCTAGTTTCACACAAAGGCCGTCGTAAGTTTTTTCTTAACTTCTCTTATCTTTTTTCGTAAATACGTCACGAAAGGTCGTGACGTCATGTCGCGTCACTTCATTCACACTTCTGTAAACATTCACACGGCCTGAATGGGGCCTAATGTTTAATTTGATCCTTACCATTAAAACCGATCCGCATAAAGTAACAAGTCCGCTATTCTGTCAAAAAACTGATTTTGCGACCATTTTTTTCCTTGGGGGGGGGGGGGGGGGCTGTACCATCACCACCACCGACACCCCCACCCCCACATTTACGCCACTAGAATGAAGCAAGGTACAATTTTATTGATACACAATTACTGAGTTTGATACTAAGCGACGTTTCGACGAGGGTACGCTTGTCTTTATCAAGCAGACGAGAGTATAAACGTCGAAACGTCGCTTAGTATCAAACTCAGTAATTGTGTATCAATAAAATTGTACCTTGTGTTAATATGTTCAATTACTAAATGCCAATCAAAGAAAATATCAGAATAGATTATAGTGTTACAAAGGATGGGAATATTGCTGTAGGACAGTATGGCTGTTCAGCCTACTGTATGATTTCATCTAATAGTATAATCGAATAATAATGACAAAAGAAATAGGGATCTACACATCCCTTTATTAATAATCGAAGTACATATAAATATTATATAATTTGTACTTAGTGTAATGTACTATTCTTATAAATGTTTAGATTGTTCTGTTCTGTGTTGCTGCTGGATCTTCTTTCCCTTAAAGGCTCAGTACCACTCTTGTTGTAACTGAATAATATGTCCCAATCTTTATTCTAGTCAACGAATTGTATTATTTTACAATATTCCAATTAATTAATGATACAAATTTCAGCACACCTAATTAAACAAATTGGAAAAATTCAACTAAATGATTTGAAAAGGTTAATGTACACCTTTTCAAATGTGACTTGGATTTTAAAATATTTCCGAATCTCTGGACAAGTATAACAGGATTAATGTATATTTTATACAGGTAGGTCACTTAAACATCTAGTACTTAGAATAAGGCTATTATTTATTTTCTGGAGCTACCAAGCCTCCAAGAGTGTTATTGTCCCTTTAATGGACTGCAGAAAATAAAAGATTTTAAATATCTTAAGTTGTGATCTGTGTCAAAGGACTTTTTAAACAACATTTATTATATGGAAAGAACTACATGAACAATCTTTAATTGTAAATATTCCACGGATCCAGCTATGTGGTTTTTACTGTGTTGCTGCTGACTCTTCTTTCCCTTAATGGACTGCAGAAATAAAAGATTTTAAAAAACCGAAATTGTGATCTGTGTCAAAGGACTTTTTAACTAACTTTTATTATATGGAAAAATCTACACGAACAATTTTACTGCGAGAACTTTGCTTTTCCACATTAAACTGCGGATTCTTTTTCAAATATAAATATATACTTTTAATTATACAGATTGAATCTAGGTGGATTTATATGTTTAATCCCCTAATTCAATAATATTATGTTGTAGAAGGGAATATCTATAACGAAATAAATCGGCATATAATGAATATATGTACCATATGGGGCACCCGATTGAATATTCTTACGGTCCAGAAGGGGATATTAATATGTTTTGGGCTGGGTTATCCACATATCTCTGATGCAATGGCCCGAGAAATCCCTCTCTAGCCATTTTTGTACTGGGTATTTGAAGAAGTGTGTTCATTTTTATCGTCCAATCAAATCTCCCCTGAGTGCCATTCCTGAAAGTCGTGTTTTTATCCAGTTTGTTGTTACACGATACACTACTATCTTTTATAATAAGATGGTGAAAATAGCGTTCGTCGGTACGTGGTCTAACAGATGATAAAATGATGTTCAAAGTAGCTTAGTATATAACTCAATATCATCCAAAGTCTTCGACATTGAATCCTCGAAGTATCTGTCAATTTAAAGGAACATTGTGGTCAATTAAATATATAGTTTAAAATAGATAACGTAAATAGAATATGCTGAATCTTCATTACTAAAGTCGGTACGCTAAAAACAAAATCTCGACTTTCCACTTTAACGTTATGGAGAGGGGGTGTATAGGCTTCTGCCTGTTCTCCAATCCAGTTTCTGTGAATAAATATTGTTTAAAAAAAAACGTTTAATTATTTTGCAAAAAATGTACATGTATTCCAATCCGCTAAATATCACAGGCTATTGCTCGCATCGAGAGTTGGTTATGATCCGGATAGGATAATTAATGTCTAATTAATAATTCAGATACCATTTCAGGCCAAAAGACAGACCCAGTGAAGGACTGGGCCCACCTGTCCACCTGGACCTTAGCTCATTTTTAAAAAAAAGTGGGCCTAAGCCTATAAAGAAAAAGAAAAAAAAGGGAAAGAGAAAGAAAGGAGAGGAGGGGGAAGAAAAGAAAGAATGATCGGACAGGACACACAACAGCAGAAAGAAAAGATCGGAAGCGTTGGTCTAAAATGCTTGCAAAATGGGTTTGTGGTTGTCAATTTTAAAGATTTACCAGTGGGGGGACGCATGCGGCCCTTCCGCGCGTACTTGTGTGAGCCTTGGTAAATGACCTGACAAGTGGGCCTTCGGCCTACCAGCCCGTACTGGAAAGACCTGCGATAGACAAATTTAGCTCTTGCATAATGTATTTTTTAAATCAACATTGATGTTGTGACCTTTAAGACAAAACAAAAAATTTCCATTGGTACAAGAATCGTGTACTATAATGCGTTTCAGTGACATTTGTAACAATGGGCTCGAAGAACAAGGCTAGACATATTTCCACAAATAATGTCAAAAGGAAACGTCATAATATTCTTGTCTGGAGAGCATGCGCCATAGTAGCCTGGAATAACCAGACGCTAGAGATTGCCATTCGGTCGACACAGTAAAAACAGAAACAATTGAATGTAAATCAGTTCATATACATCCATATTACATTATTATTGAGATGCGACTCATTAGTGTCAATTTCTATGTCCGAAATATTAGCGATTTAACTCCTTTAAACATTAATTATGCAAGAGCTAAATCTGATTATTTCAAGTCTCTATTTAGGCTTCAGATATGTCATAGAAATTATAAATTAAACTCTGTAGACCCACGGATGGCTTGGATTGGGCTTGGATTTAAACAGGATTTCGCTGATTGATTAAATTTTTAAATGGCTTCGTGAGCGGAGATTAACCGTTACGTTGACGCCATACTCCCGGAAATTTTAAATCGAGGCTAAATGATAGAGTGTACGAAGCCTTAATAAAAAAAAATCTAATGTAAAGTGTAATAAACTAAACACAGATAATAACAAGTTATACAATTCCTGGAGACCATGTGATGACTAAAACAGACGGACAGGTCTTCTGTCTTGATAATATTAATAAAAATATTTTTATTTCACTGACACTGGTGTACACCTAGATTTATCATAATTGTATTTTGTATTATAATATTATGTCATATATTCCATTGATTTAATGCATGAATGTAGGAATGAAAACTTACCCTCTCACTCGTTTTGTCCTTTTGTTATAAAAATCCAAAAAGGTAAAACACAAATTCGGATATGATGACAGCAGACAGATCGTAATAAAAAAAAGATAAAAAAAAAGACTTCGACATTTTATAGAAGGGGAATATACAAAAGCATACGAACCCACAAAAAAATGTCATCCAAAGGTCTTGACAAGCGACTATTCTGATTAGTATTAAAACTGACTGATTGATGTCTGACGATAACGGTACGGGTAGTTAGGTCAACACGCTGTCAAGGTCGATAACTGACTTCCACACTGGATTCTTTGTGTAAGGAGTTGATTGAGTGAATGAAAATGGACGGGTACGAGAGAGACGCATGCTTATCACAGGCCCTTTAATTATCACACAAAATCGTTTTACCAATTCGTCTATAACAGGTATCAATACACTTTTTGGGGTCATATGTTGTTGTTTACTCAGCAGATTGGTGAGTGGGTCAATAACCGGAATATGTGTATACGTGTTTTTTTACGATGCATACAATTCAGATCATTCAATTGTCAGTTTTTTTTAAATACAAATTTAAGAAAGTTGGATTGGTATAAGCCTATTTGCTGATTTCAGGTTTTCGACACTATTTTGTATACGACAACAAGTCGTATATATATGTCGTATATTGTCGTCGCCCCCGTCCGCCCGTCCCCGCTCTGGGGACTAAACAATTATGGTCACGCGACGAAGAATCCTCTTGATTTTCTATGATTTCCGATAATGAATTTCAGATTATTGCCCTTGATATTCAATGTTGTGAGTACTCACTGTCAGTAGAGGGTATAACTAGAGGCAAAACAAGTATGACAATTATTACTTAATAAGTTTGTTATTCGTAATAAGATTTTAGTGTTGTAAATGTTTTCTTTACCGACAAGGGGGGTTCGATGCCCGGATGGTAAGCGCGTGCGCGTTGTGTCATAAGGTCTGCCATTGAGGCAACGGGCGAATAATGTAATATTTCATTTGGTGTGAAAGGGATATGCTGGAATACCTTCTATCTTCACGATTCGCCAGCCAAAGAACAAACTATGAATGTGCGAAAAAAATAGCACGTGTCATGTAGGAATGGTATTTTACAAGATTACAATTACCTTAAAAAAAAAAAAAATGCCCAGTAAAAATTTATCCCAGTTCGCTAAGTTTTGTGTATTTGTTTCTTATACTGTTGGATGCGTTTTCTAGCTTATTATACTATTTCACAATCTACATTGAAAAAAATATTTATTTATTGTTCTAACTACATGTAATTATTTGTTTCTTGTTATTTCTAGTACAGTGAACGCATTAAAATGCATGGTGTGTTTTGACAATCACCGGGTTAGTATGTTGGGGTGTTCATTTATATGAACACCTACTTTTCCTAAAATGATCACCTGTGCACGTGCTAAAACAATACAACACAGGTTGATCAGTAACTTGAACACCCGAGTCGGAACAGAGGGTCCAGTGCGCATGCGTAAGCTCTTTTGTTTTGTCACTTTCCTTTACAGTAAAAAAATGGAAATTGATAAACATCGCAGCTAACATCACCCCAGCTGAATTGCAGCCCCATCTGATCACTAATCATTTGCTTCGGGAGTCACCTATGCCTACCTAAAGTAAAAGAAATGAAGAATAGGCCTACACGCAGGCAACGCAAGACGTCGGCTATAATTATTTACAATACTGCCTCATTAATTTGGTCCATTCCTGTCAAACTTGTAATTCCTGTTGCCGACTTTCTCTTCGTATCTATATATTAAAAGTCTTAATTCTAATTTGTAGTAAAAATAAATGTAATACGAATTGAATTGCAGCCCGTCTCAAACTGAATAGGCTAACGGTACCACAGCCATTGAAAACATTACTTGATAATAGAGATTATGTAGGTGGAATTAACGCCCGTCAATCAAACGATCAGCCATACTCGGAAAAGGATGAAGATGGAGTTAACTCCTATTTCTGGTCAAAAATTTCAGTGGTTATAACAATGTTCAGAATAAAGGAATAAAGTAATTTGACTGAAATTTTCACTATATTCTTCTTTCATCATCTATTTTTGAACTGTTATAGCAAGAAAGGCTAACTCCTTATAAAAATCTCCTGTAATCTCATAATATATCTTTAAGTTTGTACAGGGGCGTACATAATGGTTTCGTTTGGGGGGTGTTTAGCCAAAATGCGACCGACTGATGCACATACCCCCCCCCCCGCCCAGTGCGAGTGACGCAATCAGGAGCCGAGCACCAAGTGCGAGTTTTCTAGGGAATATGGGGGTGGGGTGGGGTGGGGGTGGGGGGGGGGTTCAAATGTAGGGCGCCATCCACAATCCCACCCACAATGAAAGTAAACAAAATACTAGCTATAACATTAAGCGTCCCGGTAGAACATAGATATTATTATATAATTGTGTAGTTGTTCGCCGATTGTTGTCTCGTCGGAAAGTAGTTTTATTTTAATTCACATATAGTTTATGTATGTCATATTAATGGCGGTGCCTATAACACTCAGTAATTTGATAAAAAATTTTGAAAAATTGATTCAATATCCTGGCATTTGAGGTCATTGCTGGGAGTAATTCCTGTGGACGAGTGTACCAGAAAAGTCAGTCAATGGGACAGAATCTCCAGATGTGTTTTGCAAGAGTTGGCATAACATCTGTACAATCTGACGCCCCTGCCCCATACACCAGTGGAACTGCATCTTCGAAGTTCACTATAATCGTGAATATGATAGTGCTGAGACAGTATAAGACAACTGAGGAGTAAAAGAATGATTTTAAAATGAAATCAAGTGCCGCAGGCGCGAAAAAATTTCAGATATGTAACCCAGTAGAAGAATGATGTTATAATGGAATCGCGCGAAAAAAATTCAGATATGTAACCGAGCTTTTAAATTTTTGGTACCGGGGTTGATAAGAAATGGGACAAAATCTTGAGGCTTATCTGTCAATTTCGCTTGTTTTGTGATTGTATGTTTATCTCATTAATTCATTTAGTCGGAGACCGACTGCGGTGAGTACTTTATTTTTTGAGACCGACTATTTTTTGCCATGGTAGAAAACATTTCACAGAACAACATACTCACAACAGAATAAGAAATACAAGCATACAGGGTTATTTTATACTATAGTTTTGTGTGACGTATGCAATTTAGGCATACGGATTCACGCAAATACATAGTATTTGGGATCTATTCTGGCATTGTTTTTGGGACCGACTGGAGTGACTGCACTTATTTTGTGACCGACTATTTTTCTACTTTGGTGAAACTTTGTTGTTATATAGTATTTGGGATCTATTCTGGCATTGTGTTGGAGACCGATTGCAGTGACTGCACTTATTTTGAGACCGACTATTTTTCTCCCTGGGTGAAATTTTGTTGTTAGATCAACTACTCACAACAGAATGAGGGTGAAACACAACATCTTTTCAAACATGATAAGTTGACAAGGTTATTTTATACTCAAGACTGCTCCTATTTTGCGACCGACTGCACTCATTTTGAGACCGACTATTTTTATACTAAAGTTTTGCGTGAGTAGCGTGACGTATACAGTGAGTACTTATTTTGATACCGACTACCCCTATTTTGCGACCGACTGCACTAATTTTGCGACCGACTATTTTGGGGTCTGGGGGATGTAACCCCCCCCCCCCCCCCCACACACACACACACACACACACACACACACATTTACGCCCCTGAGTTTGTAGCTATTTTGTATAGCCTCATGTAGCATACACTTACTTTTTCGGCAATATTTTCCTATGCGTTGGTTAATTAATCATATTATTTTGGCGAAATGACGTAATGTAGCCATGATTGTGTCAGTATATACTTTTACGTTAGTATATTTGGAGTTCTGCTTAATCCTGATTGATTTTGTTACGCTGTAATGTATTGGTTTGTGTCGTGACTGTTGACCAGTAAAACTTTGGGACAGAAATTAGCGGTGAATCCGGTAGTGTGTGAGTGAAATTAGGTGCAAACAAACTAAACACTGCGAGGTCTATGGGTTATCCATAATATCTCGAAATATTTGTTTTCATATTGTGGAGTTCCATCGACTGTCCCTGGATTTAAAGCTTCTGTGTACTTGATGGCCGATTTATTTTGTTCGAAATATCACCTTCTAATCCTTTAAAATATTCTATCGAGTTGTTAATATCAACTAGTATGTTGACTTACATGTAGATTTATATGAAGCACTATCAGTTTTCTTAATTGCATACATAAGGTTAGTTTCGTAAAATACACTACTAAGGAACCTGGACACTAACCTTCTTCAGAGATTGAACCTTTGGAAAGCTGACCCCTAATCTACAAGGGGATTTGATTAGTTTCTTTTGGAATTGTCTTTGAGCGAACAATATTCGCTGAAAGTTCCTATTCGGCCTTCTTTAACTGCAGTATGAAAATACGGTAAAATACCGCTATTCCCCACCCCTGTTCTCAGGCTGTTTTATAACCCTTACCGTCTATTTGTCACCACAATTCTTTATTTTCCACCAAAAGGAATCCTTTCTCACTATATTTGAGACAAATTTATAATAATTCAACTCCATTTTCAAGTAGAATTTAGCGTTGAAATAAACATGGCTCTTCAGTGTATGTTTTTAATCGCAGAATTCTACTTGAAAATAGTGTTGAATCTTTATAAATGTGTGTTAGCTGTGGCAAGAAATGATTCCTTTGACGAGTAAAGTAGAATCAAGATGGAAAATATTGGGTAAGGATTCCAAATTAAAATAACCTTAGAACAGAGGTGGGGAAGAACGGTATTTTCATACTGCAGTTGTAGAAGGTCGGGTAGGAACTGTCAGCGAATATCGTTCGCTCAATGACAGATCCAAAAGGAACTAGGGCTGGATGGCCGAATGATAAACGTGAGCGCGCTGTATCATACGGCCTGCCATTGAGTCAACTGGCGTGGTTTGGAATCCCCGGTTGTACATGGCAAGGAGTAGTGTCGCCTGTCCAACCTCTTGGGTTTTCTCCGGGTACTCCGGTTTCCTCCCACTGCTAAAGACCCCTACGCGCAAGCGAATTATTGAAATAAGATTAAACCATATGTTAATCCCGAAATGATCTAGTTTGTGTCGAGTGGACGTTAAACCCCATTTCTCCCCCCCCCCCCCTTATCTACAATCGCTCTATCAATCGATACATGCGACGTTTAATAAGACCTTTTTAAATTTTTCACTCACGTAAAATAATTCTGGATCCATGCATGAAATGTCATTGTTTACTTTAAAGTGGGTGGTGATTAAAAGAAAGGGCAAACTGGTGATGACAATGTCTAGATAGTCAGATGATAATTAGTTCTATAACACATTAGGCAAATATTAATCAGCCAATAATTGGTCTGTTTCTCAACATTAGCAATTGTAAATTGTCTATTGATATTGTTATAGCATGTGTTCTTTAAAACTCATACCCGAATTGTTTGTCTAATGAAAGGTACGTACGAAATGTTTAATATTTCTGTAAGAAGATAATTATACTAAATACATGTTTCAGAAATAGTTCAGTGGATTAAACATTTAAAACACGGAAATGAAATGAAATGGGGTTTAACGTCCTACTCTTTTGCCCCTAACCTGGGCTAATGGAAGACCGGCATACGCAATACAGAGTGCTATGAGGGAAATTTTGCCCGGGCAGCGGCGCTACGGCCTACTCTTATATCGAATTCCAACTGCCAAGGGATCTTTTACGTGCACTCCAATGTGTACACGGGACCTCGGTTTTTCGTCCCATCCGAACGACTAGGCAGCTGTCCTTGTCAGGCCCTCCTTCTGCATCACTGACAAGGAGAAATCACGCCGGAAAATGGAGATGAACTTTCTCGGCCAATGCAGGGATCGAACACGTATTATGCCGTCGCGCCTGCCTTATCCGTCCGTCTGTCCGTCCACAATTTGTTTGTGGACACTCTACAGGTCACAATAAATTTTTATCCGATGTTAGTTTATCTCTGTTACTTTCGATATTGGCATGTATCTCTCAAAGATGGCTGTTACCTTCGATACTGGCAAGTATCTGATAATAACTTAATGGATTATGGCCGCGCATTGTATGAAATATCAGGTTTTCGGTTTGTGGACACCCTAGAGACCACAATTGTTAGCTGATTGTGATGAAACTTGAAATGGATGTTTATAACCCAAAGATCTTGGTTCCTGTCGGTATTCGCGAATATCGGATCGGAGCTTCCTGAATTATGGCCCCTGATAGTACGAAAAATCGCGTTTATACCTTGTGGTCACCCACAAGTCACAATTATTATACGATTTAAAAAAAACTTTGAATATATCACCATTTCACCATAATTTTGGATGAGATGGAACTTCGTGAAAATCGGACAAAACTGGCAGACAAAATGGCCGCCCTCCGTACACAAATAGTGTAAACATCTGATTTATTAAGGTTGTGGAGGTCACAATTTTGATCCGTTTTAATAACCCAAAGATCTTGATTCCTTTGTATTTTTAGTTTGTGGATTCTCAAGAGGCCACAATCTGTTATCCGATTTTACAAAACCATTTAAATATATCACCATTCCACCATAATGACGGTTGAATTCGTATTTCGGGAAAATCGCATGAAACTGCTCCACAAAATGGCCGCTCTTTGTACGCAAACTGTGTAAAAGTATGTAATACGAAGGATGTGAACCCTCTAAAGGTCGTAACTTTTAGACGATTTTGATATATCCCTATATCCCAAAGATCCCAGTCCCTTTAGATATTTGCGCATTTCAGATCATAACTTTCTGGATTATGGCCCCCGATTGTACAAAAAAAATCACTTTTGTTTTAGAATGTTCTCTATCCATCTCTTGCAAACTGTTGGTGTATCTTGCCTGGCAATCACATATAAGTGAATTGTGGAACCTTTATTCTTTCTAGCTATACCAATACCAAAATAATGCAATAATTATAAAAATGATGCAATTAGTAAAATTCCCCAGTTTTCTAGGACTTAGAAACTTGCCATTTAATCTGCAAAAATCTGAACATTGATTAATTTCAAAATGGACTTGTATAGTATTAAGCGATTCGGTAATTTGGCGGCGTGAAAAGAAGATATGCAAGTTGATGAGGCAGAAAGTAGTGATAAGACAGAATAGACTGTCAAAAACTAACCTTTTCCTGTTGGATGTTTTATGTCAGAAGTGGAGTGTTATTTGAACAGAAATGAATAAACACCCACGATGCGATATTTCTGTTATATTTTCTATGCTATACGAAATTAAAAGGACACACATTAAATGTAATAATAAACAGATTCAAAAAGCCACAAATCATTTCACATCCATATAATATGTTACATTAATTGTTTGGCAAATAAATAATTACAAGTGTTGTATCTGATATGTACATGAGAATGGGCCTTTAAATATACGTAACGTTGTACTTAGAAGCTGCACGCGCGGATCTCGCCGTCTGCTAGCGAGCCGCCATATTGGTGTATGCGAAAAATAAAGTCTGAATTCCATGGTTCAACAATTTTTGTCTGAACTTGATCTTACACGTAGTTATCTCCAGGTACGATTAAAACCGAACAGTCGGAGCCTCGCAGCCTTCATTACCCATGATGGTGTATTCCAGTATAAACGTATGCAATATTGATTGTCATCAGCACCCAGTGCCTTTCAGAAGACTTTAACATCAATCATCAACCAGTGTAAAGGCACCATTAGTTTAATTGATGATGTTGTTATACATGCCAAAGACCAGACAAAAATACACCAGGCTCGTCTTTCTGTCGTCTTAAGTAAACTTTCTGACCATGAGACAACGCTTAATGTGGAGAAATGCCAATGTGGACAAAATCAGATGGATTTTGTTAGTTTTCGGGCTTCTGCTAATGGTATCTTATGATTGATCTCAAACACCCGGGATATAATGACGGAACTACAGCCATTTCTTGTAACAACCAATTTTTCCTGAAATTTGTTCCTTTCTATGCAGATACTACTGAACCTCCGAGATAACTACTTCGTAAAGACACGCCATTGGAATTGATAGAAAGTCCGAAAACTGATTTTAACCAGCTGAAGCAACAGATTATATCTCCACCCATCCTAGCTCATTTTAATCCCGACGCTACCACTTATATTACGACCGATGCATCAGGCTATGCTACGAAAGCTGTCATGTCACAACTTGTCAATGGCACTGAGAAACCAGTCGCTTTTACATCTAAAACACGGTCGAAAGAAAAGCCTTAGCAGTAGCATGTATTCATGCTGCAGAACATTGGCACATGTTCCTGTATAGTAGATATTTCATCCTACGAACAGCTTCCAGGCATTGACCATTACGTATCTACAGATGGACCGACAGATTGCTCCAATATCATAGATTGGTCCACTGAAATAACACCAGAATGCGCTAATATTGTGGCAGAATTTTTTTTTTTTTCTTGGGAGGTACTTCTAAATGGCTCGGACACAAGTGCCTGAAATGCCAGAAAATCACGTTTCCGGCCTCCAATTTCTGAAAATTTCCCCCTCCCCCTCCAGACTCCCTTTGCGGCGCTTCGCGCCTTCGGCGCTCGCTGGCTACAGCTACGCGGTCGGTGATCAGGGGCCCCCTACATGCAGGCCCCAGGGCCCCCACCATGGTTAATTAGGCGTTGCTTATTCCTCCTTCAGAACTTCGAGCATCTTCACGAGAACATCCTCTTTTTCAACAGCTGAGGGTCTACATTCAAGACGGCTGGCCAAAACAATTTAAACCATAACTCAGAGTACACCACACTCCAAAAAGGATGAACTTACCTCATTTAATCGTTCGTGTATATCTCGTGGTTGACGTGCCGTTACTCCCTCTTCATTGCCATAGCATGTCCTGCAAATGTCATATGATGGTCATCCGGGCATAGTTCGGATGAAGCAACTTTGTCGCGAAACAGTTAAGTGGCCAAAAATGGATTTAGAGATAAAAGACTATGTTCGTTATAACCACCATTACAACCTACTCCTTGTCTTACACAACCTTGGCAGTCTATCGAGATCGATGAATTGTTCTCAAGGTGGGGGATACCAGATACACTTACATCTGACAATGGAATTCGGTTTATCTCACATCAGTTTACAATCCTCAGTTTACTTGACAATCCTCAGTGTAATGGAGGCTCCGAAAGAATCAACCGAGCATTAAAAACGGACTTAGAACCAATCTTTTAGAGGGGGAGAACTTTGCAGATTCAGTTAGATCTATTCTTCACAACTACAGGGCAACACCCCTATATACTTCTCCAGAACAACTGATGTATGGTAGACCTATGAAATTGTCATTGGATAAGCTAAAACCATTTTCAGATTATGATTGTACGTTTCCGGCCTCCAATTTCTGAAAATTTCCCCCTCCCCCTCCAGACTCCCTTTGCGGCGCTTCGCGCCTTCGGCGCTCGCTGGCTACAGCTACGCGGTCGGTGATCAGGGGCCCCCTACATGCAGGCCCCAGGGCCCCCACCATGGTTAATTAGGCGTTGCTTATTCCTCCTTCAGAACTTCGAGCATCTTCACGAGAACATCCTCTTTTTCAACAGCTGAGGGTCTACATTCAAGACGGCTGGCCAAAACAATTTAAACCATAACTCAGAGTACACCACACTCCAAAAAGGATGAACTTACCTCATTTAATCGTTCGTGTATATCTCGTGGTTGACGTGCCGTTACTCCCTCTTCATTGCCATAGCATGTCCTGCAAATGTCATATGATGGTCATCCGGGCATAGTTCGGTTGAAGCAACTTTGTCGCGAAACAGTTAAGTGGCCAAAAATGGATTTAGAGATAAAAGACTATGTTCGTTATAACCACCATTACAACCTACTCCTTGTCTTACACAACCTTGGCAGTCTATCGAGATCGATGAATTGTTCTCAAGGTGGGGGATACCAGCTACACTTACATCTGACAATGGAATTCGGTTTATCTCACATCAGTTTACAATCCTCAGTTTACTTGACAATCCTCAGTGTAATGGAGGCTCCGAAAGAATCAACCGAGTATTAAAAACGGACTTAGAACCAATCTTTTAGAGGGGGAGAACTTTGCAGATTCAGTTAGATCTATTCTTCACAACTACAGGGCAACACCCCTACATACTTCTCCAGAACAACTGATGTATGGTAGACCTATGAAATTGTCATTGGATAAGCTAAAACCATTTTCAGATTATGATTGTACTTCAAGTAAACCAGATTTGCATCAGATGTCAAGACACATAGCAAGTCAACAAAACAAAGCCAAACAGTATGTTGTAAAACCGAAATTCAAATCAGATCACATAAACTCTCTTCAACATTTCCGAATCCTCACTCATCGTATCACAAAGATAATCGGAGATTCATCATTCAGATTAGATGGTGGTACACCATGGAATGCAAGATGTGTTTTGTCAAAGATATGTTTCAATTAAGTGTACATATAACCGTACGTTTCTCTAAAAGGGAGGGGGGAGAATGTTGGATCTGATATGTACACGGGAATGTGTCTTTAAATATACGTAATGTTGTACTTAGCTAGCCACCATATTGGTGTATGCGAAAAATAAAATCTGAAAACAAACTAACATTTTCTACTCTAACGTATGGGTTAAATATAACAACAAGCTGAAGTTTCCATTAATCCATTAAAGATGGGTTCCCAGCAAAGTATTTATCGGGTGGTTATTGCCAATAAAAGTAAGGCAATTTTGGTATATATTGAAAGTACAGATATCCAATCTTACTAGAAAAATACTGGATTCCCTGAAAAACACTCATTGAGCGTATACAGGACAAAAATGTAAGGGTTCCCCTAATCAACAGTCCGACGATTAGGGCTATCCCCACGCGCGACGTCGAAGGCTGCACGAGTACATTGGGCGCTTTGTGTACATGTTGAACAGAGTTAGACCTACAGCACATTCCGAGATAAAAAAAAAACCACGGAGAAAGACGCAGGTAGTGAATAATCCGAGAATTTAATTAGGATTTGATATTTGTAATAAATAGTCAGCGATTACAGACATCGTCTTGTGTATGCAATGAAGTCTCCGCCCGCGGTTGCCATAGGGACGGAGAGGGGTAATCCCCTGACGCCAACATGGCCTCTTTTTATCGATTTTCATAGCGGGGTATACTTGGCAATTACAGAGTTTTGAGAAGGATTTGAAGCAAAATTATGATAAATTAATTAGTTTTTAGTCCTAATATATCATCAAATCACCCAGTTTGTACCCGGAAAGCAACTTTAAATAAGTCCAACGACATAAACTTAGATTATCAGTCAACTTAACATATGTCTATGAACAAATACGACTTAAAATTAATTGATTTCATATATTGTTCTAACCATGTTAGTTGATAACATTCATTGAAATTCATAGTTTTCTTATAGCCTATAATGTCTATTGTTTCTAGTTATTTAATGTTATGTGTGGTGCGGTTTTTCTACCCATGTTCTTTTTTACGATTTTGCGATGTTAAGAGGTTCTGGTGAGGAAATTGTGTTGTGTTCCTTAATGAGCCGCACTAATTAACAAGACAGTTATCATATGTGTCGCTTATTTACCTAAATAATGAAGGCACAAAAGAGAATTAATAATGACTTCCTTTTAACACTAGCGATATGGCAATAACGGTTCGATAGTAAAACGTAAGAGGAAAATAGCAGGATTCGAGACGGTTGCTGCATCGAGCGGAGCGATAAGAATTGACTCTTTTTATAAACATACGCAATACAACTTTCATGAATAATAATACAAACAAACCAAACTAAAATCCGGGAAAATGAAATCACACAGCAGAAATAAATGAAAAGAAATTAAAAAAGCCTAGCACAAAAGGAGAGTAATGAATAAAATGAAATGCAATAGGGTTTAAACGCCTTACTGTTCTGCGCCATACAGGGTGCGATGTGGGGAATTATTCCCGGCCAACTGCACTATGGCCAACTCTCATATCGAATTATAACTGCCAAGGAATCTTTTACGTGCACGCCAATGTATACACGGGACCTCGGTTTTTCGTACCACCCGAACGACTAGACATCTGTTCTTGACAGGCCCCCGCCATGCACCACTGCCAAGGGGAACCACGCAGGAAAATCCTGATGAACAAAAGCATAGATCGAAGGCGCGACTGCCAGACCAACGAGCCAGTTTATTTGTTGTATAATCGTGCAGGTGCGCTTGTCTGGTCCTGACAATACGACACAGTATAGTTTACTACACTAGGCCGGTAGCTAATTCGATTATATAGTCGTCAAAATGGACGCCGCTCTCTCCAACGAACTGCTACAAGATTATTCCTATTAAGCTTTCATATGTATTACATATGAAAGCTTATTGTTTCTGTTAAAGTTATTATTATTATTTTTTTTGTGTGTGTGTTTTCTGCAAATCGGATTTCTCAGAATCTATCCATAGGATCTTTCTGAAATTTTGACCTACCCCCCCCCCCCTCAAAAAAATGGGGTGCGAACCTTGATTAAATATATTTTCAAAACGTTTTACGAATCCGAAATCACCGAATTTTACGAACGAAAAAAATGAAAATGCATAGTCGTAACTGTAATATGTATCTATCATTCTAAAATGACCAACCAACAACCATGTGCTTTGAAGATCTTTTTATTCAGCCAGGTGCATCCATCTGTGCAACCTCAGGTGTGTGTTATATACTATCCAGATTACCTAGACCCTTAAATCTTATATAGTCAAGATATATGTAGTCTTGATTATCTGGACACTATATTATATCTTTCTTTTTTTACAAAAAATGAAACACAAATACATTACAATATATATCACATGTCATAAACTGATATACAATATATTAATATTTAGTGTCTGTATATCGGCAGGGTTTAA
Organism: Patella depressa; assembly: GCA_948474765.1. NCBI lineage: Eukaryota > Metazoa > Mollusca > Gastropoda > Patellidae > Patella > Patella depressa. The sequence goes on from OX419719.1 coordinate 35,020,878, forward strand.
CAACTAATCTACCACTAGAAGTTCGTACACCTTGTTCTCCACGTGAAATTTGTTTATCTGCTATTGGTGATACAACTGGTAAAAGATTTTGGAACAACTGTTTAGTTTCAGCTTCATTTGAACCGGTATTAACAGACGGAACTGGACCCTTAGTTTTGAGAATATGTTGTCGCGTTCTACGATATGTCTGAACATCATCATTTCTTACTATAAACGAACGCGGTTCTGGCGATTCTTTAATAACAGTTGTTGGTTCCCAACCACATTTAGACCTTAACCCAACATGTTCACCCGGTTTAATTTGAGGTAATATCCTTGATTGTCTATCATAATAAATTTTTTGTTTATTTTGTAAATCGCTAAGTCTATCGCGAACTATATCAGGTTGGATTAAATTTGGCATTAACAACGATTCACTAGTGGGTATCAACGTTTTAGTTCTTCTTCCCATTAGTCTTTGTACAGCCGAACCTAATTCATTGTCGCGTGGTGTATTACGTAGCAATAACAGAGCTAAATATGGATCTTGTCCCACTTGAAAAGATTTTTTTAAAGTATATTTCACAGTTTGGACACTTTTCTCCGCCAAACCATTTTCATAATCATCATCACGCGTATCACACGGCTGTGAACTACAGGCCCTGGACAGTGTATCTGCCACACACAATTCTTTACCCGGTCGATATTTTACATCTAAACTATATTTCTGGACCCTCAAAATCATTTTTTGTAAACGCGAAGGTGCACTATATAACGGTTTTTTCAGGATTACCTCTAACGTTTTATGATCAGATTCTATATGTACAACTGACTGACCATATATGTACTCATGAAAACGTTCACACGCAAAAGTAATTGCTAGCATCTCCTTCTCAATTTGCGCATAGTTTATTTGGGACTTACTCAACGATTTTGATGCATATGCGATCGGTTTATTGTCTTGAAGTAATACTGCCCCTAAACCAGTTGAACCCGCGTCAACGGAAAGCGTCACAGATTTTTTTACATCAAAATATTGTAGTACTGGTGCGTGCGAGACTAAATTTTTTAATTTTTCAAAACTCTCGATTTGTTCAGAATTAAACTGCCATTCGACATCTTTTTCTAGTAATAAGCGTAAAGGTGCAGCGATCTCTGAATAATTAGGAATAAACTTTGCAAGATATGTTACCATTCCTAAAAATCTCTGTAACGATGGTTTGTCAACTGGACTGTCCATCTGGTTAATCGCGTCTATCTTCTTACTATCTGGTTGAAGACCATCTTTAGTTAATAAATGTCCAATATACGAAATTTCACTTTGTTCAAATTTACATTTGTTTTTATTTAATTTAAGGCACACGTCACGAGGTCTTTGTAAAACCTGTTTAAGTCTAGAATTATGTTCCTCGTTAGTTTCACCCCAAACTAAAATATCGTCTACTATAACTTCAACTCCATCTATGTCTTCAAATATTCCAGACATAGCACATTGGAAAACTTCAGAAGCGGAAACTATACCAAAAGGTAGACGATTGAATTGGTACCGTCCCAAAGGTGTGTTAAACGTACATTTTTTGGAGCTTTCGCTATCTAATTGAATTTGCCAGTAACCATGAGTCGCATCTAACTTCGAAAAAACAGCAGCGCGGGGCATTCGCGAAACTACCATTTACTTTCTGTGATATTGGCAGTTTCTACACTTCCAATAAAAAACGAATCTATATCATCACCATCATCTATACCATACCAATGAACCTGTCGTTTCTGATGCCGGCTGTAATTCTTTTTTCGACAAGCTTTAGCCCAATGATTAGCTAAACCACAAAACGAGCATGTTGATCCAAATGCTGGACACTGGTTCTGTTCGGAATGATTTCCACCACAACGATAGCATCTGTAATATTGTTGATAATCGCGTGCTGTATTTGTAATTGGTGATTTGTAAGTGTTGAATTTCTGTTTGGTATCACGATTCCATTCAGAACGAGACTTGTACTGAAACCGTTCATTCTGTGGCGATTTTGATTGTTGATACGGTCTGGATTTATTTACTCTTCTAGAAACTTCATGTACGTCTGTGCCATGTTCACTTCCCAATGATTTGGCTTGGTTTAAACTAAGTTCATTGGCCCTACAGATATTAACCGCCTTTTCGAGGGTGAGATCGGATTCTCGTAATAATCTAGTTCTTAACTGATCACTAAGAATGCCACAAACAATCCTATCTCATATAAGGCTATCACAAAGTTCACCAAACTCACAGTTCTTGGCTTTGTTACGTAAATCAGAAAAATACTGATCGAACGATTCGCCTACTTTTTGGAAGCGAATGTTGAAAATATGTCTCTCATACGTCACATTTCTTTTTGATGAGCAATATTCTTCAAACTTTTCGAGTACGGGTATCAATCTTAATCTATTTTCAGGAGTTTCAAATACAAAACTGTTATAGATTTCTAAGGCCTCTTCTCCTATATAGTATGAAGTAATGTGGATGTTTTTACCTTTTCAGTCTTTGATACGATACCGCTTGCATCAAGGTAAATTTCAAATCGCTGTTTCCAACGTCTCCAATTTTCCGATAAATTGCCATCTAAATTGAGAGAACCTGGAGCCTTCAACTGATCCATTATTAAACTTCTAGCACCACTTCTGACACCATGTAATATGTATCTATCATTCTAAAATGACCAACCAACAACCATGTGCTTTGAAGATCTTTTTATTCAACCAGGTGCATCCACCCGTGCAACCTCAGGTGTGAGTTATATACTATCCAGATTACCTGTTGTTGTTCTTGGTGTTTAACGTCCGCTTCCACCGAAGGTGATATCGCAGACAAGTCTTATTTTTTCCATTTTCATTATCTTAGCGCACGCGCAGGGGTCTTTGCTGTGGGAGGAAACCGGAGTGCCCGGAGGAAACCCACGAGGTTGAGAAGGAGCCCCTATCTCCATGCCACATACGCTCACACCAGGCCTCGAAACCACAGCCGCAAGCCAGAGGTGACCGGCCAGCTAGAGGTCGAAGCGCGGCACTCTAGACCACTAGGCCATCCCAACCCCCCGTCCAGATTACCTAGACCCTTAAATCTTATATAGTCAAGATATATGTAGTCTTGATTATCTGGACACTATATTACAGTAACTTTGTTATTTTTGGACCGATTTTACTAATTCTTTTTTCTTTGAATACCTTGAAAAAAATCATTTTCATCTGCAGTTTCACATTTTCGAATTTCGAAAATTCGTCGCTGTGATTTCGAAGCCGAAGTTTAGACCAATTTGACAACTTCTTTAATAGTTGTACGATTTTCATGAAATTTAGCATGTAAGTAGATCTTACCAACGTGACTTCAAAAATATAATTAGAAATTTTCTAAATTATCTCCCCTTGACGAAATTAAGGATCAAATTATTCAAAAAAATCAAAGAAATATAGGTCAGAATGACCTAATTATTTTTGTTGATACTAGACAAGCAATTACTGATTCGTACACAAAATATGGAGTTTGTGGATCGAACCGGAAGTGCCACCATCTTTAAAAGTGAAAAATCAAAAAAGCTTTTTTGCTGTTTTACTTACAGACTCGGGAGTTATATTTTCTTCGGAATCCTTGAAGGAATTTCTAAAAATCTAACGGATCAGAATTTTGATTTCGTTCACGTGGTGGTCACCATTTTGAATTCAAAATGAAAAAAAGAAGCAATTTGAAGGGCCGGGACTTTGGAATACAATAACTCTCCTTCTAATTAAGCTAGAATGTTCAAACTTGGTGTCGACGTTCACTAGGTCAATGTCATGATTGAGTTCAAAGATGAGCATTTTCTGCGTAGGGTAAGCAGAGATAAGCATGCTGATTTGTTGATTCTTTAGGGCACGATAACTTCGGTTATAATGAGGGCGGTGAAACTTTTGTCAATAGAGAGTCCAATAGCTAGCCTGTTGTGTGAAATCATTGTATCATTTATTTTAAATATCAGGAATAGGCGAAAAAAAGAGATTGAAAATCCAAAAAGTCGTATTTTTACAATTTGGAGCATGTTTAGAGGTCTTTCTCGTAAAGTCAACTTATTATTTTTTGGGAACTTCTTCTTCAAAGAGTCTTATTGGTAGTCTCTTATGTGAAACCATCGATCAACAATCCAGCATATCAGGAGTAGAAGAACAAAAGGATCGAACATTGAAAACGGCATCCTTTCATTGTTAAGCGAAACATGTGTGGGTGACTACAATTTACACATTTAGTCATCGTATAGAGCTTATTCAACAGTATCGAATTCCAACTGCTAAGTGATCTTTTACGTGCACTCTAATGTGTACACGGTGGGTGGGGGGGGCACGTCAGAAAATCGAGATGAACTTTCTCGGCCAATGCAGGGATCGAACACCCGACCTCCTGGCTAGCAGGCCAACGCCTTAGCTACATAGTGTGGACACCCATCGTACATTTCATCCGTCAAATCAAAGCATTTCATTGCATTAGACCAATAATTAATTATTCTTAATTTAAAACTTTATTTTAATATTAGTCTGGCATTATTAAATCCTAATTTTATTGGTCTTATTTAAAATTAAACTTTCATTTAACTATGAACAACCCTTAACGTGTCTCTTTAAAACAATTAAATACTCTAAAACAGTAGCTCAACCTTTTGACCTGAACTCGTTAATTTACCATTTGGTTGTGAGCGACTTGTTATTCTTCCTATATGGCATATTGCACGTGTCTGATTTCAAAGGGGGGTTGGGTGGCTGAATGGTTAGCACGCGCGCCTGTCATTGAGTTAACTAGCGTGTTTTCGAATGCCCGGTTGTATGTGACAAGGAGTAAGGTCGCCTGTCCAACCTACCATTTTTAATTTTTTTTCCCCGCCATTTTCATTTCATTTTCTTATCCGTCTCGTTACAGTAATATAAGTTTAAGTTATTTCCCTTTAGCTTTCAGATTATTGTTATGCCTGGGTGCAATGTTTCATACTATATTTAGCCCTGTAACTTCGCGAGTTTTGGTAATTTTTTCTTCTTATTCTTTTATTTAGGATACTTGATACAATAAATGACACGTGACGATGAATATGAAAGCTTTCATATTTGCATGGGACAGAAGCAGATCTAGTTAAGCTTTCATATTTCATATGAAAGCTTATTGTTTCTGTTAAGATTATTAAACTTTCATATTACATATGAAAGCTTATTGTTTCTGTTAAGATTATTATTATTTTTTTTTTTTGTGTATTTTCTGCAAATCGGATTTCTCAGAATCTAACCATGGGATCTTTCTGAAACTTTGACCTACCCCCCCAAAAATGGGGTGTGAACGTTGTTTAAATATATTTTCAAAACGTTTTACGAATCCTAAATCACCGAATTTTACGAACGAAAAAACTGACAATGCATAGTCGTAACTTTGTTATTTTTTGACCGATTTTACTAATTCTTTTTTCTTTGAATACCTTGAAAAAAATCGTTTTCATCTGCAGTTTCACATTTTCGAATTTCGAAAATTCGTCGCTGTGATTTCGAACCGGAAGTTTAGACCAATTTGACAACTTCTTTAATAGTTGTACGATTTTCATGAAATTTAGTATACAAGTAGATCTTACCGATGTGACTTCAAAAATATAATTAGAAATTTTCTAAATTATCTCCCCTTGGTGAAATTAAGGATCAAAATTTTCAAAAAAATCGTCGAAATATAGGTCAGAATGACCTAAGAAAAATTTTCGATACTCGACAAGTAATTACTGATTCCTACACAATATATGGAGTTTGTCGATCGAACCGGAAGTGCCACCATCTTGAAACGTGAAAAAACAATAGAACTTTTGCGATATTGCACTTACAGACACGGGAGTTATATTTTCTGAATCCCTGAAGGATGGCCCAAAAATCGTAGGGAGCAGAATTTTGATTTCGGTCACGTGATGGTCACCATTTTGAATTGAAAATGAAAAGTAGTAGCAATTTGAAGGGCCGAGACTTTGAAACACAATAACTCTCCTTCTAATTGAGCTAGAATGTTCAAACTTGGTGCAGACGTTTACTAGGTCAATGTCATGATTGAGTTCAAAGATGAGCATTTTCTGCCTAGGGTAAGCAGAGATAGGCATGCTGATTTGTTGATTCTTTAGGGCACGATAACTTCGGTTATAATGAAGGGAGGGCTGTGAAACTTTTGTCAATAGAGAGTCCAATAGCTAGCCTGTTGTGTGAAATCATTGTATCATTTATTTTAAATATCAGGGATAGGCGAAAAAAAGAGATTGAAAATCCAAAAAGTCGTATTTTTACAATTTGGAGCATGTTTAAAGGTCCTTTTCTCTAAAGTCAACATAATATTTTGGGGGAACTTCTTCTACAAAGAGTCTTATCGGTAGTCTTTTATATGAAACCATAGATCAACAGTCCAAAATATCAGGAGTAGTAGAATAAAAGGATCGAAAATTGAAAACCGCACCCTTTCATTGTTAAGCAAAACATGCAGTGTGGGTGGCTACAATCTGCACATTTAGTCATCGTATAGAGCTTATTCAACAATATAGAATTCCAACTGCTAAGGGATCTTTTACGTGCACTCCAATGTGTACACGGCGGATGGGGGGACACGCCAGAATATCGAGATGAACTTTCTCGGCCAATGCAGGGATCGAACACCCGACCTCCTAGCTAGCAGGCCAACGCCTTAGCCACATAGTGTGGACACCCATCGTACATTTCATCCGTCAAATCAAAGCATTTCATTGCATTAGACCAATAATTAATTATTCTTAATTTAAAACTTTATTTAATATTAGTCTGGCATTATTAAATCCTAATTTTATTGGTCTTATTTAAAATTAAACTTTAATTTAACTATGAACAACCCTTAACGTGTTTCTTTAAAACAATTAAATACTCTAAAACAAAAAACAAAACAAAAATACAATAAGCGGGTCAATTCAGGTAAGTATAACTACGGGTTCTGTCCACCTTCTCTCGTAAGTATATCTACGGGTTCTGTCCACGTTCTCTCGTCTACGGCCACACCACGTTGAAAACACCAGTTCTTGTCCGATCACTGAAGTTAAGCAACGTCGGGCCCGGTCAGTACTTGGATGGGTGACCGCCTGGGAACACCGGGTGCTGTAGACGCCTTTTTATAACCGACTCCCCCCCCCCCCAAAAAAAATAATCAATAAGCGGGTCAATTCAGGTAAGTATAACTACGGGTTCTGTCCACCTTCTCTCGTCTACGGCCACACCACGTTGAAAACACCAGTTCTTGTCCGATCACTGAAGTTAAGCAACGTCGGGCCCGGTTAGTACTTGGATGGGTGACCGCCTGGGAACACCGGGTGCTATAGACGCCTTTTTAAAACCGACAAAAACCGCCCCAAAAATCAATAATCGGGTCAATTCCGGTAAGTATAACTACGGGTTCTGTCCACCCCCTCTCGTCTACGGCCATACCACGTTGAAAACACCAGTTCTCGTCCGATCACTGAAGTTAAGCAACGTCTGGCCCGGTCAGTACTTGGATGGGTGACCGCCTGGGAACACCGGGTGCTGTAGGCGCCTTTTTAAAACCGACAAAAAACAAAAAAAAAATCAATAAGCGGGTCAATTCAGGTAAGTATAACTACGGGTTCTGTCCACCTGCTCTCGTCTACGGCCATACCACGTTGAAAACACCAGTTCTCGTCCGATCACTGAAGTTAAGCAACGTCGGGCCCGGTCAGTACTTGGATGGGTGACCGCCTGGGAACACCGGGTGCTGTAGACGCCTTTTTAAAACCGACAAAACCCCCCAACACGGGTTGTGATTTAAAAGTATTTATTCGGAATTCTTATATACAACGATGGAGGGAATAATATGAATAAATTGGATACAGTAACAAGCAACTAAATGCTTATATAAAACTGCTTCCAGAATAGTATGTATTGAATATAAATTTTAAATGATCAGCTGGCAGTGTAATAAAATAAAAATTATTATCTAGATTAGGGTTTCATAGTTAACGGTGGAAAGAAGAAAATGTGTTGAGTAAAAAAAAATAAGGAAAATCGAATAAAAAAGGGGGAAAGAAAAAATTGTAGCGAAGTATAGGGACATTGATGTAGGGGGGGGGGGGTGAATAGAGATTTGAATTAGAAGGTAGTTTGGGACGCAACGCCAGAAAACCCAAAAAGCAAAACACGCACCAAAAGCTTGTAAGAATACTTTTATTTTAGCAGTTTCAATGTTATTGATTACACATTTCTCGAGTGACCCTGGGTTACCTATGGATTGTGCAAAGGAGATTAGGAGGTGATCAAACTAGTAATAACCATTTTTCGCATATACAAGTTGTAATGGTGATTTGCAGAGCGAAGGCACATTCATTTCCGAGATTTGAAGTGTTTGGTTAGAGCTATATATTGGTGAACTACTGAAAGTACAGACACATTTTTAATTTTAGGAAGATTGTCAATCCCAAACAAAAGTGAATTTATATTCTTGAAATGGTCATCCAATGTATCGATAGTGAGTCTGCGTTGGTCTATAAAAAGGCGACACTGAAAGAAATAATGTTCACTAGATTCACATCTGTTTCCGCATAAACATGATGGATCGTCAGATACATACATGAGGTATTTATGATGATTTAGGTCAGATTTAGAGTTGCGTAATTTAGAAAGAATAATTTGTAACGACCTGTCACCAAAATTGAAGAGATCATTGTATTTAGGTTTGCCATATGTTTTTCTAATTTGAAATTTGAATGAAGAGATTGAATTTGAAGCTTTGACGTTTTCATCAAGACGATTCCATTCTTGTACTGATGATGGGAAAAACGAGTTTTGATAAAGATTAGATTTACAGTTAATACTCATTAGATTATTGGAGTTTCTGAGTTGATATGGTTTACTGGACGCTATAGATTGGGGGACTAAATCGAATAGATACGAGGGTATTTGAAGATTGATAATTTTGAAAAATAAAACCATTTTATGTTCGTAGCGTCTTTTTAAAAGAGATGAGAATCCAGATTCATTATAAAGTAAATTATGAGAAGTACCACGAGGAAGGCCTGTAATAGTTCGAATAGCGTCTAAATGTAGCGATTCTAGTTGGTCACTTTTTTCTTTAGTACAGTTGTTCCAGACACAATCAGCAACTACGGGTTCTGTCCACGGGTTCGTCCGATCACTGAAGTTAAGCAACGTCGGGCCCGGGTAGTACTAGGATGGGTGAACGCCTGGGAACACCGGGTGCTGTAGACGCCTTTTTGCCCTAAACTCATTAATTTACCATTTTGTTGTGAGCGGCTTGTTATTCTTCCTATATGACATATTGCACGTGTCTGATTTCAAAGGGGGGGGGCGGCTGAATGGTTAGCACGCGCGCCTGTCATTGAGTTAACTTGCGTGTTTTCGAATGCCCGGTTGTATGTGACAAGGAGTAAGGTCGCCTGTCCAAACTGCCATTTTTAATTTTTTTCCGGCAATTTTCATTTCATTTTCTCATCCGTCTCATTACAGAAATACAAGTTTCGGTTATTTCCCTTTAGTTTTCAGATTATTGTTATGCCTGGGTGCAATGTTTCATACTATATTTAGACTTGTAATTTTGCGAGTTTTTGACCAATTTTGATAATATTTTCTTCTTATCCTTTTATTTAGGATACTTGATACAATCAATGACACGTGACGATGAATATGAAAGCTTTCATATCTGCATGGGACAGTAGCAGATCTAGTTATTATTTTTTTTTTGTGTGTGTTTTATCCACAAATCGGATTTCTCAGAATCTAACCATAGGATCTTTCTGAAACTTTTACCAATCCCCCCCCCCCCAAATATGGGTAGTGGCTGCTGATTAAATATATTTTCAAAACGTTTTACGAATCCGAAATCACCGAATTTTACGAACGAAAAAACTGACAATGCGTAGCCGTAACTTTGTTATTTTTTGACCGATTTTACTAATTCTTTTTTCTTTGAATACCTTGAAAAAAATCATTTTCATCTGCAGTTTCACATTTTCGAATTTCGAAAATTCGTCGCTGTGATTTCGAACCGGAAGTTTAGACCAATTTGACAACTTCTTTAATAGTTGTACGATTTTCATGAAATTTAGCATGTAAGTAGATCTTACCGATGTGACTTCAAAAATATAATTTTCTAAATTATCTCCCCTTGACGAAATTAAGGATCAAATTTTTCAAAAAAAAGCAAAGAAATATAGGTCAGAATGACCTAATATTTTTTTTTTCGATACAAGACAAGTAATTACTGATTCGTACGCAAAATATGGAGTTTGTGGATCGAACCGGAAGTGCCACCATCTTTAAAAGTGAAAAATCAATAAGGCTTTTTTGCTATTTTACTTACAGACTCGGGAGTTATATTTTCGGAATCCGTGAAGGAATGCCTAAAAATCTATCGGATCAGAATTTTGATTTAGGTCACGTGATGGTCACCATTTTGAATTGAAAATGAAAAATAGAAGCAATTTGAAGGGCCGGGACTTTGGAACACAATATTTCTCCTTCTAATTAAGCTTGAATGTTCAAACTTTGTGTAGACGTTCACTAGTTCAATGTCATGATTGAGTTCAAAGACGAGCATTTTCTGCCTAGGGTAAGCAGAGATAGGCACGCTGATTTGTTGATTATTTAGGCCACGATAACTTTGGTTATAATGAAGGGAGGGCGATGAAACTCTTGTCAATCGAGAGTCTATCAGCTAGCCTGTTGTGTGAAGTCATTGTATCATTTTTTTTAAATGTCCGGGGTAGCCGAAAAAAAAAGATATTGAAAATCCAAAAAGTCGAATTTTTACAAATTGGAGCATGTTTAGAGGTCTTTCTCGTAAAGTCAACATGTGTTTCCTGCAAATCGGATTTCTCAGAATATAACCATATGATGTTTCTGAAACTTTGACCTACCCCACCAAAAGTGGGTGGTGAGTAGTGATTAAATATATTTTCAAAGCCTTTTAAGCATTCGAAATCACCGAATTTTACGAACGAATGAATTTGACCTGCATTACTGTAACTCTGTGACTATTTAACCTATTTTACTAATTCTTTTTTCTGTGAGTACCTTGGCAAAAATTATTTTCAACTGCACTTTCAGATTTTCGAATTTCGCTGTGATTTCGAACCGGAAGTTGGGACCAACTTGACAACTTCTTTAATAGTTGTACGATTTTCATGAAATTTAGTATGTAAGTAGATCTTACCGATGCAACTTTAAAGATTTCATTAGAAATTTTAAAAATAATCTCCCCTTGGTGAAATTAACGAACAACATTTAAAAAGAAATCGAAGAAATATAGGTCAGAATGACCTGATTTTTTATTTGGATACTAGATAAGTAAATACTGATTCGTACACCAAATATTGAGTTTGTGACTCAAAGCGGAAGTGCCGTCATCTTGAAACGTGAAACATCATTAAGGCTTTTGCGATATTTTACTTACAGACATGGGAGTTACATTTTCGGAATCCTCGAAGGAATGTCTAAAAGTCTATGTGATCAGAATTTTGATTTCGGTCACTTGATGGTCACCATTTCGAACTGAATATGAGAAACGGTGAAAAATCGACATAAACGTGCACGTAAATGAAAGCAATAGGCCTTAGTTTGGAGAATATGTCTCCTATTTCCAAAATGAATACATTTCTGAATAGCCGGGATCAGGGTCGAAATATTGCTATTTGAAAATGTCACATTTTCGAATTTTGTCTCTGATGTTTTTCGTGCCGATAAAGTTGTTTACGAGTGAAAGATCATAAAAACGTCGCTATATTTAGACCGATTTTAATGATTTATTTTTCTTGATGAGATTATTTACATGACCTTTTCCGGCAATTTTCATTTCATTTTCTCATCCGTCTCATTACAGTAATACAAGTTTCGGTTATTTCCCTTTAGTTTTCAGATTATTGTTATGCCTGGGTGCAATGTTTCATACTATATTTAGACTTGTAATTTTGCGAGTTTTTGACCAATTTTGATAATATTTTCTTCTTATCCTTTTATTTAGGATACTTGATACAATCAATGACACGTGACGATGAATATGAAAGCTTTCATATCTGCATGGGACAGTAGCAGATCTAGTTATTATTTTTTTTTTGTGTGTGTTTTATCCACAAATCGGATTTCTCAGAATCTAACCATAGGATCTTTCTGAAACTTTTACCAATCCCCCCCCCCCCAAATATGGGTAGTGGCTGCTGATTAAATATATTTTCAAAACGTTTTACGAATCCGAAATCACCGAATTTTACGAACGAAAAAACTGACAATGCGTAGCCGTAACTTTGTTATTTTTTGACCGATTTTACTAATTCTTTTTTCTTTGAATACCTTGAAAAAAATCATTTTCATCTGCAGTTTCACATTTTCGAATTTCGAAAATTCGTCGCTGTGATTTCGAACCGGAAGTTTAGACCAATTTGACAACTTCTTTAATAGTTGTACGATTTTCATGAAATTTAGCATGTAAGTAGATCTTACCGATGTGACTTCAAAAATATAATTTTCTAAATTATCTCCCCTTGACGAAATTAAGGATCAAATTTTTCAAAAAAAAGCAAAGAAATATAGGTCAGAATGACCTAATATTTTTTTTTTCGATACAAGACAAGTAATTACTGATTCGTACGCAAAATATGGAGTTTGTGGATCGAACCGGAAGTGCCACCATCTTTAAAAGTGAAAAATCAATAAGGCTTTTTTGCTATTTTACTTACAGACTCGGGAGTTATATTTTCGGAATCCGTGAAGGAATGCCTAAAAATCTATCGGATCAGAATTTTGATTTAGGTCACGTGATGGTCACCATTTTGAATTGAAAATGAAAAATAGAAGCAATTTGAAGGGCCGGGACTTTGGAACACAATATTTCTCCTTCTAATTAAGCTTGAATGTTCAAACTTTGTGTAGACGTTCACTAGTTCAATGTCATGATTGAGTTCAAAGACGAGCATTTTCTGCCTAGGGTAAGCAGAGATAGGCACGCTGATTTGTTGATTATTTAGGCCACGATAACTTTGGTTATAATGAAGGGAGGGCGATGAAACTCTTGTCAATCGAGAGTCTATCAGCTAGCCTGTTGTGTGAAGTCATTGTATCATTTTTTTTAAATGTCCGGGGTAGCCGAAAAAAAAAGATATTGAAAATCCAAAAAGTCGAATTTTTACAAATTGGAGCATGTTTAGAGGTCTTTCTCGTAAAGTCAACATGTGTTTCCTGCAAATCGGATTTCTCAGAATATAACCATATGATGTTTCTGAAACTTTGACCTACCCCACCAAAAGTGGGTGGTGAGTAGTGATTAAATATATTTTCAAAGCCTTTTAAGCATTCGAAATCACCGAATTTTACGAACGAATGAATTTGACCTGCATTACTGTAACTCTGTGACTATTTAACCTATTTTACTAATTCTTTTTTCTGTGAGTACCTTGGCAAAAATTATTTTCAACTGCACTTTCAGATTTTCGAATTTCGCTGTGATTTCGAACCGGAAGTTGGGACCAACTTGACAACTTCTTTAATAGTTGTACGATTTTCATGAAATTTAGTATGTAAGTAGATCTTACCGATGCAACTTTAAAGATTTCATTAGAAATTTTAAAAATAATCTCCCCTTGGTGAAATTAACGAACAACATTTAAAAAGAAATCGAAGAAATATAGGTCAGAATGACCTGATTTTTTATTTGGATACTAGATAAGTAAATACTGATTCGTACACCAAATATTGAGTTTGTGACTCAAAGCGGAAGTGCCGTCATCTTGAAACGTGAAACATCATTAAGGCTTTTGCGATATTTTACTTACAGACATGGGAGTTACATTTTCGGAATCCTCGAAGGAATGTCTAAAAGTCTATGTGATCAGAATTTTGATTTCGGTCACTTGATGGTCACCATTTCGAACTGAATATGAGAAACGGTGAAAAATCGACATAAACGTGCACGTAAATGAAAGCAATAGGCCTTAGTTTGGTGAATATGTCTCCTATTTCCAAAATGAATACATTTCTGAATAGCCGGGATCAGGGTCGAAATATTGCTATTTGAAAATGTCACATTTTCGAATTTTGTCTCTGATGTTTTTCGTGCCGATAAAGTTGTTTACGAGTGAAAGATCATAAAAACGTCGCTATATTTAGACCGATTTTAATGATTTTTTTTTCTTGATGAGATTATTTACATGACCTTTTCCGGCAATTTTCATTTCATTTTCTCATCCGTCTCATTACAGTAATACAAGTTTCGGTTATTTCCCTTTAGTTTTCAGATTATTGTTATGCCTGGGTGCAATGTTTCATACTATATTTAGACTTGTAATTTTTCGAGTTTTTGACCAATTTTGATAATTTTTTCTTCTTATCCTTTTATTTAGGATGACACGTGACGATGAATATGAAAGCTTTCATATCTGCATGGGACAGTAGCAGATCTAGTTATTATTTTTTTTTGTGTGTGTTTTATCCACAAATCGGATTTCTCAGAATCTAACCATAGGATCTTTCTGAAACTTTTACCAATCCCCCCCCCCCCAAATATGGGTAGTGGCTGTTGATTAAATATATTTTCAAAACGTTTTACGAATCCGAAATCACCGAATTTTACGAACGAAAAAACTGACAATGCGTAGCCGTAACTTTGTTATTTTTTGACCGATTTTACTAATTCTTTTTTCTTTGAATACCTTGAAAAAAATCATTTTCATCTGCAGTTTCACATTTTCGAATTTCGAAAATTCGTCGCTGTGATTTCGAACCGGAAGTTTAGACCAATTTGACAACTTCTTTAATAGTTGTACGATTTTCATGAAATTTAGCATGTAAGTAGATCTTACCGATGTGACTTCAAAAATATAATTATAAATTTTCTAAATTATCTCCCCTTGACGAAATTAAGGATCAAATTTTTCAAAAAAAAGCAAAGAAATATAGGTCAGAATGACATAATATTTTTTTTCGATACAAGACAAGTAATTACTGATTCGTACGCAAAATATGGAGTTTGTGGATCGAACCGGAAGTGCCACCATCTTTAAAAGTGAAAAATCAATAAGACTTTTTTGCTATTTTACTTACAGACTCGTGAGTTATATTTTCGGAATCCGCGAAGGAATGCCTAAAAATCTATCGGATCAGAATTTTGATTTAGGTCACGTGATGGTCACCATTTTGAATTGAAAATGAAAAATAGAAGCAATTTGAAGGGCCGGGAGTTTGGAACACAATATTTCTCCTTCTAATTAAGCTTGAATGTTCAAACTTTGTGTAGACGTTCACTAGTTCAATGTCATGATTGAGTTCAAAGACGAGCATTTTCTGCCTAGGGTAAGCAGAGATAGGCACGCTGATTTGTTGATTATTTAGGCCACGATAACTTTGGTTATAATGAAGGGAGGGCGATGAAACTCTTGTCAATCGAGAGTCTATCAGCTAGCCTGTTGTGTGAAGTCATTGTATCATTTTTTTTTAAATGTCCGGGGTAGCCGGAAAAAAAAGATATTGAAAATCCAAAAAGTCGTATTTTTACAAATTGGAGCATGTTTAGAGGTCTTTCTCGTAAAGTCAACATGTGTTTCCTGCAAATCGGATTCCTCAGAATATAACCATATGATGTTTCTGAAACTTTGACCTACTCCACCAAAAGTGGGTGGTGAGTAGTGATTAAATATATTTTCAAAGCCTTTTAAGCATTCGAAATCACCGAATTTTACGAACGAATGAATTTGACCTGCATTACTGTAACTCTGTGACTATTTAACCTATTTTACTAATTCTTTTTTCTGTGAGTACCTTGGCAAAAATTATTTTCAACTGCACTTTCAGATTTTCGAATTTCGCTGTGATTTCGAACCGGAAGTTGGGACCAACTTGACAACTTCTTTAATAGTTGTACGATTTTCATGAAATTTAGTATGTAAGTAGATCTTACCGATGCAACTTTAAAGATTTCATTAGAAATTTTAAAAATAATCTCCCCTTGGTGAAATCAACGAACAACATTTAAAAAGAAATCGAAGAAATATAGGTCAGAATGACCTGATTTTTTATTTGGATACTAGATAAGTAAATACTGATTCGTACACCAAATATTGAGTTTGTGACTCAAAGCGGAAGTGCCGTCATCTTGAAACGTGAAACATCATTAAGGCTTTTGCGATATTTTACTTACAGACATGGGAGTTACATTTTCGGAATCCTCGAAGGAATGTCTAAAAGTCTATGTGATCAGAATTTTGATTTCGGTCACTTGATGGTCACCATTTCGAACTGAATATGAGAAACGGTGAAAAATCGACATAAACGTGCACGTAAATGAAAGCAATAGGCCTTAGTTTGGAGAATATGTCTCCTATTTCCAAAATGAATACATTTCTGAATAGCCGGGATCAGGGTCGAAATATTGCTATTTGAAAATGTCACATTTTCGAATTTTGTCTCTGATGTTTTTCGTGCCGATAAAGTTGTTTACGAGTGAAAGATCATAAAAACGTCGCTATATTTAGACCGATTTTAATGATTTATTTTTCTTGATGAGATTATTTACATGACCTTTTCCGGCAATTTTCATTTCATTTTCTCATCCGTCTCATTACAGTAATACAAGTTTCGGTTATTTCCCTTTAGTTTTCAGATTATTGTTATGCCTGGGTGCAATGTTTCATACTATATTTAGACTTGTAATTTTTCGAGTTTTTGACCAATTTTGATAATTTTTTCTTCTTATCCTTTTATTTAGGATGACACGTGACGATGAATATGAAAGCTTTCATATCTGCATGGGACAGTAGCAGATCTAGTTATTATTTTTTTTTGTGTGTGTTTTATCCACAAATCGGATTTCTCAGAATCTAACCATAGGATCTTTCTGAAACTTTTACCAATCCCCCCCCCCCAAATATGGGTAGTGGCTGTTGATTAAATATATTTTCAAAACGTTTTACGAATCCGAAATCACCGAATTTTACGAACGAAAAAACTGACAATGCGTAGTCGTAACTTTGTTATTTTTTGACCGATTTTACTAATTCTTTTTTCTTTGAATAACTTGAAAAAAATCATTTTCATCTGCAGTTTCACATTTTCGAATTTCGAAAATTCGTCGCTGTGATTTCGAACCGGAAGTTTAGACCAATTTGACAACTTCTTTAATAGTTATCCGATTTTCATGAAATTTAGTATATATGTAGCCTTTACCGATGTGACTTCAAAAATATAATTAGAAATTTTCTAAATTATCTCCCCTTGACGAAATTAAGGGTCAAAATTTTCAAAAAAATCATCGAATACTAGATACTAGATAAGTAATTACTGATTTGTACACAAAATATGAAGTTTGTTGATCGAACCGGAAGTGCCACCATCTTGAAACGTGAAAAATCCCTAAGGCAATTTTGCTATCTTACTTACAGGCACGGGAGTTATATTTTCTGAATCCTTGAAAGATGGCCTAAAAATTGTTCAGAGCAGAATTTTGATTCAGGTCAATTTATGGTTGCCATTTTGAAGTGAATATGAAAAGTAGTAGCAACTTGAAGGGCCGAGACTTTGAAACACAATAACTCTCCTTCTAATTGAGCTAGAATGTTCAATCTTGGTGTAGACGTTCACTGGGTCAATGTCATGATTGAGTTCAAAGATGAGCATTTTCTGCCTAGGGTAAGCAGAGATAAGCATGCTGATTTGTTGATTCTTTAGGGCAAGATAACTTCGGTTATAATGAAGGGAGGGCGGTGAAACTCTTGTTAATCGAGAGTGTAATAGCTGGCTTGTTGTGTGAAATCGTTGTATCTTTTTTTTTAAATATCATGGATATCATGGATAGCTTGGGGAACTTCTTCTACAAAGAGTCTTATCGGTAGTCTTTTATATGAAAACTTCGATCAACAGTCCAAAATATCTGGAGTAGAAGAATAAAAGGATCGAACATTGAAAACGGCACCCTTTCATTATTAAGCGAAACATGCAGTGTGAGTGACTACAATCATCACATTTAGTCATCGTATAGAGCTTATTCAACAGTATCGAATTCCAACTGCTTAGGGATATTTTACGTGCACTCCAATGTGTACACGCGACCTTGGTTTTTCGTCCCATCCGAACGACTAGACAGCTGTCCCTGTCAGGCCCTCCGTTCTGCCTCCCTGACAAGGGGGAACCACGCCGGAAAATTGAGATGAACTTTCTCTTTGCAGAACTTTCAATTCAGGCCAAACGTTTATTGCATACGATTAAGCTGGTCAGTTGGAGCTTATTTTCAAAAGTTTTGTAATAATCGGTTGGTAATTAAAATACCGTGCGAATTAAACTGCTAAAACAGAAAATTCCGCCCGGTTGAAATGTTTCTTGCTATAAGTCAGCAATTTCCCGATATTAGGGAGGCTGAATGGTTAGCATACGCGCGCTGTATCGTAACGTCTGTCATTGAGTCAACCGGCGTCGTTTCGATTTCCAAGTTGCACGTGACATGGAGTATGGTGTCCAACCTCGTGGGTTTTCTCCGTGTCCTTCGGTTTCCTCCCACGGCTAAAGACCCGTACGCGCAAGGGAAGTTTATAAATAAAATCAAAAAGCATATGTTAGTCCCGAAATGACCTAGTTTGTGTCGAATGGACGTTGAGCCGCATTTCTCTCTTTCTCTTTTATTTTTAAAATTTCGTAATAATCTGTTGGTAATCAAAGGTACTGTAAAAGTGATAAAACATAAAATTTCGCCCGGTTGTAATGTTTCTCACTTTAAAGTCAGCAATTTGCCGATTTTAGAGGGCAAACGTTTATTGCGAACAATTAAGCTGGTCAGGGGGAGCTTATTTTTAAGGGAGGCTGAATGGTTAGCATGTGCGCTGTATCGTAACGTCTGTCATTGAGTCAACTGGCGTTGTTTCGATTTCTTGGTTGTACATGACAAGGAGTATGGTCGCCTGTCCAACCTCGTAGGCCGTAACGCCGCTGCCCGGGTAAAATTTCCCTCATTGCACACTTTATGGCGTATGCCCGTCTTAATTAGCCCATTTTAGGAGTAGAACAGTAGGACGTTAAACCCCATTCAATTTCATTTCATTTTCTCTATGTTGCTTATTTATTATAGTGGATAAATGTTTTTCTGGTTCTATTAATTTTTTCATTTCTGCATAGAAATCTTGCTTTGACCAGTTTTTTTTTTATTGCAAAGTGCCATTCTTGTATATTGCTGTCTATGACCCTTTGTTTAAAACATGCTTAAGAAGTTGTCACGATTTCCTACTTAAAACCAAACATATTGGAAACCATAATTATATAACATATCTCTAATTTTGGAAGCCCGATTACATCTATACAAGTTTAGGCTATTTCCCTTTAGTTTAAAGATTATTTTTTTGCCCGGGTGCAATGTTTCTCACTACATTTAAATTTGTAACTTTGTGAGTTTTGACCGATTTTGATAATTATGTCTTTATAATTTTCCAAATTTACATATTTAACGTAAATATTCAAACAATTGGGATCAACCTGATTCAAAAATTTTTAGTTTTGTTCAAAGTTATCTCATTTAATTTTTCGATGTTTTCTTACCATTTTCATTTCATTTTTCTGAAAGTTTTGAAGTGGGAAGTCATCCCGATTACAGCAACACAAGTATCAGTTATTTCCCTTTAGTTTTCAGATTATGCAATGTTTCATACTATATTTAGACTTGTAACTTCGCGAGTTTTTGACCAATTTTGATAGTTTGTTATTCTTATCCTTTTATTTGAGATACTTGATATAATCGATGACACGTGACGATGAATATGAAAGCTTTCATACCTGCATGGGACAGTAGCAGATTTAGTTATTATTTTTTTTGTGTGTGTGTGTTTTCTGCAAATCGGATTTCTCAGAATCTATCCATAGGATCTTTCTGAAATTTTGACCTACCCCCCCCCCCCAAAATGGGGTGCGAACGTTGTTTAAATATATTTTCAAAACGTTTTACGAATCCGAAATCACCGAATTTTACAAACGAAAAAACTGACAATGCATAGTCGTAACTTTGTTATTTTTTGACCGATCTTACTAATTCTTTTTTCTTTGAATACCTTGAAAAAAATCATTTTCATCTGCAGTTTCACATTTTTGAATTTCGAAAATTCGTCGATGTGATTTCGAACCGGAAGTATAAACCAATTTGACAACTTCTTTGTACGATCGTCATGAAATTTAGCATATAAGTAGATCCTAGCGATGTGATTTCAAAAATATAATTAGAAATTTTCTAAATTATCTCCCCTTGACGAAATTAAGGATCAAAATTTTCAAAAAAATCATCGAAATATAGGTCAGAATGACCTGATTTTTTTTTTTGAATACTAGATAAGTAATTACTGATTTGTACACAAAATATGAAGTTTGTCGATCGAACCGGAAGTGCCACCATCTTGAAACGTGAAAAATCCTTAAGGCCTTTTTGCTATTTTACTTACAGACACTGGAGTTGTATTTTCTGAATCCTTGAAGGTTGGCCCAAAATTCGTGGGGAGCAGAATTTTGATTTATGTCTACTGATGGATTCCATTTTGAAGTGAATATGAAAAGTAGTAGCAATTTGACGGGCCGAGACTTTGAAACACAATAACTCTCCTTCTAATTAAGCTAGAATGTCCAAACTTGGTGTAGACGTTCACTAGGTCAATGTCATGATTGAGTTTAAAGATGAGCATTTTCTGCTTATAGTAAGCAGAGATAAATATGCTGATTTGTTGATTCTTTAGGGCACGATAACTTCGGTTATAATGAAGAGAGGGTGGTGAAACTCCTGCCAATCGAGAGTCTAATAGCTAGCCCGTTGTGTGAAATCATTGTATCATTGTTTTTAAATGTCAGGGATAGCAGAAAAAAAGAGATCGAAAATCCAAAAAGTCGTATTTTTACGATTTTGAGCATTTTTAAAGGTCCTTTTCTCTTCAATCAACATAATATTTTTGGGGAACTTCTTCTACAAAGAGTCTTATCGATAGTCTTTTATATGAAACCATCGATCAACAGTCCAAAATATCAGGAGTAGAAGAATAAAAGGATCGAAAATTGAAAACTGCAACCTGTCATTGTTAAGCGAGACACGCAGCGTGGGTGACTACAATTTGCACATTATTCATCGTATAGAGCTTATTCAACAGTATCGAATTCCAACTGCTTAGGGATATTTTACGTGCACTTCAATGTGTACACGGGACCTTGGTTTTTCGTCCCATCCGAAAGACTAGACAGCTGTCCTTGTCAGGCGCTCCGTTCTGCCTCACTGACAAGAGGGAACCACGCCGGAAAATCGAGATGAACTTTCTCGGTGCAGAACTTTCAATTCACGCCAAACGTTTATTGCATACGATTAAGCTGGTCAGTTGGAGCTTATTTTCAAAAGTTTTGTAATAATCGGTTGGTAATTAAAGTACCGTGCAAATTAAACTGCTAAAACAGAAAATTTCGCCCTGTTGAAATGTTGCTTGCTTTTAGTCAGCAATTTCCCGATTTTAGGGAGGCTGAATGACTGAATGGTTAGCATACGCGCGCTTTGTCGTAACGTCTGTCATTGAGTCAACCGGCGTCGTTTCGATTTCCAGGTTGCACGTGTCATGGAGTATGGTGTCCAACCTCGTGGGTTTTCTCCGTGTCCTTCGGTTTCCTCCCACTCCTGAATACCAGTACGGGAAGTTTCGCCCGGTTGTAATGTTTCTCACTTTAAAGTCAGCAATTTGCCGATTTTAAGGGGCAAACGTTTATTGCGAACGATTAAGGGCAAGGTAAAGTGACACCATTTTGTCACAACACCTGAAATGATGAAAAAATTATTTCAAAAACCAAAACAAGGGCCCTTGGATACAAAAGTCTAAAATAAAAAACATTACTCACAGACCCTTTTTTTACTACCACTGGCCCTTTAAACTCATTCTAGGATCACTGAGGCCTAAATTTATGGTGAAAATATCGCAAAATGTCCAACAAACGCGGTTACACCTACAACATTTATTTTAACTTTCTGACGTTACTTATTACACTCAACTATTGTCCCATTGTGTGTACAACAACCGTCAAGACTCGCTTTTTCAATTAACCCCTCTCTATTCATGTAATACGTATTTCATCTCGTTAGGTACATACTCGCATGTGCTTTAGCCATTTTGTTATTTCGTCTCCACCTTCGTCTCAAGAGACCCTCCGTTGACATATCACTGAAGCACAAAAAATTGCCAGGTTGATCAAACCTCCGGACCGAATACAAATCGTGGGGGATCAATTATTTACATACCTATGTATTTTTTAAAGCCCTAACCTTTTCTTTTCCTTTCTGATCACCCATTAAATACAATACATAGTTCCGAAAACAGTGCAAATGACCTTCACCTTATACAGACATTACTCCGCGTTCAGTGAGTTTCTGTCTTAATTTTATTATTCGCTTTTGTATGTGTCATATTATGTGTTATAATGTTTGGCACATATCATTGAGAGTATGTTGCATCTATTACAATTTGTTGATGAAGTTTAACTTTGGGAATTTACATTGGCTGCATCGGACTATTGCCATTCGCTGCAGCACTTCCAGAAGATGCCATTTGGCCCCCAAATGTCAACAATTATGAAATTTGGCAAAAACTTTATTTTGTGAATATTTTGAGAGAAATGATTTGTAAGGAGAAAAATTGAAAGGTAATGTAGCATCATGTTGCATGGATGTCACTTGTAATCGGATAGCCGATCTCTGGAGATGTGGTTTTTTTTCGAAGGGTGGGATGAACTGTCAAAAAAGTTTGTACATGTGGTTTCGTCGTCAAGTGACTTCAAATTCGTTGAATAAATTTTATTTTCATATTGGTAAGTACACACTGCATTCTTGCATTGCAACTTATATTGTGGTGATATCCATTTGAGAAAATAATAGTTTTTAATGGCTTGTCCTGTATTTAGTTTGGGACTACGGAACGCCATAGGTAGCACGTGCCAAAGACGACAGTCTTCAGTTTATTTGACTAGTCATTTTACTAAACTTTTTGAAATTAAACCTTTGCATTAGGTTTATTCATATTGTCAACTTCAAAATTAATTGTTGGATAATTTCAATTTCTTCTAGTGCTACATTTTGTGGGTTTTGTGTATGTCAAAATTATCATGTTTTAGCCTATATTGCCTATATTATTACTAATTAGGCCTAATTTTTTTTCTGTGGCTTAGGTATACTTTTAAGACATGGTTTGTAGGGTTTTCATGTTTAAAATTCTTATATAATTATGTGTTGTTTATTTACTCTTCATTGATATAACCACTGGTACATTTTTATTCTTATTTTACAGAATTCAACAAGATAATCTACGCAGATTATGGCGGGCGTGTTGCCTTAATTACAGGAGATAAATATTTGAGACTTAGAAATTGACACAAATTGGTAACACCGTATATAATAATGCAATATGAATGTATATAAACTGATTTACTAAAATTTCAAATCAATTCTATTTTGCGAAATATGCCAGATGTCTCAATTGAATGGCAATAGCTAGCGTCTGTTTATTCCAGGCTACAATGATAGTTTTTATTGTACATTTGGTCTCCAGATAAGAATATGAACACCCCCCCCCCCTCCAAAATAAACATTCCTATTCAAATAAAATATGTGAATATGTGTGGATTTAAAGTCCTCCAAACTGATGGCAAATGTATATGGTGGCTGTCTTTTTTTAAATCTAGAAGGCCTAAAGCAACCATCATGCCAATAAAAACAATTTCCTATCTTGACAGTAAAGTTACACTTTTGCAACATGATGAGTGTTGTGCATGGGCAGGGTACAACGTACCAACCCTTCTAGAAGACGTGTATACATTGTACATCTGTGAATGGATGTGATTCATTTCTGTCAGCATCTAATTAACTAGAACATCTGATATCACCTCCCATTGGAAGTTTGCAAATAATGCTGAATGCTTTACACATGTACATGTATATTAATGTTTGATTATAGAATTTGTGTATGTGTTGGATTTAGAAAATGAATTGAAAAATACACCTTTACATTATTTATTTTTCAGAAATATAGGAATACTTGTCTAATGAATGCCAGGAACTGAGATATGATTTAGGATTTGTTGACTTTAATAACAGGTGCGTATAACAAATTGTAAATAATGTGGATTATTCCATTTGATGTACATACCTGTACATTACTAGATGAATGCTTTTTGAGTAAGGGGAGTTAGATGGCCGAATGGATAGCATGTGCGTGCTGTGTCATAAAGCCTGTCATTGAGTCAGCTAGCTTTGTTTTGAACCCCCGGTTGTACGTGACAAGGAGTAGGGTCGCCTGTCCAACCTCATGGGTTTTCTCCGGGTCCTCCAGTTTCCTCCCACTGCTAAAGACCCCTATGGGCAAGCGAATTATTGAAATAAAATTAAACCATATGTTAGTCCCAAAATGACCTAGTTTGTGTCGAGTGGATGTTAAACCCCATTTTTTTTCTTTTTAAGTAAATTGGGTATCCGAAAGATTAACGTGCACATTTGATCACAAGGTCTGTCATTGAGTCAAGTGGCATAGTTTAAGTTCTCCGCTTGCATGTGACAGGTAGTAGGGTCACCTGTACAACCTAAAGGGTTTTTTCCCAGTCCTCCTACTGCTAAAAACCCCTACATGTTATCAAATTATTGAAATAAATTTAAACCATGAGTTAGTCCCTAGTTTGTATCCAAAGGACATTAAACCTCTCTGTCTGTCTCTCTGTCACTCACAATAATACATTTATCAAATTCATGAAAATCCCCCCCCCCCCCACACACACACACATGCCCCCAAAAAAGGCTGCTTCTATTGCAATTAGAAGTTATATCAGGAATATGAAAGCTATGTATATAATGTAGAACACTGGTAAATGCTTCACATTCATATCTTTGTGAAACTCATATCATAGGGCCAATATTGCTATTTACTGTGCCACTAGTGGTACACCATACATCTGCAGAGAAAGTAGTGCATGAAACAAAATGGCCTTTTGTTTACTTTGAGGTCCTATAACTAAGTTTTGATAATTTTTTTTCAGATTTCAAGTCTTGATGGTTGGAGTTTGATTATCTGAGCAACTTTTGGCCGGTTTAGTTTTCCTGTGTTCTTTTTTATAAAGCTTGTAGCTGCGCAGCCCTGACTTAGGAATTTCCTTTATTATTTGGTAAATATTTTATTTCAAAGTCATTTTTTTTTATTTCCATCCATTTTTTATTGTTCTGTATCATCTCAGGCACATTTAGATACCAACATATCAGCATTAAATCTTGTGTAAGTCCCTTTTTGAGAACCCCCCATTTTATGTGTTGTGACAAAATGGTGTCACTTTACCTTGCCCTTAAGCTGGTCAGGGGGAGCTTATTTTTAAAAGTTTTGTAATATTCGGTTGATAATTTCGCCCGGTTGAAATGTTTGTCGCTGTAGGTCAGCAATTTGCCAAATTTAGGGAGGTTACGTGGCTGAATGGTTAGCACCTATGCTCTGTATCGTAACGTCTGTCATTGAGTCAACTGGCGTTGTTTCGATTGAAATGCCCGGTTGAAATGTTTCTTGCTATAAGTCAGCAATTTTCCGATTTTAGGGAGGCTAAATGGCTGAATGGTTAGCATGTGCGCGCTGTATCGTAACGTCTGTCATTGAGTCAACCGGCGTCGTTTCGATTTCCAGGTTGCGCGTGGGTTTTCCCCGTGTCCTTCGGTTACCTCCCACGGCTAAAGACCCGTACGCGCAAGGGAAGTTTTTCAATAAAATTAAAAGACATATGTTAGTCCCGAAATGACCTCGTTTTTGTCGAATGGACGTTAAGCTGCATTTCTCTCTTTCTGTTTTTTTTTTAAAGTTTCGTAATAATCGGTTGGTAATCAATGGTACTGTAAGAGTGATAAAACAGAAAATTTCGCCCGGTTGTAATGTTTCTCACTTTAAAGTCAGCAATTTGCCGATTTTAAGGGGCAAACGTTTATTGCGAACGATTAAGCTGGTCAGGGGGAGCTTATTTTTAAAAGTTTTGTAATATTCGAAAATTCGTCGCTGTGATTTCGAACCGGAAGTTGAGACCAACTTGACAACTTCTTTAATAGCTGTACGATTTTCATGAAATTTAGTATGTAACTAGACATTACTGATGCGACTTGAAAAATGACTTTTAAAATTTTATAAATTATCTCCCCTTGGTGAAATTAAGAATCAAATTTTTCAAAAAAATCGTCGAAATAAAGGTCAGAATGATACTAGATACTAGACAAGTAATTACTGATTCGTACACAAAACATGGAGTTTGTCGATCGAACCGGAAGTGACACCATCTTGAAACGTGAAAAAACAATAGAACTTTTGCGATATTGCACTTACAGACATGGGAGTTACGTTTTCTGAACCCTTGAAGGAAAACCTAAAAAACGTTCAGAGCAGAAACACAATAGGGCATAGTATGTTCAATGCGTCTCCTATGTCTAAAATTTAATACATTTCAATTTCAGGAAGTTTGGTATTTGAATATTTCAAAAATTCGAATTTCGCTTTTGATGTTTACGAGTGAAAAATCACATTAATTTCGATAGATTGTGACAGTGAATATGAAAGCTTTCATATCTGCATGGGACAGTAGCAGATCTAGTTATTATTAAGCTTTCATATTACATATGAAAGCTTATTGTTTCTGTTAAAGTTATTATTATTTTTTTTGTGTGTGTGTGTGTTTTCTCAGAATCTATCCATAGGATCTTTCTGAAATTTTGACCTACCCCCCCCCCCCCCCAAAAAAAATGGGGTGCGAATGTTGTTTAAATATATTTTCAAAACGTTTTACGAATCCGAAATCACCGAATTTTACGAACGAAAAAACTGACAATGCATAGTCGTAACTTTGTTATTTTTTGACCGATCTTACTAATTTTTTTTTTCATCTGCAGTTTCACATTTTTGAATTTCGAAAATTCGTCGCTGTGATTTCGAACCGGAAGTTTAGACCAATTTGACAACTTCTTTAATAGTTGTACGATCTTCATGAAATTTAGTATATAAGTAGATCCTACCGATGTGATTTCAAAAATATAATTAAACATTTTCAAAATTATCTCCCCTTGACGGAATTAAGGATCAAAATTTTCAAAAAAAATCATCTAAATATAGGTCAGAATGACCTGATTTTTTTTTTTTGGGGGGGGGGGGGTACTAGATAAGTAATTACTGATTTGTACACAAAATATGAAGTTTGTCGATCGAACCGGAAGTGCCACTATCTTGAAACGTGAAAAATCCCTAAGGCTTTTTTGCTATTTTACTTACAGACACGGGAGTTATATTTTCTGAATCCTTGAAGGTTGGCCCAAAAATCGCTGAGAGCAGAATTTTGATTTAGGTCTACTGATGGATTCCATTTTGAAGTGAATATGAAAAGTAGTAGCAATTTGAAGGGCCGAGATTTTGAAACACAATAACTCTCCTTCTAATTAAGCTAGAATGTTCAAACTTGGTGTAGACGTTCACTAGGTCAATGTCATGATTGAGTTTAAAGATGAGCATTTTCTGCTTAGGGTAAGCAGAGATAAATATGCTGATTTGTTGATTCTTTAGGGCACGATAACTTCGGTTATAATGAAGAGAGGGTGGTGAAACTACTGTCAATCGAGAGTCTAAAAGCTAGCCCGTTGTGTGAAATCATTGTATCATTTTTTTTAAATGTCAGGGATAGCATAAAAAAAGAGATCGAAAATCCTAAAAGTCGTATTTTTACGATTTTGAGCATTTTTAAAGTTCCTCTTCTCTTAAATCAACATAATATTTTTGAGGAACTTCTTCTACAAAGAGTCTTATCGATAGTCTTTTATATGAAACCATCGATCAACAGTCCAAAATATCAGGAGTAGAAGAATAAAAGGATCGAAAATTGAAAACTGCAACCTTTCATTGTTAAGCGAAACATGCAGCGTGGGTGACTACAATTTGCACATTTAGCCATCGTATAGAGATTATTCAACAGTATCGAATTCCAACTGCTTAGGGATATTTTACGTGCACTTCAATGTGTACACGGGACCTTGGTTTTTCGTACCATCCGAACGACTAGACAGCTGTCCTTGTCAGACCCTCCGTTGTGACTCACTGACAAGCGGGAACCACGCTGGAAAATCTAGATGAACTTTCTCGG
Source organism: Patella depressa (assembly GCA_948474765.1). Lineage (NCBI taxonomy): Eukaryota > Metazoa > Mollusca > Gastropoda > Patellidae > Patella > Patella depressa. The sequence continues at coordinate 35,049,021 of OX419719.1, forward strand.
TGCGGAACTTTCAATTCACGCCAAACGTTTATTGCATACGATTAAGCTGGTCAGTTGGAGCTTATTTTCAAAAGTTTTGTAATAATAGTTTGGCAATTAAAGTACCGTGCAAATTAAACTGTTAAAAAAGAAAATTTCGCCCGGTTGAAATGTTTCTCGCTGTAGGTCAGCAATTTGCCAAATTAAGGGAGGTTGCGTGGCTGAATGGTTAGCACCTGCGCTCTGTATCGTAACGTCATTCAGTCAACTGGCGTTGTTTCGATTGAAATGCCCGGTTGAAATGTTTCTTGCTATAAGTCAGCAATTTCCCGATTTTAGGGAGGCTGAATGACTGAAAGGATAGCATACGTGCGCTGTGTCGTAACGTCTGTCATCGAGTCAACCGGAGTATGGTGTCCAACCTCGTGGGTTTTCTCCGTGTCCTTCGGTTACCTCCCACGGCTAAAGACCCGTACGCGCAAGGGAAGTTTTTCAATAAAATTAAAAGACATATGTTAGTCCCGAAATGACCTCGTTTTTGTCGAATGGACGTTAAGCTGCATTTCTCTCTTTCTGTTTTTTTTTTAAAGTTTCGTAATAATCGGTTGGTAATCAATGGTACTGTAAAAGTGATAAAACAGAAAATTTCGCCCGGTTGTAATGTTTCTCACTTTAAAGTCAGCAATTTGCCGATTTTAAGGGGCAAACGTTTATTGCGAACGATTAAGCTGGTCAGGGGGAGCTTATTTTTAAAAGTTTTGTAATATTCGAAAATTCGTCGCTGTGATTTCGAACCGAAAGTTGAGACCAACTTGACAACTTCTTTAATAGTTGTACGATTTTCATGAAATTTAGTATGTAAGTAGACATTACTGATGCGACTTGAAAAATGACTTTTAAAATTTTCTAAATTATCTCCCCTTGGTGAAAATAAGAATCAAATTTTTCAAAAAAATAATCGAAATAAAGGTCAGAATGACCTATTTTTTTTCTTTTCGATACTAGACAAGTAATTACTGATTCGTACACAAAACATGGAGTTTGTCGATCGAACCGGAAGTGCCACCATCTTGAAACGTGAAAAAACAATCGAACGTGCGATATTGCACTTACAGACATGGGACTTACATTTTCTGAATCCTTGAAGGAAAACCTAAAAAACGTTCAGAGCAGAATTTTGATTTATGTCAGCTGACGGTCGCCATTTTGAATTGAATATGAAACATAGTGAAAAATCGACATTTACGGACTTGTAAACAAACACAATAGGGCATAGAATGTTCAATGTGTCTCCTATGTCTAAAATTTAATACATTTCGGGATAGTCGGGATACGGGTCGAAATTTTAGTATTTGTATATTTCAAAAATTTGAATTTCGCCTTTGATGTTTTCGTGCCGACAAAGTTGTTTACGAGTGAAAAATCACATTAATTTCGCTAGATTGTGACCGATTTTAATGATTTATTTTTTCTTGTTCGGATTGTTTATATGAACCATGACATGTGACAGGAAGTGACTGTGAATATGAAAGCTTTCATATCTGCATGGGACAGTAGCAGATCTAGTTAGGGTTTCACACTGCGAAGCTTGTGTGAAACACTATTGTTTTTGTTAAAATTATTATTCTTATTATTATTATTCTTTTGTTTTGAGTAGATCTCAGCAACTGCTTGTCGCATCGTTACGATTTTTTCGGTTTTACTGGGAAAGTGGGTGTGACTTAGAGGATAAAGCTATTTTGAACGTTCTGCGACAATGCGAATTGTCCGAAATCACCGAAGTTATCGTTTTTAAAAATATTGCAGTAATTTTAACAATAATCATTGGATTTTAACTTTCGATACATTTTGGCATAGCCGGAGACATGGCACATAGCTAAGCTACTTTTGATTTTTGATTTTTGGCAAATCTTCGAATATATTAGGCGCCAAATTTCGAAAATTTAAAATTTTACAAAAAACTTTTTTATTTATAAATATTTTTTAGTCGTGTTGTGCACATAATTAAAGAGTCATCTGACTAGCGCAAAAATGTTAACAAAATTTGTCTCAGTAATTTTCCTTGGCCGCCATTGGTTAATTCAGTTTTTCAGTCCTAGATTATTTTTTTATTGTTCGATTTGTATAAAACAAAGTTCATATGCTTGGTTGTCTCAATTGTCATTTTTTGTGTTACCGAAAGTGTTATCTGTCGGCACCGGAAATGGCATAATTTTACCAAAAACTACAATTTTGACAGGCAGGTACCATTTTTCGAAAACAAATATTATTTTTTTGAAAAATTATATGATTCAATGTCAATGTCGGAAGCATTTTTTTTTATTTCGATTTCATTTTCGAGCAAATTCGATTAAGAGGCTAAAAATGGAGTAAATTTGACCTATTTACAACCCATTCAGGCTTTTCAGATTTTAAAATATTTCTTCGGAACTTTTATAAACATGTAGCTATAATCCATACGAAGAAAATGTATGTTAAAATTAGTTTGTAATATAAGCAGTTGCCAAGAAATGGGCAGTTCTGCATAAGTCACTGTTTTCGTTATTTTGCGTGTAAAATAGTCAATTATTATTGGATTTTTATAAAAGTGACATCATTTGATTCATAAAGCATGTAGCGTCATATCAAGTTGATTACAATTTAAAATTGACATCGGAAGTGACGTCATTTTGTCAAAAACTGCATTTTAAACTTTTTTAATCAATGTTTTATTCAACCAAGAATTACTTAATATGTATTAATAATTTTAACTTTTGGTTTAAATTCACATATAAACACAACTCATATGGTCATATAGATATCATAAAATTGTTTCTAACTTGTTCGGTTGCCGAGAAATAGACGGTTTTCTACAGGTCACTTTTGAAGGTTTTGGGGCCATAAAAGTGTCAATTATTATTCCATTTTCATAAATGTTACACCATGTTATACCTAATGCCAGTTGGGATTTCATACAAGTAATTTAAGATTTTCATTATCACCGGAAGTAACGTCATTTTGGCAAAAACTGTATTTTTAGCCTTCAAAACAGATATTTTATTCAAATGAGTCTGTTTTGAAATCTTTTTCAAATTATGGTATTTGATGCCAATCAACAAATAGAATGAACCCATACGATCATACAGATACCACAAAATGGTTTCTAACTACTACGGTTACAGAGAAATAGGCGATCTTCTACAAGTCACTTTTCAAGTTATTGGTCTTTAAAAGTGGCAATTATTATTCGATTGACATAAAATTTTCACTATATGATATCGTATGCCATTTCTGATTTCATAAGACTAATTGAACATTTTCATTAACACCGGGAGTAATTTAATTTTGTCAAGATCATTTACAAGTAACAAATGTATAAAATGAATTGATATTGCTGGATTTGGTTGATTCTGCGTCCATTTTATTTGTATGCAATGTTAATTTGGAAACCTGTTTAGTGGTTTCGTTGGTACCGGAAATGACATATGTTCAAGGGGAACTTGGCACTGGAAGTGACATGTTTAAGGGTAACGTGGCACCAGTGAAACCCGTCATTCCTGCATGCAGGTCTAGTTATAAATATTTTTATATGGCACTTTACCAAAGAGGTCAACATTTTTTGTTTCCGTAATTTTCCTTGGCCGCCATTGGCTAATTCAGTTTTTCAGTCCTACATTAATTATTTATTGTTCGATTTGTATAAAGCCAACTTCATGTTCCGTGGTTCAAAATGTCATATTTTTGTTGCTGGTAAAATATCCTGTCGCCACCGTAAGTGGCGTAAATTTAGCAAAAAACACCCACGGTACCACTTTTTTTTAAGGCGAATACTATTTTGTACAAATCCGATATTACCCAAAAGATGCGCCCTGTAAAGGCGGTAATACTATATACCGGAAAAACCAAAAAACATCGGAAAACAACCGGAAAACACCAAGTATGGATACCGGAAAACACTAACTACAGGAAAACACACTTAATACCGGAAAACACCCTAAATAGGTAGCCGGGAGCCTGATCCTCTGTGTGCGTGGAATAGGGTTAGGTCTTTCCGTTGTGGGTTAGGGTTAGGTTTAGTTTTTTGTGTGTTTTTCGGAGGACCAGGCTCCGAGTTGCCTATTTAGGGTGATTTCCGGTATTTAGAGTGTTTTTCTGTATTTAGTGTTTTTCGGATGTTTTCCGGTATTTAGTATTATTTCCGGTGTTTTCCGGTATATAGTATAGCCCCGTAAAAGTGCATAAAAGTGCATAATTTCCTTTTCGGGCCATTTCGATAAAAGGTAAAAAGGGGGTAAAAAAAAATATTTACAACCCATATATTAAAATATTACTTCGATACTTTCATAAACTTGTAGCCATAATTCATACGAAGAGAATATATCTCAAATTTAGTTTGTAATATGAGCAGTTGCCGAGAAATAGGCAATTTTGCAGCAATCACTTTTGCGTACTGTTAATTTTAACCAGGACAAACCGATTCAATATCACAGGAAATGTCGTAATTTGGGAAAAAACTGTATTTATAGCATTTTTCAAATGAGTCATATTTGTTATTTGTTTAAAATTTTGATTCCAAACAACTAATAGAATGAACTCATACGATCATATAGATATCACAATATGGTGTTTAACTTGTTCAATTGTGGAGAAACACGTCACTTTTCAAGGTTTTTGGTCCATAAAAGTTTCAAAAATTATTCGATTTTCATAAAATTTTCACTGCGTGATACTTTATACGATTTACGATTTCTTACAAGTAATATAAGATTTTCATAATCACCGGAAGTAACGTCATTTTTATAACCCTTTAAAACAGATATTTTTTTCCAAATTAGTCTGATTTGTAATGTTTTTAAAATTATGATATTTGATTCCAATCAACAAATAGATTGATCCCATACGATTATATAGATACCAAAAAAAAATTTTTTTTAACTTGTACGGTTGCCGAGAAATAGACGATTTTCTACATGTCACTTTTCAATGTTTTTGGTCTAAAAAAAGTGGCAATTATTATTCGCTTTACATAAAATTTTCACCATCTGGGGTCTTATGCCATATCTGATTTCATAAAACTAAAATTTTAATTATCACCAAAAGTGCTGTAATTTTGTCAATTACATGTAACACGTGTATAAAATGAATTGATATTGTTGGATTTGGTTGATTCTACCTCTATTTTATTTGATGTGCGCAATGTTTATGTGGAAATCTGTTTATCGGTTCCATTTGTACTGGAAGTGATATGAGTTCAAGGGTAGCGTGGCACCGAAAGAGACATAAGTTCAAAGGTGACGTGGCAACCGTGAAACCCGTCATTCCTTGAGAGAGAGAGAGAGAGAGAGAGAGAGGAGAGAGAGAGAGAGAGGAGAGAGAGAGAGGTAGGGAAAGAGGGGGGTTAACATCCACTAAATCATTTCGAGACTAACACGAGTTTCAATAACTATTACAAAATGAGATTCAATAACTAGTTCAATAATTCGCTTGCACGTGTGTGGGTGTGGGGATGGGGTGGATAGCCGAATGGTTGTATGCTTCACTCAGATGTGGGCCAATCGATCTATACACATCCAAAGGTAAGATAATCCCGTTTGTATTTGAATCAATGTGACTAAAGGTCTGGGGTATTAAGATTGTGTTAAATAGTGTCCCATTTTACAGCACTAGCTCGCCAATGCCATGTCAAATATGGGGAGCGTACACTGAGTCAGACGAAGGTCAAAATAGTTGGCAATCATGATAGTTTCTTATAAATGATATCTGTTGATCAGAAAATTGGTAAGTACGCACACGATTATTTGTTTGTGGTTATAATCAGGAGTATAGTCTTTATGCATCCCTTATACTACATTTTCCGTTATATTTCTACATAAATTTTAAGTGAATTATGACAGACGTCATTTATTATGAAGACTTCAGAGACTTTATTCCTAAGTCCCTGGATGCTGACATAACACAAATTATATCTACAAGTGGTCCTGATATATAGCATACAACAAATTTGTTCACGTGGCAAAATCAGGCAGAACATCGAAAATCGACAGACTTTATTTGATAAACTTGTTAGATTAAATCCCCAAATAGAGGGAAACTGTGGGATTCCAATATCTATTTGTGATTGTCTGGTAGGTCCAACCATTCTCAACTTTCTTGTAATCTCTTCATTCCATACATTCAATAGTTTATAATCGTCAAGTTCTCATTAGAGATATTTAGAAGGTTATACTAATTCACAATTCAATCCAACAATATCGCATACTTCGCACTGGTGCCAAAATACATTATAAACAAGATTGAAACTGTGTTTGAAACAAACGAAATAATTCCAGATGGATTTACATCGTAATTTTCTAACGTTTTGGTAATAATACAGGGAATAATACCATTCATTTTCTAATGCCTTTTTGCATTCATATTCATCAATATTTGTAAACATTGAATATATTGTTTTACCAATGCGTTCAATTGATCTCATATCACAAACAACAATTACATATTGAAGTTGTTCAAGTTTTGACATTAATGTGATATTTACCGATATATGAATAAAATAAAACGCACCATTTTATTTTCAATTTTAGGCAAAATGTTGTATAATAATTTAAATAACAACTGAATATTTGTTCAAAATAAATCAAAGAAATCAATACTTACAAATTTTCTTGTTACTTAACTTCGTTGATACTTGAGATAAGAATAAAATGCAGACGTGAAGAAATGACTGTCCAATTGAAACCAGCCTGAAACGTTCTAGTTTCTTGCCATTCAAAAAACCTTACGACAAGCTTGGCGAACTGAGCCGAATGCTTTATAGAAGATCTAGAAGCGTGGTCTTCGGTGAAAGGCGGGAATAGATGATCAGTGTGTATTCAAGGGAAGTTGCTTATTCCTCGATCATGCCATCAGTTACTTCAGCACTTCCGCCTGACTTCGCCATTCCACGCTCCGTTTTATGTGCTCACGTGATACCTTTGAAAAATTTAGGGCGTGATGCGCCATCGACCCATTCTTTTAATATGAGCTTCCTCTTAAATGCGCTTGATTTCCGAATCAATCAACTAAGAATGAGCGCTCGATGAAACTGTAAGGTTTAAAAAGACGACCTTTTCGATTTATCCAGTGTATAATAATTGTTTTTCACAATCAAAAAAAGCCACTGTAGGGCCATTAGCTTGAAAATGACGCAAAGTGTGTTTAGAAACAGCTGTAAAAGTGCAATGAGCTCTGTTCAGTGTAAAAACATATCGCTAGGAAATCAACAATTAAATCGTAAGGTTTAAAAGAAATAGCCGTGATAATTATGCCAACGTAGGCAAATACGAAAAAATGACTTAAAGTAGATTATTTACGGGAAAGTGATACCCTTTAAACATTTTGAACTTCCATTTTACGGCTGTTTTATGTAGTCAGAAGAAATTATTCTAGTTATTAAAGCCGGTGTATGTTTGATGCTCTAACTTGCACAAAACAAGGTATATCAATTTAGAAAAGTGAGAAATGCTTCATGTTGATAGGTTATAGAGTTTTATACACCCGACATCATAATTAATGACAGATGCTGTGCATGAGACGCCATGTGCTTTTTTTGTAAAACACATGACACGGAGACAACCTAGTTAACATAGTCTAAAGCTATTTCTTATTATTTTAATAAATATATATAAAAAAGACATAGTATCTCGTTTTTAGACATTGTATTGCTGTCCGGAAATAGACGCATGCAGATATAATATATTGTGAGATTGATGAAATTAATTGTTGAGCTAACGAGGTGAGTGTCATAGGCGTACGGGCTCGATGACAGTTAAGGGGGGAAGGGACAGAACCCGAAATGCCCGAGGGAGTGGTGCCGGTCTTCCTCCAGAAAATTTTGGAATATTTGACGGCTGCAAACACGTTTTCCTGCTATTTCAGCCCGTGAACAAAGCAACTTCAAAGTGTCTACTATTCTAACCCGTGTAAGCAACTCCAACAGTATCCAATGGTTTTGTAACCAAAATCCCACTCTGAATTCCAACCATCCAACCAGACTGTTGCAGCTGCCTTCACAAATAATAATCGATTCCTGAAAAATGTCGCACAAAGTAGAGTGGCCCCAGACAATTTTTTTTTTAGTCTAGAGTCAACGCAGTACAAATTCGTGGTATTCAATTAAAAGAAAAGTAAAAGTAGTGTTATATTAAGGATCGATGACAGTTAGGGAATCAAAACTAGAAATGCCCGAAAAAATATCGGGTTTACAGACAGCGGCGCCGGTTTTTTAGAGAGGCGGAGAAGCGGAAGTAACCTTGTATGGACCCCCAAGAAAATTTTGAAATATGTGACGGCAGCAAACGCGTTTTCCTGCTATTCCAGCTCGTAAAATTAAGTGTTTTATTAGATTTCGGGCACTATATTTTGCCATGTAGATGAAATGAAAAAATATTATTCACTTTAACCGTCTGCCCAAAATGTCAGCTTGCCCCCATGGCTCGTACGCCTATGGTGACTGTATTTGGGTGTCCTGCATCTTTAAAAAAAAATGTCTTGATCTCGCTGTAACTTATTATTAAGGCCTTATTACTGAAACTTTTCCCACTCCAGTCTCAATTTTTCCGCTATGATTATGCTATAAATCATTTCACATCTTTCTACTATAATTTACTTTTCCGTTCTTACATTATGCTAGTGAGATTGCTTTTCCGTCAGTTTTTCAACTAATAGAAAATTTAAAATTATAATGTTGTTTTATTCATTATGTTTATATGTTTCACATACATAGATGATTATATGGTAGAGATGGACATAGCAGTTAGGCCTTGCTAGCCGCTCGCCGGGTATGCGTAGTCCCTTTCCTCCAGATATTCTGGGAGCATATTTTGCGATGCACAATATTATAGAAGGGACCAGTTATTATATATTTAGTATGCGATATGGACACTACATTCCTCCCCCTTTTAGATTAAACCTTCATATTGTATCATTACACAATTACTATTATGCAGCGAGCAAAACATCTCTGGATAAGTGTCAGTAATAATATTAATGTCATTCTGAATAATGAACTTAAATAAACTAAGCAATACACAGATGTCTTCTGTTAACCATTCTTAAAGATCCAGTCGTTCATAATTATAAGAATAGTGTTGATAATGCAAAACACACTTGTTTATATTACACTGTAAAACACATTGTTCAAAATATTTAACACACTTATGACAAAACATAGTCATTCAGGTAACGCGGTATAACATGGCGTCTCCTTGATCTCCTGCACAGTTTATGTGGGTTTATGATCCAGGACCCATCGATAATCAACCTTATAATCGACTTAATCACAACGATTAAGTCGATTATAAGGTTGATTATCGATGGGTCCTGGATCATCATTATCATCCAACTCAATATGATCATCATTTGGTGTATACTGCGGGGTGTCACATGGTATTTGCTTTAACTGTGAGCTGTTTCTTGCAAATATTTTACCATTTGGAGCTTTTAATACAACCATTGATCCTTTGATATCTATCACAACTGAAGCATGATGAGTAAAAGGTGTTGATAATTTATTTGTCTTTGCTTGCTTGACCAATACAAAATCACCTTGGCTTAAAGAAGATGGTTTCGCCCTGTTGATTTTATCAGCATGTAGCTTCATCTTCCTTTTAGACCTTTTATCATTTTCACGAGCCAAGTTACTTAGTTCATTCTTGCAAGCTGGTGCGGGAGATGGATTCTCAGGTAGTTTGGTCTTAATTGGGCGGTTGAATAACAGTTCGGCTGGAGATACACCATTACTTGAGTGAGGTGTTGCTCTATAGTTGAGTAGAAATTGGTAGAGTTCTCTCTTCCACTGCAATGAAAGATGAACGGATAGACTTCTCAATAGTGCGCATAAAACGTTCATCTTCTCCATTGGCCTTAGGCCAATACGGTGTAATTTTACGATGTTTGAATCCTTTGATCACAGCGTATTGTGCAAAATCACGTCCGTTGAATGGGGGCCCATTATCGGATTTTAAAACATCTACAATTCCATGAGTTGAAAATATCTTGTCTAGTTTTGGTATGATACGCTGAGCAGCTGTTGATTTGATGATTTCAACTTCCGGGTATCGAGAATAATCATCCACGACGACAAGTAGTGAGTCGCCAGATGGGAACGGCCAACAGAAATCTACACTAACGTGACTCCATGCTTTTATGGGAAGTTCGGTCATGACCAATGGTTCTGGTCGTGATGATGTGCCGGTGCAGGATGCTTGACAGGGAATACATGAGCGAATGAGGTCCTCAGCATCTTTATCAATTAAAAGATACCAAACTTTTTCTCGAAGTAAACGCTTTGTCTTCACAATGCCCTGGTGTCCTTCATGAGCAAGGTCCAAAACAGTTTTGCGTAAAAAGGGTGGAATTACCATTTTTGAGTCGCGAAGTACCACTGAAGATGTGACTGACAATTGGTTTAGAAGCTTGTAAAAGGGTTTCAGATCAGGGTCAGATTTCAGCCAATGTCCTGATGAAATTGCTTGGATTAGTTTAAGCATGCTTGGATCAGAGGTGGTTGCCTCTTGGATTTGGTGAAAAGTGAGTGACTTTGGTACAGCATGGTCAGCTATATAGTTTATGTATTCATCAGCTATTCGGCGATCAAAAACTGACTGAATAGGTTGTGGGTGCCTGGCCAAAAAATCTGCTGGTTTGGTAGCTCCAGGACGATACACAACTTTCATGGTATAAGACTGTAAACGTAGTTGCCACCTTTCGATGTGGGGTGGAGGTCTAGAGAGTGGTTTGTTGAATAAAGTCTCCAGAGGCTTGTGATCAGTGATCACGATGAAAGGCTTTCCGTAGACATATAAATGAAAACGCTCGGATGCCCATACGATTGTGAGCGCTTCACGTTCTATCTGTGGGCATCGTCGTTCTACAGCAGTGTGTGTTCTGCTGGCATAACCCAAAATGTAACGAGTATCATCATCGTCTATCTGTGTAAGAATAGCTCCAACTCCAACCGGACTTGCATCAGCAATGATTTCTGTGTTTTTGGTTGGGTCCAAATAGGAAATAATATTGTCAACAGATAAGCTATTCGTTAAATTCTGGAACGATTGTTGATGTTTTACAGTCCATGCCCACTTAGTACCTTTCTTGGTAAGGATCAGTGATGATGGAATGATTTGGAATAAAACGGGCAAGAAAATTAGTCATTCCCAGTAGACTGTGTACTGCTGCTGCATCTTGTGGTACGGGAGCTTGTTGAATGGCAAGTACCTTGGATGGGTCAGGTGAGATACCTTTACTGGAGAAAGTGAATCCGAAAAAATTCAGCTTGGTTTGGTTAAAAAGACACTTGTTAATGTTGAGAGTTAGATTTTTTTCTCGTAGACGACAGAATACTCTACGTAGAGAAGTATTGTGCTCTTCGTTAGATTTCCCAAACACTATAATGTCATCTGAGATGTTTTTAACTCCAGGTATACCATCAAGCACCTGTTGGATAATATGCTGAAATATCTCTGATGCCGATGATAAACCAAAAAGAAATCTCTTGTTACGTCGTAACCCAATGTGTGTTGCAAAGGTTGTCAGGTATCGTCAAGATGGGTGCAATTCTATCTGGTGGTAACCTTGCTTGAGGTCTAATTTCGAAAAGACAGATGCGCCATTGAGATCATGGATAATCTCGTCTAAGGTGGGTGTTGGGTGACGTTGTCGAGTGACAGTTTGGTTAGGTGAGCGCATGTCAACACAAATGCCTACCGACTTCTTACCCTTCCTGGGGATGATAACAATGGGCGAGACCCATGGTGTTGGTCCGTCCACTTCTTCGATGATGTCATCCGCCTGAAGTTTGGCTAGTTCAGCTTCGACTTGTTTCCTGGTGTGGAAAGGGATTCTTCTAACTGGCTGTGCTGTTGGCTTAACAGTTTCGTCGATGTGGATTTTAAATTGATAGTCTTTCAATTTACCCATTCCTTGAAAAATATCTTGGAATTCTTTGATGATTGGTGAAGACTGATTTTAGGTAGGTAAAGGTAGGTTGATCGATGATGTTGACTGACGCGCCAGTGTCGACTAGAAGGTAGCTACTACAAGTATCTGCAAAGGTTACAGAGGTAAACGGTCGTTTACATGACTTATGTGACGATACTTTAAATACATAGTCGTCATCAGATGAGGATCGCTCTTCAGTGATTTGGTTAACTGACTATGATTTTGTAGCACGGTTATTATGTCTATGCACAGATTTCACCGATTGGTGATGCTCATTGGTTCCTCGGTATGAAGATTGTGGTTGACGTTTAGAAAAATCAGGTTTCCTGCAAACTGTTGCAAAGTGGTTCAGTGTGTCACACCTGGAGCATGTTACTCCTTTCGCTGGGCATGGTCTGTTTGTAGTATGTAGTATTAGATTGACGTTGACGTTGGTTATTTGAAAATCTGCCAACTGGATGCCTTCGAGGGTATGTTGGTTTGGTTTGAGACATATAATTAATTGATTCTGGTAGGTGATCAATTTGGTTAGTTTGAGTTTCTGATGATTCCATAGCGGTAGCTAATTCGAGTATTTTATCCAGGGTGATATCAGGTTTTCGAAGGATTTGTCGTTTGAGCTGTGATGAGTGGCATTTTTCAACAACTTGATTGGCATCATTAACATTGGTAAATTCACATGTAGAGGCTGGAGATCTAACACGCGTGACGAACTGATTAACAGACTAACAGACACAGTAATGAAGGTTGTGTTCGAATTTCGTGAAAATCGGAACAAAATTGTCAGACAGAATGGACGCCGCTTAGCCTGTAGACGTCACAATTTTAATCCGATTTTGATGAAACTTGAAATGCATCCGATTATAATCCAAAGACCATGGTTCCTTTTGATATTTGCGCATATCGGATTGTAAGTTCCTGAATTATAGCCCCTGAGTGTACGCAGAATCGACTTTTTCAGCTTATGGTCCCTCTAAAGGTCTCAATTATTATCCGATTTTAAAAATACGTTTGATTATATCACCGTTACACTGTAACGAAGGTTGAGGTCAAATTTCATAAAAATCGGACCAAAACTGCCGGACAAAATGGCTGCCGCTAATAAGCGAATAGTGTAAAAATTTGATATATCAATGTTGTGGACCCTGTAGAGGTCACATTTTAGATCCGATTTTAATGAAATTTGAAATAATAATAATCTTTATTCATGTATTGAAGCCTTGCGGCCATAGTACAAATTTAGCATATTGAAGTGAAGATTATGTACACTTATTTCAATTTAACCATTAACTAACACTTTTTAGATTTATGAGAAACATATAGATACAACAGATACAAATGTAAGTTTATAACCCAAATATCGTGGTTCCTCTCGATATTACCGCACATTGAACCAAAACTTCCTGAATTATGTACGAAAAATCATGTTTTTTACCTTGTGGAGCCTATGGAGGTCACAATTTTATTCTGAATAAATAGGTTGCCATGTAACGAAACATACGCCCACACAGCAGCTAAATCGTCCGGGCAGTCAACAAGAGTTGTCGCAAATTAAGTAAATTTGTTTGGTTTTTATAAAGTTCTGCCCTATGCTAACGTTAAGTATACGAAACATTTAATATTACGGATTTAGCTGTTCAATTATCGATTTTCAAGAAATTCACACTCAACCATCATTAATGTGTAACAGAGATATAGTCAAAAGGTTTTTGATTTTTATATTAGGGGCCTTAATTCAGGAAGTTATGGTCCAATGTGCCCGAATATCGAAAGGAACCACGATCTTTGGGTTATAAACTTACATTTCAAATTTCATCAAATTTAGATTAAAATTGTGACCTCTACAGGGTCCACAACCTTGATATATCATATTTTTAAACTATTCGCCTATTAGCGGCAGCCATTTTGTCCGGCAGTTTTGATTCGATTTTTACGAAATTCGACCTCAACCTTCATTACAGTGATATAATCAAACGGTTTTTTTTTAAATCGGATAATAGTTGTGACCTCCAGAGTGACCACAAGCTAAAAAGGCGATATTTAGTACAATCAGGAAGTTACAAGAAACCAAGATCTTTGGATTATAAACATGTATTTCAAGTTTGATCAAAATCGGATTTAAACTGTGACCTCTACAGGGTCCACAACCTTGATATACCATATTTTTACACTATTCTCGTAAAAGTGACGGCCATTTTGTTCAGCAATTTTGGTCAGATGTTCATAAAATTCAAACCAAAAATTCATTACAGTGTAACGGTGATATAATCAAATGGGGTTTTTTAATAATAAAGGCGATTTTCGTATAATCAGAGGCCATAATTCAGGAAGTTACAATCCGATATGCGCAAATATCGCAAGGAACGAAGATCTTTAGGATATAAACAGGTATTTCAAGTTTCATCAAAATCAAATTAAAATTGTGACCTCTATAGGGTCCACAACCTTGGTATAACATCTTTTCACACTATTCGCGTACAAACGGCGGCCATTTTGTCTGTCAATTTTGGTCCGATTTTCACGAAATTCAAACTCATTCATCATTACCATGTAACGGTGATATAATAAAACGTTTTGTAAATCGGATAATAATTTTGACCTACAGAGGGACCACAGGCTAACAAAAGCGATTTTCCGGACAATCAGGAAATCAGGGGACATAATTCAGGAAGTTACGATCCCACGGGCGCAAATATCGAAGGGGACCAAGATCTTTGGGTTATAAACATACATGTCAAGTTTCATCAAATTCGGTTCAAAATTGTGACCTCTATAGGGTCCTCAATCTTGATATAACATATTTCCACACTATTCGCGTACAAACAGCGGCCATTTTGTCTGTCAATTTTGGTCCGATTTTCACGAAATTCGGACTCTCAGCCTCCATAACCATGTAACGGTGATATAATCAAACGTTTTTTTTTAAAACCGGATAACAATTTTGACCCCCCCCCCCCCCAGGGACCACAAGCTAAAAAAGGCGATTTTTCGAACAATCAGGGGACATAATTCAGGAAGTTACGATCCCACGGGTGCAAATATCAAAAGGAACCAAGATCTTTGGGTTATAAACATCCATGTCAAGTTTCATCAAAATCGGTTCAAAATTGTGACCTCTATAGGGTCCACAACCTTGATATAGCATATTTTGACACTATTCGCGTATAAACGGCGGCCATTTTGTCTGTCAATTTAGGTCCCATTTTCACGAAATTCAGACTCGTCCTCCATAACCATGTAATGGTGATATAATCAAACGATTTTTTAAGCCGGATAACAATTTTGACCCCCAGAGGGACCACAAGCTAAAAAGGGCGATTGTTCGGACAATAAGGGGTCATAATTCAGGAAGTTACGATTCGATGGGCGCAAATATCGAAAGGAACCAAGATCGTTGGGTTATAAACATGCATTTCAAGTTTCATCCAAATCGGTTCAAAATTGTGACCTCTACACTGTTCACAAGCTAAAAACGTGATTTTTCATACAACCAGGGGCCATAACCCATGAAGTTACAGTCCGATACATGCCAATATCGAACGGAACCGAGATTTTAGGGTGATAAACTTATATTTTAAGTTTCATTGAAATCGGATAAAAATTGTGACCTGTAGACTGTTCACAAACAATTGTGGACGGACGGGCGGACGGACGAACAGGGGTTACGACAATATACGTCCTCATGAAAATGTGGGCGTATAAAAAACGTTTGACTCTATCCCCGGTACACATTAATGATGGTTGAGTTTGAATTTCTTGAAAATCGATAATTGAACAGCTAAATCCATGATGTTCCGTATATTAAACGTTAGCATGAGGCAGAATAATAAGCGTTTGACTATATCCCCGGTACACATTAATGATGGTTGAGTTTGAATTTCTTGAAAATCGATAATTGAACAGCTAAATCCATAATATTAAATATTTCGTATATTAAACGTTAACATGAGGCAGAACTTTATAAAAAACAAACAAATTCTAATGATTTTCTGATAATTACTTAATATGCGACAACTCTTGTTGACTGCCCGGACGATTTAGCTGCTGGTGGGCGTATGTTTTGTTGCCTGGCAACCTATTTTCGACATATGACGCTGAACGTTAATCATTATCGATTGCTTTGCCACTATTGAATTAAAATATCATATTTGGTATCTATATAAATCCTTTTATTAGTAATGATACCGAGAAATATTAGTCAACAAATTCATTTCAATCAAATAACTAGCTATAAATAAATGATAATTTTTAGTATGTGAAGAGGTTTGGTTTAAAACTTGGATTAATAAACAATGTCCTGCGTGTCGAATTACGCGCGGGGTAAATGTGTCTGTTGCCTACCGAGTTTTGTAACAAGTTTAAGTTTGAGCCAAAATATGCTTCCCTCTCCTACGCACTATAAGGTCGTACGTGCATTATGAAGCGTGTACCACTGTAATACGAATATAAACGAAGGTCATCTTATTGTTTCATCAAAAATTGTAAAGCCTACCTGTCTCGTGATCTTGATTAATCAAAACAAGTATTATCAGAAAGTAAAGTTGATTATCATATGAATAATCTGTAAACAATTGCCCCCCACCCCCCACCCCCCGTCTTGGTATTTTTTGTATTGACTTAGCGATACGGGCATGTATGGAACTCACGACAACCTAGACCCAACCCCAGCCCTGAACCATGTCAAACTTAGTTTAAAAGCAATATGGAATGTAACGTTTAAGTTGTGTCAGACTATTACAATTCATGGTTTTTCAGAAAGTTTCTAAGTTCATTTTCTTGCGATCCTTAAATCATGACTTGGGATTATGAGAAAAGTATTGAATTACTTTAACCATACCGGCCAAGTTTATCTTGCAAGGCCATCGGCATCCATGCATTGTCAAAAAACATACTTGCCTGTGTAGGAAGCACGGAGCTGACTGGGAAGTTCTGGGCCATAAAAAGGTTGATCAGTTGCGTTGAAACAAACTTTTGCCACCTGGTACAACCATTGAATGAATAACAGACATAAGAACTGCAACTGTAGCGTTATTATTGTCTTCGAACCTACCCATTAAAACACCAGAAATGGGCAAAACGGGCTATTGGGCAGTCTCCAAGTACGCGCATTTGGAAAGACTAACCCCCAAGATAGATACGTGCCGACAACGTCTCCACTTTTGGACATGATGTTCCTTCCTTTTCCACCGTAAACTGGGCATCAGAATTTAAACATGGCTGAGTGTGTGAGACAGAGAGAGACATCGAGAGACAGGGCAAGGGTGCCTTGACGATGACCGGCACCCGGGAAGGCCATCAACGACAACCATTCAAGAAAACATTACCCGGGTGCATGATGTGGTGATGTCTG
Organism: Patella depressa; assembly: GCA_948474765.1. Lineage (NCBI taxonomy): Eukaryota > Metazoa > Mollusca > Gastropoda > Patellidae > Patella > Patella depressa. The sequence continues at coordinate 35,066,305 of OX419719.1, forward strand.
ACCGACGACTGATTACTGTGGGTATCTCTCATGTGGGTGTTCAGCATATTATTGCCAACGAGTTAGGAATGGCAAAAGTTTCGGTAAGATGGGTATCAAAGCTCTTGACTGCTCATAAGAAACGTGTCAGATTCCTAACGTGCTGTGACAATCTGTGTCGTTTGGAAGCAGATCCTGATGATGATTTATTTTTACCAGATTTGGCCCCGTTAAACTTCCACCTGTTTCCAAAAAAAGAAAAAGGAACTAGTCAGTCATCATTTGTCTAGAAATGATGACGGCATCCAGGTCATGCAGCATCGTTGGTATTGACTTTGTACAGGTATTTCACAGATAATCCTAGAACTCTTCAGTCAGTCCTGGTATGTTTCAAGAAAATTATTGCCAATCTATTTTCAGCGTTTCGTGTATGATGCTGCTTTTCTTATCACGAAAATGGCAAAACTTTAATTCTTTTGAATTCTTCTTAACAGGAGATTAATGTTTGCGTCTATAGTTGTATTGGAATAATGTTTTCTGTCATGTGACAAAACATTTCATTGTGTAACTTCCTAATATTCACAATTTATCAAACATTTCCCACTTAATCATGGTCATGTATTTAATTATCATTTAGTTAGCTGGGGGGGGGGGTGTTAAATCGAAAATTTTCGACCTGCTACACGAGGACCTATTCAATTTATGTGGTATAATTTATGAAGGTTCCTACCTCTATTTCAGCCCCAAATAGCAGTTTTTGGCGTAATAGGCCACATAAATATGTCAAAGGTTGTTTGTATGTTGACTTTTTACAAGTTTTTAATGTCTGATTATTGACTTTATAATTATTTTTGATATTCCAAAATAGCGGAAATTCAAAATGGCGGCTAAAATTGCCCCCATTTTGCTCGAGCTCTTTGCTTATATCATATATATGGCTTGTAATATTTCTTTCTATAGGGTTTCGTTGCTGCAAAGTCTAAATCGGATCTGGAAAAATAGTTTTGACCGTCTAATATGGCCGACATTCAAGATTATGACGCAAACATTTTGCTGTCATTTTGAACAGCCTTTGTTAATTCGAATATATGGCTTGTAATATGTCTTTTTATAGGTTTTCATTGCTGCAAAATCTGAATCGGACCTTGAAAAATAGTTTTGACCATCCAATTCAAGATGGTGGATACAAATATTGCCGCCATTTTGTACAATCTCAAAAAAAAAAACCACCCAAATATAGTGCTTAAAATACTAATATGATCTCCATGTAATGGTAATTTCTGTATGTTTGTGTCTCTAACTGTGTCTATCACGTCTTTACATTAACTAGATGTACACGCATGAACTGCAGTTGTCTCATCCCATAACGATTTCCGCTTTGGCGCAAGATTTGTGTACTGTCAGATGTTGTTATCGCAGTGTACTAGTGATGTCGTCCTATGTGTACCCTCCAACATGTACAGCTTATCAAAAACGAAAACTTTATCTTCAGCAAGGAAAGACCTGGCAGACAAAAAGTATATGGAAACTGCGGGTTTATTGCCAACCAAATTGATGGTCATCGAGAATATGATGTACCTACTAGACCGACTAGAGCTAGTAAAGATCAGCGAAGTAAGGACTGCTGAATCTATTCTATCAGAAATTTTACAAGAAATTTTACACGTCTATTTAAAATATTTTGTGAGGATGAAGATTTTAGAAAGCGTTTAGAAGTAGGGTATGGTGACAAGATTATTCAGTAAACCAGTCAACTGTTTTCTTTATTTAACCCCTGCATAAATGTGTGGGTGTCATTCGGATGGAAGAGTGTGGGACTATTACTTAGGAGCATGTGGCTGTGCTGTTTTTGTGCATTTGAATTTTCATACCTTATAATTAACTTAATAATGGTTTAAATATATAATCCCCATTTAGTTTGTCTGATGTTTAGTATCATGTATAGTTTCCCTTTTGTCAGTTGCTAATTTTGTTGTTTATTACCTATTAGCAATCGGCTATTCCTTTGATGTACCCTCGTAAAGCATCCTCACATCATGTATGGTTTCTGATTTGTCATGATTGGTTGTCATGATTGGAGCCGCTCGTCCGCTCATGTTGCGCAATATCACCGGACGAGCGGCTCCATTCGATTTTGAATAATCACTTTTTTGGTGTTCACAATTCTTTTACCGATGAATCCGCAATTTATTCTAACCACAATGAAATTAATGTATTAAAATATAACACATACTTATTTATTTAGGCGACGCTTCGAAGAGTATTCTGTCAATGTTTTCAAGCAATTATAACAACAATATGTAGGGCAATCAGTGCCAACTGGGCCCGCCTGTCCTAAGCTCATTAAAAAGAGGGCCTAAGCCTACAAAGAAAAAATGAAAAGAGAAAGAAAGGAGAGGGGGAGAAAAGACAGAAGGAAACCAGAGGACAGGACACAAGACAGGAGAACGAAAAGATAGGAAAAAAACGACTGACAAACAACACAAAATATGAAGTATTCTACAAGGAAATAACTTTATGAGTTTGACCTCATTATACCGAGAACCGTGTAATTCATCTTTTAACCTCTGCTTTTGGTCTGAAATGCTTTGAAAATGGATTTGCAGTTTTCAATTTTCAAAATTTTCCTGGGGGAGAACACCACCTCCTGACACCATCGGCCGATCGCGCGCCTTCGGCGCGTACTTATGTAGCCCTTGGTCAATGACCTGACAGGTAGGCCTTTGGCCCACCAGTCCGAATCAATATTTTTGGGGTAGCTAAGGCCCAATGGTGTCTTGGTCGGGGAAACAGATTTGCCAGAAAATAATGTTTAACGTGCTATGCTGAGTAGTAGTTTAATGTATGCTTCCACAGTAGTAATATCGTAGAAAAATAATGACCATCCCACATTATTTATTATTGTCATAAAATATTATTACTAAGACCTAAACGCATACACTAATACGTATCTAATTATAACACTTTTAGTCGGTGATAAAGCTAATTAGATAGCCTAATGAAGGCACGGTGCACATGTGGTTTTCTTATGAACCTGTTGTAGATTCGCACCATTTACACGTCTTTATAACTACTGAGACAATAGACAGTTTAACAATGGCCACATTACAGGCCACCTCACACATTACACTGTCTCTATCTTTTTTATCTTAACCAATTTTAAATACGACTTGTTTTGATGTTAGCCTTTCATTTTTTCACTAAGTGTATGTCTTTAATGATGTATTCAATCATATAAAGTCAAGTCACAATATTAAAATGTCTGGACAAATTCTGCGTACATCGCATTATCGAGGTTGACATGCGAATTTCGTGTCAAAGTCCATAGTCGGTTTCGGTTTGTTACATAATTCCCATCCGTAGGCTTTTGGGGTAGACATCGCGGAATAAGCTTTATTTTGAAGGTGGTTGCTTTTAACGAAAATGACCCTATGTTGACATTTTTTTCTGAGTAGGTCGTGGTATGGGAGGCAATTTATTTGAGGGTAGTGCTTTTGCGATAATATTCCAACTTGTTGTTTTATTTCACCATATATGTATGGTTTAATGGTCGAAAGCGAGACAATAAGTAATATATTGATACTAAGTCGAGTGCTGTTTTAATATATTACGCAATGTCTTTAGCTCGAGACCATTAAACAACTTGTAATACAGACACTGTCCCGCACGTGCTTTTCAATAAAAATACGCCACGCGAGTTTAATATTTCATTTAGTACAGATAATGTAAGATTGGCAAGTTGTCCGTACATAATTTGGAATAATGGTACCCAAACATCAAAGGATGACGTCACAATATAGACCTATATGACCCGGGAGCCCAGTGGGATTTAATCAAAATATTGAGTCTTAAAGCTTTGAGGTTTGCAACACATATTTTAACCCCTAGATCATTATGGAAAGGCAAGTCTTAAGTTTTGTAACCTGTGCGTATACCTGGAAGAGCTCCCCCTAACCCTCTCAAATTTAATTCAATGTCCATCCACAATTTTCTTGCAAACATTTCATACTTAACACTTTGAAACAGAGTGCATGACTTAAGATCACAAAATGTTGTGCTAATGCTACTTAAGAGCTTAATTAATTAGCATTAATTAGTGGTTGTAATTAAAATTTAGAGTCCATGACTGAAACAAAGCCTAAAATCATGAAACCAAACAAAGTTGAACAACCCTTGCTTAAGACTAGTTCAAAGGTGACAAAGGTCAATTTTGGGGTTTCGTAATAGGGTTTGAGTGGATTTGATTAATGAGTTTCACTGCACAAAATTAATGACTTAAGAGCATAAAATTTTGTACTAATGTTACTTAAGAGCTAATTAATTAGCACAAATTAGTGACTGTAAATAAAATTTAGAATCCATAACTGAAACAAAGCCTTAAAAGCTTGCTAACCAAGTCAGGAAGCCAAAATTATCACTTAAGAGCAACAAAAGTTGAACAAACCTTGCTCAAGACTGCTTCAAAGGTGGCCACATTATGACCAATCTATGGCAAGCCAAAGCGGAATTAATTGCAAGACCGTTTTTCTGTATGGGAAGAAAAAAATCGAGTATATAACAATTTTTTCATCACCTTCCAAGCATTTTTCGCATGCCAAGACAAAAAAATACACATGTCAAGACGAAAAAATTCACATGCTTTTTAGGAACCAACTTTTGAAAATGTTATACCTAATATTTTAATAGCAACGTTCTTATTATTGGGTCACAGTTGAGGAAGGATTCAATAATTCAACAGTACATGGGTACATGATCTTTAAGTTAAGAAGTATTAACAATCGGAAAACACATGTACATAACTAAGTTTTATGTATATGGGAAACAATCACTGGGTTTATTCGAAAAACCAATCGTTTCAAAAATATCCACTTTGCATAAATAAATTGATGTAACATTGGTGGAATACACATATTGAATTTTGTAATTTCTTTTGATAACTTGAAATTTTCATGTGTCGGACGCAACGAAGCATCCCTTGGTTGAAATCGCCCAAAACAGAACTACATTCCGAAATCCGTGCTTTATTCCACAGTAAATCTAATTTACAATTGGAAATATTTAGGAACGATAAACCATGTAGTAGAATGAAAATTGATAAAACAAGACTATCAGATAACAAAAGTATCATATATCTGTGTGAATGTATTCCTTGTGTGTACATATATGTGTTTTCTATGTTACTGCATGTATTATTTGTAGTATACAACTATGTCTAAATATATATGTATACATGGTGTCCTAAATGAATGTTTTGATGCAATTAACATCTTATCTAGCACAATATCTTGTAAGTAAACCGTATAAGCAAGTCTTCATAGCATTATACTGCACAAATAACTTTTGGATTTCAACCCCTTTTTTCACCAAGGTCACATTAATCTTCTTGAAGACATTCCCTTAAATATCCATGTTAAGGAGAACACATAAATGTTTTGAATCATATATTATTTTAGCTTCATGTGGACTAATTTATTATCTAATTGTCTGGGTTTTTTAAAACTAGAGAGTCATCCAGTTTTATACTTCCATTTTCAATATTTAGAATAATTGGAAACACTTCATAGTTTGTTTGTTTGGGTTTTTTAGGGGGGGGGGGCTAGTGGTCTAGAGTGCCGCGCTTCGACCTCTAGCTGACCGGTCACCTCTGGCTTGCGGCTGTGGTTTCGATCAAACCTCTTGAGGCCACAATATTATCCGATTTAACAAAAAAAAAACTCTGATTATATCACTGTTACATTGTAAGGAAGGTTGTGTTCGAATTTCCTGAAAATCGGACCAAAATTGACGGACAGAATTTTCGATGCTGGTACGCAAAGATAGGCTGGCACTGCCAGGCACGATACGCCCACATTTTCGAGAGATGGATAGAGAACAAACAATACCGAAAGTGATTTTTCCTACATCATTAAGTCCTGTATTGGGAGCAGCCATTTAGTTGGTCAGTTCCAGTCTGATATTCATGAAATTCGAAGCCGACAATGATTATGGTGTGACGGTACACAACCTAGAAATGTGACTTTTCATCAATATCGGATAAGAATTGTGACCTATAGAGAGTTCACAACCATGATATACCATATTTTTACACTATTCGCATACAAACGGCGACCATTTCGTCCGGCAATTTTGGTACGATTTTCACGAAATTAGAACTCAACCTTCCTCATCAAAATCGAATTAAAATTGTGACCTATACAGGGTCCACAACCATGATATACCATTTTTTTTAACAGTATTCGCGTACAAACGGCGGCAATTTTGTCTGTCAATTTTGGTCCGATTTTCCCGAAATTCAAACTCAACCTTCCTTACGGTGTAACGGTGATATAATCAAACGTTTTTTTCTAAATCGGATAATAATTGTGACCTCCAGAGGAACCACAAGCTAAAGAAAGGGGGATTTTGCGTATAACCAGGGGCCATAATTCAGGAAGTTACGATCCGATATGCGCAAATATCGAAACGAACCAAGATCTTTGGGTTATAACCATGAATTTCAAGTTTCATCAAAATTGAATTAAAATTGTGACCTTTACAGGGTCCACAACCTTGATATACCATTTTCTAACAGTATTCACGTACAAACGGCGGCCATTTTGTATGGCAATTTTGGTCCGATTTTCCCGAAATTCGAACTCAACCTTCCTTATGGTGTAACGGTAATATAATCAAACGGTTTTTTAAATCGGATAATAATTGTGACCTCCAGAGGGACCACAAGCTAAAAAGGGTGATTTTTCGGACAATCAGGGGCCATAATTCAGGAAATTACATTCCGATAGCGGCAAATATCGAAAGGAAACAAGATCTTTGGGTTACAAACATGCATGTCAAGTTTCATCAAAATCGGTTCAAAATTGTGACCTCTATAGGGTCCACAAGCTAAAAACGTGATTTTTCGTACAATCAGGGGCCATAATCCATGAAGTTTTGATCCGATACACGTCAATATCGAAAGCAGCCGAGATCTTTTGGGGATAAACCTATATTTCAAGTTTCGTCAAAATCGGATAAGAATTGTGACCTGTAGAGAGTCCACAAACAAATTGTGGACGGACGGACGGACGGACGCACAGGGGCGACGACATAATACGTCCACATGAAAATGTGGGCGTATAAAAAGGTGATTTTTCGGACAATCAGGGGCCATAATTCACGAAATTACGTTCTGATAGGCGCATATATCGAAAGGAACCAAGATCTTTGGGTTATAAACATGCATGTCACGTTTCATCAAAATCGGTTCAAAATTGTAACCTCTATAGGGTCCACAAGCTAAAAATGTGATTTCTCATACAATCAGGGGCCATAATCCATGAAGTTTTGATCCGATACATGCCAATATCGAAAGCAGCCGAGATCTTCTGGGATAAACCTATATTTCAAGTTTCGTCAAAATCAGATAAGAATTGTGACCTGTAGAGAGTCCACAAACAAATTGTGGACGGACAGGGGCGACGACAATATACGTCCACATAAAAATGTGGTCGTATAAAAAGGCAATTTTGCGTACAATCAGGGGTCATAATTAGGAAGTTAAAATCCGATATGCGCAAATATCGAAAGGAACCAAGACCTTTGGGTTATAACCATGCATTTCAAGTTTCATCAAAATCGAATTAAAATTGTGACCTCTACAGGGTCCACAACCATGATATACCATTTTTAACAGTATTCGCGTACAAACGGCAGTCATTTTATATGGCAATTTAGGTCCGATTTTCCCGAAATTCGAACTCAACCTCCCTTATGGTGTAACGGTAATATAATCAAACTTTTTTTTAGTCGGATAATAATTGTGACCTCCAGAGGGACCACAAGCTAAAAAAAGGCGATTTTGCGTATAATCAGGGGCCATAATTCAGGAAGTTACGATCCGATATGCGAAAAAATCGAAAGGAACTAAGAATTTTGGGTTATAACCATGAATTGCAAGTTTCATCAAAATCGAATTAAAATTGTGACCTCTACAGGGTCCACAACCTTGATATACCATTTTTTAACAGTATTCGCATAGAAACGGCGGCCATTTTGTATGGCAATTTTGGTCCGATTTTCCCGAAATTCGAACTCACCCTCCCTTAGGGTGTTACGGTGGTATAATCAAACGTTTTTTTTAAATCGGATAATAATTGTGACTTCCAGAGGGACCACAAGGTAAAAAAATGTGATTTTTCGGACAATCAGGGGCCATAATTCAGGAAATTACTTTCCGATAGGCACAAATATCGAAAGGGACCAAGATCTTTGGGTTATAAACAAGCATGTCAAGTTTCATCAAAATCGGTTCAAACTTGTGACTTCTATAGGGTCCACAAGCTAAAAACGTGATTTTTCGTACAATCAGGGCCATAATCCATGAAGTTTAGATCCGATACATGCCAATATCGAAAGCAGTCCAGATCTTTTGGGGATAAACCTATATTTCAAGTTTCGTCAAAATCGGGTAAGAATTGTGACCCGTAGAGAGTCAACAAACAATTGTGGACGTCCGGACGGACAGGGGCGACGATATAATACGTCCACATGAAAATGTGGGCGTATAAAAAGTGTAAAAATATGGTATGTCAAGGTTGTGAACACTGTAGAGGTCACAATTTTGAACCGAATTTGATGAAACTTGAAATGCATGTCTATAACCCAAAGATCTGATATGACGACAAGCATGGAAGATGGATATTTTCTCGGCCACTTAAGTTTGGAATGGAAAGTGTCAGATATGTTGGCCGAGGGTGAATTTGAAGTGTAGATGTTAAAATTTCGTTCCCTATGGTGTCAAAACGTGGTTTTAAGTCTCAATAAAAGGCCTATTCAACTGCAGATTTGGTCTAAATGTCCCGAGATGTAAACAGAGCTGACCCTAACCCTAACCCAAGACCCAGCCCTTACCCTAAGCCAAAACCCAGTCCTGACCCTAGCCCTAACCCACAGGTACATCCAACCTGATCCCCACTTCTGCTGACTAACGGGCTGGAAATTTGTTACTGCACAGGGTTTTCTTCTCCCTTTGGCATGTAACTGAATGACAGAATTGCACATTTTGACCATTTTCTGGATGTCAATGATCCTTTTACCTGGATAGTATTCACCCCAGAATGCTCATTCTCATCCAAATTTTAAATTTCAGGTCTACATCTCAAAACCCGATGACTTCCTGGACTGGCTTTAGTAGAATGATGATGCATATCAATTTCATCCCTGATCTCTATGACACCGGTGGTGAAAGTGGAAGGCAAATCGTAATCAGTTTGGGCTCCAGCCGTGGACCTCTGTAAACTTTGCTTTTTGGTGATGATTTCATTTCCGAGCTTGAACAGGACACCCTTGTGTAACATAAATGCCAATAAAAGGCCTGTGTGTTGACGGTTGTTCATATCTCTTCACCAGGAAAGTTGTAGGCACCATCACCATTGTAAATCATTTGACAGACCGGGGTGAACAGGGCGACCTGTGATTGGTCAGCAGTGTATCCGATTCAATACTGGGGGTGGGGATGAAAAAAACTGTTGTAGTGTTACATAATCAGATTTTTTTTCCACTAACTTATCCTGTGGAAATACAGCTTTATAGGTGATATTTTGATATTCATAGGCAAGATGTTTCAACATCTTAGATTTGACCACAATTTGGCACTTGAAGCTAGGTTAACAGAGAAAACTGTGTGTTTTTTGATGAAAGTGTCAAAAAGTCTAATATTGCATCATGATTACTGTTTTAAAGTATTTTCATGTTTCTTTTATATTAAATTTATGTCATCTTTTTACAGAATGCATTTATGTTCAATAATAAAAATGTTCCGTGGAATTCAAAATTCACGTGCTTTCAAATTATAAGATTTCATACTGGAGGGGGGTGTTGAAAAAGCTATTGTAGTGTTACACAATCAGATTATTTCAACTTACTTATCCTATGGAAATTCAGCTATATAGGAGACAGTTTAAAATTGATAGGCACGGCATCTTAGATTTAACCACAATTTGGCACTTGAAACTACGTTAACAGCGAAAACCTGTGTGGTTTTTGATGAAAGTGTTAAAAAGTCTAATATTGCATGCTGATTACTGTTTTAAAGTATTTTCATGTTTGATATAGGAGACAGTTTAGAATTGATGGGCACGGCATCTTAGATTTAACAATAATTTGGCACTTGAAACTACGTTAACAGCGAAAAACTGTGTGGTTTTTGATGAAAGTGTTAAAAAGTCTAATATTGCATCCTGATTGCTGTTTTAAAGTATTTTCATGTTTGATTTACATTGAATTTACCTCATCTTTTTACAGAATGCATTTATGTTCAACAATAAAAATGTTGTGTGGAATTCAAAATTCATGTCCTTTGAAATTGCTGTCTGAAATTCCGCAGTTTTCGGATGTATTATAGTGTTTGCAGAATGCAGCACTGCTCACCTGAAAATGCATGGATTTTCATAATCTTTGGCCAGGGAATTGCATATATGTTTGTTTATTAGATTATAAAATATTTGTTCAAATAGCAGCAACATGTGAGGTATATAGGACTAAGACTAGTAATTATTTCCCCTTATTTCATGATGTAGTGCGAGTTATAAATAGACAATTTTTCCCTTATTTTTTCTCCCCTCTTCCTGCATTTTTGGGTTGACTTTTTGGTCTGGAATTGGAGAAAAGGCATCAAATTTTCAATTTCATAGCAGTTTTGGGTAATACTGAGGATATTACAGCGGAGGGATAGGGGGTGTAAAATGTCTTTTTGCGGAGCAATCATTGTGTCGGAAGTGAGATTTTCACCCCAATATACCTCAAATCCCCGTCGCAAAAAAATCTAAACGATCAACCCCCTACAAATTTATGATGAGGAGATTGCCACATGGATTGGAAGCAAGGGAATGTTGAGAAAAAAAAACTACAGCCTGTGATGTTACAGGCTTTTAACATTGAAGTCAATGGGCAAATAATTACTAGTCTGAGTCCATATAGATTGCAACTTCCTGAATTATGGCCCCTGATTGCCTTTTATTTCTTGTGGTCTCCCCGGAGGTAGCAATTATTATCGGTTTTAAAAAACCATTTAATTACATCACCGTTACACCGTAATGAAGGTTGAGTTCGAATTTCATGAAAATCAGACCAAAATTGCCGGACAAAATGGCCGCCGCTTGTACGTGAATAGTGTAACAATATTGTATACTAAGGTTGTGGACCCTGTGGAGGTCACAATTTTAATGCGATTTGGATGAAACTTGAAATAGAGTTTAAGGTCTTGAGACAAACAATTATTTATATTGATTTTCAATGAATTTTGATAATTGTACAGCTAAATCCATAATATTAAATGTTTCGTATACTAAACGTTAGCATGTGGCAGAACCTTATAAAAACGAAACAAATCCCAATGATTTTTGATAATTACTTAATATGCGACAACTCTTGTTGACTGCCCGGACGTTTTAGCTGCTGGTGGGAGTATGTTTCGTTGCCTGGCAACCTATTTTTTTCTTTTCATTTCCTATAAGGAACGATGTTCATCGCAAGGTTTTCCGGCGTCTCTTCAAGCCAAGCAGAGATCAGCAATTTGAATGGTTGATTGGTCATAGTGTGGCCCAAAATATGACCTTCGTCACCAGTTTGTCACCTTTGAACCAGTCTTAAGCCAAGTTTGTTCCACTTAAGATCTTGGTTCCTTTCGGTATTTGCGCATATCGGATCGTAACTTCCTGAATTATGGCCCCCAATTGTACGAAAAATCGCCTTTTTTAACTTGTGGTGCCTCTTGAGGCCAAAATATTATCCGATTTAACAAAAATATTATCCGATTTAACAAAAAAAACGTCTGATTATATCACTGTTACACTTTTCGAGTACAAGCGGCGGCCATTTTGCCCGTCAATTTTGTTCACGAAATTCGAACACAACTTTCTTTTCGGTTTAACGGTGATAAAATCAGACGGGTTTTTAAATCGGATAATAATTTGGCCTCAAGAGGAACCACAAGGTTAAAAAGGCGATTTTTCGTACAATCGGGGCCATAATTCAGGAAGTTACGATATGCGCAAATATCGAAAGGAATCAAGATCTTTGAGTTATAAACATGCATTTCAAGTTTCATCAAAATCGGTTCAAGATTGTGACCTCTACAAGCCAAAAACGTGATTTTGCGTACAATCAGGGGGCATAATCCACGAAGTTACAGTCCGATACATGCCAATATCGAAAGGAATCGAGATCATGGGGTGATAAATCTATATTTCAAGTTTCATTGAAATCGGATATGAAAATGTGGGCGTATGAAAACTGTGTGTGTGTGTGAGAGAGAGGGAGAGAGAGAGAGAGAGAGAGAGAGAGATGGGGTTTAACATCCAGTCGAAACAAACTAGGTCATTTTGGGACTAACATATGGTTTAGTTTTATTTCAATATTTCGCTTGTGGAGGAAACCGGAGTGCCCGGAGGAAACCCACGAGGTTGAGAGGCACCCCTATCTCCATGCCACCTACGCTCACACCATGGATCGAAACCACAGCCGCAAGCCAGAGGTGTCCTGCCAGCTAGAGGTCGAAGCGCGGCACTCTAGACCACTAGCCCCCCTCCAACCAAAAAAACCCAAACAAACAAACTATGAAGTGTTTCCAATTATTCTAAATATTGAAAATGGAAGTATAAAACTGGATGACTCTCTAGTTTTAAAAAACCCAGACAATTAGATAATAAATTAGTCCACATGAAGATATAATAATATATGATTCAAAACATTTATGTGTTCTTCTTAACATGGATATTTAAGGGAATGTCTTCAAGAAGACTAATGTGACCTTGGTGAAAAAAAGGGGTTGAAATCCAAAAGTTATTTGTGCAGTGCAATACTACGAAGACTTGCTTATACGGTTTACTTACAAGATATTGTGCTAGATAAGATGTTAATTGCATCAAAACGTTCATTTAGGACACCATGCATACATACATATTTAGACATAGTTGTATACTACAAATAATACATGCAGTAACATAGAAAACACATATATGTACACACGAGGTGTTTCCGTCTCAAGGGACAGAACTCGAAGATTGGTTGAGAATTGTGGACAAAAGGCAAATGTTTATGTATGAATTATAAAAGATGACAAATGTATACTGATTTGAAGTTTTGTTTACTATTTCTACCGGGAAAGACTGGTTTCAGTTGTAGCTTGAGGATATTCGCGAACTGTGGATAGCCTACTCTTGATACTTGCGCACTTTAGTAGTTAGTTTCACAAATTATTAACAACTGAGTTTTAAATATAAAAGTTTTTCTCGGTGTTTTGAGTGGATGTGTGTAAATATTTTTCGCTCCGTTCCCTCCCATGTGCTCAAGGTAAAGGGAAGTCACTCTCCCTCACGGGCAAGTAACTCTTGCTAGTTGTACTTGCTTTAATTAAACTGTGGTTCCGAAAAATATCACTCAAGCTTCAACATCGCCACCCCCCTGACAGAGTCAAATACAATCTGAAACATATCAAATGAACATATTAACACAAGAGTAACGAGATTAAACACATTAAAGTTCACTATATTTCACTTCAGTGTCCTAATAAAGGATATATTGAGAAAACACATTAATTATAGATTCATTTTGAGCATTGTTCTAGTACACACATTTTGCTTGCTGGCCTTGTGTATTCCGATGTAGCGGTTTTGATTTTTACCATTCTTATTCTGCCATCATCTCCAACAATCAATTCTTGGACTCGAGCTAGAGGCCAGGAACCTCTTGGTGTCTTGTCTTCTTGTAGAAGGACTAGATCTCCAACTTTCAAAGGGGGATTATCAACCTTCCATTTGTTTCGAAGGTTTAAAGTTGGGAGATATTCCTTCAGAAATCTTTGGGTAACTAGATTTGTCCAAGCCTGGACTTGTCTCCAGAGTTTTCTGCTATTAACTTCTTTCTCGCGGATAATATCTGGGGAGAGGTTAAACTGTGTACGCCCAATGAGAAAGTGGTTAGGGGTTAGTGCTTCATAATCATCAGGAGAAGAGCTGTTGTGGGTAAGAGGACGGCTGTTTAGGATAGACTCAACTTCCACTAAAGTTGTTCTGAGGACGGAATCTGTAACAGTCTGATTTGCGAGGACTGCTTTGAGAGCTGTTTTTGTAGATCTAACGAGTCGTTCCCAGACTCCTCCAAAATGTGGAGCGCTTGGTGGATTAAAGTGCCAGTGTATAGCTTGTGGGGCTAAATAGTTGTGGATTTGACTTTGTTGTAGATTATTCAGAGCAGCTTTTAGTTCATTGTCCGCTCCAATGAAGTTCGTACCATTGTCGCTATAAATGTGTTGTGGTTGACCGCGACGACCAATAAATCTTCTTAGTACCAGTAGGAAATCGTCGGTTTCTAATGAATCAGCAAGTTCTAGGTGGACAGCACGTGTAGTCATACACATGAAGATACATCCCCAGCGTTTTACTGTGCTGCGGCGATATTTTGTGTTAAGGGGACCAAAGTAATCTAATCCTGTATGGTAGAAAGCACCAGAGGAAATATCAGTTCGAGCAGAGGGTAAATCGGCCATAAGGGGAACTTGAGGTTTTATTTGTTGTTTACGACAGTAGAGACATTTCTGGAAAGTATTCTTTGCTAATCTTCCAAGGTTAACCGGCCAATATTCTTGACGAACTTTAGTAATTATGTGATCAGGTCCACGATGTGCAATACTACGATGACTATCTTCAACTAGTAGATGGGTGATATGATGTTTAGGCGGTAATATAATCTGGTGTTTTGCGTTATGAGGTATATTAGCTTTGCGAAGACGACCACCAACTCTCAAACATACGCCATCATAAAAGAGAGTAAGTGGTTTCATTTCTTCGAAGGGCGTTGATTTCGTCTGAGTAAGACTCTAGTTGAGCATATCGTGACCAGCAAATTGACACATCGGTTAGTTCTTCAGATGTAATTTCCTTTGTGCGCATAGGTTGAATATTAAATCCTTTAATTGGTGCAAGGAAATTTCGTACGGCTCTAAGAACCCATGCTGATTTTGTTGAAAGTCGTTTCCAGGTTGAAAAGTTTAAAGGGTTGAGTTCTAGTAATTGCCCGATTTTAAAGGTTTGAATATGTTGATTACTGTCGATTAAATGAGGATAATCGAGTCTTCTGGTATTATTTACAGTTGATTGTTGAGAACCTTTGATTTCTGGATCGGTAAGAGGTATATCCACTGTATGAATGTTATGACATGGCCAAAGATCTTCAGTTTTGTGTAGGTATGATGGACCTGTGAACCAAAGATGATCGAGAGTAAGAGATGATGCGGGTAATCCTCGTGAACAGATGTCTGCTGGGTTGTGCGAAGTTTCTACATAGTACCATTGTGAAGGTAATGTTGATTCGTGGATTTCAGCTATTCTGTTGCTGACGAAAGGTTTAAATCTTTTTGTTGAATTATTAATATATATTGGAGTACCGTGGTTGAATCTGCCCAAAAATAGACACCATTAAGGGGAATGTGTAGTTCGTTTTTGAGAAGATTCCATAATCGTATCGCTATCACTGCAGCTTGTAATTCAAGTCGCGGTATAGACAAACTTGGCTTTATTGGTGAAACTCTTGTTTTAGATGCAAGTAGAGAGCATGCGATTTTGAAACCTGTATGATAACGTAGATAGGCAACAGCTCCAAAGGCCTTTTCAGACGCATCAGAGAATATGTGGATTTGTACATCCGTGAAGTTGGTAGAGAAGTCAGCATGATGACGAGGAAGTTTGAAGTGTTTTAAATCTTCTAATTGCGCCAACCATGAGTTCCATCTTTTGACAAGATCAGTAGGTAGAATTTCGTCCCAATCGGTTTTAGATCTCCAAATGTCTTGAACCAAGCATTTTGCTTGAATAATAACAGGACTTAAGAATCCTAATGGGTCAAATATAGAAGAGATTGTGCTCACGATGTTTCTTTTCGTAGGCGAGCTGGGTTTAAACTGTGGATTATATATAAATGTATCCTCCAAGACATTCCATCGTAGACCGAGCGTTCGTTGAATAGGTAAGTCGTCTAAATTAAGATCAGGCGTGTGTATAACTCTTTCTGTTCAGGAATTTCGCTTAAAACTTCTACTTTATTTGACATGAATTTATGTAAGTGAAAACCACCACATTGAAGTAGTTCTGTCAACTCTGAGTATAGGTGTAAAGCTTCGGCAGGCGATTCGACTGATTTGAGTAGGTCATCTACATAGAAGTTTGAGAGAATAGTGTTTATAGTTGATACATTAAATTTGTCTTCATTATCAAGAGCAGTGCGTTTCAGTGCGTAATTTGCACAAGCGGGCGAATCAGCCGCACCAAATATGTGAACGAGCATTTTGTAGATTTGTGGAGGGCCAGGTGATGAGAGGTTTTCTTTCCATAAGAAGCGTAATGAGTCTGTGTCATCGGGGGAAACGCGCACTTGGTGAAACATAGCTTCTACGTCGGCTACTAGCGCTACTGAGAATAGGCGAAAACGTTGTAACACACCAAAGAGATTATTTAGTAGGTCAGGGCCTGTCATGAGATTATCATTGAGTGATGTGTTTGAGTAGGTAGCTGCTGCATCGAAAACAGGTCGGATCTTTCCAGGTTTGTGGGGATTAATTACACCATGGTGAGGAATTGTCCAAGTGCGTTTAGAAGTATTGCTAGCTTCAATAGGAGTAAGTTTGCGAGCATAGCCTTTATTTATGTAACCATTCATTGTTTCTGAATAAAGATCGGATAGAGTTTTATCTTTGCCAAGCTTTTTGCAAAGATGATTAAATCTGCGTTCTGCCATGCTGTGGTTATTGGGTAAGACTGGATCATTTCTCCATAACATACCAATACTGTAGTGTCCCTTTAAAAGATGAGTACTGTCTTCTAACATGCGCAGAGATTTCCTGTCTTCGACAGACAGAGAAGTTTGATCATGAAACATAGTTCCGAAACTTTCAGTTTTCCAAAAAGATTCTAACTGGGTATCTAAACTGATAATCGGCTGTGTAATTAGATTCAAGGAGTATGAATGATCTTCTGGATTTGAGTTAGCCACCCCCATGAGGGTCCAGCCTAGTGGAGTGCGCACAGCCATTGGTTGACCTTGTAAACCATGTCGTATTTCCAGTTGTACATGTGCTTGAGGGAAATTGGCACCAATTAATATCTGAACTTGATCTGGGTCAATGTTCGAAAGATTGAGGTCTTGTGTATGTTTCCATTCAGGATCAACGTATTGAGGAGGACATTGAAATGCGCCAAGTGAAACTATCCATGCACCAGTCACATTTACATTAGTAGAATTCTGTTGATCAGCTGATTTCAAAGACATATTTACCATTGATGAGGGATATGACTTTGTGCCTACTAAAGTGCATAAAGGGAGGTCCCTTTCAGACTCTAATTTGACTAATGTTTTTAATAATTGGTTATTGGCATCAATTTTTTGTGTAGTGGGCAAACAGGTTTCTTGGCCTTCAATTAATTCTGAAATCCATGCATCCATGGATCTATTTATAGAAATGCCTGTTTTATGAGATTTAACGGATCCAACTAAAGAAATTGGTGCATCAGGCTGCCTTGGAGAAGGTTGAGATTGAGAATATCTGTCATATTTAGGCATTGATCGCTCAATAGCATACGGGTTCATATCAGTTTCAACCAGTTTTTTCAACCATGATAACAAATCAAGTAAATTGGGTTCCCTGTCTTGCATAATTTTGCGTGTAAATTCGTTCCATTTACCTAATTTGTCTGATGGTTTGCTTTTACCTTTAATACCAAGTTGATTGGCTAAAGAGTCTTGTATTAAGGTAAGTTCACTTGCGGTATCGAGCATTGCATATGTAGTAGTGTAGACACCATTTGGTCCGTAAACATTCACTTTGGCAATTTGGAAGTAAACATTATTGTTCTTGTTATATATTGTGTTTATTGTACCAGAATTCTGTGGTTGGTGTTGGGCTTGAGTATGAGGCGTTAATTGCGTTTGGTGTGGACTAGTGGATGGTTGTGATTGATATCTTGTATCGTGTGTGAACGAGGCTTGAGGTTGAGTTTGATTATTACTTTGCGATTGGAAGTTTGGTGTACTATGCGATTGGAAGTTTGGTGTGAACGGGGCTTTAGGTCGAGTTTGCGATAAGGATTGTGCTCGAGGATTTAATGTGGATTGAGCTTCATTATAATGTTGACTTGGATTAGTGGAATGGGAAAATTGTGTGCGTTGTGGAAACGGGGCTTTATGGTGTGTTTGGTGTAAAGTGGAATGATGCTTTAATTCACAACCAGGTTCCCTACATCTAATAGCCGAAAAGCAACTATCTGGGGTGTGATATGGCTTTAGACAGTTATTACATAATTTATGGTCTGTGACTATTTGCCTACGCTCTGAGACAGGCTTATTTAGGTAGTATGTACAGCGATATATATAGTGCGCTTCATTACAAAGAGGGCATGGGGCTTTTGGTGGACTAGATAGACTTGGCTGATTGTTAGAATGTGTATCTGGGGCTTTACGAGTATTTGAAATAGTTCTGGGCCTTGGAGAAGGTTGAGATTGAGAATATCTGTCATATTTAGGCATTGATCGCTCAATAGCATACGGGTTCATATCAGTTTCAACCAGTTTTTTCAACCATGATAACAAATCAAGTAAATTGGGTTCCCTGTCTTGCATAATTTTGCGTGTAAATTCGTTCCATTTACCTAATTTGTCTGAAGGTAAGCGTTTTGAAGTCCTAATAACTGCATCACTACTATATAGTTCAGTGGTGTAGCCTAATTGCTGTAGACTATTGACAGTGTCTCTAACAACAATGTAAAAATTTCTAAGTGCATGACTATCTCGACTGGGAATAATTGGGCCTGTGGTCAATTTATCAATGTGTAGTCGAGATACTTTAATTTTATGACCAAAGGCTGCTTTAAGCTCCTTTAATATTAATGCATAGTTTCTACCAGTATAGCTTAGACCCTGGACAAGATTTCTGGCTTCACCCCTTAAATGAGACATCAAGAGGTCTAATCGCCTTGCGTCATTTATTTCAGGCCGTGTATGCACTTGCCAATAATATTGTTCAATAAATCGGGGCCACATAAGAGCGGAACCACTAAATATAGGAATTTCAATTTTAGGGAGGTCCCTTTCAGACTCTAATTTGACTAATGTTTTTAATAATTGGTTATTGGCATCAATTTTTTGTGTAGTGGGCAAACAGGTTTCTTGGCCTTCAATTAATTCTGAAATCCATGCATCCATGGATCTATTTATAGAAATGCCTGTTTTATGAGATTTAACGGATCCAACTAAAGAAATTGGTGCATCAGGCTGCCTTGGAGAAGGTTGAGATTGAGAATATCTGTCATATTTAGGCATTGATCGCTCAATAGCATACGGGTTCATATCAGTTTCAACCAGTTTTTTCAACCATGATAACAAATCAAGTAAATTGGGTTCCCTGTCTTGCATAATTTTGCGTGTAAATTCGTTCCATTTACCTAATTTGTCTGAAGGTAAGCGTTTTGAAGTCCTAATAACTGCATCACTACTATATAGTTCAGTGGTGTAGCCTAATTGCTGTAGACTATTGACAGTGTCTCTAACAACAATGTAAAAATTTCTAAGTGCATGACTATCTCGACTGGGAATAATTGGGCCTGTGGTCAATTTATCAATGTGTAGTCGAGATACTTTAATTTTATGACCAAAGGCTGCTTTAAGCTCCTTTAATATTAATGCATAGTTTCTACCAGTATAGCTTAGACCCTGGACAAGATTTCTGGCTTCACCCCTTAAATGAGACATCAAGAGGTCTAATCGCCTTGCGTCATTTATTTCAGGCCGTGTATGCACTTGCCAATAATATTGTTCAATAAATCGGGGCCACATAAGAGCGGAACCACTAAATATAGGAATTTCAATTTTAGGGAGGTCCCTTTCAGACTCTAATTTGACTAATGTTTTTAATAATTGGTTATTGGCATCAATTTTTTGTGTAGTGGGCAAACAGGTTTCTTGGCCTTCAATTAATTCTGAAATCCATGCATCCATGGATCTATTTATAGAAATGCCTGTTTTATGAGATTTAACGGATCCAACTAAAGAAATTGGTGCATCAGGCTGCCTTGGAGAAGGTTGAGATTGAGAATATCTGTCATATTTAGGCATTGATCGCTCAATAGCATACGGGTTCATATCAGTTTCAACCAGTTTTTTCAACCATGATAACAAATCAAGTAAATTGGGTTCCCTGTCTTGCATAATTTTGCGTGTAAATTCGTTCCATTTACCTAATTTGTCTGAAGGTAAGCGTTTTGAAGTCCTAATAACTGCATCACTACTATATAGTTCAGTGGTGTAGCCTAATTGCTGTAGACTATTGACAGTGTCTCTAACAACAATGTAAAAATTTCTAAGTGCATGACTATCTCGACTGGGAATAATTGGGCCTGTGGTCAATTTATCAATGTGTAGTCGAGATACTTTAATTTTATGACCAAAGGCTGCTTTAAGCTCCTTTAATATTAATGCATAGTTTCTACCAGTATAGCTTAGACCCTGGACAAGATTTCTGGCTTCACCCCTTAAATGAGACATCAAGAGGTCTAATCGCCTTGCGTCATTTATTTCAGGCCGTGTATGCACTTGCCAATAATATTGTTCAATAAATCGGGGCCACATAAGAGCGGAACCACTAAATATAGGAATTTCAATTTTAGGGAGGTCCCTTTCAGACTCTAATTTGACTAATGTTTTTAATAATTGGTTATTGGCATCAATTTTTTGTGTAGTGGGCAAACAGGTTTCTTGGCCTTCAATTAATTCTGAAATCCATGCATCCATGGATCTATTTATAGAAATGCCTGTTTTATGAGATTTAACGGATCCAACTAAAGAAATTGGTGCATCAGGCTGCCTTGGAGAAGGTTGAGATTGAGAATATCTGTCATATTTAGGCATTGATCGCTCAATAGCATACGGGTTCATATCAGTTTCAACCAGTTTTTTCAACCATGATAACAAATCAAGTAAATTGGGTTCCCTGTCTTGCATAATTTTGCGTGTAAATTCGTTCCATTTACCTAATTTGTCTGAAGGTAAGCGTTTTGAAGTCCTAATAACTGCATCACTACTATATAGTTCAGTGGTGTAGCCTAATTGCTGTAGACTATTGACAGTGTCTCTAACAACAATGTAAAAATTTCTAAGTGCATGACTATCTCGACTGGGAATAATTGGGCCTGTGGTCAATTTATCAATGTGTAGTCGAGATACTTTAATTTTATGACCAAAGGCTGCTTTAAGCTCCTTTAATATTAATGCATAGTTTCTACCAGTATAGCTTAGACCCTGGACAAGATTTCTGGCTTCACCCCTTAAATGAGACATCAAGAGGTCTAATCGCCTTGCGTCATTTATTTCAGGCCGTGTATGCACTTGCCAATAATATTGTTCAATAAATCGGGGCCACATAAGAGCGGAACCACTAAATATAGGAATTTCAATTTTAGGGAGGTCCCTTTCAGACTCTAATTTGACTAATGTTTTTAATAATTGGTTATTGGCATCAATTTTTTGTGTAGTGGGCAAACAGGTTTCTTGGCCTTCAATTAATTCGGAAATCCATGCATCCATGGATCTATTTATAGAAATGCCTGTTTTATGAGATTTAACGGATCCAACTAAAGAAATTGGTGCATCAGGCTGTGTAAAGTTAGGCTGTATCATTGGTGAATAGTATTCTTGTAGAGGATAATTAGTCTGTGTGAGCTCAGCAGCTTGTGGATTGAGGGTAGGCCCATGTGAAATTATAATGGGACTTGTATTTGTGTTTTGTGGATTATTCATGTTGGCATGTGGATTTACATTGCTTTGTGGATTTGCATTTGTGATTTGTGGATTAGTGTGTACCTGGCTTGAAGTATCGGTTACATTTTGTTGTGGAATTAAATTAGGTGGTTGATTATTGTTCTCATTATTAGTATTTTGTTGTGTGTCTAAAAATGGATTTTGTGATATCCATTCATTTACTCTGGTATTTGTAGCCTGTGGATTTTGTGGAGTCAATGCTGGTGGTGGTTTATCATTAGGCATGACGTCATTTGAGCATTTTTGTAAAACTTGTGCAGTTAATCTGGCCTGTTCAACCATGTGTTTAGCTGCAAGAGTTTTTCTTTTAGTTTCAATTTCTGCCAAACGTTGTGATATATCAAATTCTTGTTGTGATATATCATAGTCTTGTTCTAATTGTTGCACCTTTAATAAGGCTAATTCTGTTTTTAACATGAGTTTTTGATTGCTACTTAGACTTCTACCTGATCCTTGGCTTTTGTTATCAATAGTTTGAGAATCGTGTTGGCTATTATTGAACAATCGTTCTAAATTTGGTGGGTCTGACCATGCAAAATGATCTGAATGGATTTGTGAAGGTAGGTTTGACATTGTTTAAATTATAAAATTCTATAGCTAATAATATTGAATTGAGAACTAGGGATATGTGTATTGTGGGTTGGGTACTGTTTATATATTTGTATTAAACAAACTTTGTTGTGGACAGGGGATTGTGTATTCAAAAACTCGAGAAAAACACCGTGTGTATAGGGCTTTGTGGAAATACGAGAAAAACACTGTTTCCGTCTCAAGGGACAGAACTCGAAGATTGGTTGAGAATTGTGGACAAAAGGCAAATGTTTATGTATGAATTATAAAAGATGACAAATGTATACTGATTTGAAGTTTTGTTTACTATTTCTACCGGGAAAGACTGGTTTCAGTTGTAGCTTGAGGATATTCGCGAACTGTGGATAGCCTACTCTTGATACTTGCGCACTTTAGTAGTTAGTTTCACAAATTATTAACAACTGAGTTTTAAATATAAAAGTTTTTCTCGGTGTTTTGAGTGGATGTGTGTAAATAGTTTTCGCTCCGTTCCCTCCCATGTGCTCAAGGTAAAGGGAAGTCACTCTCCCTCACGGGCAAGTAACTCTTGCTAGTTGTACTTGCTTTAATTAAACTGTGGTTCCGAAAAATATCACTCAAGCTTCAACACGAGGAATACATTCACACAGATATATGATACTTTTGTTAGCTGATAGTCTTGTTTTACCAATTTTCATTCTACTATGGTTGAACGTTCCTAAATATTTCGAATTGTAAATTAGATTTACTGTGGAATAAAGCACGGATTTCGGAATGTAATTCTGTTTTGGGCGATTTCAACCAAGGGATGCTTCGTTGCGTCCGACACATGACAATTTCAAGTTATCAAAAGTAATTACAAAATTCAATATATGTATTCCACCAATGCTACATCAATTTATTTATGGAAAGTGGATATTTTTGAAACGATGGGTTTTTCGAATAAACCCAGTGATTGTTTCCCATATAAAAAAACTGAGTTATGTACATGCATGTGTTTTCCGATTGTTAATACTTCTTAACTTAAAGATCATGTACCCATGTACTGTTGAATTATTGAATCCTTCCTCAACTGTGACCCAATAATAAAAACGTTGCTATTAAAATATTAGGTATAACATTTTCAAAAGTTGGTTCCTAAAAAGCATTCTATAAAAAAGATTAATGTGATATTGGTACAATTTTGTAGCAAAAAATCTCACCTGGATATATGAAATACAAATATTATTTTGCACCGAAAAGGAATTAGAGAGGCTGTAAAAAACGTATAATGTATCATATACTGAGCGCCATAGAAAACGCATAACTTAGTTTTTCGTATAACAAAATGATCCTGTAAATATATCTTATTTATTTTGCTTCTTAGTGTGAACAATATTCAAATGGGAACACATCAATAACAACACATTTGTACACCTATGGATGTTTAATCTGTAATCAAGGGTACAAAGTCAGAGGGGTCAAAACCAAAAGTACGACAAAGATGGTTAATGGTGGCCCTATATCACATGTCAAGACATGTGGTCACTTGCTCTTGAAGGGTCACATGCTCGTGATAATATGATTTTTTGTTGTCTTGACATGTGAATTTCCGTCTTGACAAGTGATTTTTTTCGTGTTGACATGTGAATTTTTTTAGTGTTGACATGTGAATTTTTTCGTCTTGACATGTGTATTTTTTTGTCTTGGCATGCGAAAAATGCTTGGAAGGTGATGAAAAAATTGTTATATACTCGATTTTTTTCTTTCCATACAGAAAAACGGTCTTGCAATTAATTCCGCTTTGGCTTGCCATAGATTGGTCATAATGTGGCCACCTTTGAAGCAGTCTTGAGCAAGGTTTGTTCAACTTTTGTTGCTCTTAAGTGATAATTTTGGCTTCCTGACTTGGTTAGCAAGGTTTTAGGCTTTGTTTCAGTTATGGATTCTGAATTTTATTTACAGTCACTAATTAGTGCTAATTAATTAGCTCTTAAGTAACATTAGTACAACATTTTATGCTCTTAAGACATTAATTTTGTGCAGTGAAACTCATTAATCAAATCCACTCAAACCCTATTACGAAACCCAAAAATTGACCTTTGAGCTTTGTCACCTTTGAAGCAGTCTTAAGCAAGGTTTGTTCAACTTTTGTTGGTTTCCTGGCGCGGTAAGCTAGTTTTTAGGCTTTGTTTCAGTTATGGACTCTAAATTTTAATTCCAGTCACTAATTAGTGACCTTTGACCTTTGTCACCTTTGAACTAGTCTTAAGCAAGGTTTGTTCAACTTTGTTTGGTTTCATGATTTTAGGCTTTGATTCAGTCACGGACTCTAAATTTTAATTACAACCACTAATTAATGCTAATTAATTAAGCTCTTAAGTAGCGTAGCATTAGCACAACATTTTGTTATCTTAAAGCTGAACTCCGATTACAAAACTACAGAAATGATTAAATAAAAAAAATATCACCGTACATAATCGCCATACTTGTTTTCAATTCGTAAAAGAAGTATGGCGGCTGTACGAAAGCAGTGGCATGCCACGCCCACATCCAGTGTGTCTCTTATCAGCCACACTGTCCACATCCGGCTAGTAACATTTCAACTAACAATTACCTACTGACTGTGGAACGTGTTTACACTATCAGTTTGATGAAAATATCATTGCTACACAATTATTATGTCTGATCAGGTACATATTAGTTTATTAATTAGACGAAATAAGTCAGCCACGAAATACTTTTGATCTAAAAACCAGGGAAACTGCCTTACCCGAAAGAATTACAAATCTACGAACACCATTGCAACCAATGCTTTTTGTTGTTGACATAACTCCAAGGGACATAACCACTTATGTCCCTTGATCCTCATAAATAACGACAAGATGAAGAATATTTTGAAGTGAAACATACTTCTTTGATGGAGAGAACAATGGTTTTATGCCGCTTTGGATAAATTTTGGAACGATAATACTACAAATTGTCTGGTGTTTACACGCTGTTGTGCAAAATTTTTCAAGAAATAAGAAAAAAATGATTGGTGTTGATAGACTTGTTATTCTATATGGGGTGGGGCAGTTTTCCCTTGTTTTTAGAGCAAAAGTATTTCGTGGTTGACTTATTTCGTCTAATTAGTAAACTAATATGTACCTGATCAGACATAATAATTGTGTAGCAATGATATTTTCATCAAACTGATAGTGTAAAACATGTCCCACAGTCAGGAGGTAATTGGTAGTTGAAATGTAGCTAGCCGGATGTGGACAGTGTGGCTGACAAGAGACACACTGGATGTGGGCGTGGCCTGCCACTGTTTTCTTACACCGTACAGCCGCCATACTTCTTCTACAAATTGAAAACAAGTATGGCGATTATGCACGGCGGTATTTTTTTTATTTAATCATTTCTGTAGTTTTGTAATCGGAGTTCAGCTTTAAGTCATGCACTCTGTTTCAAAGTGTTAAGTATGAGAGGGTTAGGGGGAGCTCTTCCAGGTATACGCACAGGTTACAAAACTTAAGACTTGCCTTTCCATAATGATCTAGGGGTTAAAATATGTGTTGCAAACCTCAAACCTTTAAGACTCAATATTTTGATTAAATCCCACTGGGCTCCCGGGTTATATAGGCCTATATTGTGACGTCATCCTTTGATGTTGGGGTACCATTATTCCAAATTATGTACGGACAACTTGCCAATCGTACATTATCTGTACTAAATGAAATATTAAACTCGCGTGGCGTATTTTTATTGAAAAGCACGTGCGGGACAGTGTCTGTATTTCAAGTTGTTTAATGGTCTCGAGCTAAAGACATCGCGTAATATATTAAAGCTTTCGTGTTTATATAGAATCTATATAACTAAGGTGAATTTCACAATGCAAAAGCTTTTTTAAATTTTTGAATCTGACTAAAATTGGATATGAATTAATGAATTATTGATGAAAATGACACCGTGATAAGTAAAGTAGGCTAGAGTTGAATGTGAATAAATATAGTAAAACGGGAAGTGATATCTTCCATCCAAACCAAGGAATGGTAGCTACAACGTTC
Organism: Patella depressa; assembly: GCA_948474765.1. Classification (NCBI taxonomy): domain Eukaryota; kingdom Metazoa; phylum Mollusca; class Gastropoda; family Patellidae; genus Patella; species Patella depressa. The sequence continues at coordinate 35,092,701 of OX419719.1, forward strand.
ACCAAACACATTAGGAAGTTGTCATTTGTAATAAATTACACAGAAAGATATAGTAATAATGTCTTTAAATTCCTACTAAATTATTTTATTTACGTGAGCAATGGTCCAAAAACTATCGCCATGAGATACATGTAGCGTCGGTACGGACTGATTGACACATGATCACGGTATTTTATTAACAACAGACCTATATATAAACAGTCTCAAAAGGACACAAAAGATACAAATAAATTTAAACAATTTGATTATGTTAGACAAAATAATTAAGTATATTATTATATTATCATGATGCCATCAGCCGATGAGTTCAAAGTTGAAGACAATTCACCGATGGGCCATTGCCAATGCCCTTTTTACTATTTTCCATCACGGTTAGAGAAACGACCAAGTGTGTAGTAAATTCTTTGGACAGACATGTTAAATAATCTAATTTATTTTGTATTTAAGTAAAGTAGGCTAGAGTTGAATGTGAATAAATATAGTAAAACAGGAAGTGATATCTTCCATCCAAACCAAGGAATGGTAGCTACAACGTTCACCAAACACATTAGGAAGTTGTCATTTGTAATAAATTACACAGAAAGATATAGTAATAATGTCTTTAAATTCCTACTAAATTATTTTATTTACGTGAGCAATGGTCCAAAAACTATCGCCATGAGATACATGTAGCGTCGGTACGGACTGATTGACACATGATCACGGTATTTTATTAACAACAGACCTATATATAAACAGTCTCAAAAGGACACAAAAGATACAAATAAATTTAAACAATTTGATTATGTTAGACAAAATAATTAAGTATATTATTATATTATCATGATGCCATCAGCCGATGAGTTCAAAGTTGAAGACAATTCACCGATGGGCCATTGCCAATGCCCTTTTTACTATTTTCCATCACGGTTAGAGAAACGACCAAGTGTGCAGTAAATTCTTTGGACAGACATGTTAAATAATCTAATTTATTTTGTATTAAAAAACCCAAGGGTATGCTTTTAATTATTTATGTCAGAAAATAGAGAAACATAATGAAATGAAATGCCAAGAAAAAAAAATGAAAAATGAACTTTAACTTAGACGCATATCACTAATAACTGAAACTTATTTATTATGACTCAAGTCTTCCGATTTTTCGGATATTGTGCAACAGATATTTGCAGAGAACTAATATAAGTCTTTGCCTGTTGTTCAATCCATTTCAGTTTATTGAATAAAATATTGTTTAAACTAAGCTAACAGATATTTTAATACATAAATATTTATTAAATATAAATAAATCGCGGACACTGGTCACACTTGGGTTTTCAACGATGAAGAAACTGACATAAGTTATTGCTGAAATAGATACAGCGTTAAACTAAAAAAAAAAATTAAATTTCATCTCAATAATTAATACCGTAAGTAATAATTGCCATTTCAAAAACTGGGGTCATGAGAAACTGACAATTTGACAGTACAGTATCGTAGACTCACGCGAGATTGTACGAGATCGCCTGTCACTGTGTATAATAAGGTTAATCTGATGGGTTTTTGTTTTGCGTGTAGTGCGGTCCTCTATCGTACATGTATCTATGATGGTACGTAATCATCGTCAATCATCGTCAATATACACTGCCGCACTTTGACCTCTAGCTGACCGATCACCTCTGGCTTGCGGCTGTGATTTCGTTCCCCGGTGTGAGCGTATGTGGCATGGAGATAGGGGCGCCTTCTCAATATCGTGGGTTTCCTCCGGGCACTCCGGTTTCCTCACCTGCTAAAGATCCCTACGCGCAAGCGAATTATTGAAATGAAATTGAAACCATATGTTATTCCCAAAATGACCTAGTTTGTGTCGAGTGGACGTTAAACCCCATTTCTCTCTCTCATCTACATGCAGATCTCTAAGAATAAGTCTAGGCCTAGTAATATTGATAATTTAACTACATTTCGGTTCACTGTTTGGGTTTCGTAACCACTCTATCCCCCAAATTTATAATTCATTAAATTAAGTGACCATATCTTTGTTCATATCTTTGTCCATTCTTGCCCACCCAGTCACAACATGCTTTATAATTTATATTTCAGAAGTCTGCAGATGTGAAGAAGAAAGAAAAAAAGGAATATATGTTGAGGTGTAGATCCACATCTACACCTGAAATAGAAAATACCATTCATACAGGATCGTATCGCTCTGATATTGGCTGAAGTATGGATGGAGATGAAGATATTCATACGGGTTTTTATCGCTCTGATATTGACCCAAGTATGGATGAAGATGAAGATATTCACACAGGCTCTTATTGCTCTAATATTGGCTCAAGTGTGGTTAGAGATGATGATAATCACACACGGTTTTATCGCTCTGATATTAATCCTGTTGTGGATAGTAATGAGAAGAAATAAAAAAAACTCTTAATGCATATAGAAGTACAGTAGAATCTGCATTAAGCAGCCACCCATGGGAATTTTTACGATTGACCGCTTAACGGGAGTGGCCTCTTAATAAAATCTCGTGTTTTTTGTGCTGACATCAATTAATATTACGCTTGGGCGCACTTACATCGGTAAATTTGACCGTCGCTAAATCTCGGACATAACTTCCGTAAACTTGTCATTTTGTCCAAACCTTCAATACTAGTTTTTTTTAGGTGCATATGATTATGTTGAAATTAACGAGGACAGTGAGGTGGTAAAGCCTTCTGTTACTGAAAGTAATGATCATGCAACTGGTGCTATTATTGAAAACCATCTAGTGCAGAGTTGTGTAGGTTCAGAAAATAAAGTAAAAAATATAACTTTGTCACAGCTTGACAAGTATTTTAATTTTTAAAAAAAGCAGAACTTGTTGAAAAGGAAGACAGCTCATGCTGTCAATGTAGGCAGAAGTGAATATTAGAAATCCTATAAACAATTAAAACGAAAATATTTTCAATATAAAGCAAATGAGATTCAACGAGAAAGTGAACTCAGAAAAATGAAGAGGTTAGACCCTGGATACCGGGAATCTGAATAAATCCTGACTATGGTTCTAGAGACAAGGAAAAACACTCAAATTTCCTGAAAAGGAAACGTCTAGACCCAGAGTACAGGGAATCAGACAGGATGAAGGAACCTTCCGGTAGAAAGGTAAAAAGATTAGATCCTGGATATCAGGAATCTGGAAAGATGAAGGAAACCTCTAATATAAAGGTAAAAAAGATTAGATCCTGGATACCGGGAATCTGAAAAGATGAGGGAAACCGCTAATAGAAAGATAAAGAGGATAAATCCCGACTATGGGTCTAGAGACAAGGAAAAATACTCTAATTTCCTGAAAAGGAAACGTCTAGATCCAGAGTACAGGTAATCAGAAAGGATGAAGGAAACTTCTGGTAGAAAGGTAAAAAGATTAGATCCTGGATACCAGGAATCTGAAAAGATGAGGGAAACCTCTAACAGAAAGGTAAAAAGATTAGATCCTGGATACCAGGAATCTGAAAAGATGAGGGAAACCTCTAATAGAAAGGTAAAGAGAATAAATCACGACTATGGTTCTAGAGACAAGGAAAAACACTCAAATTTCCTGAAAAGGAAACGTCTAGATCCAGAGTACAGGGAATCAGAAAGGGCGAAGGAACCTTCTGGTAGAAAGGTAAAATGATTAGATCCTGGATACCAGGAATCTGAAAAGATGAGGGAAACCTCTAATAGAAAGGTAAAAAGATTAGATCCTGGATACCGGGAATGTGAAAAGATGAGGGAAACCTCCAACAGTAAGGTAAACCTCTTATAGAAAGGTTAAGAGGTTAGATCCTAACTATGGTTCTAGAGATAAGCAAAAACACGCCGATTTTCTGAAAAAGAAACGTTTAGTGTCTGAGTACAGGGAATCGGGGAAGTTGAAAGAGAGGAAAATGAAAAAGTTAAAAAGATCTGTCAATAGAATTAATCAGAATAGTAGGCGTCAGAAAAGGGTAAAATTGAACTCCTTGGACACATAGGAATTAATTCGTCTGTTCCATCAGAAGGTAAGCAATGGGCCAACCTACTCTTGAGAATGTTGTCACCAATTATGGTACAGACACAGTGTAAAAGGGTCTAATGCAGTTAGTAAATTGAATGATTCTGCCATTAACTGTTTAGCAGAAGATAGTAGTGGATGGATATGTGGCACTTGTGAAAAGTATATCAAAAATGATAGGATTCCACCGCTATCTATCTATAATGGTAATGCTTTTCCAGAGCTACCAGAAGAGTTGAAACTGTTCCCATTAGAGTGGAGACTGTTATCACCAAGAATTCCTTTTTACAATAATAATAATAACTAGACCTGCAAGCAGCACTGAACCGGCTTTCAGGAATCATAAGGAAGTTCATTATACCATAGCCAATCCATTGAGCTACCAAACTATACTTTAGTTGTTTTGCTTCAGTGACACCCCTCTATCATATGTAAAAGTAATATTTGCTGGCGAAAAGCCGGTCAAAATTGTAAATTATGGCAAAATTACGTCACTTCCGGTGCCGAAAGAAATTTTTATAGGTGAAAGATAAGTCGAAAATTCGCAACATACAAAATACAAACTTCGTTTTATACATATCGGGCAATAAATAATTAACCTATAACTCATAACTGAAATTAAGAAGGTAAAAAACTTAAAAGTGACCCTGGAGAATTGGTTATTATTCGACAAGGGAACATGCTAGAAGCCTTTTCTTGATATCAATATGATGGTATTGATTCAATCTTACTGCCCATTAGAGTCAGACGTTAAAAAATTAAACGAATAATAAATATAAATCACTTCAAAAAAATGTTTGTTTTGAAGGCTAAAAATACGTTTTTTGCAAAAATTACATTACTTCCGCTGATATTGAAAATGTTAACTTGTTTCATAGAAGTCATAAATGTTATAAGGCATCAAATGGTAAAAAAAAATATAAAAATCCAATAATGATTGACACTTTTATAGACAAAAAACCTTGAAAAGTGAATTATAGAAGATCGCCTATTTCTCTGTAACCGTACAAGTTAGAAACCATTTTGTGGTATCTGTATGGTCGTATGGCTTCATTCTATTCGTTGATGGGAATCAAATATCATAATTTTAAAAATATTATATGGCAGACTCATTTGAATAAAATATTTGTTTTTTAGGTTAAAAATATAGTTTTTGCCCAAATGACGCCGTTTCCGGTCACAGTGAAGATGTAAAATTGGCTTGACCTAGTCCAAATTGGCATTAGGCATCAAATGGAAAAAAATATTGCAAATCGAATAATAATTCACTCTTTTATAGGCAAAATAACGTGAAAAGTGATGCATGCAAAATTGCATATTTCTCGGCAACTGCTCATATTACGAACTAATTTTCGCATACATTCTCTTCGTCTGGATTATTGCTACGAGTTTATGAAAATTACAAATAAATATTTCAAAATATGAAGACGCTGAATGAATTGTAAATAACTGAATTTTACATTTATTTTACATTTTATTCGAAATTGCCCGAAAATGAAATTGAAATTAAGAAATATGAGCTAAGGATTTTGTGCACTTTTGCAGGGTGCATCCTTTTAGTTATATCAGTTTTGAAAAAAAATAATATTTGCTTTCGAAAAGTGGTACCGAACTGTAAAAATTGTAGTTTTTGTTAATATTACGTCACTTCCGTTGCCGACAGAAAAATTTCACCGTAACAAAAAAAATTACAATTGGGACCACGGAGCATATGAACTTTGTTTTATACAAATCGAACAATAAATTATTTTCCTGGGTACGAAAAACTAAATTAGCCGATGGCGGCTAACGCAAATTACCGAGCATTTTTTTTTTTCTCATTTCTGCTCAAGTACGATAATATTTTAACCCTGTGTAAAATATCATCAAAAAAATATTCATAAATAAAAAAGGTTTTCGTAAAAAAAAAATCTTTTTTTCAAAATATCAGACATTTTTTCGACTACTTCCGGTATTTCGATCATTGTCGCGATAGCTTTACGAAGTTCTTTGGATACTTAACTTTCTGTACCAGAAGTGTCAGAAACATCCATTGAGTAGTTTTGGAAAAAAAGATAAATTAAAGAGCGTTTCCAAAAATTTAACGATTTTTCGATTTTTTTCAAAGTTTGATGCCATTTTTGGACCACCTATATTATTTCAATGCTTTTCATTTTAGATTCACTATATAGACAACCGATAGGACTTTTTGTAAGAAAAGTTTAAGAAAAATCTGCGGCGTCGTTTTCGAGAAAAGGGCGTCTCAGAATGTTAAAAAATCGGAAAATACTAGATTTTTGGCATACAATAATTTATTTCCTTACCATCGAAATCGTATTATTTAGATACCATATGATGGTCCATTAATAGGGCTATCCAACGACACTTTAGTCCTTTTGGTCCGCTATTACCTAAGGGAGAAATCTAGTTTTTCGCAAGTGCGACTATGTTTTTACTCCTTTTTTTCATTTTTTGAATACTTGCGGTATGGTTATTATTGTCGGAATAGTTTTAATAGCCGGTATTACCTAAGGGAGAAATCAAGTTTTTCGCAAGTGCGACAATGTTTTTAACCTTTTTTTTTTTTCATTTTTTGAATACTTCCGGTATGGTTTTTCGCAAGTGCTACAATGTTTTTAACCTTATTTTTTTCATTTTTTGAATACTTCCGGTATGGTTATTATTGTCGGAATAGTTTTAATAGCCGGTTTGGGCACTAAAATAGCCACAGGGCTCTGTAATGATATATTATATTATCTGATCAGATAAAATGCCCCTGAGAAATCCTATGTTCAAAAGTGCAAAAAATGCAAAAAATTTAAAATATCGAAAATTAAATTTCAATAACTACATATTATACATCGTTAGAATCGTAATTAGGTCAGCTATCTGAATATACAATCTTTTTTTGAAAATCTCTTAAAATAAAAAAATAGCACAGCATTTTCCAAAATTTCACGATTTTTCGACTTTTTCCGATTTTCAGTCCGTTATTTCACCTATTCCAGATATTTCAAAGTCTTATTGGATGGCTTCATGCAAAATACCTCCGAAAGGAATCTCGATAGAAAAAATTTTAAAAAAAAAGTACAGGCGTCCAAAAATGCTTAAAATCAGAAAATACTTGATTTTCAGCGTGTCATATTTTGCTGCCTGGTCATAGTATCCGTATGAATTGGGTATCATACGATAGTCCAATCCCCGTGCCATCCAATGGTACCTTAATTTGATTAATCCGTTGATATCTGACGGAGACCTCACGTTTTTCCCGAAAACATCCATTTTTTTCAAAATATTGCACATTATTTCGACCACTTCCGGTTTAAAGATCCGTGTCGAAATTGCTTTATCAGTTGGTATTGGACTATAACTTCATGTTCCATAAGTTTCAGAAACATCATTTTGGCTGTAAAACGACACCACGGCTCACAAAATGGGAAGAAAATTCGAAAAAAATCGAAAAATAAAGGGCGATAACTCTGAATGAAACTTATATTACTGGAATCGGATTGACGTCAGGTATCCAAAATCTAGGTCAAATTTCCAAATTTTGAAAAATAACAAAAATTGTCTCGTAGGCGACGTGTTTTGAATTTTCGAACGATATAAGTCAGCGACGAAGTTTCGAAATCGCTAAATGTGAGATTGCTACTGTCTCGGAAAAGTCTCAGGCTTTCCAAAAATGTGATTTGTTTGAATATAGGTAGAGAATTGACGAAACCACGGCCGTTTTTTTATATTTTTTTTACCAACATTCAAAATTCGGCCACTTCCGGTCTGCGCAGAAGTTCAAAAATTGTTTTACTGTATTTTCTTTACTTTCTTTTTTTTAAAACTTTTTTGTGTTTTTTTTCCCATATACCTGACATTTTTTCGACTACTTTCGATTTTTTGATCATTGTCGGGATAGCTTTAACAAGTTGTTTAGATACTTCACTTTCTGTCCCTGAAGTGTCAGAAACATCTATTCAGTAGTTTTTTGTAAAAAAGATAAATAAAAGAACATTTTCAATAATTAAACGATTTTTCAACTTTTTTCAAAGATTGAGTCCATTTTTGGACCCCTTATATTATTTCAAACCTTTGACTTTTGGATTCACGCCACAGACCACGGATATGACTCTGCGTTAAAAAGTTTCAGAAAAATCGTAGGCATCGTTTTCGAGAAAGAGGCGACTAAAAAGGTTCCAAAAACGGAAAATACCATTATTTATTTTCTAACCATCGAAATCGTACCATTGAGATGCCATATAATAGTCGATTAATGGGGCTATCCATAGACACTTTACTTCTTTTGGTCCGGTAATATCTGACCGAGAAATTCAGCTTTTCGCAAGAATGCAAATTTTTTAAACCTTTTTTTCCATTTTTTGAATACTTTCGGTATGGTGATTAGTGTCGAGATAGTTTTAATAATCGGTTTGGGCAATTAAATCGCCGCAGGGCTCTGTAAGGATATATTACATTATCTAATCAGATAAAATACACCTGAGAAATCCTATGTTCAAAAGTGCCAAAAATGCAAAAACATCGAAATATCAAAAATTAAATTTCAGTATTTCAATACATATTATACATCGTTAGAATCGGATTTAGGTCCGCTATCTGAATGTGTAACCATTTTTTGAAAATCTGTTAAAATAAACAAATAATAGAGCATTTTCCAAAATTTGACGATTTTTCGACTTTTTTCGATTTTCAGTCCCTTTTTTTATCCTATTCCAGACATTTCAAAGTCTTATTGGATGGCTTCATGCAAAATACCGCCAAAAGGACTCTCGATAGAAAAAAAATTTAAAAAAAATTGTAGGTTAAGTTTTCGAGATACGGGCGTCCAAAAACGCTCCAAATCAGAAAATACTTTTTTTTACAAGCAATATTTTTATTCAGATTTCTATATGAATAGGGATTGGGGAACAGGCATAGCCTATATTAAACCCTTCTCCCTGTCAGATATAGATACATGTATTTACATAAAGAAACATACAATGTACAAGTGCACATATTTTACAGTGAGTGTGTTATAGTTGTCTCTGGAATGGATTTACAGTTTAGTAATAAGCAAATAGGCAAATAATGTACAAGTGAAAATATATTTACAATGAATGGTTATATGGTTATAGTTGTCCCTGGAATCGTCTGGTGATTTCGAAAAACGAGTGAACAGTTTTAAAGATAATGAATGAGTTTTCTATGTTGTCAATTCCATACAATAGGGTTGTAGTATTTCGGTGAATAGTAGGTAAATTATTTATTGTATTATTTCGGGCATCTGAATATAAGGAGCAATTCAATAAAAAAATGTTCAGTGTCTTCAAATTGATGACCACATCTGCAGGATGGGTTATCAGAAATATGGCTTAAAAATTTATGTCTGTTTAGATTGCTGCAAGACAGACGCAGTTTAGAATGAATGATTTGGTTTTCACGGGTTCCAAAAGTGAATGTTTTAGGGGGTATCGGATTGAAAATATTTAGAGATGTTGAATTTTTTGTCTCCGAACTTAGTTTGTTCCATTCTCTTATTGACGATGGTATGAAAGAATTATAGAAGATATTTGTTTTGCATTTATATTCGGGTAGGCTTGTTTTTCGGAGATTATAGTGTGCGCTTTTTGTCAAGATTAAATCATGGAGATAGGATGGAGAAAGGCCGTTTATAATTTTATAAATGAATTTGAGTTTATGTCTTCTGCGTCTCTCTTTTAGCGTAATAAAACCGGTTTCTTTATATAACAGTCTATGGCTGGTACCCTTAACAGCACCACATATGGACCTAAGTGCATCCAGTTGTAGGTTCTCTAATATGTTAGCTAGTTGGTCTGTGCAGTTGTCCCAGATGACGTCGCAATAATCAAAATGGGGTAGGATAAAAGAGGTATAGATGGTTTGTAGCGATTTCCGGTTAAGTCTGTATTTAAGGGATCTTAAACAATTGACAGATTTGCTGGTTTTTTCTATAACGTCATTAATGTGTTGGTTCCATTTACAATTTTGTTGAAATGTCAAGCCTAAATGTTTATGATGGGGGACTTCCTTGATGGGAACATTATTTAGAGTCAGGGTAGGTAAAATGGGATTTTGTTTGGTTGTCAGTGCTAGTGTTTCGGTCTTCAGTGGGTTGAAGGATACCAGCCATGTTTTAGCCCACGCGTTAATTTTATTCAGGTCATTGTTTAGAATATTCGCGCATTCGGTAGGGTCATCAATTTTCAGATAGAGGGAAGTATCATCAGCAAAGAGTCGAACATTTGATGAAATATCATTCACAACGTCATTGATATAAATGGGAAAAAGGAGGGGACCGAGAACAGAGCCCTGTGGCACGCCCGAGGGAATGGTTTTTGCGGTGGAAGAGACACCCCCAGCAACAACTGATTGTTGTCTTCCCTCTAAATAGTTGTGAAACCATTGAAGGATGTCTCCCCTTATCCCCGCAGCTTCAAGCATGCCAGACCCTGTCAAAAGCTTTACTGATGTCACAGAACACTGCTCTCGTATAGAATCCCTGATCAATGGCTTGACAAAAGTAGTGTGCAATATCTGTAAGTTGGTAAACACATGAATCACCATACAAAAAGCCACTCTGGAGTTTAGTTAGGACAGAATTCTCCCTTAGGAAGTTGAAGACATTTTTGGAGATGCATTTTTCGAATATTTTAACTAGGATACTAAGTAGAGATATGGGTCTATAATTTCCACAATTTGATGGGTCACCTTTCTTTAATATGGCAGTTACATTGGCAAATTTCCAGATGTTCGGTACTGTTTTCGTCGAAAGAGAGTAGTTAAATAATTTAGATAGAGGTTCAGAAATTTCGCTGGATATTAGTTTTATTAGTTTTCCACTGATGTTATCGGGACCATTGGCTTTCGAGGGATCAATAGTAGTAATTATGTCTTCAACTTCCTTCTGGTTGAGGATAATAGTAGTTAATGAGTTGGGTATTCTTTCTAGTGCAGGAAGTTGTGCATTGTCGCTATCAATGTTAGATTGGCTAATAAAGAAATCGTTAAAGCAGTTACATTTGTCGGAAGGTGTGTAATATGTGGTGTCGTTCACTGATAGAGGCGGCAGTTCATTGCTAGTGCCAGCACGTTTATTTTTCATAAATGAGTTGACAAGGCCCCACCAATTTTTACTTCCAAAATTATTGCAATTATTGATTTTGTTGTCGATTTTGTCAAAGTATTCCTTTTTACAATTTCTGATTAGATTTATATATTCATTTCTAATAGTTCTGAACTTATGCCAATCTGATTCTAAATTTCTTTGGACTGTCTTTCTATGTATTTTATTTTTTTTCCTACTCAATTTTCGAATCGCATTATTCATCCATGGTTGGTCATTTGGTCTAATAGTTACTGTTTTATTAGGAATGTGTTTTTTTTGCTACCCTTGTCAGCTCACGTGTGAAGTTAACACAAGCTGTATTAATCGAATCTGTGTTAATTAGGCTTTCCCAGTCCGTGTCAGTAGCGTCCCGTCTCTTTTCCTCTGTATTAATATTGCTAAAGTGCCAAACAAGTCGTCTGTAGCATGTTAATTTTGGATTCTGAAATGAAAGTCGACAGTACACAGGACAATGATCACTACAAAAATTATCTAGACAGCCTGATTCTTTTATATAGTTAGGACAGTTAGTTAAAATTAAATCTATAAGTGAGTTATTATCATTTCCGAATCGCGTTGGAGTTTTAATTATTTGGGAAAAATCAAAAAGTATCATTGCATTGTGTAAAAATGATTGAGTTGAAGTCATAAAATCGATATTAAAATCGCCAAATATAAAACAGTTATCGACATTATCGCATGCTGACTTAGCAATCGAATCAAAAACTTTATTGTTTTGTTCGGCAGTAGAACTTGGAGGTCTATAAAATGTACCTATCAAAATAGTTTTGTATGAAGTATTTAGTTGTAACCATATGCATTCTGTACCGTCGACTTCCAGGTCAGGTCTTCTTTTCACAGAAAGTGTGTCCAGTATGTAAGTCGCAATACCCCCACCCTGTCCGTACGTCCTGTCATTTCTTATGGGTGCGTGGAAAGATCTTAGTAGTAATGTGATGGTGTCTACTGATTTATCAAGCCATGTTTCAGTGAGGAGAATAATGTCAAATTTTTCAGATAGTTCAGCTGCTAAAATATCCACTTGATTTTCAGCGTGCCATATTTTTTTTTCCTGTTCATCGTATCCGTGCGAATTGGGTATCATTCAGTGGTCCAATCACCGCCCGACGAAATGATACCTTAATTTGTTTAATCTGTTGATATCGGACGGAGAAATCGTGTTTTTACCCAAAACACCAATTTTTCACGTTTTTTTTTCAAAATATCGCATATTATTTCGACTACTTCCGGTTTACGGATTGTTGTTGAAATTGCTTTAAACGGTGGTTTGACCATATAGCTTTATGTTCCAGGAATTTCAGAAACGTCGATCGGCCGTAAAACGAAACAGAAGCTCACAAAATGTGAAGAAAATTCGAAAAAAATCAAGAATAAAGGGCGATAACTCTGAATGAAACTTATATTACTGGAACCGGATTGCCCTCAGGTATCCAAAAATGTAGGTCAAATTTGAAAATTTTGAAAAATAACAAAAAATGTGTCTTAAACAACATATTTTCATTTTTCGAACGTTAGAAGTCAGCGGCGAAGTTTCAAAATTGCAAAATTTTCAACTGCTATCGTCCGAGAAAAGACTCAAGGTTTCCGAAAATGTAATTTGTATGAAAATAGGTACAGAGTTGACGAATCTACGGCCATTTTTTAATTTTTTGGCACCGCACGAAATTCGGCCACTTCCAGTCTGCGCAGAAGTTTCAAATACAGTCGATCAGGTGGTCACCATATGGTTTCCTGATAGAAAATTATGTCCCAGATCTGTATCTGTTACAGACACTGAGAAATAGGCACCCCCGAAAAATAAAATAATAATAACTAGATCTGCTACTGTACCACGCAGATATGAAAGCTTTCATATTCATCGTCAAGTGTCATCGATTGTATCAAGTATCCTAAATAAAAGGATAAGAAAAAATTATCGAAATTGGTCAAAAACTCGCGAAGTTACAAGTCTAAATATAGTATGAAACATTGCACCCAGGCATAACAATAATCTGAAAACTAAAGGGAAATAACTGAAACTTGTATTACTGTAATGAGACGGGTGAGAAAATGAAATGAAAATGGCGGGAAAGGACTAAAAATGGCAGGTTGGACAGGCGACCTTACTCCTTGCCACGTACAACCGGGCATTCGAAAACACGCTAGTTAACTCAATGACAGGCGCGCGTGCTAACCATTCAGCCACCCCCCCCCCCCCAATATGCCATATAGGAAGAATAACAAATCGCTCACAACAAAATCGTAAATTGATGAGTTTAGGTCAAAACGTTGAGCTACTGTTTTAGAGTATTTAATTGTTTTAAAGAGACATGTTAAGGGTTGTTCATAGTTAAATGAAAGTTTAATTTTAAATAAGACCAATAAAATTAGGATTTAATAATGCCAGACTAATATTAAAATAAAGGCTTTAAATTAAGAATAATTAATTATTGGTCTAATGCAATGAAATGCTTTTATTTGACGGATGAAATGTACGATGGGTGTCCACACTATGTGGCTAAGGCGTTGGACTGCTAGCCAGGAGGACGGGTGTTCGATCCCTGCATTGTCCGAGAAAGTTCATCTCGATTTTCTGGCGTGTCCCCCTCCCCCGCCATGTACACATTGGAGTGCACGTAAAAGATCCCGTAGCAGTTGGAATTCGATACTGTTGAATAAGCTCTATACGATGACTAAATGTGCAGATTGTAGCCACCCACACTGCATGTTTTACTTAACAATGAAAGGGTGCCGTTTTCAATTTTACGATCTTTTTATTCTCCTACTCCTGATATTTTGGACTGTTGGTCGATGGTTTCAAATAAAAGACTACCGATAAGACTCTTTGTAGAAGAAGTTCCCCAAAAATATTATGTTGACTTTAAGAGAAAAGGACCTTTAAAAATGCTCCAAATCGTAAAAATACGACTTTTTGGATTTTAGATCGCATTTTTTCTGCTATCCCTGATATTAAAAAAAAGGATACAATGATTTCACACAACAGACTAGCTATTAGACTCTCGATTGACAAGAGTTTCACCACCCTCCCTTCATTATAACCGAAGTTATCGTGCCCTAAAGAATCAACAAATCAGCATGCTCATCTCTGCTTCCCCTAAGCAGAAAATGCCCATCTTTGCACTCAATCACGACATTGACCTAGTGAACGTCTACACCGAGATTGAACATTCTAGCTCAATTAGAAGGAGAGTTATTGTGTTTCAAAGTATCGACCCTTCAAATTTCTACTACTTTTCATATTCACTTCAAAATGGCAACCATCAGTTGACCTAAATCAAAATTCTGCTCCCTGCAATTTTTGGGCCATCCTTCAAGGATTCAGAAAATATAACTCCCGTGTCTGTAAGTGAAATAGCAAAAAAAAGCCTTAGGGATTTTTCACGTTTCAAGATGGTGGCACTTCCGGATTGAGATACAAACTCCATTTTTTGTGTACGAATCAGTGGTCTCGTAGCTAGTACCTAAAAAAAATTCAAGATGATCTGACCTATATTTCGTCGATTTTTTTTGAAAATTTCGATCCTCAATTTCTCCAAGGGGTGATAATTTAGAAAATTTTTGAAGTCATTTTTAAAGTCGCATCGGTAAGATCTACTTATTTTCCAAATTTCATAAAAATCGTGCATCTATTAAAGAAGTTGTCAAATTTGTCATGACTTCCGGAACGAAATCACAGCGACGAATTTTCGAAATTCGAAAATTTGAAATTGCAGGTGAAATTGGTTTCCGTCAAGGTTTTCAAAGAATTTTTTTTTAATAAAATAGGTCGACTATGCATTGTTAATATTTTCGTTCGTAAAATTCGGTGATTTCGAAATCGCAAAACGTTTTGAAAATATATTTAATCAACAACCACCACCCATTTTTGGGAGGGTAGGTCAAAGTTTCAGAAACATCCTATGGTTAGATTCTGTGAAATCCGATTTGCAGGAAAAACACACAAAAAAAGAATAATAATTTTAACAGAAACAATAAGCTTTCATATTTCATATGAAAGCTTAATAAATAATAATTTTAGTAATCACAATAGGTTTTCAGACTAGAACTGTTCTACTCGATGGCGCTGAGTTGCACTGTCACGTTTGGTATTCACAGTTAATTAGGTGAGTATTGAAGGATGTTGTAACTGTTTAGCAGAAGATAGTAGTGGATGGATATGTGCCACTTGTGAAAAATATATAAAAAAGATAGGATTCCACTGCTATCTATCTATAATGGTAATGCTTTTCCAGAGCTACCAGAAGAGTCGAATCTGTTCCCATTAGAGAGGAGACTGTTATCACCAAGAATTCCTTTTTACAATAATAATAACTAGATCTGCAGACCTGCAGTGCTGAATCGGCTTTCAGGAATCAGACAGGAAGTGCGTCATACAATAGCCGATCCATCGAGCTACCAAACGATACTGTAGTTGTTATGATTCAGTGACACCCTCTATCAGATTTGTAAGTAATATTTGCTTGCGAATACACCGATCAAAATTGTAAAATCTGGCAAAATTACTTCACTTCCGGTGCCAAAAGAAATCATTATCGGTAACAAATAAGTTGAGAATTCGCAATTCAGAATTGTTTTATACACATCAGGCAATAAATAATAAACTTGGAACCCATAAACTGAAATTAAACAGGTACAAAACTTAAAGCGAGACAAAATATATCTCAAATTAACCGGCACTACCGAGGTGAGAGAAATGGGGTTTAACGTCGACTATGTCATTTCGGGACTAGCATGGTTTAATTTTATATCAATAATTCCTGTGTAAAATATCATCAAAAATATTCATAAATAAAAAAGGTTTTCGTAAAAGAATTATTTTTTTTCAAAATATCGTACATTTTTTTGACTACTTCCGGTTTTACGATCGTTGTTGTGATAGCTTTACGAAGTTCTTTGGATACTTAACTTCACATACCAGAAGTGTCAGAAACATCCATTGAGTAGTTTTCGAAAAAGAGATAAATTAAAGAGCGTTTCCAAAAATTTAACGATTTTTCAATTTTATTCAAAGTTTGAGGCTATTTTTGGACCACTTATATTATTTCAACACTTTTCATTTTGTATTCACTATATTGAGTAAGAAAAGTTTTAAGAAAAATCTGCGGCGTCGTTTTCGAGAAAAGGGGCGTCTCAGAATGTTAAAAAATCTGAAAATACTAGATTTTTGGCATACAATAATTTATTTCCTTACCATCGAAATCGTATTATTTAGATACCATATGATGGTCCATTGATAGGGCTATCCAACAACACTTTAGTTCTTTTGGTCCGCTATTACCTAAGGGAGAAATCAAGTTTTTCGCAAGTGCGACAATGTTTTTAACCTTCCTTTTTTTTCATTTTTTGAATACTTCCGGTATGGTTATTATTGTCGAAATAGTTTTAATAGCCGGTTTGGGCACTAAAATAGCCACAGGGCTCTGTAATGATATATTACATTATCTGATCAGATAAAATGCCCCTGAGAAATCCTATGTTCAAAAGTGGCAAAAATGCAAAAAATTAAAATATCGAAAATTAATGTTCAATAACTACATACATATTACACATATTATACATCGTTAGAATCGTAATTAGGTCAGCTATCTGAATATACAATCTTTTTTTGAAAATCTCTTAAAATAAAAAAATAGCAGAGCATTTTCCAAAATTTTTCGACTTTTTTCGATTTTCAGTCCGTTATTTCACCTATTCCAGATATTTCAAAGTCTTATTGGATGGCTTCATGCAAAATACCTCCGAAAGGACTATCGATAGAAAAAATTTAAAAAAAAGTTGCGGTTAAGTTTTCGAGATACAGGCGTCCAAATACGCTCCAAATCAGAAAATACCTGATTTTCAGCGTGCCATATTTTGCTGCCTGCTCATCGTATCCGTACAAATTGGGTATCATACGATAGCACAATCCTAGTGCAGTCCAATGGTACCCTAATTTCTTTAATCCATTGATATCGGGCGGAGAAATCACGTTTTCCACTAAAACATCAATTTTTGGCATTTTTTTCAAAATATTGCACACTATTTCGACCACTTCCGCTTTAAAGATCCTTGTTGAAATTGCTTTATCAGTTGGTATTGGACTATAACTTTATGTTCCATAACTTTCAGAAACATCAATTTGACCGTAAAACGAAACCACAGCTCACAAAATGGGAAGAAAATTCGAAAAAAATCGAAAAATAAAGGGCGATAACTCTGAATGAAACTTATATTTCTAGAATCGGATTGACTTCAGGTATCCAAAAATGTGGGTCAAATGTGAAAATTTCGAAAAATAACAAAAATTGTCTTGTAGTCGACGTGTTTTCAATTTTCGAACGATAGAAGTCAACGACGAAGTTTCGAAATTGCAAAATGTGAGATTGCAATTATCTCGGAAAAGTTTCAGGCTTTCCAAAAATGTGATTTGTTTGAAAATGGGAAAAGAATTAATGAAACTATAGCCAATTTTCAATTTTTGACAACGTACAAAGTTCGGTCACTTCCATTCTGCGCAGAAGTTTGAAAATTGCTTTATTGAGTAGCCACCACCTGGTTTCCAGATAGTAAGATAAACCGCAAATCGCTATCTCTTTTCGATCATAGAGAAATAGGCTCCCGCGGTAAATAATGCAGCACTGAACCGGCTTTCAGGAATCATACAGGAAGTTTATTATACCATAGCCGACCCATTGAGTTACCAAACTATACTTTAGTTGTTTTGCTTCAGTGACACCCTCTATCATATGTAAAAGTAATATTTGCTGGCGAAAAGACCGGTCAAATTACGTCACTTCCGGTGCCGAAAGAAATTTTTATAGGTGAAAAATAAGTCGAAAATTCGCAACATGCAAAATGCAAACTTTGGTTATACATATCGGGCAATAAATAATTAACCTATAACCCATAAGCTGAAATTAAGAAGGTAAAAAACTTAAAAGTGACCCTGGGAAAATTGGCTATTATTCGACAAGGGAACATGCTAGAAGCCTTTTCTTGATATCAATATGATGGTATTGATCCAATCTTACTGCCCATTAGAGTCAGACGCTATAAAGTTAAACGAATAATAAATATAAATCCCTTCAAAAAAATGTTTGTTTTGAAGGCTAAAAAAACGTTTTTTGCAAAAATTACATTACTTCCGGTGATATTGAAAATGTTAACTTGGTTCATAGAAGTCATAAATGGCATAAGGCAACAAATGGTAAAAAAATTATAAAAATCGAATAATAATTGACACTTTTATAGACCAAAAACCTTGAAAAGTGACTTATAGAAGATCGCCTATTTCTCTGTAACCGTACAAGTTAGAAACCACTTTGTGGTATCTGTATGGTCGTATGGCTTCATTCTATTCGTTGATGGGAATCAAATATCATAATTTTAAAAATATTATAAGGCAGACTCATTTGAATAAAATATTTGTTTTTTAGGTTAAAAATACAGTTTTTGCCCAAATGACGTCATTTCCGGTCACAGTGAAAATGTAAAATTGGCTTGACCAAGTCCAAATTGGCATTTGGCATCAAATGGAAAAAAATATTGCAAATCGAATAATAATTCACTCTTTTATAGGCAAAATAACGTGAAAAGTGATGCATGCAAAATTGCACATTTCTCGACAACTGCTCATATTACAAACTAATTTTCGCACACATTCTCTTCGTCTGGATTATTGCTACGAGTTTATGAAAATTACAAACAAATATTTCAAAATATGAAGACGCTGAATGAATTGTAAATAATTGAATTTTACACTTTATTTTACATTTTATTCGAAATTGCCCGAAAATGAAATTGAAATTAAAAAATATGAGCTAAGGATTTTGTGCACCTTTGCAGGGTGCATCCTTTTAGTTATATCAGTTTTGAAAAAAAAATAATATTTGCTTTCAAAAGTGGTACCGAACTGTCAAAATTGTAGTTTTTGTTAATATTACGTCACTTCCGTTGCCAACAGAAAAATTTCACCGTAACCAAAAAAATTACAATTGGGACCACGGAGCATATGAACTTTGTTTTATACAAATCGAACAATAAATAATTGTTCTGGATACGAAAAACTAAATTAGCCGATAGCGGCTAACGCAAATTACCGAGACAATTTTTTTTCTCATTTCTGCTCAAGTACGATGATATTTTAACCCTGTGTAAAATATCATCAAAAAATATTCATAAATAAAAAAGGTTTTCGTAAAAAAAATTTTTTTTTTCAAAATATCAGACATTTTTTCGACTACTTCCGGCTTAACGATCGTTGTTGTGATAGCTTTACGAAGTTCTTTGGATACTTAACTTTCTGTACCAGAAGTGTCAGAAACATCCATTGAGTAGTTTTGCAAAAAAAGATAAATTAAAGAGCGTTTCCAAAAATTTAACGATTTTTCAATTTTTTTCAAAGTTTGAGGCCATTTTTGGACCATTTATATTATTTCAATGCTTTTCATTTTAGATTCACTATATAGACAACCGATAGGACTTTGAGTAAGAAAAGTTTAAGAAAAATCTGCGGCGTCGTTTTCGAGAAAAGGGCGTCTCAGAATGTTAAAAAAAATCAGAAAATACTAGATTTTTGGCATAGAATAATTTATTTCCTTACCATTGAAATCACATTAGTTAGATACCATATGATGGTCCATTAATAGGGCTATCCAACGACACTTTAGTTCTTTTGGTCCGCTATTACCTAAGGGAGAAATCTAGTTTTTCGCAAGTGCGACTATGTTTTTACTCCTTTTTTTCATTTTTTGAATACTTGCGGTATGGTTATTATTGTCGGAATAGTTTTAATAGCCGGTTTGGGCACTAAAATGGCCACAGGGCTCTGTAATGATATATTACATTTTCTGATCAGATAAAATGCCCCTGAGAAATCCTATGTTCAAAAGTGCCAAAAATGCAAAAAATTTAAAATATCGAAAATATTATACATACATATTATACATCGTTAGCATCGTAATTAGGTCAGCTATCTGAATATACAGCCTTTTTTTTTGAAAATCTCTTAAAATAAAAATATAGTAGAGCATTTTCCAAAATTTCACGATTTTTCGACTTTTTTTTATTTTCAGTCCCTTTTTTATCGTATTCCAGACATTTCAAAGTCTTATTGGATGGCATAATTCAAAAGACTATCGAATGGACTCTGGATAGAGAAAGTTAAAAAAAAAGATGCGGTTAAGTTTTCGAGATACAGGCGTCCAAAAACGCTCCAAATCAGAAAATACTTGATTTTCAGCGTGCCATATTTTGCTTCTTGCTCATCGTATCCGTGTGATTTGGGTATCATACGGTAGTCCATTCCTCTTGGCATCCAATGGTGCCTTAATTTGTTTTATCTGTTGATTTCGGACGGAGAAATCGCGTTTTCCACAAAATCATCCATTTTTTGCATTTTTTTCAAAATATTGCACACTATTTCGACCACTTCCGGTTTAAGGATCCTTGTCGAAATTGCTTTATCAGTTGGTATTGGACTATAACTTCATGTTCCATAACTTTCAGAAACATCAATTCCACCGTAAAACGAAACCACAGCTCACAAAATGGGAAGAAAATTCGAAAAAAATCGAAAAATAAAGGGCGATAACTCTGAATGAAACTTATATTTCTAGAATCGGATGGACTTCAGGTATCCAAAAATGTAGGTCAAATTTGAAAATTTTGAAAAATAACAAAAATTGTCTCGTAAACAACATGTTTTTAATTTTCGAACGATAAAAGTCATAGACGAATGTTTGAAATTGAAAAATGTGAGATAGCCATTGTCTCAGAAAAGATTTAGGGATTCCAAAAATGTGATTTGTTTGAAAATGGGAAAAGAATTGATGAAACTATAGCCAATTTTCAATTTTTTGACAACGTACAAAGTTCGGTCACTTTCGGTCTGCGCAGAAGTTTGAAAATTGCTTTATTGAGTAGCCACCACCTGGTTTCATCATAGTAAGATGAACCACAAATCGGTATCTCTTTTCGATCATAGAGAAATAGGCTCCCGCGGTAAATAATAATAATAATAAAAAAAAAAATAATAATAATTTTAGTAATCACAATAGGCTTTCAGACGAAAGTCTGAAAGCCTAACTAGACCTGCAAGCAGCACTGAACCGGCTTTCAGGAATCATACAGGAAGTTTATTATACCATAGCCGACCCATTGAGCTACCGAACTATACTTTAGTTGTTTTGCTTCAGTGACACCCTCTATCATATGTAAAAGTAATATTTGCTGGCGAAAAGACCGGTCAAAATTGTAAATTATGGCAAAATTACGTCACTTCCGGTGCCGAAAGAAATTTTTGTAGGTGAAAAATAAGTCGAAAATTTGCAACATACAAAATACAAACTTTGTTTAATACATATCGGGCAATGAATAATTAACCTATAACCCATAAACTGAAATTAAGAAGGTAAATAAATTAAAAGTGACCCTTGGAAAATTGGCTATTATTAGACAAGGGAACATGCTAGAAGCCTTTTCTTGATATCAATATGATGGTATTGATTCAATCTTACTGCCCATTAGAGTCAGACGTTATAAAGTTAAACAAATAATAAATATAAATCCCTTCAAAAAAATGTTTGTTTTGAAGGCTAAAAATACGTTTTTTGCAAAAATTACATTACTTCCGGTGATATTGAAAATGTTGACTTAGTTGATAGAAGTCATAAATGGCATAAGGCATCAAATGGTAAAAATATTATATAAATCGAATAATATTTGACACTTTTATAGACCAAAAACCTTGAAAAGTGACTTATAGAAGATCGCCTATATCTCTGTAACCGTACAAGTTAGAAACCATTTTGTGGTATCTGTATTGTCGTATGGTTTCATTCTATTCGTTGATAGGAATCAAATATCATAATTTTAAAAATACTATAAGGCAGACTCATTTGAATAAAATATTTGTTTTTTAGGTTAAAAATACAGTTTTTGCAGAAATGACGTCATTTCCGGTCACAGTGAAAATGTAAAATTGGCTTGACCTAGTCCACATTGACATTAGGCATCAAGTGGAAAAAAAATATTGCAAATCGAATAATAATTCAGTCTTTTATAGGCAAAATAACGTGAAAAGTGATGCATGCAAAATTGCATATTTCTCGGCAACTGCTCATATTACAAACTAATTATCGCATACATTCTCTTCGTCTGGATTATTGCTACGAGTTTGTGAAAATTACAAATAAATATTTCAAAATATGAAGACGCTGAATGAATTGTAAATAACAGAATTTTACACTTTATTTTACATTTTATTCGAAATTGCCCGAAAATGAAATTGAAATTAAAAAATCTGAGCTAAATATTTTGTGCACCTTTGCAGGGTTGCATCCTTTTAGTTATATCAGTTTTGAAAAAAAAATAATATTTGCTTTCAAAAGTGGTACCGAACTGTAAAAATTGTAGCTTTTGTTAATATTACGTCACTTCCGTTGCCGACAGAAAATTTTCACCGTAACAAAAAAAAATTACAATTGGGACCACGGAGCATATGAACTTTGTTTTATACAAATCGAAAAATAAATAATTTTTCTGGGTACGAAAAACTAAAATAGACGATGGCGGCTAACACAAATTACCGAGACAATTTTATTTCTCATTTCTGCTAAAGTAGGATGATATTTTTACCCTGTGTAAAATACCATCAAAAAATATTCATACATAAAAAAGGTTTTCGTAAAAAAAAAATTTTTTTTCAAAATATCGGATATTTTTTTTTGACTACTTCCGGTTTTACGATCATTGTCGTGATAGCTTTACGAAGTTCTTTGAATACTTAACTTTCTGTACCAACCGATAGGACTTTCTGTACAACCGATAGGACTTTGAGTAAGAAAAGTTTAAGAAAAATCGTAGGCGTCGTTTTCGAGAAAAGGGCGTCTCAGAATGTTAAAAAATCGGAAAATACTAGATTTTTGGCATACGATCATTTATTTCCTTACCATCGAAATCGTATTATTTAGATACCATATGATGGTCCATTAATAGGGCTATCCAACGACACTTTAGTTCTTTTGGTCCGCTATTCCCTAAGGGAGAAATCATGTTTTTCGCAAGTGCGACAATGTTTTTAACCTTTTTTTTTCATTTTTTGAATACTTGCGGTATGGTTATTATTGTTGGAATAGTTTTAATAGCCGGTTTGGGCACTAAAATAGCCACAGGGCTCTGTAATGATATATTATATTATTTGATCCGATAAAATGCCCCTGAGAAATTCTATGTTCAAAAGTGCCAAAAATGCAAAAAATTTAAAATATTGAAAATTAAATTTCAATAACTACATACATATTATACATCGTTAGCATCGTAATTAGGTCAGCTATCTGAATATACAACCTTTTTTTGAAAATCTCTTAAAATAAAAACATAGTAGAGCATTTTCCAAAATAACTCTGAATGAAACTTATATTACTGGAATCGGATTGACGTCAGGTATCCAAAATCTAGGTCAAATTTCCAAATTTTGAAAAATAACAAAAATTGTCTCGTAGGCGACGTGTTTTGAATTTTCGAAAGATATAAGTCAGCGACGAAATTTCGAAATCGCTAAATGTGAGATTGCTACTGTCTCGGAAAAGTCTCAGGCTTTCCAAAAATGTGATTTGTTTGAATATAGGTAGAGAATTGACGAAACCACGGCCGTTTTGTAATTTGTTTTACCAACATTCAAAATTCGGCCACTTCCGGTCTGCGCAAATTGTAAAATCTGGCAAAATTACTTCACTTCCGGTGCCAAAAGAAATCATTATCGGTAACAAATAAGTTGAGAATTGGCAATTGAGAATTGTTTTATACATATCAGGCAATAAATAATAAACTTAGAACCCATAAACTGAAATTAAAAAGGTAAAAAACTTAAAAAGTGATCCTTAGAAAATTGGTTATTTCTCGACAAGGGAATGCGCTAGAAGCAATTTTTTGATATCAGTATGATTATATTGATCCAATCTAAATGGCCATTATAATCAAACGTTATAACGATAAACAAATAATAAATAGAACTCACTTCAAAAAAATATTTGTTTTAAAGTCTAAAAATACGGTTTTTGCAAATATGACATTACTTCCGGTGATAATAGAAATGTTAAATCAGATAATTGCAATCATAAATGGCATAAGGCATCACATGGTGAAAATTGTATGAAAATTGAATAATAATTGACACTTTTATAGACCAAAAAGCTTGAAAAGTGACTTGCAGAAAATCGTCTATTTCTCGGCAAACGTACAAGTTAGAAACTTTTTTGTGGTATCTGTATGATCGTGTGGGTTCATGCTATTCGGTGATGGGATTCAAATATCATAATTTTAAAAATATTATAAAAAAGACTCATTTCAATAAAATATTTGTTTTTTAGGTTAAAAATACAGTTTTTGCCAAAATGACGTCATTTCCGGTAACAGTGAAACTATAAAATTGGCTTAACCTAGTCCAAATGGGCATTAGGCATCGAATAAAATCGGATAATAATTTACTCTTTTATAGGCAAAATAACTTGAAAAGTGATGCATGCAAAATTGCATATTTCTCGGCAACTGCTCATATTACAAACTATTTTTCGCATACATTCTCTTTGTCTGGATTATGGCTACGAGTTTATGAAAGTTACGAGTAAATAGTTCAAAATATGAAGAAGTTGAAGGGGTTGTAATAACTGAATTTTGCACTTTGTTTTACATTTTATTAGAAATTGCCCGAAAAGGAAATTGAAATTTAAGAATTTGAGTCAAACATTTTATGCGTCTTTACAGGGTGCATACTTTTTGTTATATCAGTTTTCGAAAAAAAATAATATTTGCTGTCAAAAAGTGGTATTGAACTATCAAAATTGTAGTTTTTGTTAATATTACGCCACTTCCGTTCGTGCAGAAAAATGTCACCGTAACAAAAAAAAAATACAATTGATTTCACGAAGCCTATGCACTTTGTTTTATACAAATCGAACAATGAATAATTAATCTAGGTACGAAAAACTAAATTAGCTAATGGCGGATAACGCAAAATATGGAGACAAAATTCTTTATCACTCCTGCTCAAGTAGGGTGATACTTTAACCCTGTGTAAAATACCATCAAAAAATATTCATAAATAAAAAGGTTTTCTGTAAAAATCTAAAATATCGGAGATTTTTTCGACTACTTCCGGTTTTTTGATCATTGTCGGGATAGCTTTAACAAATTGTTTTGATACTTAAAGTTCCAATAGCATTTTTTTAAGTTATATTTTTAAAATTTATTAAAATAAAGCCCCAAAATAGATTGAACCTATAAACAGTCCTACTTTGTTAAAGAATAATCCTATTAATCCTATAATTCACTATTGCCAGTTGAGAAATTGGCAAAAATATCATTTTCAACTTCAAATTCAAACGTTTGAAGATGGCCGTCCATGGAGAAGAATGGGAAAACAAGGGAGGTAATTGAGTAACTATTTCCTCATTCAACCAGTGTCACCCTTTCTAACCCCCCCCCAAAATTTTGTCCACGATCGTATAATAGTGAGTTGACAACCTTTTGAGCAAAAAACATAGAAATAATTATATTTTGATTTTCTTAGAAAAAGTGAAATTGGAACTTCTTGTACAAAAAGTTTCAGAAAGATTCACTGATTAGTTTTGAAAAAAAAGATAAATAAAATACCATTTTCAGTAATTTAATGATTTTTCACTTTTTTTCAAAGATTTAGGCCATTTTTAGAACACCTACAATATTTCAATGCTTTCAATTTTGGATGCACACTCTAGACCATAGATGGGACTCTTAGTAAAAAATATTTTAGAAAAATCGTAGGCGTCGTTTTCGAGAAAAAGGCGTCTCAGAATGATCTAAAACGGAAAATACTTGGTTTTCGGCGTACCATAATTTATTTACGAACAATCGAATTCGTATCATTTAGATGTCATAAGATAGTCCATTCATGGGACTTTTCAACGACTTTTTAATTGTTTTGGTGTGCTAATATGTGACGGAGAATTTCAGTTTTTAGCAGGAGCGCCAATTTTGTTTATCATTTTTACGCTTTTTTGCCGTTTTTTGAACTACTTCCGAGAGACGAATCATTGTCGAGTAGTTTTAACATCCGGTTTTGGAGTTTGAATGGGAAGAGGGCTCTCTAATGATATACTACACTATACGATAAGAAAAAATGCTTCTGAGAAATCCTATGTTCAAAAGAGTCAAAAATGTCTAAATGTCATAATATTGAAAATTAAATTTCAATAACTACATACATATTATATATCGTTAGAACCGTAATTAGGTCAGCTAACTGAATATATATCCTTTTTTTGCAAATCTCTTAAAATAAAAAAAATGTAGAGCATTTTCCAAAATTTCACGATTTTTTGCCTTTTTTCAATTTTCAGTCCCTTTTTGGTCCTATTCCAATTATGTGGAGGTTTTAATGGATGGATTCATGCTAAAGACCACCGAAGGGACTCTCGATAGAGAAAGTTTAAGATAAATCGCTGGAGCAGTTTTCGAGATAAAGGCGTCTTAAAACGCTTCAAATCAGAAAATACTTGATTTTCAGCGTGCGATATATTACTTCCGGGTTATCGTATCTTTATGAAATGGGTACCATATGATACTTCAATTCCCGTGCAACGCAACGATACCATAATCTCTTTAATCCGTTGATATCGGACGAAATAATCACGTTTTTCCCCAAAGCACCCATTTTTGCATTTTTTTCCAAACTTCAGAAATTATTTCGACTACTTCCGGTTCACGGATCGTTCCTGAAACTGCTTTATCCAACTGTCTGACTATATTGCTTTATGTTCCAGAGGTTTCAGAAATATCGATTTATCCTTTCCAGAAAATATAAGGGTTACAAAATGGGCGGAAAATTCAAAAAAATTCGAAAAATAAAGGGCGATAACTCTGAATGAAACTTATATTACTGAAACCGCATAGACTTCAGAAATCCAAAAATGTAGGTCAAATTTGCAAATTTTGAAAAATAACAAAAAATGTCTCGTAAACAACATGTTTTCAATTTTCGAACGATAAAAGTCAGCAACGAATGTTCGAAATTAAAATATGTGAGATTGCCATTATTTCGGAAAAGATTCAGGAATTCCAAAAATGTAATTTGTTTGAAAATTGATAAAGAATTGACGAAACTATGGCCGATTTTCAATTTCAGACCAGCGTACAAAGTTCGACCACTTCCGGTATGCGCAAACTTTTCAAAAATAGTTTATCAAGTAGCCACTACATGGTTTCCCGATAGAAAATTTGGTTTCAGATCGATATCTGTTTTCGATCATGGAGAAATAGGCTCCGGTAGTAAAGAATAATAATAATAAATAACTAGACCTGCATGCAGGAATGACGGGTTTCACTGGTGCCACCTTACCCTTAAACATGTCACTTCCGGTGCCAAGTTACCCATGAACATATGTCGCTTCTGGTACCAACGAAACCACTAAACAGGTTTCCAAATTAACATTGCACACAAATAAAATGGACGCAGAATCAACCAAATCAAGCAATATCAATTCATTTTATACATTTGTTACTTGTAAATGATCTTGACAAAATTAAATTACTCCCGGTGTTAATGAAAATGTTCAATTAGTCTTATGAAATCAGAAATGGCATACGATATCATACAGTGAAAATTTTATGTAAATCGAATAATAATTGCCACTTTTAAAGACCAAAAAACTTGAAAAGTGACTTATAGAAAATCGGCTATTTCTCGGCAACCGTACAAGTTAGAAACCATTTTGTGGTATCTGTATGCTCGTATGGCTTCATTCTATTTGTTGATTGACATCAAATACCATAATTTGAAAAAGATTTCAAAACAGACTCATTTGAATAAAATATCTGTTTTGAAGGCTAAAAATACAGTTTTTGCCAAAATGACATTACTTCCGGTGATAATGAAAATCTTACATTACTTGTATGGAATCCCAAATGGCATTAGGTATAACATAGTGTAACGTTTATGAAAATCGAATAATAATTGACTCTTTTATGGCCCCAAATACTTCAAAAGTGACCTGTAGAAAATCGTCTATTTCTCGGCAACCGAACAAGTTAGAAACAATTTTATGATATCTATATGACCATATGAGTTGTGTTTATATGTGAATTTAAACCAAAAGTTAAAATTATTAATACATATTAAGTAATTCTTGATTGAATAAATCATTGATTTAAAAAGTTTAAAATGCAGTTTTTGACAAAATGACGTCACTTCCGATGTCAATTTTAAATTGTAATCAACTTGATATGACGCTACATGCTTTTTGAATCAAATGATGTCACTTTTATAAAAATCCAATAATAATTGACTATTTTACAGGCAAAATAACGAAAACAGTGACTTATGCAGAACTGCCCATTTCTTGGCAACTGCTTATATTACAAACTAATTTTCACATACATTTTCTTCGTATGGATTATAGCTACATGTTTATAAAAGTTACGAAGAAATATTTTAAAATCTGAAAAGCCTGAATGGGTTGTAAATAGGTCAATTTTACACCATTTTTAGCCTCTTAATCCAATTTGCTCGAAAATGAAATCGAAATTAAAAAAACTGCTTCCGACATTTTTTGCGCCTTTTAAGGACACACTCTTTGAGTCATATAATTTTTAAAAAAAATAATATTTGTTTTTGGAGATCGTAAATAACTGTCAAAATTGTAGTTTTTGGTAAAATTATGCCACTTCCGGTGCCGACAGATAACAATATTGGTAACAAAAAAAATGACAATTGAGACAACCAAGCATTTGAACTTTGTTTAATACAAATCGAACAATAAAAAAATAATCTAGGACTGAAAAACTGAATTAGCCAATGGCGGCCAAGGAAAATTACTGAGACAAAATTTTTTAACATTTTTGCGCAAGTCAGATGACTCTTTAATTTTGTGTACAACACGACTAAAAAATATTTATAAATAAAAAAGTTTTTTGTAAAATTTTAAATTTTCAAAATTTGGCGCCTAATATCTTCGAAGATTTGCCGAAAATCAAAAATCGAAAGTAGCGTAGCTATTTGCCATGTCTCCGGCTATGCCAAAATGTATCGAAAGTTAAAATCCCATGATTATTGTTAAAATTACTGCAATATTTTAAAAAACGATAACTTCGGTGATTTCGGACATTTCGCATTGTCGCAGAACGTTCAAAATAGCTTTATCCTCTAAGTCACACCCACTTTCCCAGTAAAACTGAAGAAATCGTAACGATGCGACAAGCAGTTGCTGAGATCTACTCAAAACAAAAGAATAATAATAATAATAATAAGAATAACTAGACCTGCATGCAGGAATAACGGGTTTCACTGGTGCCAAGTTACTCTTAAACATTTCACTTCCGGTGTCAAGTTACCCTTGAACATATGTCACTTCCAGTACCAACGAAACCACTGAACAGGTTTCCAAATTAACATTGCACACAAATAAAATGGACGCAGAATCAACCAATCAATCCAGCAATATCAAGTCATTTTATACATTTGTTACTTGTAAATGATCTCGACAAAATTAAATTACTTCCTGTGTTAATGAAAATGTTCAGTTAGTCTTATGAAATCAGAAATGGCATACGATATCATATAGTGAAAATTTTATGTAAATCGAATAATAATTGCCACTTTTAAAGACCAAAAAACTTGAAAAGTGACTTGTAGAAAATCGGCTATTTCTCTGCAACCGTACAAGTTAGAAACCATTTTGTGGTATCTGTATGATCGTATGGGTTCATTCTATTTGTTGATTGGCATCAAATACCATAATTTGAAAAAGATTTCAAAACAGACTCATTTGAATAAAATATCTGTTTTGAAGGCTAAAAATTCAGTATTTGCCAAAATGACGTTACTTCCGGTGATAATGAAAATCTTAAATTACTTGTATGAAATCACAAATGGCATAAGGTATAACATGGTGTAACGTTTATGAAAATCGAATAATAATTGACACTTTTATGGCCCCGAAACCTTCAAAAGTGACCTGTAGAAAACCGTCTATTTCTCGGCAACCGAACAAGTTAGAAACAATTTTATGATATCTATATGAGTTGTATTTATATGTGAATTTAAGCCAAAAGTTAAAATTATTAATACATATTAAGTTATTCTTGGTTGAATAAAACATTGATTTAAAAAGTTTAAAATGCAGTTTTTGACCAAATGACGTCACTTCCGGTGCCAATTTTAAATTGTAATCAACTTGATATGACGCTACATGCTTTTTGAATCAAATGATGTCACTTTTATGAAAATCCCATAATAATTGACTATTTTACAGGCAAAATAACGAAAACAGTGACTTGTACAGAACTGCCCATTTCTTGGTAACTGCTTATATTACAAACTAATTTTAACACACATTTTCTTCGTATACAAGTTTATAAAAGTTACGAAGAAATATTTTAAAATCTGAAAAGCCTGAATAGGTTGTAAATAGGTCGATTTTACACCATTTTTAGCCTCTTAATTGAATTTGCTCGAAAATGAAATCGAAATTAAAAAAACTGCTTCCGACATTTTTTGCGCCTTGAAAGGGCACACTCTTTTAGTCAAATAATTTTTCCAAAAAATAATATTTGTTTTCGAAAAATTGTACCTAACTGTCAAAATTGTAGTTTTTGGTAAAATTATGCCACTTCCGGTGCCGACAGATAACACTTCCGGTAATAAAAAAAATGACAATTGAGACAACGAAGCATATGAACTTTGTTTTATACAAATCAAACAATAAAAAATTAATCTAGGACTGAAAAACTGAATTAGCCAATGGCGGCCAAGGAAAATTACTGAGGCAAAAATTTTTAACATTTTTTGCACTAGTCAAATGACTCTTTAATTCTGTGCACAATACGACTAAAAAATATTCATAAATAAAAAAGTTTTTTGTAAAATTTTAAATTTTCGAAATTTGGCGCCTAATATCTTCGAAGATCTGCCGAAAATCAAAAATCAAAAGTAGCGTAGCTATGTGCCCTGTCTCAGGCTATGCCAAAATGTATCGAAAGTTAAAATCCAATGATTATTGTTAAAATTACTGCAATATTTTCAAAAACGATAACTTCGGTGATTTCGGACATTTCGCATTGTCGCAGAACGTTCAAAATAGCTTTATCCTCTAAGTCACACCCACTTTCCCAGTAAAACTGAAGAAATCGTAAGGATGCGACACGTAGTTGCTGAGATCTATTCAAATTGGAATCTGAATAATAATAATAATAAGAATAATAATTTTAACAAAAACAATAGTGTTTCACACAAGCTACGCAGTGTGAAACCCTAATAATTTTAACAAAAACAATAGTGTTTCACACAAAAGTCTGAAAGCCTAATAATAATTTTAGTAATCTCAATAGACTTTCAGTCTGAAAGCCTTACTAGATCTGCAAAGTAGATATTAAAGCTTTCATATTCACAGTCACTTCCTGTCACATGTCATGTAAATAATCTCACCAAGAAAAAAAACCACATTAAAATCGGTCAAAATATAGCGAAGTTTTTATGATTTTTCACTCGTAAACAACTTTATCGGCACGAAAAACATCAAAGACAAAATTCGAAAATTTGACATTTTCAAATAACAATATTTCGACCTTGATCCAAAGTTATTTTTCAAGTCGCATCAGTAATGTCTACTTACGTACTAAATTTCATGAAAATAGTACAACTATTAAAGAAGTTGTAAAATTGATCTCAACTTCTGGTTCGAAATCACAGCGACGAATTTTCGAATATTACAAAACTTTTGAAAATAAGCTCCCCCTGACCAGCTTAATCGTTCGCAATAAACATTTAACCCTTAAAATCGGCAAATTGCTGACTTTAAAGTGAGAAACATTACAACCGGGCGAAATTTTCTGTTTTATCAATTTTTTAGTACCATTGATTACCAACCGATTATTACTATTACAAACTTTAAAAATAAAAGAGAAAGAGAGAAATGCGGCTTAACGCCCATTCAACACAAACGAGGTCATTTCGGGACTAACATATGTCTTTTAATTCTATTTAAAAGCTTCCTTTGCGCGTACGGGTCTTAGCCGTGAGAGAAACCGAAGGACACGGTGAAAACCCACGAGGTTGGACACCATACTCCATGTCACGTGCAACCTGGAAATCGAAACGACACCGGTTGACTCAATGACAGACGTTACGATACAGCGCGCACATCTAACCATTCAGCCATTCAGCCTCCCTAAAATCGGGAAATTGCTGACTTATAGCAAGAAACATTTCAACCGGGCATTTCAATCGAAACAACGCCAGTTGACTCAATGACAGACGTTACGATACAGAGCGCAGGTGCTAACCATTCAGCCACGTAACCTCCCTAAATTTCACAAATTGCTGACCTACAGCGAGAAACATTTCAACCGGGCCAAATTTTCTATTTTAACAGTTTAATTTGCACAGTATCTTTAGTTATCAAACGAATATTACAAAACTTTTAAAAATAATCTCCCTCTGACCAGCTTAATCGTTCGCAGTAAACGTTTGCCCCCTAAAATCGGCAAATTGCTGACTTTAAAGTGAGAAACATTACAACCGGTCGAAATTTCCTGTTTTATCACTTTTACAGTACCTCTGATTACCAACCGATTATAACAAAACTTTAAAAATAAAAGAGGAAGAGAGAAATGCGGCTTAACGTCCATTCGACATAAACGAGGTCATTTCGGGACTAACATATGTCTTTTAATTCTATTTAAAAACTTCCCTTGCGCGTACGGGTCTTTAGCCGTGGGAGGAAACGGAAGGACACGGAGAAAACCCACGAGGTTGGACACCATACTCCATGTCACATGCAACCTGGAAATCGCAACGACACCGGTTGACTCAATGATAGACGTTTCGATACCGCGCACATGCTAACCATTCAGCCATTCAGCCTCCCTAAAATCGGGAAATTGCTGACTTATAGCAAGAAAAATTTCAACCGGGCATTTCAATCGAAACAACGCCAGTTGACTCAATGACAGACGTTACGATACAAAGCGCAGGTGCTAACCATTCAGCCACGTAACCTCCCTAAATTTGACAAATTGCTGACCTACAGCGAGAAACATTTCAACCGGGCCAAATTTTCTATTTTAACAGTTTAATTTGCACGGTATCTTTAGTTATCAACCGAATATTACAAAACTTTTAAAAATAATCTCCCTCTGACCAGCTTAATCGTTCGCAATAAACGTTTGCCCCCTAAAATCGGCAAATTGCTGACTTTAAAGTACGAAACATTACAACCGGTCGAAATTTCCTGTTTTATCACTTTTACAGTACCTCTGATTACCAACCGATTATAACAAAACTTTAAAAATATAAGAGAAAGAGAGAAATGCGGCTTAACGTCCATTCGACACAAACGAGGTCATTTCGGGACTAACATATGTCTTTTAATTCTATTTAAAAACTTCCCTTGCGCGTACGGGTCTTTAGCCGTGGGAGGAAACGGAAGGACACGGAGGAAACCCACGAGGTTGGACACCATATTCCATGTCACATGCAACCTGGAAATCGCAACGACACCGGTTGACTCAATGACAGACGTTACGATACAGGGCGCACATGCTAACCATTCAGCCATTCAGCCTCCCTAACATCGGGAAATTGCTGACTTATAGCAAGAAACATTTCAACCAGGCATTTCAATCGAAACAACGCCAGTTGACTCAATGACACACGTTACGATACAGAGCGCATGTGCTAACCATTCAGCCACGTAACCTCGATAAATTTGACAAATTGCTGACCTACAGCAAGAAACATTTCAACCGGGCCAAATTTTCTATTTTAACAGTTTAATTTGCACGGCATCTTTAGTTATCAACCGAATATTACAAAACTTTTTAAAATAAGCTCCACCTGACCAGCTTAATCGTTCGCAATAAACGTTTGCCCCTTAAAATCGGCAAATTGCTGACTTTAAAGTGAGAAACATTTTACAGTCGTTCGGATGGGACGAAAAACCAAGGTCCCGTTTACACATTGGAGTGCACGTAAAATATCCCTAAGCAGTTGGAATTAGATACTGTTGAGTAAGCTCTATACGATGACTAAATGTGCAGATTGTAGTCACCCACGCTGCATGTTTCGCTAAACAATGAAAGGGTGCCGTTTTCAATGTTCGATCCTTTAATTCTTCTACTCCTGATATTTTGGACTGTTGATCGAAGTTTTCATATAAAAGACTACCGATAAGACTCTGTAGAAAAAAGTTCCCAAAAAATATTATGTTGACTTAAAGAGAAAACAACCTTTAAAAATGCTCCAAATCGTAAAAATACGACTTTTTGGATTTTCGATCTCTTTTTTTCTGCTATCCCTGATATTTAAAAAATTATGATACAACGATTTCACACAACAGGCTAGCTACTAGACTCTCGATTAACAAGAGTTTCACCGCCCTCCCTTCATTATAACCGAAGTTATCGTGCCCTAAAGAATCAACAAACCAGCGTGCTTATCTCTACTTACCTTAGGCAGAAAATGCTCATCTTTGAACTTAATCATGACATTGACCTAGTGAACGTCTACACCAAGTTTTAACATTCTAGCGCAGTGGACGCTTACGGCTAGCCCCCGGATCCATTCACTCTCTTTGATTTGTTTATGTTTGTGGTTTTTTGAGTATGATGTCTTGTCCATATATTTGTTTTTGTGTAAAATTGTGTGTGGTGCAACCCTCCTGCACTTACTATTAGAAGGAGAGTAATTGTGTTCCAAAGTCCCGGCCCTTCAAATTGCTCCTATTTTTCATTTTCAATTCGAAATGGTGACCATCACGTGACCGAAATCAAAATTCTGATCAAATAGATTTTTAGGCATTCCTTCAAGGATTCCGAAAATATAACTCCCGAATCTGTAAGTAAAATAGCAAAAAAGCCTTATTGATTTTTCACTTTTAAAGATGGTGGCACTTCCGGTTCGATCCACAAACTCCATATTTTGTGTACGAATCAGTAATTACTTATCTAGTATCGAGAAAAAAAATTAGGTCATTCTGACCTATATTTCTTTGATTTTATATACTAAATTTCATGAAAATCGTACAACTATTAAAGAAGTTGTCAAATTGGTCTAAACTTCCGGTTCGAAATCACAGCGACGAATTTTCGAAATTCGAAAATGTGAAACTGCAGATGAAAATGATTTTTTTCAAGGTATTCAAAGAAAATAGAATTAGTAAAATCGGTCAAAAAATAACAAAGTTACGACTATGCATTTTCAGTTTTTTCGTTCGTAAAATTCGGTGATTTCGGATTCGTAAAACGTTTTGAAAATATATTTAATCAACAGGTAAAAGTTTCAGAAAGATCCTAAGGTTAGATTCTGAGAAATCCGATTTGTGGATAAAACACAAAAAAGAAATAATAATAGGAATAATCTTAACAGAAACAAAAAGCTTTCATATGTAATATGAAAGCTTAAGAATTTTAGTAATCTCAATAGGCTTTCAGACGAAAGTCTGAAAGCCTAACTATAACTGCAAGCAGCACTGAACCGGCTTTCAGGAATCATACAGTAAGTTTATTATACCATAGCCGATCCATTGAGCTACCAAACTATACTTTAGTTGTTTTGCTTCAGTGACACCCTCTATAATATGTAAAAGTAATATTTGCTGGCGAAAAGACCGGTCAAAATTGTAAATTATGGCAAAATTACGTCACTTCCGGTGCCTAAATAAATTTTTATAGGTGAAAAATAAGTCGAAAATTTGCAACATACAAAAGACAAACTTTGTTGTATACATACCGGGCAATAAATAAATAACCCATAACCCATAAACTGAAATTAAGAAGGTAAAAAACTTAAAAGTGACCCTGGGAAAATTGGCTATTATTCGACAAGGGAACATGCTAGAAGCCTTTTCCTGATATCAATATGATCTTATTGATTCAATCTTACTGCCCATTAGAGTCAGACGTTATAAAGTTAAACGAATAATAAATATAAATCCCTTCAAAAAAATGTTTGTTTTGAAGGCTAGAAATACGTTTTTTGCAAAAATTACATTACTTCCGGTGATATTGAAAATCTTAACTTAGTTCATAGAAGTCATAAATGGCATAAGGCATCAAATGGTAAAAGAAAATATAAAAATCGAATAATAATTGACACTTTTATAGACCAAAAACCTTGAAAAGTGACTTATAGAAGATCGCCTATTTCTCTGTAACCGTACAAGTTAGAAACCATTTTGTGGTATCTGTATGGTCGTATGGCTTCATTCTATTCGTTGATGGGAATCAAATATCATAATTTTATAAATAATATAAGGCAGACTCATTTGAATAAAATATTTGTTTTTTAGTTTAAAAATACAGTTTTTGCCCAAATGACGTCATTTCCGGTCACAGTGAAAATGTAAAATTGGCTTAACCTATTCCAAATTGGCATTAGGCAACAAATGGAATTTTTTTTAAAAAAATTCGGATAATGATTTACTCTTTTATAGGCAAAATAACTTAAAAAGTGATGCATGCAAAATTGCATATTTATCGGCAACTGCTCATATTACACACTATATTTCGCATACATTCTCTTCGTCTGGATTATGGCTATTTCAAAAAATGAAGACGTTGAATGGGTTGTAATAACTGAATTTTACACTTTTTTTACATTTTATTCGAAATTGCCCAAAAATGAAATTGAAATTTAAGAATCTGGGCCAAACATTTTATTCGCCTTTTACAGGGTGCATACTTTTTGTTATATCAGTTTTCGAAAAAAATAATATTTGCTGTCAAAAAGTGGTATTTAACTGTCAAACTTGTAGTTTTTGTTAATATTACGCCACTTCCGTTGCGTGCATAAAAATGTCACCGTAACAAAAAAAATTACAATTGAGATCACGAACCATATGCACTTTGTTTTATACACATCTAGCAATAAATAATTAATCTAGGTACGAAAAACTAAATTAGCTAATGGCGGATAACGCAAAATACGGAGACAAAATTCTTTATCACTCCTGCTCAAGTAGGGTGATACTTTAACACTGTGTAAAATACCATCAAAAAATATTCATAAATAAAAAAGTTTTCTGTAAAAATCTAAAAAAAAATTTAAAATATCGGATATTTTTTCGACTACTTCCGGTTTTTCGATCATTGTTGGAATAGCTTTAACAAATTGTTTTGATAATTAACTTCTTGTACAAAAAGTTTCAGAAACATTCACTGAGTAATTTTTGAAAAAAAGATAAATAAAATAGTATTTTCAGTAATTTAATGATTTTTCACTTTTGTTCAAAGATTTAGGCCATTTTTAGAACACCTACAATTTTTAAATGCTTTTAATTTTGGATGCACACTCTAGACCATCGATGGGACTCTTAGTAAAAAATATTTTAGAAAAATCGTAGGCGTCGTTTTCGAGAAAAAGGCGTCTCAGAATGCTCCAAAACGGAAAATACTTGGTATTCGGCGTACCATATTTTATTTAGTAATTTATTTATTCGAATTCGTGTCATTTAGATGTAATAAGATAGTCCATTCATGGGACTTTTCAACGACTTTTTAATTGTTTTGGTGACGTAATATTAACAAAAACTACAATTTTAACAGTTCAGTACCACTTTTTGAAAGTAAATATTATTTTTTTCGAAATCTGATATAGCAAAAAGGATGCACGCTGTAAAGGGGCACAAATCGTTAGCTCCGATTTTTGAATTTCAATTTCATTTTCGGGCAATTTCGAATAAATGTAAAAAAAAAAAGTGTAAAAATCAGTTATTTGCAACCCATTCAACGTCTTCATATTTTGAACTATTTATTCGTAAATTTCATAAACTCGTAGTAATAATCCAGACGAGGAGAATGTGTGCAAA
Organism: Patella depressa; assembly: GCA_948474765.1. Taxonomy (NCBI): domain Eukaryota; kingdom Metazoa; phylum Mollusca; class Gastropoda; family Patellidae; genus Patella; species Patella depressa. The sequence goes on from OX419719.1 coordinate 35,130,619, forward strand.
AAATAGTTCGTAATATGAGCAATTGCCGAGAAATATGCAATTTTGCATGCATCACTTTTCACGTTATTTTGCCTATAAAAGAGTAAAAACATATCCGATTTTCATTTTTTTTTTTCATTCGATGCCTAATGCCAATTTGGAATAGGTTAAGCCAATTTTACAGTTTCACTGTGACCGGAAATGACGTTATTTTGGCAAAAACTGTATTTTTAACCTAAAAAACAAATATTTTATTCAAATGAGTCTTTTTTATACTATTTTTAAAATTATGATATTTGAATCCCATCAACGAATAGCATGAACCCATACGATCATACAGATACCACAAAAACGTTTCTAACTTGTACGGTTGCCGAGAAATAGACGATTTTCTACAAGTCACTTTTCAAGCTTTTTGGTCTATAAAAGTGTCAATTATTATTCAATTTTCATACAATTTTCACCGTGTGATGCCTTATGCCATTTATGATTGCAATGATCTGATTTAACATTTCCTTTATCACCGGAAGTAATTTCATATTTGCAAAAACCGTATTTTTAGACTTCAAAACAAATATTTTTTTTGAAGTGAGTCATATTTAATATTCGTTTAACGTTATAACGTTTGATTCTAATGGCCATTTAGATTGGATCAATATAATCATACTGATATCAAAAAATTGCTTCTAGCATATTCCCTTGTCGCGAAATAACCAATTTTCTAAGGATCACTTTTTAAGTTTTTTACCTTTTTAATTTCAGTTTATGGGTTCTAAGTTTATTATTTATTGCCTGATATGTATAAAACAACTCTCAATTGCGAATTCTCAACTTATTTGTTACCGATAAAGATTTCTTTTGGCACCGGAAGTGAAGTAATTTTGCCAGATTTTACAATTTTGACCGGTGTATTTGCAAGCAAATATTACTTTTACAAATCTAATAGAGGGTGTCACTGAATCATAACAACTACAGTTCGTTTGGCAGCTCGATGGATCGACTATCGTATGACGCACTTCCTGTCTGATTCCTGAAAGCCGATTCAGCACTGCAGGTTCGCAGGTCTATTTTATAAGGCTTTCAGACTTTCGTCTGAAAGACTATTGTTTTTACTAAAATTATTATTATTATTATTTTTTTTTTCCGCGGGAGCCTATTTCTCAGTGATCGAAAACAGATATCGATCTGCAACCAATTTTTCTATCGGGAAATGTGGTGGCTACTTGATAAATTATTTTTGAAACTTCTGCGCATACCGGAAGTGTCCGAACTTTGTAGGATGCCTAAAAATTGAAAATATGCTGTAGCTTCGTCAATTCTTTACCCATTTTAAAACAAATGACATTTTCGGAAACCCTGAATCTTTTCCGAGATAATAGCTATCTCACATTTTTGAATTTCGAATATTCGTTTATGACTTCTATCGTTCGAAAATTGGAAACTCGTTGTTTATGAGACAATTTTTGTTATTTTTCAAAATTTGACCTACATTTTTGGATCGCTGAAGTCTATGCGATTCCAGTAATATAAGTTTCAGTTAGAGTTATCGCCCTTTATTTTTCGATTTTTTTCGAATTTTCTACCCATTTTCTAACCCTTATATTTTTGGGAAAGTATAAAACGATATTTCTGAAACCCCTGATACATAAAGCCCTATGGCCCCTCAGTTGCATAAAGCAATTTCGACAAGAATCCTTAAACCGGAAGTGGTGGAAATAATGTGCAATATTTTGAAAAAAATGCAAAAAATGGATATTTTGGGGAAAAAATTAGGGTACCATTGGACTGCACTAGAATTGTGCTATCGTATGATACCCAATTCATACGGATACTATGATCAGTCAGCAAAATATGGCACACTGAAAATCAAGTATTTTCTGATTTTTAGCATTTTTGGACGCCTATATCTCGAAAACTTAACAGCAATTTTTTTTTTAATTTTTTCTATCGAGAGTCCTTTCGGAGGTATTTTGCATGAAGCCATCCATTAAGACCTTGAAATATCTGGAATAGGTGAAATAACGGACTGAAAATCGAAAAAAGTCGAAAAATCGTGAAATTTTGGAAAAAGCTCTGCTATTTTTTTTATTTTAAAATATTTTCAAAAAAAGATTGCATATTCAGATAGCTGACGTAATTACGATTCTAACTATGTATAATATGTATGTAGTTATTGAAATTTAATTTTCGATATTTTAAATTTTTGGCACTTTTGAACATAGGATTTCTCAGGGTCATTTTATCTGATCAGATAATGTAATATATCATTACAGAGCCCTGTGGCTATTTTAGTGCCCAAACCGGCTATTAAAACTATTCCAACAATAATAACCATACCGGAAGTATTCAAAAAATGAAAAAAAAAAGGTTAAAAACATTGTCGCACTTGCGAAAAACTTGATTTCTACCTTAGGTAATAGCGGACCAAAAGAACTAAAGTGTCGTTGAATAGCCCTATTATTGGACCATCATATGGTATCTAAATAATACGATTTCGATGGTAAGGAAATAAATTATTGTATGCCAAAAATATAGTATTTTCCGATTCTTTAACATTCTGAGACGCCCTTTTCTCGAAAACGACTCAGTAGATTTTTCTTAAACTGTTCTTACAAAAAGTCCTATCGGTTGTCTATATAGTGAATCCAAAATGAAAAGCATTGAAATAATATAGGTGGTCCAAAAATGTCATCAAACTTTGAAAAAAAATGAAAAGTCGTTAAATTTTTGTAAACGCTCTTTAATTTATCTTTTTTTCCAAAACTACTCAGTGGATGTGTCTGACACTTCTGGTACGTAAAGTTAAGTATCCAAAGAACTTCGTAAAGCTGTCACGACAATGATCGTAAAACCGGAAGTAGTCGAAAAAATGTCTGATATTTTGAAAAAAAAATTTTTTTTTACGAAAACCGTTTTTATTTATGAATATTTTTTTTATGGTATTTTACACAGGGTTAAAATATCATCGTACTTGAGCAGAAATGAGAAAAAAAATTGTCTCGGTAATTTGCGTTACCCAGAAAAACTATTTATTGTTCGATTGGTATAAAACAAAGTTCATATGCTCCGTGGTCCCAATTGTAATTTTTTTTGTTACAGTGAAATTTTCTCACGGCAAAGGAAGTGACGTAATATTAACAAAAACTACAATTTTGACAGTTCGGTACCATTTTTTGAAAGCACATATTTTTTTTTCAAAACTGATATAACTAAAAGGATGCACCCTGCAAGGTTGTATGAAATCTTTAGCTCATATTTTTTAATTTCAATTTCATTTTCGGGCAATTTCGAACAAAATGTAAAATGTAAAATTCATTCAGCGTCTTCATATTTTGAAATATTTATTTGTTATTTTCATAAACTCGTAGCAATAATCCAGGCGAAGAGAATGTATGCGAAAATTAGTTTGTAATATGAGCAGTTGCCGAGAAATATGCAATTTTGCATGCATCACTTTTCACGTTATTTTGCCTATAAAAGAGTCAATTATTATTCGATTTGCAATATTATTTTTTTTCCATTTGATGCCTACTGCCAATTTAAAGTAGGTCAAGCCAATTTTACATTTTCACTGTGACCGGAAATGACGTCATTTGGGCAAAAACTGTATTTTTAACCTAAAAAACAAATATTTTATTCAAATGAGTCTGCCTTATAATATTTTTAAAATTATGATATTTGATTCCCATCAACGAATAGAATGAAGCCATACGACCATACAGATACCACAAAATGGTTTCTAAATTGTACGGTTACAGAGAAATAGGCGATCTTCTATAAGTCACTTTTCAAAGTTTTTGGTCTATAAAAGTGACAATTATTATTTGATTTTTATAATTTTTTTTACCATTTGATGCCTTATGCCATTGATGACTTCTATGAACTAAGTTAACATTTTCAATATCACCGGAAGTAATGTAATTTTTGCAAAAAAAGTATTTTTAGCCTTCAAAACAAACATTTTTTTGAAGTGATTTATATTTATTATTCGTTTAACTTTATAACGTCTGACTCTAATGGGCAGTAAGATTGAATCAATACCATCATATCGATATCAAGAAAAGGCTTCTAGCATGTTCCCTTGTCGAATAATAGCCAATTTTCCCAGGGTCACTTTTAAGTTTTTTACCTTCTTAATTTCAGTTTATGGATTATAGGTTAATTATTTATTGCCCGATATGTATAAAACAAAGTTTGTATTTTGTATGTTGCAAATTTTCGACTTATTTTTCACCTATAAAAATTTCTTTCGGCACCGGAAGTGACGTAATTTTGCCATAATTTACAATTTTGACCCGTCTTTTCGCCAGCAAATATCACTTTTACATATGACAGACGGTGTCACTGAAGCTATGGTATAATAAACTTCCTGTATGATTCCTGAAAGCCGGTTCAGTGCTGCTTGCAGGTCTAGTTATTATTATTCTTTACTACCGGAGCCTATTTCTCCATGATCGAAAACAGATATCAATCTGAAACCAAATTTTCTAACTGGAAGCCATGTGGTGGCTACTTGATAAACTATTTTTGAAACGTCTGAGCATACCGGAAGTGGTCGAACTTTGTACGCTGGTCTGAAATTGAAAATCGGCCATAGTTTCGTCAATTCTTTATCCATTCCCAAACAAATTACATTTTTGGAATCCCTAAATCTTTTCCGACATAATGGCTATCTCACATTTTTCAATTTCGAACATTCGTCGCTGACTTTTATCGTTCGAGAATTGAAAACATGTTGTTTACGAGACATTTTTTGTTATTTTTCAAAATTTTCAAATTTGACCTACATTTTTGGATTCCTGAAGTCCATCCGATTCCAGTAATATAAGTTTCATTCGGAGTTATCTCCCTTTATTTTTCGATTTTTTTCGAATGTTCTACCCATTTTCAAACCCTTATATTTTTTAGAAAGGATAAATCAATATTTCTGAAACCTCTGGAACATAAAGCCATATAGTCAGACAGTTGGATAAAGCAATTTCAGGAACGATCCGTAAACCGGAAGTAGTCGAAATATTTTCTGATGTTTGGAAAAAAATGCAAAAAATGGGTGCTTTGGGGAAAAACGTGATTATTTCGTCCGATATCAACGGATTAAAGAGATTAGGCTATCGTTGGGTTGCACGGGAATCGAAGTATCCATTTCATAACGATACGATGACCCGGAAGTAAAATATGGCACGCTGAAAATCAAGCATTTTCTGATTTGGAGCGTTTTTGGACGCCTTTATCTCGAAAACTGCTCAAGCCACTTTTCTTAAACTTTATCTATCGATGGTCCTTCCGGTAGTCTTTAGCATGGATCCATCCATTAAGACCTTCAAATAATTGGAATAAGACAAAAAAGGGACTGAAAATTGAAAAAAGTAAAATAATCGTGAAATTTTGGAAAATGCTCTACTATTTTTTTATTTTAAGATATTTGCAAAAAAAGGATATATATTTAGTTAGCTGACCTAATTACGGTTCTAACGTTGTATAATATGCATGTAGTTATTGAAATTCAATTTTCGATATTTTGACATTTTGACATTTTTGACTCTTTTGAACATAGGATTTCTCAGAAGTATTTTTTCTTATCGTATAGTGTAGTATATCATTAGAGAGCCCTGTTCCCATTCAAACTCCAAAACCGGATGTTAAAACTACTCGACAATGTTTCGTCTTTCGGAAGTAGTTCAAAAAACGGCAAAAAAGCGTAAAAATGATAAACAAAATTGGCGCTCCTGCTAAAAACTGAAATTCTCCGTCACATATTAGCACACCAAAACAATTAAAAAGTCGTTGAAAAGTCCCATGAATGGACTACCTTATGACATCTAAATGATACGAATTCGATTGTTCGTAAATAAATTATGGTACGCCGAAAACCAAGTATTTTCCGTTTGGGAGCATTCTGAGACGCCTTTTTCTCGAAAACAACGTCTACGATTTTTCTAAAATATTTTTTACTAAGAGTCCCATCGATGGTCTAGAGTGTGCATCCAAAATTGAAAGCATTGGAATATTGTAGGTGTTCTAAAAATGGCCTAAATCTTTGAACAAAAGTGAAAAATCATTAAATTACTGAAAATGCTATTTTATTTATCTTTTTTTTCAAAAACTACTCAGTGAATGTTTCTGAAACTTTTTGTACAAGAAGTTAAGTATCAAAACAATTTGTTAAAGCTATTCCGACAATGATCGAAAAACCGGAAGTAGTCGAAAAAATATCCAATATTTTAAAAATTTTTTTAGATTTTTACAGAAAACTTTTTTATTTATGAATATTTTTTGATGGTATTTTACACAGTGTTAAAGTATCACCTTACTTGAGCAGGAGTGATAAACCATTAGCTAATTTAGTTTTTTGTACCTAGATTAATTATTTATTGTTCGATTTGTATAAAACAAAGTGCATATGCTTCGTGATCTCAATTGTAATTCTTTTTGTTACTTTGAAATTTTTCTGCACGCAACGGAAGTGTCGTAATATTAACAAAAACTACAATTTTGACAGTTCAGTACCATCTTTTGAAAGCAAATATTATTTTTTTCGAAATCTGATATTGCAAAAAGGATGCGCGCGGTAAAGGGGCACAAATCATTAGCTCAGATTTTTTAATTTAAATTTCATTTTCGGGCAATTTCGAAACTTCGCCGCTGATTTCTAGCGTTTGAAAAATGAAAATATGTTGTTTAAGACACATTTTTTGTTATTTTTCAAAATTTTCAAATTTGACCTGCATTTTTGGATACCTGAAGGCAATCCGGTTCCAGTAATATAAGTTTCATTCAGAGTTATCGCCCTTTATTTTTCGATTTTTTTCGAATTTTCTTCACATTTTGTGAGCTTAAGTTTCGGCCGGATCGACGTTTCTGAAATTCCTGGAACATAAAGCTATATGGTCAAACCACCGTTTAAAGCAATTTCAACAACAATCCGTAAACCGGAAGTAGTCGAAATAATATGCGATATTTTGAAAAAAAACGTGAAAAATTGGTGTTTTGGGTAAAAACAGGATTTCTCCGTCCGATATCAACGGATTAAACAAATTAAGGTATCATTTGGCCTGGCGGTGATTGGACCACTGAATGATACCCAATTCGTACGGATACGATGAGCAGGAAGTCAAATATGGCACGCTGAAAATCAAGTATTTTCTGATTTGGAGCGTTTTTGGACGCCTGTATCTCGAAAACTTAACCTACAATTTTGTTTAAATTTTTTCTATCTAGAGTCCTTTTGGGGGTATTTTGCATGAAGCCACCCAATAAGAATTTGAAATGTCTGGAATAGGATAAATAAAAAAAAAAGGGACTGAAAATCGAAAAAAAGTCGAAAAATCGTCAAATTTTGGAAAATGCTTTATTATTTGTTTATTTTAACAGATTTTCAAAAAATGGTTACACATTCAGATAGCGGACCTAAATCCGATTCTAATGACGTATACATGTAATATGAATTGAAATACTGAAATTTAATTTTCGATATTTCGATGTTTTTGCATTTTTGGCACTTTTGAAAATCGGATTTCTATGGTGTATTTTATCTGATTAGATAATGTAATATATCCTTACAGAGCCCTGCGGCTATTTAATTGCCTAAACCGGTTATTAAAACTATCTCGACACTAATCACCATACTGGAGGTATTCAAAAAATGGAAAAAAAGGTTTAAAAAATTTGCGTTCTTGCGAAAAGCTGAATTTCTCGGTCAGATGTTACCGGACTAAAAGAAGTAATTTGTCTATGGATAGCCCCATTAATCGACTATTATATGGCATCTCAATGGTACGATTTCGATGGTTAGAAAAAAAATAATGCTACGCCAAAAATCTAGTATTTTCCGTTTTTGGAACCTTTTTAGACGCCCTTTTCTCGAAAACGATGCCTACGATTTTTCTGAAACCTTTTTAACGCAGAGTCATATCGGTGGTCTGTGGCGTGAATCCAAAAGGAAAAGGTTTGAAATAATATAAGGGGTCCAAAAATGGACTCAATCTTTGAAATAAGTTGAAAAATCGTTTAATTATTGAAAGTGTTCTTTTATTTATCTTTTTTTTTTACAAAAAACTACTGAATAGATGTTTCTGACACTTCAGGGACAGAAAGTTAAGTATCTAAAAAACTTGTTAAAGCTATATCCCGACAATGATCAAAAATCCGAAAGTAGTCGAAAAAATGTCAGGTATATGGGAAAAAAACACAAAAAAGTTTTAAAAAAAGAAAGAAAAGAAAATACAGTAAAACAATTGGTCACTGAATAAATAATTAATTTAGGTAAGAAAAACTAAATTAGCCAATGGCGACTAAAGAAAATTATTGAGACAAAATTCTTTCTCACTTCTGCTCAAGTAGGGTGATACGTTAACTCTGTGTAAACTACCATCAAAAAATACTCATAAATAAAACAGTTTTCTGTAAAAATGTAAAAAAAGAATCAAAATATCGGAGATTTTTTCGACTACTTCCGGTTTTTCGATCATTATCGGAATAGCTTTGACAAGTTGATTAGATACTTAACTTCCTGTACCAGAAATATCAGAAACATTCATTGAGTAATTTTCGAAAAAAAGATACATAAAAGAGCATTTTCAATAATTTAATGATTTTTCAACTTTTTTCAAAGTTTGAGGTCATTTTTGAACTACCTATAATATTTGCCCTTTTATTATTAGATGCACACGCTAGGCCACCGATAGGACTCTGAGTAAAAAATGTTTAAGAAAAATCGTAGGCGTCGTTTTCGAGAAAAAGGCGTCTCAGAATGCTCCAAAACGGAAAATACTTAGTTTTCGGCGTACCATAACTCATTTCCTAAGAATCAAATTCTGTTATTTAGATGTTATACGACCGTCTATTAATAAAAGTCTCCAACGACACTTTAATTGTTCTGGTCCGCTAATATGTGACGGAGAATTCGAACTTTTGGCAAGAGCTCCAATTTTTTATTATCTTTTTTACATTTTCCGTCGTTTTTTGAACTACTTCCGGTATACGAATCATTGTCGAGTAGTTTCCACATCCAGTTTTGGAGTTTGCATGGGAACAGGGCTCTCTAATGATGTACTACACTATACGATTAAATAAACACTTCTGATAAATCCTATGTTCAAAAGTGTTAAAAATGTCAAAATGTCAAAATATTGAAAATTAAATTTCAATAACTACATACATACTATACATCGTTAGAACCGTAATTAGGTCAGCTATATGAATTTATATCCTTTTTTTGAAAATCTCTTCAAATAAAAAAATAGTAGAGCATTTTCCAAAATTTCACGATTTTTCGACTTTTTTCGATTTTCAGTCCTTTTTTTGCCCTATTCCAATTATTTGAACGTCTTAACGGATGTATCCATGCTAAAGACTACCGGAAGGACCATCGATAGATAAAGTTTAAGAAAAATCGCTGGAGCAGTTTTCGAGATAAAGGCGTCCCAAAACGCTCCAAATTAAAAAATACTTGATTTTCAGCGTACCATATTTTACTTCCGGGTCATCGTATCTTTATGAAATGGGTACCATACGATACTTCAAATCCCTTGCAACCCAACGAAACCCTAATCTCTTTAATCCGTTGATATCGGACGAAATAATCACGTTTTTCCCGAAAGCACCCATTTTTTGCATTTTTCTCCAAACATCAGAAATTATTTCGACTACTTCCGGTTTACGGATCGTTCCTGAACTTGATTTATCCAACTGTCTGACTATATGGCTTTATGTTCCAAAGATTTCAGAAATATCGATTTATCCTTTCCAAAAAATATAAGGGTTTGAAAATGGGTAGAACATTCGAAAAAAATCGCAAAATTAAAGGGAGATAACTCTGAATGAAACTTATATTACTGGAATCGGATGGACTTCAGGAATCCAAAAATGTAGGTCAAATTTGAAAATTTTGAAAAATAACAAAAAATGTCTCGTAAACAACATGTTTTCAATTTTCGAACGATAAAAGTCAGCGACGAATGTTCGAAATTGAAAAATGTGAGATAGCCATTATGTCGGAAAAGATTTAGGGATTCCAAAAATGTAATTTGTTTGGAAATGGATAAAGAATTGACGAAACTATGGCCGATTTTCAATTTCAGACCAGCGTACAAAGCTCGACCACTTAGGGGAAAGCAGACGTTTCAAAAATAGTTTATCAAGTAACCACCACATGGTTTCCCAATAGAAAATTTGGTTTCAGATTGATATCTGTTTTCGATCATGGAGAAATAGGCTCCGGTAGTAAAGAATAATAATAATAAACAAGACCTGCAGACCTGCAGTGCTGAATCGGCTTTCAGGAATCAGACAGGAAGTGCGCGATACAGTAGTCGATCCATCGAGCTACCAAACGATACTGTAGTTCTTATGATTCAGTGACATCCTCTATCAGATTTGTAAAAGTAATATTTGCTTGCAAATACACTGGTCAAAATTGTAAAATCTGGCAAAATTACTTCATTTCCGGTGCCAAAAGAAATCATTATCGGTAACATATAAGTTGAGAATTCGCAATTGAGAATTGATTGATACATATCAGGCAATAAATAATAAACTTAGAACCCATAAACTGAAATTAAAAAGGTAAAAAACTTAAAAAGAGATCCTTGGAAAATTGGTTATTTCTCGACAAGGGAATATGCTAGAAACAATTTTTTGATATCAGTATGATTATATTGATCCAATCTAAATGGCCATTAGAATCAAACATTATAACGTTAAACGAATAATAAATATAACTCACTTTCAAAAATATTTGTTTTGAAGTCTAAAAATACGGTTTTTGCAAATATGACATTACTTCCGGTGATAATGGAAATGTTAAATCAGATCATTGCAATCATAAATGGCATAAGGCATCACTTGGTAAAAATTGTATGAAAATTGAATAATAATTGACACTTTTATAGACCAAAAAGCTTGAAAAGTGACTTGTAGAAAATCGTCTATTTCTCGGCAACCGTACAAGTTAGAAACTTTTTTGTGGTATCTGTATGATCGTATGGGTTCATGCTATTCGTTGATGGGATTCAAATATCATAATTTTAAAAATATTATAAAAAAAGACTCATTTGAATAAAATATTTGTTTTTTAGGTTAAAAATACAGTTTTTGTCAAAATGACGTCATTTCCGGTCACAGTGAAACTGTGATATTGGCTTAATCTATTCCAAATTGGCATTAGGCATCGAATGAAAAAAAAAATATTGAAAATCGGATAATAATTTACTCTTGTATAGGCAAAATAACGTGAAAAGTGATGCATGCAAAATTGCATATTTCTCGGCAATTGCTCATATTACGACCTATTTTTTGCATACATTCTCCTCGTCTGGATTATTAGTACGAGTTTATGAAAGTTACGAATAAATAGTTCAAAATATGAAAACGTTGAATGGGTTGTAAATAACTGATTGTTACACTTTTTTTTACATATATTCGAAATTGCCCGAAAATGAAATTGAAATTAAAAAATCGGAGCTAACGATTTGTGCCCCTTCACAGCGCGCATCCATTTTGTTTATATCAGATTTCGAAAAAAATAATATTTGCTTTCAAAAAGTGGTACTGAACTGTCAAAATTATAGTTTTTGTTAATATTACGCCACTTCCGTTGCCTGCAGAAAAATTACAATTGAGACCACGGAGCATATGCACTTTGTTTTATACAAATCGAAAAATAAATAATTAATCTAGGTACGAAAAACTAAATTAGCCAATGGCGACTAAAGAAAATTACTGAGACAAAATTCTTTCTCACTTCTGCTCAAGTAGGGTGATACTTTAACTCTGTGTAAACTACCATCAAAAAATATTCATAAATAAAAAAGTTTTCTGTAAAAATGTAAAAAAATTCAAAATATCGGAGATTTTTTCGACTACTTCCGGTTTTTCGATCATTGTCGGAATACCTTTAACAAGTTGATTATATACTTAACTTCCTGTACCAGAAATGTCAGAAACATTCATTGAGTAATTTTCGAAAAAAAGATAAATAAAAGAGCATTTTCAATAGTTTAATGATTTTTCAACTTTTTTCAAAGATTGAGGTCATTTTTGGACCCTTATAATATTGCAACGCTTTTATTATTGGATGCACACGCTAGGCCACCGATAGGACTCTGAGCAAAAAAAGTTTAAGAAAAATCGTAGGCCTCGTTTTCGAGAAAAAGGCGTCTCAAAATGCTCCAAAAGGGAAAATACTTGGTTTTCGGCGTACCATAATTTATATACTAACAATCGAATTCGTGTTATTTAGATGTCATACGATAGTCCATTAATGGGACCATCCAACGACACTTTAATTCTTTTGGTCCGCTGATATCTGACGGAGAATTCCTGTTTTTAGCAAGAGCGCCGTTTTTTTTTTTTTTTCCTTTTTAAATTTTTTGTTCGGTATTTGAACTACTTCCGGTATACGAATCATTGTCAAGTAGTTTTAATATTCGGTTTTAGAGTTTGAATGGGAACAGGGCTCTATAATGATATACTACACTATCCGATCAGATAAAATTCTTCTAAGAAATCCTATGTTCAAAAGAGTCAAAAATGTAAAAATGTCAAAGTATTGAAAATTAAATTTCAATAACCACATACTTATTATACATCGTTAGAACCGTAATTAGGCCAGCTATCTGAAAGTATATCCATTTTTTAAAAATCTTTTACAATAAAAAAAAAAGAAGAGTTTTTTCGAAAATTTAACGATTTTTCGACTTTTTTCGATTTTCAGTCCTTTTTTTTTTTTTTTGTCCTATTCCAATTATTCAAAGGTCTTATTGGAAGGCTACGTGTTAAACACTACCGAAGGGACTCTCGATAGAGAAAGTTTAAGAAAAATCGCTGGAGCAGTTTTCGAGAAAAGGCCGTCCAAAAACGCTCCAAATCAGAAAATACTTGATTTTCAGTGTGCCATATTTTACCCCCGGGTCATCGTATCTGTATAAATTGGATATCATACGATAACCCAATTCCCGTGCAACCCAATGATACCCTAATCTCTTTAATCCATTGAAATCGGACGGAATAATCACGTTTTTCCCAGAAGCACCCATTTTTTGCCTTTTTTGCAAAATATCAGACATTATTTCGACTACTTCGGGTTTAAGGATCGTTGTTGAAATTGCTTTATGCAACTGTCGGGCCATATGGCTTTATGTTTCAGGGGTTTCAGAAATATCGTTTTATCCTTTCCAAAATGGGCAGAAAATTCGAAAAAATTCGAAAAATAAAGGGCGATAACTCTGAATGAAACTTATATTACTGGAATCGCATAGACTACAGGAATCCAAAAATGTAGGTCAAATTTGAAAATTTTGAAATATAACAAAAATTGTGTCATAAACAACGTGTTTTCAATTTTAGAACGATAGAAGTCCTAGACGAATTTTCGAAATTGAAAAATGTGAGATAGCCATTATCTACGAAAAGATTCAGGGTTCTCGAAAATGTCATTTGTTTTAAATTGGGTAAAGCATTGACGAAACTATAGCCTATTTTTAATTTTTAGACGACGTACAAAATTCGGCCACTTCCGGTATGCGCAGAGGTTTGAAAAATAGTTTATCAAGTACCCACTACATGTTTTCCAGATAGAAAAGTTGGTTCCAGATGGATATCTGTTTTCGATCATGGAGAAATAGGCTGCCGCGGAAAAAAATAATAATAACTAGACCTGCAGACCTGCAGTGCTGAATCGGCTTTCAGGAATCAGACAGGAAGTGCGTCATACAATAGCCGATCCATCGAGCCACCAAATGATACTGTAGTTGTTATGATTCAGTGACACCCTCTATCAGATTTGTAAAAGTAATATTTGCTTGCAAATACACCGGTCAAAATTGTAAAATCTGGCAAAATTACTTCACTTCCGGTGCCAAAAGAAATCATTATCGGTAACAAATAAGTTGAGAATTCGCAATTGAGAATTGTTTTATACATATCATGCAATAAATAATAAACTTAGAATCCATAAACTGAAATTAAAAAGGTAAAAATCTTAAAAAGTGATCCTTAGGGTTATTTCTCGACAAGGGAATATGCTAGAAGCAATTTTTTTATGTCAGTATAATTATATTGATCCAATCTAAATGGCCATTAGAATCAAACATTATAACGTTCAACAAATAATAAATATAACTCCCGTCAATAAAATATTTGTTTTGAAGTCTAAAAATACGGATTTTGCAAATATGACATTACTTCCGATGATAATGGAAATGTTAAATCAGATCATTGCAATCATAAATGGCATAAGGCATCACATGGTGAAAATTGTATCAAAATTGAATAATAATTGACACTTTTATAGACCAAAAAGCTTGAAAAGTGACTTGTAGAAAATCGTGAATTTCTCGGTAACCGTACAAGTTAGAAACTTTTTTGTGGTATCTGTATGATCGTATGGGTTCATGCTATTCGTTGATGGGATTCAAATATCATAATTTTAAAAATATTATAAAAAAGACTCATTTGAATAAAATATTTGTTTTTTAGGTTAAAAATACAGTTTTTGCCAAAATGACGTCATTTCCGGTAACAGTGAAACTGTAAAATTGGCTTAACCTAGTCCAAATTGGCAAATTTGCATTAGGCTTTCAATGAAAAAAAATATTGAAAATCGGATAATAATTCCCTCTTTTATAGGCAAAATAACGTGAAAAGTGATGTATGCAAAATTGCATATTTCTCGGCAATTGCCCATATTACGACTTATTTTTGCATACATTCTCCTCGTCTGGATTATTACTACGGGTTTATAAAAGTAACTAATAAAAAGTTCAAAATATGAAGATGTTGAATGGGTTGTAATAACTGAATTTTACACTTTTTTTTTACATTTTATTTGAAATTGCCCGAAAATGAAATTGAAATTTAAGAATCTGAGCCGAACATTTTATGCACCTTTATAGGGCGCATACTTTTTGTTATATCAGTTTTCGAAAAAAATTATTTGCTGTCAAAAAGTGCTACTTAACTTTCAAAATTGTAGTTTTTGTTAATATTACGCCACTTCCGTTGCGTGCAGAAATATTTCACGGTAACAAAAAAGATTACAATTGAGATCACGAAGCATATGCACTTTTGTTTTATACAAATCGAACAATAAATAATTAATCTAAGTACGAAAAACTAAATTAGCTAATGGCGGATAACGCAAAATACGGAGACAAAATTCTTTATCACTCCTGCTCAAGTAGGGTGATACTTTAACCCTGTGTAAAATACCATCAAAAAAGTTTTCTGTAAAAATCTAAAAAAAAGAAATAAATAAAATAGGATATTTTTTCGACTACTTCCGGTTTTTCGATCATAGTCGGGATAGCTTTAACAATTGCTTTGATACTTAACTTCCTGTACAAAAAGTTTCAGAAACATTCACCTGAGTAGTTTTTTGAAAAAAAGATTAATATAATAGCATTTTCAGTAATTTAATGATTTTTCACTTTTTTTCAAAGATTTGGGCCATTTTTATAACACCTACAATATTTCAATGCTTTTAATTTTGGATGCACACTCTAGACCATCGATGGGACTCTTAGTAAAAAATATTCTAGAAAAATTGTAGGCGTCGTTTTCGAGAAAAAGGCGTCTCAGAATGCTCCAAAACGGAAAATACTTGGTTTTCGGCGTACCATAATTTATTTACTAACAATCGAATTCGTATCATTTAGATGTCATAAGATAGTCCATTCATGGGACTTTCCGACGACTTTTTAATTGTTTTGGTGTGCTAATATGTGACGGAGAATTTCAGTTTTTAACAGGTTTGTTTATCATTTTTACGCTTTTTTGCCGCTTTTTGAACTACTTCCGATACACGAATTATTGTCGAGTACTTTTAACATCCGGTTTTGGAGTTTGAATGGGAACAGGGCTCTCTAATGATATACTACACTATACGATAAGAAAAAATTCTTCTGAGAAATCCTATGTTCAAAAGAGTCAAAAATGTCAAAATGTCAAAATATTGAAAATTAAATTCCGATAACTACATACATATTATACATCGTTTTTTTGCAAATCTCTTAAAATAAAAAAATAGTAGAGCATTTTCCAAAATTTCACGATTTTTTTACTTTTTTCAATTTTCAGTCCCTTTTTTGTCCTATTCCAACTATTTAAAGGTCTTAATGGATGGATCCATGCTAAAGACTACCGGAAGGACCGTCGATAGATAAAGTTTAAGAAAAATCGCTGGAGCAGTTTTCGAGATAAAGGCGTCCTAAAACGCTCCAAATCAGAAAATGCTTGATTTTCAGCGTGCCATATTTTACTTCCGGGTCATCGTATCTTTGTGAAATGGGTACCATACGATACTTCAATTCCAGTGCAACCCAACGATACCCTAGTCTTTTTAATCCGTTGATATCGGACGAAATAATCACGTTTTTCCCCAAAGCACCCATTTTTTGCATTTTTTTCCAAACATCAGAAATTATTTCGACTACTTCCGGTTTACGGATCGTTGTTGAAATTGCTTTATCCAACTGTCTGACTATATGGCTTTATGTTCCAGAGATTTTAGAAATATCGATTTATCCTTTCCAAAAAATATAAGGGTTACAAAATGGGCAGAAAAGTCGAAAAAATTCGAAAAAAAAGGGCGATAACTCTGAATGAAACTTATATTCCTGGAATCGCATAGACTTCAGGAATCCAAAAATGTAGGTCAAATTTGAAAATTTTGAAAAATAACAAAAGTTGTGTCATAAACAACGTGTTTTCAATTTTAGAACGATAGAAGTCCTAGACGAATTTTCGAAATTGAAAAATGTGAGATAGCCATTTTTTCCGAAAAGATTCAGTGTTCCCGAAAATGTCATTTGTTTTAAAATGGGTAAAGAATTGATGAAACTATGGCCTATTTTCAATTTTTACACGAGGTACAAAGTTCGGCCACTTCCGGTATGCGCAGAGATTTGAAAAATAGTTTATCAAGTAGCCACCACATGTTTTCTATATAGAAATGTTGGTTCCAGATCGATATCTGTTTTCGATCATGGAGAAATAGGATTATTGCTACTAGTTTATGAAAATTACAAATAAATATTTCAAAATATGAAGATGCTGAATGATTTGTAAATAACTGAATTTTACACTTTATTTTACATTTTATTCGAAATTGCCCGAAAATGAAATCGAAATAAAAAAATCTGAGCTAAAGATTTTGTGCGCCTTTAAAGGGTGCATCCTTTTAGTTATATCAGTTTTGAAAAAAATAATATTTGCTTTCAAAAAGTGGTACCGAACTGTCAAAATTGTAGTTTTTGTTAATATTACGTCACTTCCGTTGCCGACAGAAAAATGTCACCGTAACAAAGGAAATTACAATTGGGATATGAACTTTGTTTTATACAAATCGAATAATAAATAATTAATCTTGGCCCGAAAAACTAAATTAAACAAAGGCGGCTAACGCAAATTACTGAAACAAAATTCTTTCTCACTCCAGCTCAAGTAGGATGATACTTTAACCCTGTGTAAAATACCATCAAAACATATTCATAAATAAAAACGGTTTTCGTAAAAGAAATATTTTTTTTCAAAATATCGGACATTTTACGATCATTGTCGTGATAGCTTTAAGAAGTTCTTTGGATACTTAACTTTCTGTAACAGAAGTGTCAGAAACATACATTAAGTAGTTTTGGAAAAAAAAGATAAACTAGATCTGCAAAGCAGATATTAAAGCTTTCATATTAACAGTCACTTCCTGTCACATGTCATGGATCATGTAAATAATCTCATCAACAAAAAAAAAATCATTAAAATCGGTCAAAATATAGCGAAGTTTTTATGATTTTTCAATCGTAAACAACTTTATCGGCACGGAAAACATCAAAGACAAAATTCGAAAATGTGACATTTTCAAATAACAATATTTCGACCCTGATCCCGGCTATCCAGAAATGTATTCATTTTGGAAATAGGAGACATATTCTCCAAACTACGGCCTATTGCTTTCATTCACGTGCTCGTTAATGTCGATTTTTCACCTTTTCTCATATTCAGTTCGAAATGGTGACCATCACGTGACCGAAATCAAAATTCTGATCCTATAGATTTTTAGGCATTCCTTTAAGGATTCAGAAAATGTAACTCCCAGGTCTGTAAGTAAAATATCGCAAAAGCCTTTGTGATTTTTCACGTTTCAAGATGGCGGCACTTCCGGTTCGATCCACAAACTCAATTTTTTGTGTACGAATCAGTATTTACTTATCTAGTATCCAAAAAAAAAATCAGGTCATTCTGACTTATATTTCTTCGATTTTTTTTGAAAAATTTGATCCCTAATTTCACCAAGGGGAGATAATTTAGAAAATTTCTAAGGACATCTTTAAAGTTGCATTGGTAAGATCTACTTACATACTAAATTTGATGAAAATCGTACAATTATTAAAGAAGTTGTCAAGTTGGTCTCAACTTCCGGTTCGAAATCACAGCGACGAATTTTCGAAATTCGAAAATCTGAAACTGCAGTTGAAAATGATTTTTGTCATGGTACTCAAAGAAAAAAGAATTAGTAAAATAGGTCTAATAGTCACAGAGTTACAGTAATGCAGGTCAAATTCACTCGTTCGTAAAATTCGGTGATTTCGAACGCTTTAAACGTTTTGAAAATATATTTAATCAATACTCACCACCCTTTTTTTTTGGGGGGGGGGGGGGGTAGGTCAAAGTTTCAGAAACATCCTATGGTTAGATTGTGAGAAATCCGATTTGCAGGAAGCACATGTTGGCTTTACGAGAAAGACCTTTAAACATGCTCTAAATTGTAAAAATACGACTCTTTGGATTTTCAATCTCTTTTTTTCGGCTACCCCGGACATTTAAGAAAAAATGATACAATGATTTCACACAACAGGTTAGCTATTAGACTCTCGATTGACAAGAGTTTCATCGCCCTCCCTTCATTATAACCAAAGTTATCGTGCCCTAAAGAATCAACAAACCAGCTTGCTTATCTCTGCTTACCCTAAGCAGAAAATGCTCATCTTTGAAATTAATCAAGACAGTGACCTAGTGAACGTCTACGCCAAGTTTGAACATTCTAGCTCAATTAGAAGGAGAGTTATTGTGTTCCAAATTCTCGACCCTTCAAATTGCTTCTATTTTTCACGTTCACTTCAAAATGGCGACCATCAATTGACCTAAATCAAAATTCTACTCCGAACGTTTTTAGGCCATCCTTGAAGGATTCAGAAAATATAATTCCCGTGTCTGTAAGTAAAATAGCAAAAAAGCCTTTGTGATTTTTCACGTTTCAAGATGGCGGCACTTCCGGTTCAATCCACAAAATCAATATTTTGTGTACAAATCAGTATTTACTTATCTAGTATCCAAAAAAAAAATCAGGTCATTCTGACCTATATTTCTTCGATTTTTTTGAAAACTTTGATCCTTAATTTCACCAAGGGGAGGTAATTTAGAAAACTTCTATTTATATTTTTGAAGTCACATGGTTAAGATCTACTTAGATACTAAATTTCATGAAAATCGTAGAACTATTAAAGAAGTTGTCAAGTTGGTCTCAACTTCCGGTTCGAAATCACAGCGACGAATTTTCGAAATTCGAAAATCTGAAACTGCTGTTGAATATGATTTTTGTCAAGGTACTCAAAGAAAAAAGAAGTAGTAAAATAGGTCAAATAGTCACAGAGTTACAGAAATGCAGGTCAAATTCACTCGTTCGTAAAATTCTGTGATTTCGAATTCGTAAAACGTTTTGAAAATATATTTAATCAAAAACTGACACCCAGTTTTGTGGGGGTAGGTCAAAGTTTCAGAAAGATCCCATGGTTAGATTCTGAGAAATCCGATTTGCAGAAATGACACAAAAAAAAAAATAATAATAATAACTAGATCTGCAAAGCAGATATTAAAGCTTTCATATTAACAGTCACTACCTGTCACATGTCATGGGTCATGTAAATAATCTCATCAACAAAAAAAAAATCATTAAAATCGGTAAAAATATAACGAAGTTTTTATGATTTTTCAATCGTAAACAACTTTATCGGCACGAAAAACATCAAAGACAAAATTCGAAAATGTGACATTTTCAAATAACAATATTTCGACCCTGATCCCGGCTATCCAGAAATGTATTCATTTTGGAAATAGGAGACATATTCTCCAAACTACGGCCTATTGCTTTCATTCACGTGCTCGTTAATGTCGATTTTTCACCTTTTCTCATATTCAGTTCGAAATGGTGACCACCACGTGACCGAAATCAAAATTCTGATCTGATAGATATTTAGGCATTCCTTCAAGGATTCCGAAAATGTAACTCCCATGTCTGTATGTAAAATATCGCAAAAGCCTTTGTGATTTTTCACGTTTCAAGATGGCGGCACTTCCGGTTCGATCCACAAACTCAATATTTTGTGTACGAATCAGTATTTATCTATCTAGTATCCCAAAAAAAAAATCAGGTCATTCTGACCTATATTTCTTCGATTTTTTTGAAAACTTTGATCCTTAATTTCACCAAGGGGAGATAATTTAGAAAATTTCTATTTATATTTTTGAAGTCACGTGGGTAAGATCTACTTACATACTAAATTTCATGAAAATCGTACAACTATTAAAGAAGTTGTCAAGTTGGTCTCAACTTCCGGTTCGAAATCACAGCGACGAATTTTCGAAATTCGAAAATCTGAAACTGCAGTTGAAAATGATTTTTGTCAAGGTACTCAAAGAAAAAAGAATTAGTAAAATAGGTCAAATAGTCACAGAGTTACAGTAATGCAGGTCAAATTCACTCGTTCGTAAAATTCTGTGATTTCGAATTCGTAAAACGTTTTGAAAATATATTTAATCAAAAACTGCCACCCAGTTTTGGGGGGGTAGGTCAAAGTTTCAGAAAGATCCCATGGTTAGATTCTGAGAAATCCGATTTGCAGAAATGACACCAAAAAAAAAAATAATAATAAAAATAACTAGATCTGCAAAGCAGATATTAAAGCTTTCATATTAACAGTCACTACCTGTCACATGTCATGGGTCATGTAAATAATCTCATCAACAAAAAAAAAATCATTAAAATCGGTCAAAATATAGCGAAGTTTTTATGATTTTTCAATCGTAAACAACTTTATCGGCACGAAAAACATCAAAGACAAAATTCGAAAATGTGACATTTTCAAATAACAATATTTCAACCCTGATCCCGGCTATCCAGAAATGTATTCATTTTGGAAATAGGAGACATATTCTCCAAACTACGGCCTATTGCTTTCATTCACGTGCTCGTTAATGTCGATTTTTCACCTTTTCTCATATTCAGTTCGAAATGGTGACCATCACGTGACCGAAATCAAAATTCTGATCTGATAGATTTTTAGGCATTCCTTCAAGGATTCCGAAAATGTAACTCCCATGTCTGTATGTAAAATATCGCAAAAGCCTTTGTGATTTTTCACGTTTCAAGATGGCGGCACTTCCGGTTCGATCCACAAACTCAATATTTTGTGTACGAATCAGTATTTACCTATCTAGTATCCAAAAAAAAAATCAGGTCATTCTGACCTATATTTCTTCGATTTTTTTGAAAACTTTGATCCCTAATTTCACCAAGGGGAGATAATTTAGAAAATTTCTAAGGACATCTTTAAAGTTACGTCTGTATGATCTACTTACATACTAAATTTCATGAAAAATCGTACAACTATTAAAGAAGTTGTCAAGTTGGTCTCAACTTCCGGTTCAAAATCACAGCGACGAATTTTCGAAATTCGAAAATCTGAAACTGCAGTTGAAAATGATTTTTGTCAGGGTACCCAAAGAAAAAAGAATTAGTAAAATAGGTCAAATAGTCATATAACTCCCGTGTCTGTAAGTAAAATAGCAAAAAAGCCTTTGTGATTTTTCACGTTTCAAGATGGCGGCACTTCCGGTTCAATCCACAAACTCAACATTTTGTGTACGAATCAGTATTTACTTATCTAGTATCCAAAAAAAACATCAGGTCATTCTGACCTATATTTCTTCGATTTTTTTGAAAACTTTGATCCTTAATTTCACCAAGGGGAGATAATTTAGAAAATTTCTATTTATATTTTTGAAGTCACGTGGGTAAGATCTACTTACATACTAAATTTCATGAAAATCGTACAACTATTAAAGAAGTTGTCAAGTTGGTCTCAACTTCCGGTTCGAAATCACAGCGACGAATTTTCGAAATTCGAAAATCTGAAACTGCAGTTGAAAATGATTTTTGTCAAGGTACTCAAAGAAAAAAGAATTAGTAAAATAGGTCAAATAGTCACAGAGTTACAGTAATGCAGGTCAAATTCACTCGTTCGTAAAATTCTGTGATTTCGAATTCGTAAAACGTTTTGAAAATATATTTAATCAAAAACTGCCACCCAGTTTTTGGGGGGGTAGGTCAAAGTTTCAGAAAGATCCCATGGTTAGATTCTGAGAAATCCGATTTGCAGAAATGACACACAAAAAAAAAATAATAATAATAATAACTAGATCTGCTACTGTCCCATGCAGATATGAAAGCTTTCATATTCATCGTCACGTGTCATAGATTATATCAAGTATCTCAAATAAAAGGATAAGAATAACAAACTATCAAAATTGGTCAAAAACTCGCGAAGTTACAAGTCTAAATATAGTATGAAACATTGCATAATCTGAAAACTAAAGGGAAATAACTGATACTTGTGTTGCTGTAATCGGGATGACTTGTGACAGTATTTCATTAGTTCTTTAATCAGGATCTTTGGATGACAACACTGGTGTGACTTCAAATATAATTCTTTTATTCTGCTTCTTACAATAGGTACAAACATCGTGATGTAAACGACCGTAGAACTAACTTAAATGGAGGGAGTCGAATGTCTTAGCTTGGCTTAGGATGAGTGTGCTAACTCCAGAAGCTCTCGTCTCGTCTCCGACTCCTAGACCTGACTATAGTACTCCTGAGGTACCTTAACTAGGCGCCCGCCTAGCATGGCCTCCTGGACCTGCCTGAAGATTCGTTTCTGTTCTCAGTTTATAAACGTATTCGAGACAAAGGAGCTCATTAGACACCTGTCTAATGTATCAAGCATCATATGAAGGTTTAACATTCAATATAGTTTATCAGACAAAGAAAGTTAGATAAGACATGTCAACAACAAGTTATAGTTACGCAATGACATAAGGAATACTACCAAGATCTACAGCCGGGTCTTGATAGCAACAGGTTTATGTTACAATCACTAACACGTATTTTAATATGGCAGGACGCTTCTATGACATATGTCATTGTGTAATATACCTATCCCTCTTTTTAGAAAAAAATATGAAATATTTTTTTAAAGCCTTTACAAATTTGAATATAACTGGGATCGATAATATATACTCTAATCTTAAAAGATAAAAATAACAATAAGAATGAAAAAGACATATAAATACAAACAACACTTGTAAAATGTCGTATACAAAAATGTCTATAAACAAAAAGAAAAGGTAAATGAAACACACACGAATTTAAAAGTTATATATACTTGTAAAATGTCATAATATCCAAAAATGTCTTTAAACAAAATGAAAAGGTCAATGAAAAACACACGAACTTAAAAGTTATATACACACAATCGGTCACACACGCGAGTCAATAAAAAAAAAACAAACGAGATCCTGGAATCACAAACACAGACTACTCTTATTATTCACATAAATGGTGGAATCGCGAACACAAACTACTCTAATTATCTTCTTAGACCGATTATTTGGTGGAATCGCGAACACAAACTACTGTAATTATCTTCTTAGACCGATTATTTGGTGAAATCGCGAACACAAACTACTTTAATTATCTTCTTAGACCGCTACTGCACTGTCGTAGCCAACTGTAGGGGTGGGGTACATATGATGCCCTTCCTCGTTCCAGTAATGTTGAGGGGTCAGAATTTTCCCTGCTCCGTTTAGTTCAACTATTGTTGGTGACCGGTAGTCTTTTCATTTTCCATACCGTCTGGCAAAACGGCGTGTTATGACATGTGCTATGAAAAGTATTAACTGCCACCCGTGCCGAAGTTTTATCATCTGCTTATCATATATATCATGGAGTGAACTTAATTAATAGTTAATCAAATTAGCAAGTGGAACAGATTTGACTTTAGATAACGATCTAACGATATTTACAGTATTATTTACATGGATACAATTGAAATTACGGAGTCATATTGTTTTATCTCAAGAATAATGAATGATCTGAACACATCTTAAATAAGATATTTTTGAAAGAACTAACGGTGTATCTCTATAATTTTTTTTAAACGCAACACAAAACAAGACAATACGTTCGCTCTAAATCCGAGCACAACCCTACTGGGGTTAAACCAATTCCTCCTTATAGGAACTTCACATAAAGTTTCTCCCGTTACATATCGGGGCATTTCCCATTAAAACCTTGGGGTATTACAAATAAAACTATCTACCGTAAATATCGGGTCTTCCCCATTAAATATTTGGGGTATTACAAAATAAAAATCTCACCCGTAAATATCAGGGCCTTTGCCATTAACTATTTGGATAATATACACGTATAGACAAAACAAACGAAAAAAACTTAGAGATAAACCCGTTAATACTTTGTGAATGTAAAATTTCCTAATTACGATATTGTTAACTCAATTCTAGTTAAACAATCACAAAACATTTTACTGCGCAATATAAACCTGTTAATACAAATTTTAAATGCCAAAATATGTGTTCAAAAACAAACAATTATAATTCATAATCTTTTAAAAACAACATGACGCATTTTAGAACAAATAATATATATACAATTTTGTTTTAGTAATTTTCCTACATATAGTTACAGACTGTTCCACTACTAGCTTGAAAGACGATATAATATATTAAATTTAGTAACTACACCATGATATTTAACGACGCGTGATGATAAACTGCTGGTTTCCCAGTTAAATTTTAATCCATAGCACTTATGTCATTTATGAACCGTCGCCATGGTAGGATTTAGAAAAGACTTACCTGTGAATACTAAAATCTGTGGCCTGTGGTCGTCTAGTGGTATAAGACTTCAAGCGTTATCCTGGTCACGGCACCAATTAATATGTGACAGTATTTCATTAGTTCTTTAATCAGGATCTTTGGATGACAACACTGGTGTGACTTCAAATATAATTCTTTTATTCTGCTTCTTACAATAGGTACAAACATCGTGATGTAAACGACCGTAGAACTAACTTAAATGGAGGGAGTCGAATGTCTTAGCTTGGCTTAGGATGAGTGTGCTAACTCCAGAAGCTCTCGTCTCGTCTCCGACTCCTAGACCTGACTATAGTACTCCTGAGGTACCTTAACTAGGCGCCCGCCTAGCATGGCCTCCTGGACCTGCCTGAAGATTCGTTTCTGTTCTCAGTTTATAAACGTATTCGAGACAAAGGAGCTCATTAGACACCTGTCTAATGTATCAAGCATCATATGAAGGTTTAACATTCAATATAGTTTATCAGACAAAGAAAGTTAGATAAGACATGTCAACAACAAGTTATAGTTACGCAATGACATAAGGAATACTACCAAGATCTCCAGCCGGGTCTTGATAGCAACAGGTTTATGTTACAATCACTAACACGTATTTTAATATGGCAGGACGCTTCTATGACATATGTCATTGTGTAATAGACTTTCCACTTCAAAACTTTCAGAAAAATGAAATGAAAATGGTAAGAAAACATCGAAAAATTAAATGAGAAAACTTTGAACAAAACTAAAAACTTTTGAATCAGGTTGATTCCAATTGTTTGAATATTTACGTTAAATATGTAAATTTGGAAAATTATAAAGACATAATTATCAAAATCGGTCAAAACTCACAAAGTTACAAATTTAAATGTAGTGAGAAACATTGCACCCTCGGCAAAAAAATAATCTTTAAACTAAAGGGAAATAACCCAAACTTGTATAGCTGTAATCGGGCTTCCAAAATTAGAGATATGTTATATAATTATGGTTTCCAATATGTTTGGTTATAAGTAGGAAATCGTGACAACTTCTTAAGCATGTTTTAAACAAAGGGTCATAGACTGCAATATACAAGAATGGCACTTTGCAATAAAAAAAAACTGGTCAAAGCAAGATTTCTATGCAGAAATTAAATAATTGCTAGAACCAGAAAAATATTTATCCACTGTAATAAATAAGCAACATAGAGAAAATGAAATGAAATTGAATGGGGTTTAACGTCCTACTGTTCTGCTCCTACAATGGGCTAATGAAGACGGGCATACGCCATAAAGTGTGCAATGAGGGAAATTTTACCCGGGCAGCGGCGTTATGGTCTACGAGGTTGGACAGGCGACCATACTCCTTGTCACGTACAACCAAGAAATCGAAACAACGCCAGTTGACTCAATGACAGACGTTATGATACTGAGCGCACGTGCTAACCATTCAGTCACGCAACCTCCCTAAAATCTGCAAATTGCTGACCTACAGATAGAAACATTTCAACCGGGCGAAATCTTCTAATTTATTAGTTTAATTTGCACGGTACCTTTAGTTATCAACCGAATATTACAAAACTTTTAAAAATAAGCTCCCCCTGACCAGCTAAATCGTTCGCAATAAACGTTTTCCCCTTAAAATCGGCAAATTTCTGACTTTAAAGTGAGAAACATTACAACCGGGTGAATTTTTCTGTTTTATCACTTTTACAGTATCTTTGATTACCAACCGATTATTACAAAACTTTAAAAATAAAAAAAAGAGAGAAATGCGGCTTAACGTCCATTCGACACAAACTAGGTCATTTCGGGACTAACATATGTTTTTTAATTTTATTTAAAAACTCCCCTTGCGCGTACTGGTCTTTAGCTGTTGGGAGGAAGCCGAATGGCACGGAGAAAACCCACGAGGTTGGACACCATACTCCATGTCACGTGCAATCTCGAAATCGAAACGACACCCGTTGACTCAATGACAGACGTTACGATACAGCGTGCACATGCTAACCATTCAGCCATTCAGCCTCCCTTAAAAATAAGCTCCCCCTGACCAGCTTAATTGTTCGCAATAAACATTTGCCCTCTAAAATCGGCAAATTGCTGACTTTAAAGTGGGAAACATTATAACCGGGCGAAATTTTATGTTTTAACAGTTTAATTCGCACGGTATTTTAATTACCAACCGATTATTACAAAACTTTTGAAAATAAGCTCCAACTGACCAGCTTAATCGTATGCAATAAACGTTTGGCCTGAATTGAAAGTTCTGCAACGAGGAAGATCATCTCGATTTTCCGGCGTGGTCCCCCCTTGTCAGTGAGGCAGAACGGAGGGCCTGACAAGGACAGCTGTCTAGTCGTTAGGGTGGGACGAAAAACCAAGGTCGTGTGTACACATTGGAGTGCACGTAAAATATCCCTAAGCAGTTGGAATTCGATACTGTTGAATAAGCTCTATACAATGACTAAATGTGCAGATTGTAGTCACACACACTGCATGTTTCGCTTAACAATGAAAGGGTGCCGTTTTCAATGTTCGATCCTTTTATTCTTCTACTCCAGATATTTTGGACTGTTGATCGAAGTTTTCATATAAAAGACTACCGATAAGACTCTTTGTAGAAGAAGTTCCCAAAAAGTATTATGTTGACTTTAAGAGAAAAGAACCTTTAAAGATGCTCCAAATCGTAAACATACGACTTTTTGTTTACATTACCTTTGATTACCAACCGATTATTACAAAACTTTAAAAATAAAAGAGAAAGAGAGAAATGCGGCTCAACGTCCATTCGACACAAACTAGGTCATTTCGGGACCAACATATGTTTTTTAATTGTATTTATAAACTTCCCTTGCGCGTACGGGTCTTTAGCCGTGGGAGGAGACCGAAGGACACGGAGAAAACCCACGAGGTTGGACACCATACTCCATGTCACGTGCAACTTGGAAATCGAAACGACGCCGGTTGACTCAATGACAGACGTTACGATACAGCGCGTGTATGCTAACCATTCAGCCTCCCTAAAATCTGGAAATTGCTGACTTATAGCAAGAAACATTTTAACCGGGCGAAATTTTCTGTTTTAACAGTTTAATTCGCACGGTATTTTAATTACCAACCGATTATTACAAAACTTTTGAAAATAAGCTCCAACTGACCAGCTTAATCGTATGCAATAAACGTTTGGCCTGAATTGAAAGTTCTGCAACGAGGAAGATCATCTCGATTTTCCGGCGTGGTCCCCCCTTGTCAGTGAGGCAGAACGGAGGGCCTGACAAGGACAGCTGTCTAGTCGTTCGGGTGGGACGAAAAACCAAGGTCGCGTGTACACATTGAAGTGCACGTAAAATATCCCTAAGCAGTTGGAATTCGATACTGTTGAATAAGCTCTATACAATGACTAAATGTGCAGATTGTAGTCACACACACTGCATGTTTCGCTTAATAATAAGGATTCAGAAAATATAACTCTCGTGTCTGTAAGTAAAATAGCAAAAAAGCCTTAGGGATTTTACACGTTTCAAGATGGTGGCACTTCCGGTTCGATCAACAAACTTTATATTTTGTGTACAAATCAGTAATTACTTGTCTAGTATCCAAAAAGAAAATCAGGTCATTCTGACCTATATTTCGATGATTTTTTTGAAAATTTTGATCTTTAATTTCGTCAAGGGGAGATAATTTAGAAAATTTCTAATTATATTTTTGAAGTCACATCGGTAAGGTCTACATATAAACTAAATTTCATGACAATCGTACAACTATTAAAGAAGTTGTCAAATTGGTCTAAACTTCCGGTTCGAAATCACAGCGACGAATTTTCGAAATTCGAAAATGTGAAACTGCAGATGAAAATGATTTTTTTCAAGGTATTCAAAGAAAAAAGAATTAGTTTTCAAGGTATTCAAAGAAAAAAGAATTAGTAAAATCGGTCAAAAAATAACAAAGTTACGACTATGCTTTGTCCATTTCGTCGTTCGTAAATTTCGGTGATTTCGGATTCGTAAAACGTTTTGAAAATATATTTAATCAAGGTTCGCACCCCATTTTTGGGGGGGTAGGTCAAAATTTCAGAAAGATCCTACGGATAGATTCTGAGAAATCCGATTTGCAGAAAACACACAAAAAAAAAAATAATAATAATAATCTTAACAGAAACAATAAGCTTTCATATGTAATATGAAAGCTTAACTAGAACTGCAAAGCAGATATTAAAGCTTTCATATTAACAGTCACTTCCTGTCACATGTCATGGGTCATGTAAATAATCTCATCAACAAAAAAAAATCATTAAAATCGGTCAAAATATAGCGAAGTTTTTATGATTTTTCAATCGTAAACAACTTTATCGGCACGAAAAACATCAAAGACAAAATTCGAAAATGTGACATTTTCAAATAACAATATTTCGACCTTGATCCCGGCTATCCAGAAATGTATTCATTTTGGAAATAGGAGACATATTCTCCAAACTACGGCCTATTGCTTTCATTCACGTGCTCGTTAATGTCGATTTTTCACCTTTTCTCATATTCAGTTCGAAATGGTGACCATCACGTGACCGAAATCAAAATTCTGATCCAATAGATTTTTAGGCATTCCTTCAAGGATTCCGAAAATGTAACTCCCAGGTCTGTAAGTAAAATATCGCAAAAGCCTTTGTGATTTTTCACGTTTCAAGATGGCGGCACTTCCGGTTCGATCCACAAATTCAATTTTTTGTGTACGAATCAGTATTTACTTATCTAGTATCCAAAAAAAAAAATCAGGTCATTCTGACTTATATTTCTTCGATTTT
The DNA here is from genome assembly GCA_948474765.1 of Patella depressa. Classification (NCBI taxonomy): domain Eukaryota; kingdom Metazoa; phylum Mollusca; class Gastropoda; family Patellidae; genus Patella; species Patella depressa. The sequence goes on from OX419719.1 coordinate 35,160,355, forward strand.
TTTTGAAAAATTTGATCCCTAATTTCACCAAGGGGAGATAATTTAGAAAATTTCTAAGGACATCTTTAAAGTTGCATTGGTAAGATCTACTTACATACTAAATTTGATGAAAATCGTACAATTATTAAAGAAGTTGTCAAGTTGGTCTCAACTTCCGGTTCGAAATCACAGCGACGAATTTTCGAAATTCGAAAATCTGAAACTGCAGTTGAAAATGATTTTTGTCATGGTACTCAAAGAAAAAAGAATTAGTAAAATAGGTCTAATAGTCACAGAGTTACAGTAATGCAGGTCAAATTCACTCGTTCGTAAAATTCGGTGATTTCGAACGCTTTAAACGTTTTGAAAATATATTTAATCAATACTCACCACCCTTTTTTTGGGGGGGGGGGGGGTAGGTCAAAGTTTCAGAAAGATCCCATGGTTAGATTCTGAGAAATCCGATTTGCAGGAAACACATGTTGACTTTACGAGAAAGACCTTTAAACATGCTCCAAATTGTAAAAAATACGACTCTTTGGATTTTCAATCTCTTTTTTTCGGCTACCCCGGACATTTAAGAAAAAATGATTCAATGATTTCACACAACAGGTTAGCTATTAGTCTCTTGATTGACAAGAGTTTCATCGCCCTCCCTTCATTATAACCAAAGTTATCGTGCCCTAAAGAATCAACAAATCAGCTGGCTTATCTCTGCTTACCCTTGGCAGAAAATGCTCATCTTTGAACTCAATCAAGACAATGACCTAGTGAACGTCTACACAAGGTTTAAACATTCTAGCTCAATTAGAAGGAGAGTTATTGTGTTCCAAATTCTCAGCCCTTCAAATTGCTTCTATTTTTTTACTTTCACTTCAAAATGGCGACCATCAATTGACCTAAATCAAAATTCTACTCTGAACGTTTTTTAGGCCATACTTGAAGGATTCAGAAAATATAACTCCCGTGTCTGTAAGTAAAATAGCAAAAAAGCCTTTGTGATTTTTCACGTTTCAAGATGGCGGCACTTCCGGTTCAATCCACAAACTCAATATTTTGGGTACGAATCAGTATTTACTTATCTAGTATCCAAAAAAAACATCAGGTCATTCTGACCTATATTTCTTCGATTTTTTTGAAAACTTTGATCCTTAATTTCACCAAGGGGAGATAATTTAGAAAATTTCTATTTATATTTTTGAAGTCATGTGGGTAAGATCTACTTACATACTAAATTTCATGAAAATCGTAGAAATATTAAAGAAGTTGTCAAGTTGGTCTCAACTTCCGGTTCGAAATCACAGCGACGAATTTTCGAAATTCGAAAATCTGAAACTGCAGTTTAAAATGATTTTTGTCAAGGTACTCAAAGAAAAAAGAATTAGTAAAATAGGTCAAATAGTCAATAAGTTACAGTAATGCAGGTCAAATTCACTCGTTCGTAAAATTCTGTGATTTCGAATTCGTAAAACGTTTTGAAAATATATTTAATCAAAAACTGCCACCCAGTTTTGGGGGGGTAGGTCAAAGTTTCAGAAAGATCCCATGGTTAGATTCTGAGAAATCCGATTTGCAGAAATGACACAAAAAAAAAAAATAATAATAATAACTAGATCTGCAAAGCAGATATTAAAGCTTTCATATTAACAGTCACTACCTGTCACATGTCATGGGTCATGTAAATAATCTCATCAACAAAAAAAAAATCATTAAAATCGGTAAAAATATAGCGAAGTTTTTATGATTTTTCAATCGTAAACAACTTTATCGGCACGAAAAACATCAAAGACAAAATTCGAAAATGTGACATTTTCAAATAACAATATTTCGACCCTGATCCCGGCTATCCAGAAATGTATTCATTTTGGAAATAGGAGACATATTCTCCAAACTACGGCCTATTGCTTTCATTCACGTGCTCGTTAATGTCGATTTTTCACCTTTTCTCATATTCAGTTCGAAATGGTGACCATCACGTGACCGAAATCAAAATTCTGATCTGATAGATTTTTAGGCATTCCTTCAAGGATTCCGAAAATGTAACTCCCATGTCTGTATGTAAAATATCGCAAAAGCCTTTGTGATTTTTCACGTTTCAAGATGGCGGCACTTCCGGTTCGATCCACAAACTCAATATTTTGTGTACGAATCAGTATTTACCTATCTAATATCCAAAAAAAAAATCAGGTCATTCTGACCTATATTTCTTCGATTTTTTTGAAAACTTTGATCCCTAATTTCACCAAGGGGAGATAATTTAGAAAATTTCTAAGGACATCTTTAAAGTTACATCGGTATGATCTACTTACATACTAAATTTCATGAAAATCGTACAACTATTAAAGAAGTTGTCAAGTTGATCTCAACTTCCGGTTCAAAATCACAGCGACGAATTTTCGAAATTCGAAAATCTGAAACTGCAGTTGAAAATGATTTTTGTCAGGGTACCCAAAGAAAAAAGAATTAGTAAAATAGGTCAAATAGTCACAGAGTTACAGTAATGCAGGTCAAATTCACTCGTTCGTAAAATTCGGTGATTTCGAATGCTTTAAACGTTTTGAAAATGTATTTAATCAATACTCACCACCCATTTTTGGGTGTGTAGGTCAAAGTTTCAGAAACATGCTATGGTTAGATTCTGAGAAATCCGATTTGCAGGAAACACATGTTGACTTTACTAGAAAGACCTTTAAACATGCTCTAAATTGTAAAAATACGACTCTTTGGATTTTCAATCTCTTTTTTTCGGCTACCCCGGACATTTAAGAAAAATGATACAATGATTTCACACAACAGGTTAGATATTAGACTCTCGATTGACAAGAGTTTCATCGCCCTCCCTTCATTATAACCAAAGTTATCGTGCCCTAAAGAATCAACAAATCAGCTTGCTTATCTCTGCTTACCCTAAGCAGAAAATGCTCATCTTTGAACTCAATCAAAACAGTGACATAGTGAACGTCTACACCAAGTTTGAACATTCTAGCTCAATTAGAAGCATAGTTATTGTGTTCCAAATTCTCGGCCCTTCAAATTGCTTCTATTTTTCTCTTTCACTTCAAAATGGCGACCATCAATTGACCTAAATCAAAATTCTACTCCGAACGTTTTTTAGGCCATCCTTTAAGGATTCAGAAAATATAACTCCCGTGTCTGTAAGTAAAATAGCAAAAAAGCCTTTGTGATTTTTCACGTTTCAAGATGGCGGCACTTCCGGTTCAATCCACAAACTCAACATTTTGTGTACGAATCAGTATTTACTTATCTAGTATCCAAAAAAAACATCAGGTCATTCTGACCTATATTTCTTCGATTTTTTTGAAAACTTTGATCCTTAATTTCACCAAGGGGAGATAATTTAGAAAATTTCTATTTATATTTTTGAAGTCACGTGGGTAAGATCTACTTACATACTAAATTTCATGAAAATCGTACAACTATTAAAGAAGTTGTCAAGTTGGTCTCAACTTCCGGTTCGAAATCACAGCGACGAATTTTCGAAATTCGAAAATCTGAAACTGCAGTTGAAAATGATTTTTGTCAAGGTACTCAAAGAAAAAAGAATTAGTAAAATAGGTCAAATAGTCACAGAGTTACAGTAATGCAGGTCAAATTCACTCGTTCATAAAATTCTGTGATTTCGAATTCGTAAAACGTTTTGAAAATATATTTAATCAAAAACTGCCACCCAGTTTTGGGGGGGGGGGGGGTAGGTCAAAGTTTCAGAAAGATCCCATGGTTAGATTCTGAGAAATCCGATTTGCAGAAATGACACACAAAAAAAAAATAATAATAATAATAATAATCTTAATTATTGTTTTTGTTAAGATTATTATTATTAAGCTTTCATATGTAATATGAAAGCTTAATAATAATAATCTTAACAAAAACAATAAGCTTTCATATGTAATATGAAAGCTTAATAATCTTAACAAAAACAATAAGCTTTCATATGTAATATGAAAGCTTAATAATCTTAACAAAAACAATAAGCTTTCATATGTAATATGAAAGCTTAACTAGATCTGCAAAGCAGATATTAAAGCTTTCATATTAACAGTCACTTCCTGTCACATGTCATGGGTCATGTAAATAATCTCATCAACAAAAAAAAATCATTAAAATCGGTCAAAATATAGCGAAGTTTTTATGATTTTTCAATCGTAAACAACTTTATCGGCACGAAAAACATCAAAGACAAAATTCGAAAATGTGACATTTTCAAATAACAATATTTTGACCTTGATCCCGACTATCCAGAAATGTATTCATTTTGGAAATAGGAGACATATTCTCCAAACTACGACCTATTGCTTTCATTCACGTGCTCGTTAATGTCGATTTTTCACCTTTTCTCATATTCAGTTCGAAATGGTGACCATCACGTGACCGAAATCAAAATTCTGATCCGATAGATTTTTAGGCATTCCTTCAAGGATTCCGAAAATGTAACTCCCAGGTCTGTAAGTAAAATATCGCAAAAGCCTTTGTGATTTTTCACGTTTCAAGATGGCGGCACTTCCGGTTCGATCGACAAACTCAATATTTTGTGTACGAATCAGTATTTACTTATCTAGTATCCAAAAAACAAAATCAGGTCATTCTGACCTATATTTCTTCGATTTTTTTTTAAAACTTTGATCCCTAATTTCACCAAGGGGAGATAATTTAGAAGATTTCTAAGGACATCTTTAAAGTTGCATCGGTAAGATCTACTTACATACTAAATTTCATGAAAATCATACAACTATTAAAGAAGTTGTCAAGTTGGTCTCAACTTCCGGTTCGAAATCACAGCGACGAATTTTCGAAATTCGAAAATCTGAAACTGCAGTTGAAAATGATTTTTGTCAGGGAACTCAAAGAAAAAAGAATTAGTAAAATAGGTCTAATAGTCACAGAGTTACAGTAATGCAGGACAAATTCACTCGTTCGTAAAATTCGGTGATTTCGAATGCTTTAAACGTTTTGAAAATATATTTAATCAATACTCACCACCCATTTTTGGGTCGGTAGGTCAAAGTTTCAGAAACATCCTATGGTTAGATTCTGAGAAATCCGATTTGCAGGAAACACATGTTGACTTTACGAGAAAGACCTTTTAACATGCTCCAAATTGTAAAAAATACGACTCTTTGGATTTTCAATCTCTTTTTTTCGGCTACCCCCGGACATTTAAGAAAAAATGATACAATGATTTCACACAACAGGTTAGCTATTAGACTCTCGATTGACAAGAGTTTCATCGCCCTCCCTTCATTATAACCAAAGTTATCGTGCCCTAAAGAATCAACAAATCAGCTTGCTTATCTCTGCTTACCCTTGACTGAAAATGCTCATCTTTGAACTCAATCAAGACAATGACCTAGTGAACGTCTACACCAAGTTTGAACATTCTAGCTCAATTAGAAGGAGAGTTATTGTGTTCCAAATTCTCAGCCCTTCAAATTGCTTCTATTTTTCACTTTCACTTCAAAATGGCGACCATCAATTGACCTAAATCAAAATTCTACTCCGAATATTTTTTAGGCCATCCTTGAAGGATTCAGAAAATATAACTCCCGTGTCTGTAAGTAAAATAGCAAAAAAGCCTTTGTGATTTTTCACGTTTCAAGATGGCAGCACTTCCGGTTCAATCCACAAACTCAATATTTTGGGTACGAATCAGTATTTACTTATCTAGTATCCCAAAAAACCATCAGGTCATTCTGACCTATATTTCTTCGATTTTTTTGAAAACTTTGATCCTTAATTTCACCAAGGGGAGATAATTTAGAAAATTTCTATTTATATTTTTGAAGTCACGTGGATAAGATCTACTTACATACTAAATTTCATGAAAATCGTAGAAATATTAAAGAAGTTGTCAAGTTGGTCTCAACTTCCGGTTCGAAATCACAGCGACGAATTTTCGAAATTCGAAAATCTGAAACTGCAGTTGAAAATGAATTTTGTCAAGGTACTCAAAGTAAAAAGAATTAGTAAAATAGGTCAAATAGTCACAAAGTTACAGTAATGCAGGTCAAATTCACTCGTTCGTAAAATTCTGTGATTTCGAATTCGTAAAACGTTTTGAAAATATATTTAATCAAAAACTGCCACCCAGTTTTGGGGGGGTAGGTCAAAGTTTCAGAAAGATTCCATGGTTAGATTCTGAGAAATCCGATTTGCAGAAATGACACCAAAAAAAATCAACTAGATCTGCTACTGTCCCATGCAGATATGAAAGCTTTCATATTCATCGTCACGTGTCATTGATTGTATCAAGTATCCTAAATAAAAGGATAAGAAGAAAAAATTATCAAAATTGGTCAAAAACTCTCGAAGTTACAAGTCTAAATATAGTATGAAACATTGCACCCAGGCATAACAATAATCTGAAAACTAAAGGGAAATAACTGAAACTTGTATTACTGTAATGAGAAGGATGAGAAAATGAAATGAAAATGGCGGGAAAAAAAAATAAAAATGGCAGGTTGGACAGGCGACCTTACTCCTTGTCACGTACAACCGGGCATTTGAAAACACGCTAGTTAACTCAATGACAGACGCGCGTGCTAACCATTCAGCCACCCAACCCCCCTTTGAAATCCGACACGTGCAATATGTCATATAGGAAGAATAAGAAGTCGCTCACAAGAAAATGGTAAATTAATGAGTTTAGGTCAAAAGGTTGAGCTACTGTTTTAGAGTATTTAATAGTTTTAAAGAGACACGTTAAGAGTTGTTCATAAAATTAGGATTTAATAATGCCAGACTAATATTTCCAATATGTTTGGTTATAAGTAGGAAATCGTGACGACTTCTTAAGCATGTTTTAAACAAAGGATCATAGACTGAATTATACAAGAATGGCACTCTGCAATAAAAAAACTGACCAAAGCAAGATTTCTATGCAGAAATTAAATAATTGCCAGAACCAGAAAAATATTTATCCACTATAATAAATAAGCAACATAGAGAAAATGAAATGAAATTGAATGGGGTTTAACGTCCTACTGTTCTGCTCCTAAAATGGTCTAATGAAGACGGGCATATGCCATAAAGTGTGCAATGAGGGAAATTTTACCCGGGCAGCGGCGTTACGGCCTACAACCAAGAAATCGAAACAACGCCAGTTGACTCAAAGACAGACGTTATTCAGCAACGCAACCTCCCTAAAATCGGCAAATTGCTGACCTGCAGCGAGAAACAGTTCAACCGGGCCAAATTTTCTATTTTAACAGTTTAATTTGCACGGTACCTTTAGTTATTAACCGAATATTACAAAACTTTTAAAAATAAGCTCCCCTTGACCCGCTTAATCGTTCGCAATAAACGTTTGCCCCTTAAAATCGGCAAATTGCTGACTTTAAAGTGAGAAACATTACAACCGGGCGAAATTTTCTGTTTTATCACTTTTACAGTACCTTTGATTACCAACCGTTTATTACAAAACTTTAAAAATAAAAGAGAAAGAGAGAAATGCGGCCTGATGTCTATTAGACACAAACTAGGTCATTTCGTGACTAACATATGTTTTTTAATTTTATTTAAAAACTCCCCTTGCGCTTACTGGTCTTTAGCCGTTGGGAGGAAACCGAAGGACACGGAGAAAACCCACGAGGTTGGACATCATACTCCATGTCACGTGCAACCTGGAGATCGAAACGACGCCCGTTGACTCAATGACAGACGTTGCGATACAGCGCGCACATACTAACCATTCAGCCATTCAGCCTCCCTGAATTCGGAAAATTGCTGACTTATAGCAAGAAACATTTCAACCGGGCGAAATTTTCTGTTTTAACAGTTTAATGTGCACGGTACTTTAATTAGGAACCGATTATTACAAAACTTTTGAAAATAAGCTCCAACTGACCAGCTTAATCGTATGCAATAAACGTTTGGCCTGAATTGAAAGTTCTGCACGGAGAAAGTTCATCTTGATTTTCCGACGTGGTTCCCCCTTGTCAGTGAGGCAGAACGGGAGGGCCTGACAAGCACAGCTGTCTAGTCGTTCGGATGGTACGAAAAACCAAGGTCCCGTGTACACATAGGAGTGCACGTAAAATATCCCTAAGCAGTTGGAATTCGATACTGTTGAATAAGCTCTATACGATGACTAAATGTGTAGATTGTAGTCACCCACACTGCATGTTTCGCTTAACAATGAAAGGATGCAGTTTTCAATGTTCGATCCTTTTGTTCTTCTACTCCTGATATGTTGGATTGTTGATCGATGGTTTCATATAAAAGACTACCAATAAGACTCTTTGTAGAACTAGTTCCCAAAAAATATTAAGTTGACTTTACGAGAAAGACCTCTAAACATGCTCCAAATTGTAAAAATACGACTATTTGGATTTTCAATCTCTTTTTTTCGCCTATCCCTGATATTTAAAATAAATGATACAATGATTTCACACAACAGGCTAGCTATTGGACTCTCTTTTGACAAAAGTTTCACCGCCCTCCCTTCGTTATAACCGAAGTTATCGTGCCCTAAAGAATCAACAAATCAGCATGCCTATCTCTGCTTACCCTAGGCAGAAAATGCTCATCTTTGCACTCAATCATGACATTGACCTAGTGAACGTCTACACCAAGTTTGAACATTCTAGCTTAATTGGAAGGAGAGTTATTGTGTTCCAAAATCCCGGCCCTTCAAATTGCTTCTATTTTTCATTTTCAATTCAAAATGGTGACCATCACGTGACCGAAATCAAAATTCGGATCCGACAGATTTTTAGGCATTCCTTCAAGGATTCCGAAAATATAACTCCCGAGTCTGTAAGTAAAATAGCAAAAAAGCCTTTTTGATTTTTCACGTTTAAAGATGGTGGCACTTCCGGTTCGATCGACAAACTCCATATTTTGTGCACGAATCAGTAATTCCTTGTCTAGTATCGAAAAAAAAAATTAGGTCATTCTGACCTATATTTCGACGATTTTTTTGAAAAATTTGATCCTTAATTTCACCAAGGGGAGATAATTTAGAAAATTTCTAATTATATTTTTGAAGTCACATCGGTAAGGTCTACTTGTATACTAAATTTCATGAAAATCGTACAACTATTAAAGAAGTTGTCAATTTGGTCTAAACTTCCGGTTCGAAATCACAGCGACGAATTTTCGAAATTCGAAAATGTGAAACTGCAGATGAAAATGATTTTTTTCAAGGTATTCAAAGAAAAAAGAATTAGTAAAATCGGTCAAAAAATAACAAAGTTACGACTATGCATTGTCAGTTTTTTCGTTCGTAAAATTCGGTGATTTCGGATTCGTAAAACGTTTTGAAAATATATTTAAACAACGTTCGCACCCCATTTTTGGGGGGGTAGGTCAAAGTTTCAGAAAGATCCCATGGTTAGATTCTGAGAAATCCGATTTGCAGAAAATACACAAAAAAAAAATAATAATAATCTTAACAGAAACAATAAGCTTTCATATGTAATATGAAAGCTTAATAATAATAATAATAACTAGATCTGCTACTGTCCCATGCAGATATGAAAGCTTTCATATTCATCGTCACGTGTCATTGATTGTATCAAGTATCCTAAATAAAAGGATAAGAAGAAAAAATTATTAAAATTGGTCAAAAACTCGCGAAGTTACAAGTCTAAATATAGTATGAAACATTGCACCCAGGCATAACAATAATCTGAAAACTAAAGGCAAATAACTGAAACTTGTATTACTGTAATGAGACGGATGAGAAAATGAAATGAAAATGGCGGGAAAAAAAAATTAAAAATGGCAGGTTGGACAGGCGACCTTCCTCCTTGTCACGTACAACCGGGCATTCGAAAACACGCTAGTTAACTCAATGACAGGCGCGCGTGCTAACCATTCATCCACCCCCCCCTTTGAAATCAGACACGTGCAATATGTCATATAGGAAGAATAAGAAGTCGCTCACAACAAAATGGTAAATTAATGAGTTTAGGTCAAAAGGTTGAGCTACTGTTTTAGGGTACTTAATAGTTTTAAAGAGACAAGTTAAGGGTTGTTCATAGTTAAATGAAAGTTTAATTTTAAATAAGACCAATAAAATTAGGATTTAATAATGCCAGACTAATATCTCCAATATGTTTGGTTATAAGTAGGAAATCGTGACGACTTCTTAAGCATGTTTTAAACAAAGGATCATGTTTGTTTAAACAAGAATGGCCAAAGCAAGATTTCTATGCAGAAATTAAATAATTGCTAGAACCAGAAAAATATTTATCCACTATAATAAATAAGCAACATAGAGAAAATGTAAAGAAATTGAATGGGGTTTAACGTCCGACTGTTCTGCTCCTAAAATGGGCTAATGAAGACGGGCATATGCCATAAAGTGTGCAATGAGGGAAATTTTACCCGGGCAGCGGCGGTTACGGCCTACGAGGTTGGACAGGCGACCATACTCCTTGTCACGTACAACCAAGAAATCGAAACAACGCCAGTTGACTCAATGACAGACGTTATGATACAGAGCGCACGTGCTAACCATTCAGCCACGCAACCTCCCTAAAATCGGCAAATTGCTGACCTACAGCGAGAAACATTTCAACCGGGCCAAATTTTCTATTGTAACAGTTTAATTTGCACGGTACCTTTAGTTATCAACCGAATATTACAAAACTTTTAAAAATAAGCTCCCCCTGACCAGCTTAAGCGTTCGCAATAAACGTTTGCCCCTTAAAATCGGCAAATTGCTGACTTTAAAGTGAGAAACATTACAACCGGGCGAAATTTTCTGTTTTATCACTTTTACAGTACCTTTGATTACCAACCGATTATTACAAAACTTTAAAAATAAAAGAGAAAGAGAGAAATGCGGCCTAATGTCCATTCGACACAAACTAGGTCATTTCGGGACTAACATGTTTTTTAATTTTATTTAAAAACTCCCCTTGCGCTTACAGGTCTTTAGCCGTTGGGAAGAAACCGAAGGACACGGAGAAAACCCACGAGGTTGGACATCATACTTCATGTCACGTGCAACCTGGAGATCGAAACGACGCCCGTTGACTCAATGACAGACGTTACGATACAGTGCGCACATGCTAACCATTCAGCCATTCAGCCTCCCTGAATTCAGAAAATTGCTGACTTATAGCAAGAAACATTTCAACCGGGCGAAATTTTCTGTTTTAACAGTTTAATGTGCACGGTACTTTAATTACCAACCGATTATTACAAAACTTTTGAAAATAAGCTCCAACTGACCAGCTTAATCGTATGCAATAAACGTTTTCGCCTGAATTGAAAGTTCTGCACGGAGAAAGTTCATCTCGATTTCCCGGCGTGGTTCCCCTTGTCAGTGAGGCAGAACGGAGGGCCTGACAAGCACAGCTGTCTAGTCATTCGGATGGGACGAAAAACCAAGGTCCCGTGTACACATTGGAGTGCACGTAAAATATCCCTAAGCAGTTGGAATTCGATACTGTTGAATAAGCTCTATACGATGACTAAATGTGTAAATTGTAGTCACCCACACTGCATGTTTCGCTTAACAATGAAAGGGTGCCGTTTTCAATGTTCGATCCTTTTGTTCTTCTACTCCTGATATGTTGGACTGTTGATCGATGGTTTCATATAAAAGACTACCAATAAGACTCTTTGTAGAAGAAGTTCCCAAAAAATATTATGTTGACTTTACGAGAAAGACCTCTAAACATGCTCCAAATTGTAAAAATACGACTTTTTGGATTTTCAATCTCTTTTTTTCGGCTATCCCTGATATTTAGAAAAAAATAATACAATGATTTCACACAACAGGCTAGCTATTAGACTCTCTATTGACAAAAGTTTCACCGCCCTCCCTTCATTATAACCGAAGTTATCGTGCCCTAAAGAATCAACAAATTAGCATGCTTATCTCTGCTTACCCTAAGCAGAAAATGCTCATCTTTAAACTCAATCATAACATTGACCTAGTGAAAGTCTACACCAAGTTTGAACATTCTAGCTTAATTAGAAGGAGAGTAATTGCGTTCCAAAGTCCCGACCCTTCAAATTGCTTCTATTTTTCATTTTCAATTCAAAATGGTGACCATCACTTGACCGAAATCAAAATTCTATTCGCGACATTTTTTAGGCCTTCCTACAAGGATTCAGAAAATATAACTCCCGAGTAAGTAAAATAGCAAAAAAGCCTTATTGATTTTTCACTTTTAAATATGGCGGCACTTCCGGTTCGATCGACAAACTCCATATTTTGTGTACAAATCTGTAATTACTTATCTAGTATCCAAAAAAAAAATCAGGTCATTCTGACCTATATTTCGATGATTTTTTTGAAAATTTTGATCCTTAATTTCGTCAAGGGGAGATAATTTAGAAAATTTCTAATTATATTTTTGAAGTCACGTCGGTAAGATCTACTTAGATACTAAATTTCATGAAAATCGTACAACTATTAAAGAAGTTGTCAAATTGGTCTAAACTTCCGGTTCGAAATCACTGCGACGAATTTTCGAAATTCGAAAATGTGAAACTGCAGATGAAAATGATTTTTTTTAAAGGTATTCAAAGAAAAAAGAATTAGTAAAATCGGTCAAAAAATAACAAAGTTACGACTATGCATTGTCATTTTTTTCGTTCGTAAAATTCGGTGATTTCGGATTCGTAAAACGTTTCGAAAATATATTTAATCAAGGTTCGCACCCCATTTTTGGGGGGGTAGGTCAAAATTTCAGAAAGATCCTATGGATAGATTCTGAGAAATCCGATTTGCAGAAAACACACACAAAAAAAAAATAATAATAATAACTTTAACAGAAACAATAAGCTTTCATATGTAATATGAAAGCTTAACTAGATCTGCTACTGTCGCATGCAGATATGAAAGCTTTCATATTCATCGTCACGTGTCATCGATTATATCAAGTATCTCAAATAAAAGGATAAGAATAACAAACTATCAAAATTGGTCAAAAACTCGCGAAGTTACAAGTCTAAATATAGTATGAAACATTGAGTAATCTGAAAACTAAAGGGAAATAACTGATACTTGTGTTGCTGTAATCGGGATGACTTCCGATTTCAAAACTTTCAGAAAAATGAAATGAAAATGGTAAGAAAACATCGAAAAATTAAATGAGATAACTTTGAACAAAACTAATACTCTTTGAATCAGGTTGAACTCAACTGTTTGAATATGTACGTTAAATATGTAGATTTGGAAAATTATAAAGACATAATATCAAAATCGGTCAAAAACTCACAAAGTTACAAATTTAAATGTAGTGAGAAACATTGCACCGGGGCAAAAAAATAATCTTTAAACTAAAGGGAAATAACTGAAACTTGTATAGCTGTAATCGGGCTTCCAAGATATGTTATATAATTATGGTTTCCAATATGTTTGGTTATAAGTAGGAAATCGTGATGACTTCTTAAGCATGTTTTAAACAAAGGGTCATAGACTGCAATATACAAGAATGGCACTCTGCAATAAAAAAAAAACTGGCCAGAGATTTCTATGCAGAAATTAAAAGATAGGCTGGCACTGCCAGGCAGGATACGCCCACATTTTCGAGAGATGGATAGAGAACAAACAATACGGAAAGTGATTTTTCCTACATCATTAAGTCCTGTATTTCATACTGTATTGGGAGCAGCCATTTTGTTGGTCAGTTCCAGTCTGATATTCATGAAATTCGAAGTCGACAATGATTATGGTGTGACGGTACACAACCTAGAAATGTGACTTTTCGTCAAAATCGGATAAGAATTGTGACCTGTACAGAGTCAACAACCATGATATACCATATCTTTACACTATTCGCGTACAAACGGCGACCATTTCTTCCGGCAATTTTGGTACCATTTTCACGAAATTCGAATAATTCAGGAAGTTACTATCCGATATGCGCAAATACCGAAAGGAACCAAGATCTTTGGGTTATAACCATGCATTTCAAGTTTCATCAAAATCGAATTAAAATTGTGACCTTTACAGGGTCCACAACCTTGATATACCATTTTTTAACAGTATTCACGTACAAACGGTGGCCATTTTGTATGGCAATTTTGGTCTGATTTTCCCGAAATTCGAACTCAACCTTCCTTACGGTGTAACGGTAATATAATCAAACGTTTTTTTAAATCGGATAATAATTGTGACCTCCAAGCTAAAAAAAAAGGCGATTTTGCGTATAATCAGGGGCCATAATTCAGGAAGTTACGATCCGATATGCGCAAATATCGAAAAGAAGCAAGATCTTTGGGTTATAACCTTGAATTTCAAGTTTCATCACAATCGAATCAAAATTGTGACCTCCACAGGGTCCACAACCTTGATATACCATTTTTTAACAGTATTCGCGTACAAACGGCGGCCATTTTGTATGGTAATTTTAGTCCGATTTTCCCGAAATTCGAACTCAACCTTCCTTAGGGTGTAACGGTGATATAATCAAACGTTTTTTTAAATCGAATAATAATTGTGACCTCCAAGCTAAAAAAAGGCGATTTTGAGTATAATCAGGGGCCATAATTCAGGAAGTTACGATCCGATATGCGCAAATATCGAAAGGAAGCAAGATCTTTGGGTTATAACCATGAATTTCAAGTTTCATCAAAATCGAATCAAAATTGTGACCTCCACAGGGTCCACAACCTTGATATACCATTTTTTAACAGTATTCGCGTACTAACGGCGGCCATTTTGTATGGCAATTTTCGTCCGATTTTCCCGAAATTCGAACTCAACCTTCCTTAGGGTGTAACGGTGATATAATCAAACGGTTTTTTAAATCGAATAATAATTGTGACCTCCAGAGGGACCACAAGCTAAAAAGGGTGATTTTTCGGACAATCAGGGGCCATAATTCAGGAAATTACATTCCGATAGCCGCAAATATCGAAAGGAACCAAGATCTTTGGGTTACAAACATGCATGTCAAGTTTCATCAAAATCGGTTCAAAATTGTGACCTCTATAGGGTCCACAAGCTAAAAACGTGATTTTTCGTACAATCAGGGGCCATAATCCATGAAGTTTTGATCCGATACATGCCAATATCGAAAGGAACCGAGATCTTTTGAGGATAAACCTATATTTCAATTTCGTCAAAATCGGATAAGAATTGTGACCTGTAGAGAGTCCACAAACAAATTGTGGACGGACGGACGTCCGGACGGACGGACGGACGTCCGGACGGACAGGGGCGACGACATAATACGTCCACATGAAAATGTGGGCGTATAATAATTGCTAGAACCAGAAAAATATTTATCCACTATAATGAATAAGCAACATAGAGAAAATGAAATGAAATTGAATGGGGTTTAACGTCCTACTGTTCTGCTCCTACAATGGGCTAATGAAGACGGGCATACGCCATAAAGTGTGCAATGAGGGAAATTTTACCCGGGCAGCGGCGTTACGGCCTACGAGGTTGGTAAGGCGACCATACTCCTTGTCACGTACAACCAAGAAATCGAAACAAGGCCAGTTGACTCAATGACAGACGTTATGATACAGAGCGCATGTGCTAACCATTCAGCCACGCAACCTCCCTAAAATCGGCAAATTGCTGACCTACAGCGAGAAACATTTCAACCGGGCCAAATTTTCTATTTTAACAGTTTAATTTGCACGGTACCTTTAGTTATCAACCGAATATTACAAAACTTTTAAAAATAAGCTCCCCCTGACCAGCTTAATCGTTCGCAATAAACGTTTGCCCCTTAAAATCGACAAATTGATGAATTTAAAGTGAGAAACATTACAACCGGGCCAAATTTTCTGTTTTATCACTTTAACAGTACCTTTGATTACCAACCGATTATTACAAAACTTTAAAAAGAGAAAGAGAGAAATGCGGCCTAACGTCCATTCGACACAAACTAGGTCATTTCGGGACTAACATATGTTTTTTAATTTTATTTAAAAACTCCCCTTGCACGTACTGGTCTTTAGCCGTTGGGAGGAAACCGAAGAACACGGAGAAAACCCACGAGGTTGGACATCATACACCATGTCACGTGCAACCTGGAGATCCAAACGACGCCCGTTGACTCAATGACAAAGGTTACGATACAGCGAGCACATGCTAACCATTCAGCCATCCAGCCTCTCTGAATTCGGAAAATTGCTGACTTATAGCAAGAAACATTTCAACCGGGCGAAATTTTCTGTTTTAACAGTTTAATGTGCACGGTACTTTAATTACCAACCGATTATTACAAAACTTTTGAAAATAAGCTCCAACTGACCAGCTTAATCGTATGCAATAAACGTTTTGCCTGAATTGAAAGTTCTGCACAGAGAAAGTTCATCTCGATTTCCCGGCGTGGTTCCCTTGTCAGTAAGGCAGAACGGAGGGCCTGACAAGCACAGCTGTCTAGTCCTTCGGATGGGACGAAAAACCAAGGTCCCGTGTACACATTGGAGTGCATGTAAAATATCCCTAAGCAGTTGGAATTCGATACTGTTGAATAAGCTCTATACGATGACTAAATGCGTAGATTGTAGTCACCCACACTTCATGTTTCGCTCAACAATGAAAGGATGCCGTTTTCAGTGTTCGATCCTTTTGTTCTTCTACTCCTGATATGTTGGACTGTTGATCGATGGTTTCATATAAAAGACTACCAATAAGACTCTTTGTAGAAGAAGTTCCCAAAAAATAGTATGTTGACTTTACGAGAAAGACCTCTAAACATGCTCCAAATTGTAAAAATACGACTTTTTGGATTTTCAATCTCTTTTTTTCGGCTATCCCTGATATTTAAAAAAAATGATACAATCATTTCACACAACAGGCTACCCATTAGACTCTCTATTGACAAAAGTTTCACCGCCCTCCCTTCATTATAACCGAAGTTATCGTGCCCTAAAGAATCAACAAATCAGCATGCTTATCTCTGCTCACCCTAAGCAGAAAATGCTCATCTTTGAACTCAATCATAACATTGACCTAGTGAACGTCTACACCAAGTTTGAACATTCTAGCTTAATTAGAAGGAGAGTTATTGTGTTCCGAAGTCCGGGTCTTTCAAATTGCTTCTATTTTTCATTTTCAATTCAAAATTGTGACCATCACATGTCCGAAATCAAAATTCTGATCCGATAGATTTTTAGGCATTCCTTCAAGGATTCCGAAAATATAACTCCCGAGTCTGTAAGTAAAATAGCAAAAAAGCCTTTTTGATTTTTCACGTTTAAAGATGGTGGCACTTCCGGTGCGATCGACAAACTCCATATTTTGTGTACGAATCAGCAATTCCTTGTCTAGTATCGAAAAAAAAAATTAGGTCATTCTGACCTATATTTCGACGATTTTTTTTAAAACTTTGATCCTTAATTTCACCAAGGGGAGATAATTTAGAAAATTTCTAATTATATTTTTGAAGTCACATCGGTAAGATCTACTTGTATACTAAATTTCATGAAAATCGTACAACTATTAAAGAAGTTGTCAAATTGGTCTAAACTTCCGGTTCGAAATCACAGCGACGAATTTTCGAAATTCGAAAATGTGAAACTGCAGATGAAAATGATTTTTTTCAAGGTATTCAAAGAAAAAAGAATTAGTAAAATCGGTCAAAAAATAACAAAGTTACGACTATGCATTGTCAATTTTTTCGTTCGTAAAATTCGGTGATTTCGGATTCGTAAAACGTTTTGAAAATATATTTAAACAACGTTCGCACCCCATTTTTTTGGGGGGGGGGGGTAGGTCAAAGTTTTAGAAAGATCCCATGGTTAGATTCTGAGAAATCCGATTTGCAGAAAAAACACAAAAAAAAAAATAATAATAATCTTAACAGAAACAATAAGCTTTCATATGTAATATGAAAGCTTAATAATCTTAACAAAAACAATAAGCTTTCATATGTAATATGAAAGCTTAATAATCTTAACAAAAACAATAAGCTTTCATATGTAATATGAAAGCTTAATAATCTTAACAAAAACAATAAGCTTCCTTATGTAATATGAAAGCTTAATAATAATAACTTTAACAGAAACAATAAGCTTTCATATGTAATATGAAAGCTTAATAATAATCTTAACAAAAACAATAAGCTTTCATATGTAATATGAAAGCTTAACTAGATCTGCAAAGCAGATATTAAAGCTTTCATATTAACAGTTACTTCCTGTCACATGTCATGGGTCATGTAAATAATCTCATCAACAAAAAAAATCATTAAAATCGGTCAAAATATAGCGAAGTTTTTATGATTTTTCAATCGTAAACAATTTTATCGGCACGAAAAACATCAAAGACAAAATTCGAAAATGTGACATTTTCAAATAACAATATTTCGACCATCCAGAAATGTATTCATTTTGGAAATAGGAGACATATTCTCCAAACTACGGCCTATTGCTTTCATTCACGTGCTCGTTAATGTCGATTTTTCACCTTTTCTCATATTCAGTTCGAAATGGTGACCATCAGGTGACCGAAATCAAAATTCTGATCAGATAGATTTTTAGGCATTCCTTCAAGGATTCCGAAAATGTAACTCCCAGGTCTGTAAGTAAAATATCGCAAAAAGCCTTTGTTATTTTTCACGTTTCAAGATGGCGGCACTTCCGGTTCGATCCACAAACTCAATATTTTGTGTACGAATCGGTATTTACTTATCTAGTATCCAAAAAAAAGATCAGGTCATTCTGACCGATATTTCTTCGATTTTTTTTGAAAACTTTGATCCCTAATTTCACCAAGGGGAGATAATTTAGAAAATTTCTAAGGACATCTTTAAAGTTGCAGCGGTAAGATCTACTTACATACTAAATTTCATGAAAATCGTACAACTATTAAAGAAGTTGTCAAGTTGGTCTCAACTTCCGGTTCGAAATCACAGCGACGAATTTTCGAAATTCGAAAATCTGAAACTGCAGTTTAAAATGATTTTGTCAGGGTACTCAAAGAAAACAGAATTAGTAAAATAGTTCTTATAGTGACAGAGTTACAGTAATGCAGGTCAAATTCACTCGTTCGTAAAATTCGGTGATTTCGAATGCTTTAAACGTTTTGAAAATATATTTAATCAATACTCACCACCTATTTTTGGGTGGGTAGGTCTAAGTTTGAGAAATATCCTATGGTTAGATTCAGAGAAATCCGATTTGCAGGAAACGCATGTTGACTTTACGAGAAAGACCTTTAAACATGCTCCAAATTGTAAAAAATACGACTCTTTGGATTTTCAATCCCTTTTTTCGGCTAACTCGGACATTTAAGAAAAAATGATACAATGATTTCACACAACAGGTTAGCTATTAGACTCTCGATTGACAAGAGTTTCATCGCCCTCCCTTCATTATAACCAAAGTTATCGTGCCCTAAAGAATCAACAAATCAGCTTGCTTATCTCTGCTTACCCTAGGCAGAAAATGCTCATCTTTGAACTCAATCAAGACAGTGACCTA
This sequence comes from Patella depressa, assembly GCA_948474765.1. Lineage (NCBI taxonomy): Eukaryota > Metazoa > Mollusca > Gastropoda > Patellidae > Patella > Patella depressa. Next base: position 35,179,705 of record OX419719.1, read on the forward strand.
GTGAACGTCTACACCAAGTTTGAACATTCTAGCTCAATTAGAAGGAGAGTTATTGTGTTCCAAATTCTCAGCCCTTCAAATTGCTTCTATTTTTCACTTTCACTTCAAAATGGCGACCATCAATTGAGCTAAATCAAAATTCTACTCGTAACGTTTTTCAGGCCATCCTTGAAGGATTCAGAAAATATAACTCCCGTGTCTGTAAGTAAAATAGCAAAAAAGCCTTTGTGATTTTTCACGTTTCAAGATGGCGGCACTTCCGGTTCAATCCACAAACTCAATATTTTGTGTACGAATCAATATTTATTTATCTAGTATCCAAAAAAAACATCAGGTCATTCTGACCTATATTTCTTCGATTTTTTTGAAAATTTTGATCCTTAATTTAACCAAGGGGAGATAATTTAGAAAATTTTTATTTATATTTTTGAAGTCACATGGGTAAGATCTACGTACATACTAAATTTCATGAAAATCGTAGAACTATTAAAGAAGTTGTCTAGTTGGTCTCAACTTCCGGTTCGAAATCACAGCGACGAATTTTCGAAATTCGAAAATCTGAAACTGCAGTTGAAAATGATTTTTGTCAAGGTACTCAAAGAAAAAAGAATTAGTAAAATAGGTCAAATAGTCACAGAGTTACAGTAATGCAGGTCAAATTCACTTGTTCGTAAAATTCGGTGATTTCGAATTCGTAAAACGTTTTGAAAATATATTTAATCAAAAACTGCCACCCAGTTTTGGGGGGTAGGTCAAAGTTTCAGAAAGATCCCATGGTTAGATTCTGAGAAATCCGATTTGCAGAAATGACACAAAAAAAAAATAATAATAATAACTAGATCTGCTACTGTCCCATGCAGATATGAAAGCTTTCATATTCATCGTCACGTGTCATCGATTATATCAACTATTTCAAATGAAAGGATAAGAATAACAAACTATCAAAATTGGTCAAAAACTCGCGAAGTTACAAGTCTAAATATAGTATGAAACATTGCATAATCTGAAAACTAAAGGGAAATAACTGATACTTGTGTTGCTGTAATCGGGATGACTTCCCACTTCAAAACTTTCAGAAAAATGAAATGAAAATGGTAAGAAAACATAGGAAAATTAAATGAGATAACTTTGAACAAAACTAAAAAAAAATTTGAATCAGGTTGACCCCAATTGTTTGAATATTTACGTTAAATATGTAAATTTGGAAAATTATAAAGACATAATTATCAAAATCGGTCAAAACTCACAAAGTTACAAATTTAAATGTAGTGAGAAACATTGCACCCGGGCAAAAAAATAATCTTTAAACTAAAGGGAAATAACCTAAACTTGTGTAGCTGTAATCGGGCTTCCAAAATTAGAGATATGTTATATAATTATGGTTTCCAATATGTTTGGTTATAAGTAGGAAATCGTGACAACTTCTTAAGCATGTTTTAAACAAAGGGTCATAGACTGCAATATACAAGAATGGCACTTTGCAATAAAAAAAAACTGGTCAAAGCAAGATTTCTATGCAGAAATGAAATAATTAATAGAACCAGAAAAACATTTATCCACTATAATAAATAAGCAACATAGAGAAAATGAAATCAAATTGAATGGGGTTTAACGTCCTACTCCTAAAATGGGCTAATGAAGACGGGCATACGCCATAAAGTGTGCAATGAGGGAAATTTTACCCGGGCAGCGGCGTTACGGCCTACGAGGTTGGACAGGCGACCATACTACTTGTCACGTACAACCAAGAAATCGAAACAACGCCAGTTGACTCAATGACAGACGTTATGATACCGAGCGCACGTGCTAACCATTCAGTCACGCAACCTCCCTAAAATCGGCAAATTGCTGACCTACAGATAGAAACATTTCAACCGGGCGAAATCTTCTATTTTATTAGTTTAATTTGCACGGTACCTTTAGTTATCAACCGAATATTACAAAACTTTTAAAAATTAGCTCCCCCTGACCAGCTAAATCGTTCGCAATAAACGTTTTCCCCTTAAAATCGGCAAATAACTGACTTTAAAGTGAGAAACATTACAACCGGGCGAAATTTTCTGTTTTATCACTTTTACAGTATCTTTGATTACCAACCGATTATTACAAAACTTTAAAAATAAAAAAAAAGAAAGAGAGAAATGTGGCTAAACGTCCATTCGACACAAACTAGGTCATTTCGGGACTAACATATGTTTTTTAATTTTATTTAAAAACTCCCCTTGCGCGTACGGGTCTTTAGCTGTTGAGAGGAAACCGAAGGACACGGAGAAAACCCACGAGGTTGGACACCATACTCCATGTCACGTGCAACTTGGAAATCGAAACGACGCCGGTTGACTCAATGACAGACGTTACGATACAGCGCGCGTATGCTAACCATTCAGCCTCCCTAAAATCTGGAAATTGCTGACTTATAGCAAGAAACATTTTAACCGGGCGAAATTTTCTGTTTTAACAGTTTAATTCGCACGGTATTTTAATTACCAACCGATTATTACAAAACTTTTGAAAATAAGCCCCAACTGACCAGCTTAATCGTATGCAATAAACGTTTGGCCTGAATTGAAAGTTCTGCAACGAGAAAGTTCATCTCGATTTTCCGGCGTGGTTCCCCTTGTCAGTGAGCAGAACGGAGGGCCTGACAAGGACAGCTGTCTAGTCGTTCGGATGGGACGAAAAACCAAGGTCCCGTGTACACATTGGAGTGCGCGTAAAATATCCCTAAGCAATTGGAATTCGATACTGTTGAATAAACTCTATACGATGACTAAATGCGTAGATTGTAGTCACCCACACTGCATGTTTCGCTTAACAATGAAAGGGTGCCGTTTTCAATGTTTGATCCTTTTGTTCTTCTACTCCTGATATGTTGGACTGTTGATCGATGGTTTCATATAAAAGACTACCAATAAGACTCTTTGTAGAAGAAGTTCCCCAAAAATAGTATGTTGACTTTACGAGAAAGACCTCTAAACATGCTCCAAATTGTAAAAATACGACTTTTTGGATTTTCAATCTCTTTTTTTCGGCTATCCCTGATATTTAAAAAAAATGATACAATGATTTCACACAACAGGCTAGCTATTAGACTCTCTATTGACAAAAGTTTCACCGCCCTCCCTTCATTATAACCGAAGTTATCGTGCCCTAAAGAATCAACAAATCAGCATGCTTATCTCTGCTTACCCTAAGCAGAAAATGCTCATCTTTGATCTCAATCATAACATTGACCTAGTGAACGTCTACAACAAGTTCGAACATACTAGCTTAATTAGAACGAGAGTTATTGTGCTCCAAAGTCTCGGCCCTTCAAATTGCTTCTATTTTTCATTTTCAATTCAAAATGGTGACTCCCGATTGACCTAAATCAGAATTCTATTCGCGACATTTTTTAGGCCTTCCTACAAGGATTCAGAAAATATAACTCCCGAGTCTGTAAGTAAAATAGCAAAAAAGCCTTATTGATTTTTCACGTTTAAAGATGGTGGCACTTCCGGTTCGATCGACAAACTCCATATTTTGTGTACGAATCAGTAATTCTTTGTCTAGTATCGAAAAAAAAAACTAGGTCATTCTGACCTATATTTCGACGATTTTTTTGAAAATTTTGATCCTTAATTTCACCAAGGGGAGATAAGTTAGAAAATTTCTAAAGTCATTTTTCAAGTCGCATCATTAAGGTCTACTCACAAATTAAATTTCATGAAAATCGTACAACTACTAAAGAAGTTGTCGAGTTGGTGTAAACTTCCGGTTCGAAATCACAGCGACGAATTTCCGAAATTAGAAAATCCGAAATTGCAGATTTGAAGTAAATGTCTTAGGATACTCAAAGAAAAAAGAATTAGTAAAATAGATCAAATAGTCACAAAGTTACAGCATTGTAGGTCAAATGCATTCGTTCGTAAAATTCGGTGATTTCGGATTCGTAAAACGTTTTGAAAATACATTTAATCAAGGTTCGCACCCCATTTTTTTTTTTGGGGGGGGGGTAGGTCAAAATTTCAGAAAGATCCTATGGATAGATTCTGAGAAATCCGATTTGCAGAAAACACACAAAAAAAAAAATAATAATAACTAGATCTGCTACTGTCCCATGCAGATATGAAAGCTTTCATATTCATCGTCACGTGTCATCGATTATATCAAGTATCTCAGATAAAAGGATAAGAATAACAAACTATCAAAATTGGTCAAAAACGCGCGAAGTTACAAGTCTAAATATAGTATGAAACATTGAGTAATCTGAAAACTAAAGGGAAATAACTGATACTTGTGTTGCTGTAATCGGGATGACTTCCGATTTCAAAACTTTCAGAAAAATGAAATGAAAATGGTAAGAAAACATCGAAAAATTAAATGAGATAACTTTGAACAAAACTAAAACTTTTTGAATCAGGTTGAACTCAACTGTTTGAATATGTACGTTAAATATGTAGATTTGGAAAATTATAAAGACATAATATCAAAATCGGTCAAAAACTCACAAAGTTACAAATTTAAATGTAGTGAGAAACATTGCACCCGGGCAAAAAAATAATCTTTAAACTAAAGGGAAATAACTGAAACTTGTATAGCTGTAATCGGGCTTCCAAGATATGTTATATAATTATGGTTTCCAATATGTTTGGTTATAAGTAGGAAATCGTGACGACTTCTTAAGCATGTTTTAAACAAATGGTCATAAACTGGCCAGAGATTTCTATGCAGAAATTAAATAATTGCTAGAACCAGAAAAATATTTATCCACTAAATGAAATTGAATGGGGTTTAACGTCCTACTGTTCTGCTCCTACAATGGGCTAATGAAGACGGACATACCCCATAAAGTGTGCAATTAGGGAAATTTTACCCGGGCAGCGGCGTTACGGCCTACGAGGTTGGTAAGGCGACCATACTCCTTGTCACGTACAACCAAGAAATCGAAACAAGGCCAGTTGACTCAATGACAGACGTTATGATACAGAGCGCACGTGCTAACCATTCAGCCACGCAACCTCCCTAAAATCGGCAAATTGCTGACCTACAGCGAGAAACATTTCAACCGGGCCAAATTTTCTATTTTAACAGTTTAATTTGCACGGTACCTTTAGTTATCAACCGAATACTACAAAACTTTTAAAAATAAGCTCCCTCTGACCAGCTTAATCGTTCGCAATAAACGTTTGCCCCTTAAAATCGACAAATAGCTGACTTTAAAGTGAGAAACATTACAACCGGGCCAAATTTTCTGTTTTATCACTTTAACAGTACCTTTGATTACCAACCGATTATTACAAAACTTTAAAAAGAGAAAGAGAGAAATGCGGCCTAACGTCCATTCGACACAAACTAGGTCATTTCGGGACTAACATATGTTTTTTAATTTTATTTAAAAACTCCCCTTGCACGTACTGGTCTTTGCGTTGGGAGGAAACCGAAGAACACGGAGAAAACCCACGAGGTTGGACATCATACACCATGTCACGTGCAACCTGGAGATAGAAACGACGCCCGTTGACTCAATGACAAACGTTACGATACAGCGAGCACATGCTAACCATTCAGCCATCCAGCCTCCCTGAATTCGGAAAATTGCTGACTTATAGCAAGAAACATTTCAACCGGGCGAATTTTTCTGTTTTAACAGTTTAATGTGCACGGTACGTTAATTATCCAACCGATTATTACAAAACTTTTGAAAATAAGCTTCAACTGACCAGCTTAATCGTATGCAATAAACGTTTTGCCTGAATTGAAAGTTCTGCACGGAAAAAGTTCATTTCGATTTCCCGGCGTGGTTCCCCTTGTCAGTGAGACAGAACGGAGGGACTGACAAGCACAGCTGTCTAGTCCTTCGGATGGGACGAAAAACCAAGGTCCCGTGTACACATTGGAGTGCACGTAAAATATCCCTAAGCAGTTGGAATTCGATACTGTTGAATAAACTCTATACGATGACTAAATGCGTAGATTGTAGTCACCCACACTTCATGTTTCGCTCAACAATGAAAGGATGCCGTTTTCAATGTTCGATCCTTTTGTTCTTCTACTCCTGATATGTTGGACTGTTGATCGATGGTTTCATATAAAAGACTACCAATAAGACTCTTTGTAGAAGAAGTTCCCAAAAAATAGTATGTTGACTTTACGAGAAAGACCTCTAAACATGCTCCAAATTGTAAAAATACGCCTTTTTGGATTTTCAATCTCTTTTTTTCGGCTATCCCTGATATTTAAAAAAAATGATACAATCATTTCACACAACAGGCTACCCATTAGACTCTCTATTGACAAAAGTTTCACCGCCCTCCCTTCATTATAACCGAAGTTATCGTGCCCTAAAGAATCAACAAATCAGCATGCTTATCTCTGCTTACCCTAAGCAGAAAATGCTCATCTTTGAACTCAATCATAACATTGACCTAGTGAACGTCTACACCAAGTTTGAACATTCTAGCTTAATTAGAAGGAGAGTTATTGTGTTCCGAAGTCCGGGCCTTTCAAATTGCTTCTATTTTTCATTTTCAATTCAAAATTGTGACCATCACATGACCGAAATCAAAATTCTGATCCGTTAGATTTTTAGGCATTCCTTCAAGGATTCCGAAAATATAACTCCCGAGTCTGTAAGTAAAATAGCAAAAAAGCCTTTTTGATTTTTCACGTTTAAAGATGGTGGCACTTCCGGTCCGATCGACAAACTCCATATTTTGTGTACGAATCAGTAATTCCTTGTCTAGTATCGAAAAAAAAAATTAGGTCATTCTGACCTATATTTCGACGATTTTTTTGAAAACTTTGATCCTTAATTTCACCAAGGGGAGATAATTTAGAAAATTTCTAATTATATTTTTGAAGTCACATCGGTAAGATCTACTTGTATACTAAATTTCATGAAAATCGTACAACTATTAAAGAAGTTGTCAAATTGGTCTAAACTTCCGGTTCGAAATCACAGCGACGAATTTTCGAAATTCGAAAATGTGAAACTGCAGATGAAAATGATTTTTTTCAAGGTATTCAAAGAAAAAAGAATTAGTAAAATCGGTCAAAAAATAACAAAGTTACGACTATGCATTGTCAGTTTTTTCGTTCGTAAAATTCGGTGATTTCGGATTCGTAAAACGTTTTGAAAATATATTTAAACAACGTTCGCACCCCATTTTTGGGGGGGTAGGTCAAAGTTTTAGAAAGATCCCATGGTTAGATTCTGAGAAATCCGATTTGCAGAAAATACACAAAAAAAAAAATAATAACTAGATCTGCTACTGTCCCATGCAGATATGAAAGCTTTCATATTCATCGTCACGTGTCATTGATTGTATCAAGTATCCTAAATAAAAGGATAAGAAGAAAAATTTATCAAAATTGGTCAAAAACTCGCGAAGTTACAAGTCTAAATATAGTATGAAACACTGCACCAAGGCAAAACAATAATCTAAAAAGTAAAGGGAAATAACTGAAACTTGTATTACTGTAATGAGACGGATGAGAAAATGAAATGAAAATGGCAGGTTGGACAGGCGACCTTACTCCTTGTCACGTACAACCGGGCATTCGAAAACACGCTAGTTAACTCAATGACAGGCGCGCGAACTAACCATTCAGCCACCCAACCCCCCTTTGAAATCAGACATGTGAAATATGTCATATAGGAAGAATAAGAAGTCGCCCACAACAAAATGGTAAATTAATGAGTTTAGGTCAAAAGGTTGAGCTACTGTTTTAGAGTATTTAATAGTTTTAAAGAGACACGTTAAGGGTTGTTCATAGTTAAATGAAAGTTTAATTTTAAATAAGACCAATAAAATTAGGATTTAATAATGCCAGACTAATATTTCCAATATGTTTGGTTATAAGTAGGAAATCGTGACGACTTCTTAAGCATGTTTTAAACAAAGGATCATAGACTGCAATATACAAGAATGGCACTCTGCAATAAAAAAAACTGGCCAAAGCAAGATTTCTATGCAGAAATTAAATAATTGCTAGAACCAGAAAAATATTTATCCACTATAATAAATAAGCAACATAGAGAAAATAAAATGAAATTGAATGGGGTTTAACGTCCTACTGTTCTGCTCCTAAAATGGGCTAATGAAGACGGGCATACGCCATAAAGTGTGCAATGAGGGAAATTTTACCCGGGCAGCGGCGTTACGGCCTACGAGGTTGGACAGGCGACCATACTCCTTGTCACGTACAACCAAGAAATCGAAACAACGCCAGTTGACTCAATGACAGACGTTATGATACAGAGCGCACGTGCTAACCTTTCAGCCACGCAACCTCCCTAAAATCGGCCAATGGCTGACCTACAGCGAGAAACATTTCAACCGGGCCAAATTTTCTATTTTAACAGTTTAATTTGCACGGTACCTTTAGTTATCAACCGAATATTACAAAACTTTTAAAAATAAGCTCCCTCTGACTATCTTAATCGTTCGCAATAAACGTTTGCCCCTTTAAATCGGCAAATTGCTGACTTTAAAGTGAGAAACATTACAACCGGGCGAAATTTTCTGTTTTATCACTTTTACAGTACCTTTGATTACCAACCGATTATTACAAAACTTTAAAAATAAAAGAGAAAGAGAGAAATGCGGCCTAATGTCCATTCGACCGAAACTAGGTCATTTCGGGACTAACATATGTTTTTTAATTTTATTTGAAAACTCCCCTTGCGCTTACTGGTCTTTAGCCGTTGGGAGGAAACCGAAGGACACGGAGAAAACCCACGAGGTTGGACATCATACTCCATGTCACGTCAGCCTGGAGATCGAAACAACGCCCGTTGACTCAATGACAGACCTTACGATACAGCGCGCACATGCTAACCATTCAGCCATTGAGCCTCCCTGAATTCGGAAAATTGCTGACTTATAGCAAGAAACATTTCAACCGGGCGAAATTTTCTGTTTTAACAGTTTAATGTGCACGGTACTTTAATTACCAACCGATTACTATAAAACTTTTGAAAATAAGCTCCGACTGACCAGCTTAATCGTATGCAATAAACGTTTGGCCTGAATTGAATGTTCTGCACGGAGAAAGTTCATCTCGATTTCCCGGCGTGGTTCCCCCTTGTCAGTGAGGCAGAACGGAGGGCCTGACAAGCACAGTTGTCTAGTCGTTCGGATGGTACGAAAAATCAAGGTCCGTGTACACATTGGATTGCACGTAAAATATCCCTAAGCAGTTGGAATTCGATACTGTTGAATAAGCTCTATACGATGACTAAATGTGTAGATTGTAGTCACCCACACTGCATGTTTCGCTTAACAATGAAAGGGTGCCGTTTTCAATGTTCGATCCTTTTGTTCTTCTACTCCTGATATGTTGGACTGTTGATCGATGGTTTCATATAAAAGACTACCAATAAGACTCTTTGTAGAAGAAGTTCCCAAAAAATATTATGTTGACTTTACGAGAAAGACCTCTAAACATGCTCCAAATTGTAAAAATACGACTTTTTGGATTTTCAATCTCTATTTTTCGGCTATCACTGATATTTAAAAAAAATGATACAATGATTTCAAACAACAGGCTAGCTATTAGACTCTCTATTGACAAAAGTTTCACCGCCCTCCCTTCATTATAACCGAAGTTATCGTGCCCTAAAGAATCAACAAATCAGCATGCTTATCTCTGCTTACCCTAAGCAGAAAATGCTCATCTTTGACCTCAATCATAACATTGACCTAGTGAACGTCTACACCAAGTTTGAACATTCTAGCTTAATTAGAAGGAGAGTTATTGTATTCCAAAGTCCCGGCCCTTCAAATTGCTTCTATTTTTCATTTTCAATTCAAAATGGTAACCATCACGTGACCGAAATCAAAATTCGGATCCGATAGATTTTTAGGCATTCCTTCAAGGATTCTGAAAATATAACTCCCGAGTCTGTAAATAAAATAGCAAAAAAGCCTTTTTGATTTTTCACGTTTAAAGATGGTGGCGCTTCCGGTTCGATCGACAAACTCCATATTTTGTGTACGAATCAGTAATTTCTTGTCTAGTATCGAAAAAAAAAAATTAGGTCATTCTGACCTATATTTCGACGATTTTTTTGAAAACTTTGATCCTTAATTTCACCAAGGGGAGATAATTTAGAAAATTTCTAATTATATTTTTGAAGTCACATTGGTAAGATCTACTTATATACTAAATTTCATGAAAATCGTACAACTATTAAAGAAGTTGTCAAATTGGTCTAAACTTCCGGCTCGAAATCACAGCGACGAATTTTCGAAATTCGAAAATGTTAAACTGCAGATGAAAATGATTTTTTTCAAGGTATTCAAAGAAAAAAGAATTAGTAAAATCGGTCAAAAAATAACAAAGTTACGACTATGCATTGTCAGTTTTTTCGTTCGTAAAATTCGGTGATTTCGGATTCGTAAAACGTTTTGAAAATATATTTAAACAACGTTCGCACCCCATTTTTGGGGGGGTAGGTCAAAGTTTCAGAAAGATCCCATGGTTAGATTCTGAGAAATCCGATTTGCAGAAAATACACAAAAAAAAAATAATAATAATCTTAACAGAAACAATAAGCTTTCATATGTAATATGAAAGCTTAATAATCTTAACAGAAACAATAAGCTTTCATATGTAATATGAAAGCTTAATAATAATCTTAACAGAAACAATAAGCTTTCATATGTAATATGAAAGCTTAATAATAACTTTAACAGAAACAATAAGCTTTCATATGTAATACAAACTACGGCCTATTGCCTTCATTCACGTGCTCGTTAATGTCGATTTTTCACCTTTTCTCATATTCAGTTCGAAATGGTGACCATCACTTGACCGAAATCGAAATTCTGATCCGATAGATTTTTAGGCATTCCTTCAAGGATTCCGAAAATGTAACTCCCATGTCTGTAAGTAAAATATCGCAAAAGCCTTTGTGATTTATCACGTTTCAAGATGACGGCACTTCCGGTTTCATCCACAAACTCAATATTTTGTGTACGAACCAGTATTTACTTATCTAGTATCAAAAAAAAAATCAGGTCATTCTGACCTATATTTCTTCGATTTTTTTGAAAACTTTGATCCCTAATTTCACCAAGGGGAGATAATTTAGAAAATTTCTAAGGAGATCTTTAAAGTTGCATCGGTAAGATCTACTTACATACTAAATTTCATGAAAATCGTACAACTATTAAAGAAGTTGTCAAGTTGGTCTCAACTTCCGGTTCGAAATCACAGCGACGAATTTTCGAAATTCGAAAATCTGAAACTGCAGTTGAAAATGATTTTTGTCAGGCTACTCAAAGAAAAAAGAATTAGTAAAATAGGTCAAATAGTCATTCTGACCTATATTTCTTCGATTTTTTTGAAAACTTTGATCCCTAATTTCACCAAGGGGAGATAATTTAGAAAATTTCTAAGGAGATCTTTAAAGTTGCATCGGTAAGATCTACTTACATACTAAATTTCATGAAAATCGTACAACTATTAAAGAAGTTGTCAAGTTGGTCTCAACTTCCGGTTCGAAATCACAGCGACGAATTTTCGAAATTCGAAAATCTGAAACTGCAGTTGAAAATGATTTTTGTCAGGCTACTCAAAGAAAAAAGAATTAGTAAAATAGGTCAAATAGTCACCGAGTTAGAGTAATGCAGGTCAAATTCACTCGTTCGTAAAATTCGGTGATTTCGAATGCTTAAAACGTTTTGAAAATATATTTAATCAATACTCACCACCCATTTTTGGGGGGGTAGGTCAAAGTTTCAGAAACATCCTATGGTTAGATTCTGAGAAATCCGATTTGCAGGAAACACATGTTGACTATAGGTGAAAGACCTCTAAACATGCTCCAAATTGTAAAAATACGACTTTTTGAATTTTTAATCTCTTTTTTTCGGCTACTCCGGACATTTAAGAAAAAATGATACAATGATTTCACACAACAGGTTAGCTATTAGACTCTCGATTGACAAGAGTTTCATCGCCCTCCCTTCAATATAACCAAAGTTATCGAGCCCTAAAGAATCAACAAATCAGCTTGCTTATCTCTGCTTACCCTAAGCAGAAAATGCTCATCTTTGAACTCAATCAAGATAGTGACCTAGTGAACGTCTACACCAAGTTTGAACATTCTAGCTCAATTAGAAGGAGAGTTATTGTGTTCCGAATTCTCGGCCCTTCAAATTGCTTCTATTTTTCACTTTTACTTCAAAATGGCGACCATCAATTGACCTAAATCAAAATTCTACTCCGAACGTTTTTTAGGCCATCCTTGAAGGATTCAGAAAATATAACTCCCGTGTCTGTAAGTAAAATAGCAAAAAAGCCTTTGTGATTTTTCACGTTTCAAGATGGCGGCACTTCCGGTTCGATCTACAAACTCAGTTTTTTTTATACGAATCAGAATTTATTAATCTAGTATCCCCCCAAAAAATCAGGTCATTTTGACCTATATTTTTTCGATTTTTTTGAAAACTTTGATCCTTAATTTCGCCAAGGGGAGCTAATTTAGAAAAATTTCTAAGGACACCTTTAAAGTTGCATCGGTAAGATCTACTTACATACTAAATTTCATCAAAATCGTACAACTATTAAAGAAGTTGTCAAGTTGGTCTCAACTTCCGGTTCGAAATCACAGCGACGAATTTTCGAAAATCGAAAATCTGAAACTGCAGTTGAAAATGATTTTTGTCAAGGTACTCAAAGAAAAAAGAATTAGTAAAATAGGTCAAATAGTCACAGAGTTACAGTATTGTAGGTCAAATTCATTCGTTCGTAAAATTCTGTGATTTCGAATTCGTAAAACGTTTTGAAAATATATTTAATCAAAAACTGACACCCAGTTTTGTGGGGGTAGGTCAAAGTTTCCGAAAGATCCCATGGTTAGATTCTGAGAAATCCGATTTGCAGAAACTACACAAAAAAAAAATAATAATAGCAATAATAATCTTAACAAAAACAATAAGCTTTCATATGTAATATGAAAGCTTAATAATAATCTTAACAAAAATAATAAGCTTTCATATGTAATATGAAAGCTTAATAATCTTAACAAAAACAATAAGCTTTCATATGTAATATGAAAGCTTAATAAAAGAGCATTTACATAAATGTAACGATTTTTCATTTCTTTTCAAAGTGTGGGGCCATTGTTTGACCACCTATATTATTTCAATGCGTTTCATCTTGGATTCACTATATAGACAACCGATAGGACTTTGAGTAAGAAAAGTTTAACAAAAATCGTAGGTTTCGTTTTCGAGAAAATGACGTCTCAGAATGTCAAAAAATCGGAAAATACTAGATTTTTGGCCTATAATAATTTATTTCCCTATCATCGAAATCGTATTATTTAGATGCCATAAGATAATCCATTAATAGGGCTATCCGACGGCACTTTAGTTCTTTTGGTCTGCTTCTATCTAACGAAGATATATGAAGTTTTCTTAAGAGTGCCAATTTTTGTAACCTTTTTTTTCATTTTTTGAATACTTCCGGTATGGAGATTATTGTCGGGATAGTTTTAATAACCGGTTCGGCACTAAAATAGCCACAGGGCCCTGTAATGATATATTACATTATCTGATCAGATAAAATGCCCCTGAGAAATCTTATGTTTAAAATTGCCAAAAATGCAAAAATGACAAAATATGGAAAATTAAATTTCAATAACTACATACGTATTATATATCTTTAGAATTGTAATTAGGTCAGCTATCTGAAAATATAAACATTTCTATAAAATCTCTTAAAATAAAAATATAATAGAGCATTTTCCAAAATTTCACGATTTTTTTCGATTTTCAGTCCGTTATTTGACCTATTCCAGATATTTGAAGTCGTAATCGAATTTTTCGTACACAAGGCTACCGTAAGGACTCTCGATAGAGAACGTTTCATAAAAATCGCTGGGGTAGTTTTTGAGATACAGACGTCCAAAAACGCTCCAAATCAAAAAATACTTCATTTTCAGCGTGCCATATTTTACTGCCATTTCATAGTATCCGTATGAATTGGGTATCATACGATAGCACAATCCTAGTGCAGTCCAATGGTACCCTAATTTCTTTAATCCATTGATATCGGGCGGAGAAATCGCGTTTTTCCCCAAAATATCAATTTTTTGCATTTTTTTCAAAATATTGCACATTATTTCGACCACTTCCGGTTTAAGGATTCTTGTCGAAATTGCTTTATCAGTTGGTATTGGACTATAACTTCATGTTCCATAAGTTTCAAAAACATCAATTCGACCGTAAAACGAAACCACAGCTCACAAAATGGGAAGAAAATTCGAAAAAAAATCGAAAAATGAAACTTATATTTCTAGAATCGGATGGACTTCAGGTATCCAAAAATGTAGGTCAAATTTGAAAATTTCGAAAAATAACAAAAATTGTCTTGTAGCCGAAGTCAACGACGAAGTTTCGAAATTGCAAAATGTGAGATTGCTATTATCTCGGAAAAGTTCCAGGCTTTCCAGAAATGTGATTTGTTTGAAAATGGGAAAAGAATTGATGAAACTATAGTCAATTTTCAATTTTTTGACAACGTACAAAGTTCGGTCACTTCCGGTCTACGCAGAAGTTTAAAATTGCTTTATCGAGTAGCCACCACCGGGTTTCCTGATAGAAAGTTGAACCGCAAATCGGTATCTCTTTTCGATCATAGAGAAATAGGCTCCCGCGGTAAATAATAATAATAATAAAAACTAGACCTGCATGCAGGAATGACGGGTTTCACTGGTGCCACGTTACCCTTAAACATGTCACTTCCGGTGCCAAGTTACCCTTGAACATATGTCACTTCTGGTACCAACGAAACCACTAAACAGGTTTCCAAATTAACATTGCACACAAATAAAATGGACGCAGAATCAACCAAATCCAGCAATATCAATTCATTTTATACATTTGTTACTTGTAAATGATCTTGACAAAATTAAATTACTCCCGTTGTTATGAAAATGTTCAATTAGTCTTATGAAATCAGAAATGGCATACGATATCATTTAGTGAAAATCTTATGTAAATCGAATAATAATTGTCACTTTTAAAGACCAAAAAACTTGAAAAGTGACTTGCAGAAAATCGGCTATTTCTCGGCAACCGTACAAGTTAGAAACCATTTTGTGATATCTGTATGATAGTATGGCTTCATTCTATTTGTTGATTGGCATCAAATACCATAATTTGAAAAAGATTTCAAAACAGACTCATTTGAATAAAATATCTGTTTTGAAGGCTAAAAATACAGTTTTTGCCAAAATGACGTTACTTCCGGTGATAAGGAAAATTTTAAATTACTTGTATGAAATCCCGAATGGCATTAGGTATAACATGGTGTAGCGTTTATGAAAATCGAATAATAATTGACACTTTTATGGCCCCAAAACCTTCAAAAGTGACCTGTAGAAAACCGCCTATTTCTCGGCAACCGAACAAGTTAGAAACAATTTTATGATATCTATATGACCATATGAGTTGTGTTTATATGTGAATTTAAACCAAAAGTTAAAATCATTAATACATATTAATAGTAAGTGCAGGAGGGTTGCACCACACACAATTTTACACAAAAACAAATATATGGACAAGACATCATACTCAAAACCACAAACATAAACAAATCAAAGAGAGTGAATGGATCCGGGGGCTAGCCGTAAGCGTCCACTGCGCTGTACAGTCCCGGGCCTGTGGTGACACAGACTTCACTCATATTTGAAAACAACTGGGAATGCAACCCAGAGAAATAATTATATAGTGTCAGCATGAGTCATGATCTATTATATGTTGCAAGAATTACGAATGCAAGCATATTGTTGTATAAATTCCGCTACACAAGTAACCACATAGTTAAATGTATCAGAAGTAGGCCTAGTTCAAAACCAAATCAACAAAAGGATTGAAGTATATAAATGCATCTAGGACAAACATTGCAATCGACACAGAAACAAAAACACAACTGAATACAAAGAAGCAAAGGAAAAGACTATCTAGGGAGACAGCCGTCTGCTGACTGAGTGGTGTGACGTGAATCTGCCGTAATAGTTGTTATGACGTCGTAGTTTAGAAGGTACAATTGGTTGAATAAAACTTTGATTTAAAAAGTTTAAAATGCAGTTTTTGACAAAATGACGTCACTTCCGGTGTCAATTTTAAATAGTAATCAACTTGATATGACGCTACATGCTTTTTGAATCAAATGATGTCACTTTTATAAAAATCCAATAATAATTGACTATATTACAGGCAAAATAACGAAAACAGTGACTTATGCAGAACTGCCCATTTCTTGGCAACTGCTTATATTACAAACTAATTTTAACATACATTTTCTTCGTATGGATTATAGCTACAAGTTTATAAAAGTTATGTAAAAATATTTTAAAATCTGAAAAGCCTGAATGGGTTGTAAATAGGTCAATTTTACGCCTTTTTTCACCTCTTAATCCAATTTGCAAGAAAATGAAATAGAAATTAAAAAAACTGCTTCCGCCATTTTTTGCGCCTTGAAAGGACACACTCTTTGAGTCATATAATTTTTCAAAAAAATAATATTTGTTTTTGAAGCTCGTAAATAACTGTCAAAATTGTAGTTTTTGGTAAAATTATGCCACTTCCGGTGCCGACAGATAACACTATCGGTAACAAAAAAAAATGACAATTGAGACAACGAAGCATATGAATTTTGTTTTATACAAATCGAACAATAACAAAATAATCTAGGACTGAAAAACTGAATTAGCCAATGGCGGCCAAGGAAAAATACTGAGACAAAAAATTTAACATTTTTGCGCTAATCAGATGACTTTTTAATTCTGTGCACAACACGACTAAGAAATATTCATAAATAAAAAAGTTTTTTGTAAAATTTTAAATTTTCGAAATTTGGCGCCTAATATCTTCGAAGATTTGCCGAAAATCAAAAATTGAAAGTAACGTAGCTATGTGCCCTGTCTCCGGCTATGCCAAAATCTATCGAAAATTAAAATCCAATGATTATTGTTAAAATTACTGCGATATTTTCAAAAATGATAACTTCGGTGATTTCGGACATTTCGCATTGTCGCAGAACGTTCAAAATAGCTTTATCCTCTAAGTCACACCCACTTTCCCAGTAAAACCGAAGAAATCGTAACGATGCGACAAGCAGTTGCTGAGATCTACTCAAAACAAAAGAAGAATAATAATAATAATAATAAGAATAATAATTTTAACAAAAACAATAGTGTTTCACACAAGCTTCGCAGTGTGAAACCCTAACAATAGTGTTTCACACAAGCTTCGCAGTGTGAAACCCTAAAAAATAATAATAATTTTAGTAATCACAATAGGCTCTCAGACGAAAGTTTGAAAGCCTAATAATAATAGTAATTTTAGTAAAAACAATAGTGTTAAACACAAGCTACGCAGTGTGAAAGCCTAATAATAATTTTAGTAATCTCAATAGGCTTTCAGACGAAAGTCTGAAAGCCTAATAATGAATTTATATAGCGCCTCTCATCTAGAACTGTTCTACTCAATGGCGCTGAGCTGCACTGTCACGTTTGGTAGGTGAATAGGTGAGTCTTGAAGGATGTTGTAAAGGACTCTAATGTTCTGGCTTCCTTTAATGTTGCCGGGAGTTTATTCCATTGGGTGGGTGCTGCCACTGAAAATGTCCTATCACCACACGACACTTTAAAAGTTTTTGGAAGAACAAGGTCGTGTTTTGATGTTGATCGATTTGTTCTATCTCCACTTTTGATTTTTATAAGATCACTCAGGTAATTGGGAGCTGAACCATGGATACACTTGTAAGATAGAAGGATTATCTTGTACTGAATACGTCTGTTAATTGGGAGCAAGTGGAGGGAATTGAGCACAGGTGTAATGTGGTCACGTAGTCTTGTTCTGGTGATCAGGCGTGCGGCATTGTTTTGTAATTTTTGTAGGGAGCAAAGAGAAGACGCTGGAAGACCATAAAGTAACGAATTACAATAGTCCAATCTAGATGCGATTAATGAGTTTACTAACAGTTTAGTTGAATCTGTGTATAAGTATTTTCGTACACGACCAATGTTGTACAGTCATATGCCTTTGATACTGCTGCAATTTGTTTGGATATATAATCCATGGTAGAGTTAAACATAACACCCAAATTTCGGGCAGATGTGATCAATTCCAATTTGAATGGGGTGACTATCTAATAATGAAACATATGATTTTGAGCCAATGGGCATGTACTCTGTTTTGTCAGAAATGAAATATGGTTTTATGGCACTTCGGCACCAACCGGGCTATATTGAGCGAAACCGACAATGAATTATGCGAGACAAGTTATATAAATATCACAGAAAAAGTTTTATATGCATAAATAAAAGCAATATCACAGTAAATAAGATTAAAATTTATAATAAAAGCTTGTCTCTTTCAAAAAGTCTAGCAATTTACAATATAAGCCCGGTTGGGCAAATAATTGATGCAGAGACTGGCAACGGTAATATTTCGATCTTAGGTTCTTGAGATGTTGCACTCAATCAAAACGTGCTTCACTGTCAAAGGAACATGACAGTGTTCACATTCTGGTTGAGGCTCTCGTTTCAGAATGAAAAAGTGTGTTAAAAAGTATGACCTATACGAGAGCGACACAGAACAACTTCATCTCTCCTGTTGGTTCCATAGGAGTTTGGCCAATCTCCTAAGAGAGGCTTAATGTGATGAAGTTTGTTTGTGCCAAGACCGTTACCAGCGGTCATAAATAAAATGATTTATTGCCGATTTAAAATCTTTAAATGGTAATAAAAATGGTGATTGGGGAAGATCTAAAGCAGCTTTGGCAGCAAAATCTGCTTTATCATTCCCCCTTATATTAATGTGACTGGGAAGCCTGCAGAAGACGACGTCTTTGATGCTGAGCTCGTACGATGGTAGCAGACGATAAACATCTGCTACTAATGGGTGTTCAAGCTGTTTATTGTAAATTGCTTGGAGCGAGGACAAAGAATCAGTAAAAATGATATGCTTTAAAGCTGAAGAGGACTGAATGAACTCCAAGGCTTGAAGAATGGCCTGGAGTTCAGCTGTAAATATGGAAGCAGCAGGTGGGAGACACACAGAAATGGTCTCAGATGGCGTCACTGTAGCCGAAGCTACCCGATCACCACCCTTAGAACCATCTGTGTAAATAGGAGCATAATCACCATATTTAGACCTTACTTCTCCGAAGAGACTTTGAAACACTGTGGAACTAGTATCTTTCTTCCTGTTTTTTGTAAGATCTAGATCGATCTTAGGGGGAGATATAGCCCATGGCGGTGTCTCAAAGAAAGGGGTATTCGCAATACTGTCAAGGCTGATACCAGCCTCAGACAGAAGGTGTTGTATGCGAATACCAAATGGTGGAGCAGATATAAATGCTCATGATAGGGTCTAAATATGGTGTTAAATGAAATATGATTTGGTAAAGATGCTATTTTTGTAGCATACTGCAGGGCCAGCTTATCACGTCTGTTGTGCGGTGGGGGCTCATGCGCCTCGACGTATAAACTGTCCAGTGGAGAAGTACGAAAGGCTCCTAAACTGATTTTAAGTCCTTGGTTGTGTATGGTGTCGAGCTCTTTGTGATAAGACTCGCGGGCAGACCCATACACTATACACCCATAAACGAGTTTTGATCTTATTAACGCTCGATATAATCTGAGCAAGACCCTACGGTCTGCTCCCCAGTCAGTATTTGATAATACTCTCAATATGTTGAGGGCTTTCAGACATTTCTTTTTAAGGCTTTTAATATGGGGAATAAATGATAATTTCTTATCAAATATCAGCCCCAGAAATTTGGTTTCATCCACAACAGGAAGGCGATTGCCACCCAAGTAAAGTTCTGGATCTGGATGCAAACCTCGTTTCTGACAGAAATGCATGCAGACAGTCTGGGATTTCGAAAAAAGAAATCCATTTTCGGTTGCCCATTGTTGAAGTGAATTCAAACAAAGCTGCAACTTACGTTCGATTATCCGCACATCAGAAAGTCATCAACATAAAGAGCGCCGTTTGTACCTGACTTAAGGCACGCTGGGATAGTATTAGTTTTTATTGCAAATAATGTTGGAGATAAAATACTTCCCCGAGGAACTCCCATTTCCTGAGGAAATAGGTCAGCGAATATTGATCCCAGTCGTGGTCGTACCTTAAATGACCCATCTACCATGAAATTTTTAATGAAGATAGTAAGCGACCTCGTAGGCCGAGGTTATGGAGGTCGCGCATGATCCCATGTTTCCATTTAGTATCATAAGCTTTCTCCAGATCAAAAAATATTGCAACTAAATGTTGCTTCTGGATGAAAGCGTCCCTGACGAACGTTTCAAATCTAACGAGATGATCAATAGTGCTCCTTTGGGACCGAAATCCACATTGGAGGTCAGTAATGAGGTTGTTGGCCTCTAGGTACCAACCAATCCTTCGATTAGGATTGGTTGATCAATCTCTCCATGGTTTTGCAAATACAGCTAGTTAAAGCGATCGGACGATAGTTGGTAGGATTCGTATGATCTTTTCCCGGTTAAGGGATGGGGATTATTGTGGCTTCATGCCACGAAGGAGGGAAATTCCCATCAACCCAAATCCGGTTGAAAAGATCCAGTAAGATCAAGAGTGTGGGAAAAGGTAAATGTTTTAAAATTTAGTAGTGTATTTCACCTGGACCAGTTGCAGTGTCCCGAGCTCGCCTTAACGAATCACGGAGCTCTGCAATGGAAAAACGGTCATTATAACATTCATCATTGCGGGACTTGAAATTAAGTCGGCCTTTCTCCTGTTGTTGTCTAATGCCTCGAAAGGCATCGGAGGAGAAATTGGATGATGAATTGAATGAAAAGGTACTGGCCAGAGAATTAGCAATATCAGGAAATGTTGTTAGGGTGGTATTATCAACATTGAGATGGTTAACTGATAAAGCACTACATTTACCTTTAATCCTACGCATCCTATCCCATACCGACTTAAATGTGGTACGGAAATTGATCCTAGAG
Organism: Patella depressa; assembly: GCA_948474765.1. Taxonomy (NCBI): domain Eukaryota; kingdom Metazoa; phylum Mollusca; class Gastropoda; family Patellidae; genus Patella; species Patella depressa. The sequence continues at coordinate 35,200,688 of OX419719.1, forward strand.
ACATAGCCTTGCCATGAAGACTTCTTTGATTGGCGTATGGTTCTACGGGCCGTCGCCCGGACCATTTGGTATGCCGCAATATTCTCCATGGAAGGATGGTTCTTTAGTCATTTCAGGATACGATCACGCTCTTTAAGAGCGGATTTGAAATCGTCATTAAACCATGGTTTGTTGAAACGTTTTGGTTCAGTCGTGGTTTTTGGAATCGCCTGTTCAGCTACATCTTGAAGAATTGAAGTGAATAAGGCCATGGGCTCGTCTGCATCTTCTAACTCCTTTGCATCAAAAGAAAAGAGACACAAAGATTCAAACATAGCCCAATCAGCCTTACGTAACTTCCACCTCTGGGGTCTTTCGACCGGAGAGGGACCATTATTATCAATCAAGATAGGAAAGTGGTCACTACCACATAGATCTTCATTTAATCTCCATGAAAAATCCTAAAACAGGACCGGAGAGCAAATGGTTAGATCCAGGACAGAAAAAGAAGCTGTGGCAGGATGTAGATAAGTAGGCGATTCATCATTTAATAAACATAAATTATTAATGTTAATGAAGTCCGCTATTTGTTTACCTCTGTTGTTATCATCTCGTAATAATAAACGGGAGAGGAAGTTGTGCAACAAGGTCATCAAGATCTCTGAGATTAAGATGTAAACTTGGTGGAAGATATACAGAGCAGAATGTTATAGGAATATGCAAAGTCACCCGAACCGCAACTGCCTGTAAGGGCGAGTTGAGAGTGACTTTACTCTGAAGAATATCCTCATTAAGAATAATAGAAACACTCCATGAGCTCTACCATCACCAATTGCATGATGATGGTACCCAACAAAATGTCTAAAAGACAAGGTGTCAGAATTCCGTAAAAAAGGTTCCTGTAAACAAATAGCTAAAGGATTATATTTTTGAATTAAAATTTGGTTCTAAACCACGACAGTTCCATTAAATAATGGAATTCAACATTGTCAGGGATAATTTATTTTTGGCGGTTTACCGCTGACGGGGTCATTATTGGCCCCCTCTATGGTAATACAGTCCATCAGATCAACCTCATATTTCGTGAAATGGACAATAGGGTCTTGTGAACCCTTTTTACCCTTCTCACGCAACTTTGCTCATTTTCTTTGTCTTGATGATACATAAACTTTTTCCTGTGAGGGGTGGATAACCGATGACTGCGATCCTGACCCAATCGATCTGTGATCAGGAGTTGCAGCTTTCCGTTTATCCAATGGATGTGATTCCTTGCCATTCTGGGAGGAAGTATTTGGAATGGTCCCAATATCTTCAGTTAGGGGCAAGGAAGATGAACCCTCATTAGGCAAGGGCAAAGTTATTTGAATCGAGCTCTCTCGTGACTGGGAAGAGCTCGAGACCCCTTTTACTTGATCGGATGTAGGCAAAGTCCTCATTTTTTGTTTATCTGGCCAGGTTATGTCTGTCTGGAGAGATATTACTTTAGTAGAAACTTTAACTACACTCGAAAAAGATTTCCCTTGTTGTGCATCAAAATATGGAATCTTTCGTTCAGACATTACCTGTTGAATTCTTTTCTCTTTCTGCCATATTGGACATTCGCGAGAGTGAGCGAAATGCTTACCCTCGCAATTAACGCAGCAAAACTCATGACCACAACGCAGCCATCATGACCACAACGAGCACCGGTATCTCTGCCTCTACAGACGGTCTTGCTGTGTCCAAATTTCTGACATTTATAGCAGCGAAGAGGGTTGGAAATATAAGAATCAACAGGTATAGTAAAATAACCTGCCTTGATTGATTTCGGTATGTCGGGATGATTAAAAGTGAGGATATAGGTGCTTGTGGGAATCACCTTATCTCCTCGGTGTACACTAATGCGTTTAACTTGTTGGACGCCTTGAGAAGGAAAGGTATTCAACCATTTCATCCTCACTGCTGCCTTCAAGGTCTCGACATCGAATAACACCTCTACTAGAATTTAATGTTCTCTGTGGAGACACCTTGATAGGAATGTCTGCTAAAGTGGATGATTTGAGAAGCATAGTAGCATGCTGCTCCTTGACACATTCTATCAAGAGTGTTCCATTTTTCAATTTTTAATAGCTTTGGGCTCACCGGCCAAACCGGCAATGCACTTAGCTATCAAAAAAGGTGAGACTTTAGCTAAGTCAGTAGAGGGGCTCTCAATCAAGAGAAACCTCGGCCATGACTTTGCTATTTTATTTTTGAATATATTAGAAACGTCCTCGTTCATTTGATGGTGTGTGTGGGGGGGATTAGGGAATCCATGAACGCGTTTTTTTTAATCACCCCTCGTCGTCCCCCAGGTTACTTCCCTGCCTACTAAAGGGAGGACTAGCACGGATAACCAGCGCGTGGCCGCAGGGCTCAACAAGGGGTATACTCTCAAGCCAGAAAGTACAGAATACATATCCAACCTGATTGACCCAAGCCATCGCTTTGTAGAATGTACTAAGGACACAAAGGTAAATTTGCTGAGTATAAAACAACAAAGCATTAAATTGGGATAGGGTACATTCTACAGAACTATAACGACCTAAGCCGAATGATCAGAGTGGGCCACTCTGACCTCCCGTCTAGGTGAACCATGGGCCTAAGTAATGTGTTGCACGCAAGCCCCACTCAATTACCAGGATTCCACTCTCCACCGACACGGGTCGCAACATACGGCAAACACGTTGCCCCATTACAGGGATCCTTTTAGTCACCTCTTACGACACGCAGGACATACGAAGGGTATATTCTTATCACCCCCTACACCCCAGGGGTTGTTTTGTCAGAGTTCAGTTTAAGAAAGTTTGCAGTCATCCATACTCTGATGCTCACAATTGCTGTTGTTTGTCTGGAATATCACATGGTGGTCCTATTAGATAGAGTTGAGTGTCATGTGCAAAAAGATGGTAGTCTACACAGTGGTTGCGAATGATTTCGCCAAGGGGAGAGGTATAGATAGTAAATAGAATTGGTCCCAAGAGGGATCCTTGGGGAACACCGAATTTTACTTGGACTGGATTTGATTTAGCATTGTCTAGGCATACAATCTGATTACGATTAGATAAATTTGACTGAATAAGCTTTATGGCAGAGTCAGATAATGTTAGCCTTTATTTGAGTCTGTGAAGTAAAATATGATGGTCAATAGTGTCGAGTGTTGCAGATAGATCAAGCAAAACAAACAATATGACACACTTTTTGTCCATACCACGCAATAAGTCATTACTCACTCTGACTAGTGCAGTTTCACAACTATGATTGTCTCGATATGCGGACTGAAATGGTTCTGATAGATTCTCATGAGTTAGATGTTCTTTGAGTTGTTCAGCAATAACTTTTTCGATGACTTTCGAGACAAACGATAAATTTGATACTGGTCGGTAGTTTCTAAGAGAGTCTGGATCAAGGTTTAACTTCTTTAGTAATGGTCTGACATGGGCCGTTTTGAATGCAGTCGGAAACTGGCAGCTAGAGATGCAATCATTTATTAAAGTGAATAAAAGTTGTAGCAGGTGTGGTAAACATATCTTTAAGAGCGTCCAAATTGCATGATTTTTTGGGAACATTTCGAACAATTTTCTCAAGATTTACCAAAGAAACTGGATTAAATGTTAACCGATTTGAATCATCCCCACTTGTCAAGTAAGGATATATGTTGTTCGGCCTCAGTCACATCGGGAAAGTGATCACGGATTTTGTTTATCTTACTTATGAAAAAGTCCGAGAAAACCTCTGGTAGAGTATCTTTGTCAAAACATCATGGGTACTTATCCCCAAAAACGTCTTTTGTAAGGTTGTTGAAAGTGTTTTAGAGTTATTGGACGTGGTTACGAGATCTTGAAGGTATTTAATCTTGGTTGATCTTAACTCAGATGAGTACTGGTTACGTTTACATTTGTATATTTGACGGTGCACTTCTAGACCTGACCTTCGCCAATTGGTTTTGGCACTTCGGCATTGGTGTTTTAATGATAAAAGGGAATCATTGAACCATTTACTGTGTGGTCTGATGGTAACAATACGCTTCTTAAGGGGAGCATGTCTGTCTAAAGTACCATAAAGATTAAAAACCCACCACTTATCATCAACAGAATCTAATTCAGTTATATTTTGTAAAACAGTTTCAATATTGATGCCCTCTATGAATTGACCGACATTGATATTCCGGCACCTCCTGTATACTAATTCAATTTTAGTAGGGGCTGGTTTAGACAGGTTTAGATCCACAAACACACTGAAATGATCAGATAATTCGTGGTTACATTTGTTACCAGTTTTGAGGTTGATTTGCAGATAACTAGATCTAATGTGTGGCCGCTACCATGTGTGGGTTTGGTGACAAATTGTTTCAGGCCAATATTAAAATCACCAAAGAATAGAGGTTGACTGCAAGTTACATTAAGATCACAGATCAATTCAAGGAATTCATTCTCAATGTTTTGGAAATTGAGTTTGTTTTTAGCAGACGGCGGAGGTCTGTATAAGGCTATTATTTGAACAGATACATTATTTTGTCGCAAGTTGAAGCCAATATGTTAGAAACTCTTGAAAGATTTGATTTCACAGCTATTAAACTGTTTCAGAGATAATGACTGTCTAATCCACCACCTCTAGAGGTTTGGCGATTTTTAAACAGAATGTCATGGGAGGATTTCATTAATTACTATTCTGTTATTAACAATATTGTCTATGGATTCATCTAAAATATACTGATTCAGTTCAATTGATTTGTTTCTGACATCTTGAGTTTGGCAAACAAAGTTTCAACCTATCATGATTGACAGATTTTAACCCAGATTTATTGGGTGTTTCTTGATCACTGTTCAGGATGCTGGGGTAGGCTGTGAACTTTTTTCCTCCTCGTCTACTTCTGTTGGTTGGTTTAACAGAGTTAATGTTCAGAAACTTAATAATGTTAAATACTCTAGGTTTAAGTTTGAGATCTGTGTTGTTTAAACTGAGTAACTGCTCACTAGTATAAGTCACCTTAAGTTTCACTCACTAGACTGAATAAACAATGATCACTGTATCCCTATTGTCAATATTTCAAATGCATATTTCCCCAAAGTTGATGGAAATTTCTGGTAGTAAATCAATCCATGGTTTTCCCAGGTATCTTATGTAAATCCATGCCAAATTTCAAAATAACACACTTTCATATAGTATGTGAAAATACACAAAATGTGACAGAGCTCTCTCAAGCAGCTATTAAGCGCAAGGGAAATAACTTATGAAGGTGTACGCAGCTCCCCGTGATGGACAAAAGAAAATCAGAGGAAATGTTGTAAATGTTGTTGCTAATGTGTGTAGTACCATGGTGGACAAAAGAAAATCAGAGGAAATGTTGTTGCTAATGTGTGTAGTACCATCAGTTCTCTTCCCAGAGCTCCAGGTGAAAACTTCATAATAGCTGCTAAATTGAAACGGAAACTCAAGTACAACCATGCTGCCATGACTGAAAATATCAGATCCCATAAGATAAGGGAAGCTGTAGCGTGGTTGGAAGCAAATGGGGATCTCTTCTATAAAGAGGGGATTCACTGTAATGAAGCAATTGTACCAAATGATGCAGATGACGAACACGTGGTCAAACATATTGACTCCTAAATACAAGTGCAGTGAAAATGAAGAAATTGTTGAGAACATTGATAGCAAGATATCATGTAGAAGATTTGTGGATGACGATGATTTACAGCCACTAGTGAATTATCAGAAACATAAACATTCTCATACATGTAGAAGGAAGAACCGAAAGATTTGCAGGTTTGGTTTCCCAAAACCACCAATGCCAAACACTGTAATTCTAGAACCGCCGAATGCAACGGTTGGTGAGAATGTCATCAATTCACATAAAAGTGATTATGACAAAGTGAAGGTAGTTTTAGATGAAATGAAAGAGGGTAAAGACATTTCCTTTGAAGATTTCTTAGGAAAGGTCTCTATCACTTATGAAAGGTATATTATGGCAGTACGTTCATCAATTAGATCAGCCACTGTCTTTTTGAAAAGAACGCCGAATGAATTGAGGATTAATTCCTATAATCCCCTTCTTCTGAAGGCATGGAGAGCAAATCTCGATATCCAATTTGTGCTTGATGTATATGCTTGTGCTATGTAGCCTCATATATAGCCAAGTCACAAAGAGGTATTAGTGATTTGCTAAGGCAAGCAATGAAAGAAGTAAGAAACGGTAATTATGTTATCAGAGACCAAGTTAAGGTAATTGGCAATAAGTTTCTGAATAATGTAGACGTTAGTGCCCAGGAAGCTGCATATATCATACTGCAAAAGCATCGAGAGAGGTTGTGTTTATTAACACATCTCCTCCGAGTGAAAGGGTATATCTGTTGAAATCACAAGATCTACTAGATAACCTTGATGATGAAGACGAAAATATACAATCGAGTAATTATCTTGAAAGGTATAAGAACCGTCCAAAGCAGTTAGAAAATGTAAGTCTGGCTGATTTCACTGCTTGGTACGATATGGGAAAATACCTATATTAAACGATCAAAGCAGCTAGAAAACGACCACACATTAGTTGAAGACCAGATGGAGCGCAACTCTGATTGGGACGATGAAGACTTGAGAGAGAAATCTTCTCAAGCAAAGAAAGCAAATAAAGAGACAGAGAGAGAGAAATGGGGTTTAACGTCCACTCAACACAAACTAGGTCATTTCGGGACTAACATATGGTTTTAATTTTATTTCAATAATTCGCTTGCGCGTAGGGGTCTTTAGCAGTGGGAGGAAACCGGAGTGCCCGGAGGACACCCACGAGGTTGAGAATATATAATGAGAAGGCGCACCTTTCTCCATGCCACATACGCTCACACCAGGGCTCGAAACCACAGCCGCAAGCCAGAGGTGACCGGCCAGCTAGAGGTCGAAGCGCGGCACTCTAGACCACTAGGCCATCCCAACCCCCACAGCAAATAAAAAATCTATGATAAAGAAAAGGGCAGTGGCAAGAGTCATTAGATATGTCAATTTTAATGTTGACAAGGAGCCCGAGAAACATTACAGAGAACTCCTCATGTTGTATTCCAACTGGAGGGATGAAGAAGCTGATTTATTGGGAGGATTTGATTCCTTCCAAAGCAGATATGAACAAATAGTTGAGCAAATAGTTGAGCAAATAAAGCAATATGATGCAACTAGGGATGCTGTAGATGCAGCTATTCTTGCTGAAGGTCAGAATTTGGAAGATGCCTCGGATGAACAGGCACCTGTTACCCAGCAAATTGAAAAAGAAGATGAAATAGAAGAAATGTTAAATATAAAGAAGGATTCTGAAAGTGGTAAGCCTACCAAATACGAGTATGATATTGGTATGGATTTGGGACTTCCCACTGAAGGTAATGTTGAACAGGTGGCACTCTTTGAAGTGCCCGATGAAAATTATAGATCTCTGATGAGGTCATTGAATCAGAAACAGCTATATTTTGTATATGATACCTTGAATGAAATAAAACTGTCACGGAATCAGGCGGAGCTGGTGTAGGCAAAAGTTTTGTAACAACTGCTTTGTATCAAAGTTTGTTGAGGTTTACAAAACTAAAGCAGGTGGTGATTTTGAAACTATTAAGCAAATATTGTTGGCTTCGACGGGCAGGGCCGCTTATAACATCATGGGTAGTACTTTACATAGCGCGCTGAGGATCCCTGTGTGTCAGTCTTTGCAATATAAAAGCTTACATAGTAGCAGATTAAATACGTTAAGAAGTAGCCTTGGAGGTTTGAAAATTGTCTTTGTTGATGATATATCCATGGTAGGTAGTGGAATGATGAATTTTGTCAATAAAAGATTTCAAGATATCAAAGGCAGCCCACTGTTATTCGTTGGATGTCACGTTATCTGTGTTGGAGATCTGTTTCAGTTGAAACCGGTATTTGATAGCTATATATTTGAAAATCTCGACAGTGCCTATGGGCCATTGGCGAGTAATATACGGAAAGATAATTTGTGCATGTATGAACTTACAGAAATTATGAGGCAAACAGATAGCAAAGCCTTTGCTGAATTATTGAATAGATTAAGAGAAGATAATTATATATCTGAAGAAGAAAAATGTAACGATATCAACATTCTTAAATCAAGATTGTTGAAAGTTAATGAAGAGAGTGAGTATCCTTTTGACATTCATCGCTTTTTAAGTAATGAAAAGATGAAAAACTTTAATGATAAAGTTTTTGATAACATGGTTGGTGAAAAAATTATAATTTTAGCAAAAGATAGTATAGTTGGGTCTGCTCCGCAAGCTGTGGGCAAAACTATAATAGAGAAAATTCCAGAAGATCCGAGAAAAACCATGCAATTACATTCCACTTTAGGATAGGTAATTGGCTTGAAGTGTGAAATAGCTTTAAATTATAGATTGGACGATGGGTTGACAAATATGGCTTCTTGTGTGCTAAAACAAAAATCCAATCAGGCGCGTCCAGGTCAGCAAGTAGCACCATAGTCTGGGTATAGAAAAGATTATATAAGCCATCTCAGTGCAGAAATTGATCCCCTGTGGACACCTATTCTGACTGTTTCGCGACAGTTTATAGTTGTTGGGAAATGCAAGAATGCAGAAGTAATGAGAATGCAGATACCTTTGAGACCAGCTGCTGCTAAAACTGTTCATCGATCACAAGGGAATACTATAGAAAGCGTGGTCGTTGATTTTGAAGGTAGGAAAACTCCACATATCCATTATGTTGGATTAGGCAGAGTGAAAACTATTGAAGGTTTACACATCATAAACCTGAACGAAAACAAAATATCAGTCAGTAATGATGTCAAAGTAGAAATGAATGAATTGTGTACAACACGTAAAGTCGTGTGCAGAACGCGAGTTCTGTGAGCTCAGATGTGTCTATTGTTACACTAGAGTTTGGTATGTCGACTACAAGGACCAAACAATATCATCTCGTATTACACGAGACAGACAATAAACTCTCTGTTGTATTAAAGAAAATATTACAGTCTTAACCACTTGAATAATTGTGGTTTATCACAATGTTAGATCACTGCAGAAATATTTTGAAGATGTAAAAGCAAGTCTTTGTAAAGTAAATGCTACTGTCGTCATACTGGCAGAGACAAGAGTAAAAGCAAGTGTAAAGTCAGATATGTGTAACATACCTGGTTATACCTTGTATAGAAATGATGCTTGTAAAGAAAAAATGAAAACCCATCATGTAATGGCTGTATGGGTCAGCGATCAAATGAAACTCGAAGAAGTGATTGTTGAACCATTCAATATGAATGGTATTGAGACGAACGTTATAACGTTAAATATTGAAATAAGCAATATGAAGAAATCTTGCAAGATATTTGGGATATATAAACCCTGAAAGACAGTTTTGTTCAACTGTTAGAGGTGTTCTTGGTGACTTCATTATTCAGTTTGAAAAGTTTAAGACCTCTAGTGTCGGTGAAGTGTTCAAGGACATGAACCATTTGATTGTAGAACCTACCCATAGACGTAAAGGCCCGATGACAGTTAAGGGGGCAGAACCCGAAATGCCCGAAAAAATTTCGGGTGTACAGAGAGCGGTGCCAGTGTGTCCCGAGGGGTGAAGAAGCGGAGCTTACCTTGTATCCCCCCCAGGACATTTTGGAATATTTGACGGCTGCAAACACGTTTTCCTGCGATTTCAGTCCGTGAACAAAGCAATGTCAAAGCGGTCTAATACAGCCTAATAAAGGTGGCTGACTCGAATCCCAATCAATCGTTTATACTCCACGAAGACGCGACCGTTGGGAGAAAATTTTGAAAATTTAACTGCAGCAAACGCGCTTTCCTGCTATTCCAGCCTGTGAATACAGCAACTTCAATTTGGTCCTATATAGACTACCTTGCTCACCCTAATTCTAAACAGCCAATCCATGGTCGCCGGGTTTCGGGGTTTATCCTCCCGGAGAAAATTTTGAAAATTTAACCACCGCAAAAGCGTTTTCTGCTAATCTAGTTCGCGTGTAGCCCGTGTAAGCGAATCTAAAAGGATCCAATGGATTTGTAACCGAAATCCCACTCTGAATTCCAACCATTCAATCAGATTGTTGCAGCTGCATCAAAGCGGGATTACAACGGCCGGTGGCCTAGTGACGGGGCCCCTCTGATGATCCAAAGGCCCTCCATCGGGAGTCCTTGGGGCCCCCCTCAATCCATGGTGTGTCGGGATCGACAACCGAGAATTCGGTGTAATCCGGTGATGCCGCGTCATATTTTCGACTGGTATCCGTGTTTCTTTTTTGTTTATTTACCGGGAAATGTCAATCGAAATATTGTTGAGAATGGACATTCAAGATACATTCCCCAAAGTTGAAGCAATATTGAGAATATATCTGTGTATGATGATATCGAATTGTTCTGGGGAGAGATCTTTCTCCAAATTGAAGCTCATAAAATATTACATCCGGTCTACGATGGGTCAGGATAGGATAGCGTATTTGGTTCAACTGGCCTCTGAAAAGCGATATCCTGCGCACCATCAATGTCGAAGAAACCATTGCATAATTCGCCAGGGTCAAAAAAGAAGAGTGTTCATCCATTGATCATTATCATTCAACTGTAACTCCGCGTAACGTGACCCCGTATAATGCGAACAAAATTCGTTGAACGAATACTTTCTTTAGTTTCCTTTTATAAAACGCCGCACAGCTCGGTAACAGTAACACGAATTATCGCATAGCTCGAACCAAATTTCCGGTACAATCCTTATGGAAATCTTATTTATTTACATCCTAACTTGAACTGTATGAAGAACTGGGTATATATATATATATATATAGGTTTATTCCCGCGAAGGCGCAGTTATTGACCGTAACGGATTAAAAGAGGTTGTTTTCCGACGACTTCGCGGGAATCCAGCTCCTAGGGATTAAAATGGATTAAAAACGTAACAATGGTGTTATAGATTGTTATGATAAGAATTTACACTTTCATAAACCCCAATGTACTAATTAACCAACATTTCAGCATCATTTTCGGCATAAGAAATAAAAACATAACTATACCAGAACAAAAATTAATTTAATTTCGCCAAATAAGAAATACAAAAAAAAAAATAATTATACTATAACAAATTTCGCCAAATAAAAACATAACCATACTATAACAAAAATTAATAGTAATAAAAACATAAGGCGGAAAATTCGTCTGTATGTGAATACATTGGAGTTTATCTGCCATAGGAAAAAGTTTGCCATTACTGTTGCCGTGTATTGTTTAGAGTTAGTAAAATATCCTGGGAGTTACGTAGAAGGTATCGTCTCCAAAAATTGTATCTGACTGGCAAAGATATCTCAAATTGGTTGGGTAACAAAACCAAGAATCTTATCATCGGCACCATCATCGAACAGATAAAATGGCCCATTATCGGGTATTTCAAGTTCATGTTTTGTTGTTGGTATTTTTGGATATATTGATCGTCTGACGCGATACAGGATATTTTTTCGTGGACGCAAAAGTTGGAAAGTACTATTTTAGAATCATCTGTCTATTCACCGCCACGAAGCTTACCCAGTTCTTCATCAAATAAAGAGGAAATTGTTTTTTAGAATATTATCTGAATTTCGGATAGTGTAACGGGATTTTATGCTCCTTTAAAAATGACACTGATTGAGAGTGGGCGAAAAGGTGAACACTATTTGGATGATTTGATGATATTCATCATTCTAATCATTAGTTGCCAATTGGTGAATAAAATTCAGAGTGAACATAAATTCATAAAATCTTTAACATCGTTAATTGGGTCCTAATAACAACATGCCTCTCTTCAAACGAAAGCCGACAAGTCGATATCTGCGCCTTCGCGAGAAGGATTAATTTTGGTCTAGTTCTGTAACTGCGCCTTCGCGGGAATACACCTATATATATACAGGCGAGTGTGCCTTGGCAACTTTCCCGGAAATATGGCTTTATCTAAGGGTGTAATACATGGTCTTTTATTGCCGTGAGATCTTCTATCGGACCGATCGTCGTCGAATTATCGTATAACTTGAACAAATTTTACCCGTCCCCATCATTTCGTGTAGCGCGAATTTTGCTTCAGATTGACGTACGATTGTATATAAGCTGTAGTTGTTGATATTTATTCTGGGTATAAGCTGAATTTGATGAGATGCACATCATGATCACACGAAATATTTAGATTTCTTGATTAAATCTCATATTACCATTTGGTAATTACAGTTTTAGAAGTTCGTCAAAAATCGAGTACGGCTTGGTCGTAACGTTACGGCCTCCATTTATCAAATCATCGTGGGGCATATAATACGATTCCGAATGAAGTGACCCCGTTATTTATCACTGAGCGACTTCAAAATTAGGTTTGATGTAGCTCTGCTCACTTACAGTGGCGGATTTAACGGACTCAATGCCAGGAAATCACGTTTCCGGCCTCCAATTTCTGAAAATCTCCTGGGGGAAGACCACCCTCCTCCAGACTGCTCTTGCGGGGCTTCGCGCCTTCGGCGCTTGCCGGCCACACCTACGCGTTCGGTGATCAGGGGCCGCTCACATGTACCAGACCCCAGGGCCCCCACCATGGTTAATCCGGCGTTGAGCTACATTCACAAATACTAATCGATGCCCGAAAAAACATGCACAAAGTAGAATGGCTCCAGACAAATTTTTTTAATCCATAGTCCTCTTATTTTGCCAAGTAGATGAAATAATTTTTTTTTTTCACTTTACCCGTCTGCCCGAAAAGTCAGCTTGTCCGAAAGTTAGGGGACAGCTGCCCCCCCTGGCTCGTACACCTATGAACCTACCACTGATTCAGATACAGTGATAGATTTGATATACACTGATCTACCAAAAGATCACACAAGATCTGGAGTTCAGGAAAATTACTTTCAGACCACAAAGTGATCTATCTGATAATAAGTAACGAAAAATTTAGTAATGATGAGAATGATGTCGACAACAATATTCCTGTTGTCTGTAATGTTTCGAAATGAAAATATGTGGAAACCCCACAGTGTTAAGGAAATTAAAAAGGGTACTTTAGTGGACAAAAATATTCCCTCAAAAAGAATTTCTAAAGAAATGAGAAAGACTGGCATTCAAAATGAAATGCAGATTGATGATGTAATAGTCAGAAAGTATGGCTATCAGATAACTAGAAGAGATCTGGTAACTCTTGCCCCAAGACGGTGGCTAAATGATCAAGTAATAAATGTGTATATGAAATACCTGCAAGAAAGAGAAAGAACAGGATGGCCGCATGAGAACATCGCGCGAAATGTGTAAGCAGACAAATCTTTAAAAGTTGAATGAAACATGATTTAAACAGTTAAAAGTTTACAAGGATACTGTTTTAAACCACTGTAAATAACATATGGACATAATCATAATGGATAAAAACACTTAGAAGGTGGATAATATTATATTTATGTTAACAAGTATACACAACCTCATTAATGAGTGACGTGTAATAACAACAAGTCAAGCGGCCAGTGAACTAAAAAAATTTACACAGCAAGAGATAACAATGTCGTTAAATACAAGAGGAGTCACGAAAAAAACAACCAACAAAAAGGGGTAGAGACAATTCGTCGCAATCTGAAGGAGACATAAGTATAAATATGAAAGATGTTTCTGAACTTAAAAGCAAATTGACCGAAATGAAAAACTGTATGCTTACAAAGGAGGACTTAAAATCTATAGTAAGTGATATTACTTCATCGTTTCTACAAACATTTCGTGAGGAATTTAGCTCGATACATGAAAAACTGGACCAAACTTTAAAAGACAATGAAAATTTAAAAGAAGAGAATAAAAAACTAACACTAGAATTAGTCGAAATTAGGTCGATAAACGAGCATAAAAAGTTAAGAACAGACGAAGCGATACGGATGGCCAATTACAATGAGCAATACTCACGCAAAAATAATATTCGTGTACTAGGTTTACAAAACGACTCCGACCTTGATAATAACAAACAAGCATTCATACAGTGTGTCGATATTTCAATTAAATCCGAAGAAATTCAAGCCATTCACCCACTTCCGGCCAGAGACAGAAATAAACCAGTCATAACATTAGTGAAACTATCGAACACCGATATCAAACGTAGAATTATGATGAAAAAAAAAACAATTATCTAGAATTAGCCGAAATTAGGTCGATAAACGAGCATAAAAAGTTAAGAACAGGCGAAGCGATACGGATGGCCAATTACAATGAGCAATACTCACGCAAAAATAATATTCGTGTACTAGGTTTACAAAACGACTCCGACCTTGATAATAACAAACAAGCATTCATACAGTGTGTCGATATTTCAATTAAATCCGAAGAAATTCAAGCCATTCACCCACTTCCGGCCAGAGACAGAAATAACCCAGTCATAACATTAGTGAAACTATCGAACACCGATATCAAACGTAGAATTATGATGAAAAAAAAAAACAATTATCTGAAAAGGGTATAACATGCCGCGACGATATCACTAAGAAAACCTCACTTTAATGAATAGAGCCAAGGATACAGATCTTTGCGAAAAAGCATGGACAAATATATGCAAAGGCAGTAAATAAAGTAAAGGTCAAAATAGACCTTTATGACGATCTAAAGTATAAACTTTCTGCAGCTCAAAATGAGAGATAACACTCAAATAACTTTAGAGATTCAGCCACATGTTATATATCTTTCTATAATTTAAGCTATATAATCTACTTTAGCCAATATAATTTGAACTTTAATACTTTTACTACACCCTACTGTATGACCCTAACTAAAATACCCGATTCCCCTTTAAAGCTTGTATCTTATCAACCCCCTTTATCTCTGCATCTACGAACCTCAGAACCAATAATGTATATAATTGTATTGAACAAAGCTACGTTCCGATCTTCCACCAATCTAGTCCTTAAAGGGACTATCCCGATTTGAACAGAGTCTCAAAAATAAACGTCCGAGTATGAATGAAATTTAGGCGCCAAAATATAAAGGAATTGTGTACTTTACCTGTACCAATATTTCGGCTCAAAATATAGAGTCGTTGGGACTTGAACGTCAAAACTGCTTATCCGAACACGTAACCCTTTTAAGATTGATTTCGGGTTAATTTTTTCTTTGGGTGACCCGATAATCAACTCCCGTTCACTTAGAGGTCTATACAGTAAATGGCCCAAGTGCTGTAGTTGATAACGAAGGGTGAATTACACCTACGCATTATTTTTTATGAAAGAAAAGTTTGGTTTTACCCAGACACCGCAAAATACAGCTTTAGACACCGGTCTTCATAGTTGAAGACTGACAGATTTTAAGTTGTCTGAAAACGTATCACATTGATTGGTTTAGTTGCTCGGCCCTTATGTAGAGAATTTTAAGTGATTTTACCACAAAATTAGGCATTTTTATTCTCAAAAATATTATCGGGATTGGTCCTATAATGCTAGAAATAACCCACTTTCACAATGCTTTAGGTTTAACAGCTTAGTGCTAGTTCTTTTCATCAGAACTTTCTGTCCATGATTTCACATATGTGGAAATGGACGTAAAACATAATATACCGATAAATGTCCTCTTATGCGCGCATGCGCATATATAGATATATATGAGCAGTGACCTCCCTAGACAACCGCCAATGGCTATCAATTGCTCTAATTGGCAAATAGAAATCAGATATGGCTAAAACTTTGGCTAAAGCAATTTTGCACTGTACACATAAATAATGGGAAAAAATAAGAAAAAACTCCAATTGACTTAAACATATCCAAAATGTTTCTTGATTTGGCGAACTATTTGGCTCATGAATTCTTATGTCAAGGGCAGTCACTGTATAAGGGCAGATATGTGGACTAAAGCCTATGATTCAAACCCGCTAAATTATCCCCAAAATAGCAATGTATAGCCTCTCTATTTCTCTTCCAACTACCTTACGTATGCAATTACCTAAGTGTATTCTTTCGTATTTTGTATTAAAAACCAATCCAGTTTGTGAATATTGTAAATAATTTCTGTTTACACATCGCGATTCAACAAGTGTTAAATTATCTAACACTTGGTCACTCCAAATGCGTAATCCTGCAAGACAAGCATACCATTGATACATACATTAGCAATCGATACATTTCTGGAAACAACAAAAAAAAAAACCTTTCTGATAAAACACATTTAACGACTATCAATGTTAGTAGATATACACATCACAAAATAAAATATACATTTATAGAAACTATACAAATAAAAGATTACAAAAATTTATGGTACATGCTAAACATACATGACAAAAATGGCCTCTGGGACTACATTAAATTTAAGATTAAAACAGCATCCATTAAATACAGTAAAGAAAAGGCCAAAAGTAGACACTCACTAAAAATCAAATTAAAATCTGAGCTAGAAACACTAGAATCTAAATTAAATAATAATTCAAATTGCTTGGATACCTATAACGAATACAATAACTTGAAAAATAATCTTAACAAAATATTGACTCATGAAGTAGAAGGTATTCAATTAAACATACATTATGGAAGAGCAAAAACTGTCTTTTGTCGGTCTTCCTTTGAGCCTCAGATGTCATAGAAGTTATAAATTAGATCTTTATTTAAACAACAAGCGCAACATGAACTCTGTAGACCCACGGATAGCTTGGATTGGGCTCGGATTAAAACAGGATTTCGTCGACTGATTTAATCACTATGGCGTCGTGGGTGGGGTTTCTCCGTGACGTTGACGTCATCATACTTCTGGAAATTATTCATAAAAAACAGTGATGACCGAGGCTATACACAAGCTTCACTAGATACCGTTTAAACATTACTTGATGATCGAGACTATGTAGGTGGAGTTAATGCCTGTCAATCAACAATCGGCCATAGTGGGAAAAGGGTGTCGATGAATTTAAATACCATTTCTAGTAAAAAATTATAGTGGTAACAACTTTGTTCAGGATAAAGTTATTTGACTGAAATTTTCAATATATTCTTGTTTCAACATCTATTTTTGAACTTTTATAGCAAGAATGGCTAACTCCTTGTCAAAATCTTCCATAATGTATCTTTAAGAACTAAAATAAACTGTTACGAATTTGGCGAAAAAAATACAAAATACTTCCTAAATTTAGAAAAACAAAGAAGTCAAAAAGCAACCATTCATAGATTAACTATAAACGAAAATATATCGATTACAGAGAGACAATGTATTTTAAATGAAGTTAGGTCTTTTTATGAAAATCTATACTCTGAGAAATGCCAGTCATCTAATATAACTAATTATGATACATTTGACTACCATATCTTCCAACATTAGATATTGCCCAGGCAGAAACATTAGAATATGACATAAGTAATGACGAATGTAAAAACGCAATATCATGCTTTAAAATGAATAAATCTCTAAGTATTGAGTTCTACGAAGCATTCTAGCCAAATATAAATGAATATGTTTTAGCATCATTTAAATACAGTTTCGAAAACAATAAACTATCTACCTCTCAAAGACAGTCATTAATTAAACTATTACCTAAACCCAATAAAGACAAAACGAATTTGGCAAATTGGAGACCCATAACTCTAACAAATGTGGATGTAAAAATATTAAGTAAAGTTCTGTCTAATCGTATTAAACCTTTCCTAAATCACCTCATACATCCAAATCAAACTGCATTTGTCCCTGGTCGGCATATACAAGAAAATATCCGCATTATAGACGACAGCATTCATTTAGCAAAACAAAAACGAATTACAGGATTATTATTAGCATTAGATTTTCAAAAAGCATTTGACAGTATATCACATAAATTTATGATGCGCACTTTAAGCATTTTTGGCTTTAACAACAATTATATAGAGACTCTATATTAGGGCATAACTGGCTATATCATTAATGACGGCTTTACAACACCCACATTTCAGATTAAAAGAGGAGCGAGGCAAGGTGACCCAATGTCTAGCAATTTATTCATTTTAGATATAGAAATTCTACTTCACAATATACGTTTAAATAGAGAAATAAAGGGAATAATATTCGCAAAAGCAGAAATAAAATTAACCGCATTTGCAGATGACTTGACATTAATAACGGCTTTACAACACCCACATTTCAGATTAAAAGAGGAGTGAGGCAAGGTGACCCAATGTCTAGCAATTTATTCATTTTAGATATAGAAATTCTACTTCACAATATACGTTTAAATAGAGAAATAAAGGGAATAATATTCGCAAAAGCAGAAATAAAATTAACCGCATTTGCAGATGACTTGACAGCTTTACTCAAAGACTTTAAATCAGCGAGGCATTTATCTGAAATAATAAAACGTTACAGTAAAATCTCTGGGTTAGAAATAAATATATTAAAATCCGAAATTATGAACTTAAACTTTTCAAATAACAACACCGCACACAATTTAAACAATATTGGCTTTTTACATTTCTCAGACGAAATTAAAATTTGTGGCATTTTTTTCTCGAACAATCAACTTTCATCAACACAAGAAAACTTCCAGATAAAAATTGATGAAATTATAAAGATACTAAATATTTGGAAAGAGCGAAATCTAAGCCTCATTGGAAATATACAAATCATTAAAACATTCTGCCTATCGAAATTAAACTTTCCCATAATGTCAATAGAAACCCCGGAAACAATTAAGAACCAATTTAGTACATTAATCTACAAATTTGTCTGGAACGGTAGCGACAAAATTAAAAGAAATGTTATAACACAAAATGTTGAAAACGGCGGCCTAAACATGATAGACTTCAACGAATTTCTAAAATGTCGAAGTATCTTTTGGATCAAATAACTAACAACATCAGATGATCAAACATGGAAAATACCCTTTCGATACATCTTGGAAAAATATAACGGTGAAATACTTCCAATGTGTAAGAACGAAAAAAATATTCCAATATCTTCTCCATTTTATAAACAAATCTTTACTCATTGGCACGATATATTTACAAAACATTTTGATTACCTGATACCATTTAATAATCGGGTCATATGGAATAATAAACACGTTAAATAAATAAATTATCAATGTATAATAATACATTATTTAAAAACAACGATTTAACATTTGTCACAGATATTATAAATACAAGAACTAATGCAAATAATTTAATTATTAGAAGCTTAAAGTCATCAATTAAATCTGTATTAGATAACAATCAACAAGTCATAAATGACCTAGAAACTCCAAACCCTAATCTATATGATTATTTAAAAAAATAATTGAAAGAAAAAATTTATAATAAAGACCTATCAAAAATAAAAAGTAAAGTTATCTATAACACATTAATCTTAAATAAACTTCAAAAACCAACATCAATAGAAAAATGGGAACGGCTACTTAACATCGAACTAAACAAAGAAGACACAAAAAAAATATTTCAAATATAGAAAACTACATGTTACAACATTAAATTACGTTGTTTTATATATAAATATATTCACAATATTATCTACACTAATACACGTTTATGTCAATTCTCGCTAAAAGAATCAACTCTATGCAGCCTTTGTTACTCTTGCATTGAGGATGTTAACAACCTATTCTACCTATGTACCCATTCGCAAAATATCTGGCAAGAAACCATCATTATATTAAAAAAAAACTATAACATCGACTTTAAACCAAAACCAATCGATATTCACCTTGGGGTCTATAAACAAGAAGATCAAAATTATTATCAATTGCCAACACTACCAGTCACACATCTAAACCACATAATAATATTATATAATTCTATATATATAAATGTAAACTAAAAAACGCCATACCTAATAAAAAAGAATATACATCATACATAATCAACATTAAAAACCTAGAACTAGAATCTGCAAATACTCATCTCCACGAAAAATGGAAATCACAAACGAATAAAACCTCTTATATACAAGTAATAGTATGACACATTTTCATGTGGACGTATATTGTCGTCGCCCCTGTCCGTCCGTCCACAATTGTTTGTGAACAGTCAACAGGTCACAATTTTTATCCGATTTCAATGAAACTTAAAATATAGGTTTATCACCCTAAGATCTCGGTTCCTTTCGATATTGGCATGTATCGGACTGTAACTTCATGGGTTATGGCCCCTGATTGTACGAAAAATCACGTTTTAAGCTTGTGAACTGTGTAGAGGTCACAATTTTGAACCGATTTGGATGAAACTTGAAATGCATGTTTATAACCCAAAGATCTTGGTTCCTTTCGATATTTCCGCCTAGCGGATCGTAACTTCCTGAATTATGTCCCCTGATTGTCCGAAAAATCGCCTTTTTTAGCTTGTGGTCTCTCTGGAGGTCAAAATTGTTATCCGATTTAAAAAACCGTTTGATTAAATCACCGTAACATGGTTATGGAAGTTGAGTTCGAAATTCGTGAAAATCGGACCAAAATTGACAGACAAAATGGCCGCCGTTTGTACACGAATTGTGTGAAAATATATCAAGCTTGTGGACCATATAGAGGTCACAATTTAAATTCGTTTTTGATGAAACTTGAAATACATTTTTATAACCTAAAGATCTTGGTTCCTTTTGATAATTGCGCACATCGGATTTTAACTTCCTGAATTATGGCCTCTGATTATACGAAAAATCACCTTTATTATCTTGTGGTCCGTCTCGAGGTCACAATTATTACCTGATTTAAAAAAAAAACATTTGATTATATCATCGTTACACTGTAATGAATTTTCGGTTTGAATTTCATGAACATCGGACCACAGTTGCTGCACAAAATGGCCGCCACTTTTACACGAATAGTGTAAAAATATGGTATATCAAGGTTGTGGGCCCTGTATAGGTCACAATTTTAATTCGATTTTGAACAAACTTGAAATGCATGTTCATAACTCAAAGATCTTGGTTCCTGTCGATATTTGCACATATCTGATCGTAACGTCCTGAATTATGGCCCCTGATTGTACGAAAAATTGCCATAATATGAAATGTTTCGTATCCAGTGGAGGTGACAGCTAAATTCATAATATTAAATGTTTCGTATACTTAACGTTAGCATGGGGCAGAACTTTATAAAAGCCAAACAAATTCTAATGATTTTCTGATAATTACTTAATATGCGACAACTCTTGTTGACTGCCAGGACGATTTAGCTGCTGTGTGGGCGTATGTTTCCTTGTCTGGCAACCTATTTTTTGTTACACCAGAATACAAAGAAATTTAAGAAATGCAGTAGAATTCTACCGTAGTAGAAATATTCTACAATATATGATATGATACTACTTCCAGTGTACACTGCAAGTCACTGGAGCTTATTGGTAGTATATGTTTGAACATACTCCCCAGTTTCATTAATGAGATTGAGACAGATCGATCAAACACATACGAAAACGATAATGGAAAGAAACATAACTATACAAGATAATGGTTATGACTGTGGTGTTTGCGTATGCATTTTTGAAGATTATATTCTTCAGGGTTTATCGTTGAAGAACAGAAAGAGAACCGCTGTTGGATATCGCCAGTACATGAAGGAAATAATACTGCTGTGAAATACTGTGGTAGCAACTATGAAAATCCTCCAATAGCCATATCACTGTGGCCGTGGTGTGTAATAGTATAGAAAAAAGCAAATTGGAAATACAAAGCTCTAATGCACTGATTAAAGTGTATAAAGCAGAAGGTATCAGCTTTTAATATGCTCTTGTATTATTGGCAATGATATTATAACATTGCTAAAACAGGATATGTATTAGCATGACAGGTGTGGGGGAGTCAGGGGAGCCTGTCCATTTTATACAAGAAAAGATAATGTAAATCCTCCATTGGCCATATCATCACTCATTCTCATTTAAACGTGATAAACTATGTCGCCACTTTCAAAACGACTACAGTTTGAATCTATAATCAAGAAAATAGATGTAACATGTGTTAAATTACTTGAATAATAATTTAGGTACTCACAATCATCATGCCAAGCTGCATTAAACTAACAAAATGCAATGACGCCAAACACAATATCAAAATACGCATTGCTTTGTGTTTGATACTATTTTCCAAATCACAAAAAAATGTGTCTTAAAATTAAAATTCAAACATTAAAAAATTGCATGAACAATTCAGACAAAGAGTGTGCTTATTCATATTTTTACTATGACGTCTCAAAAATTGGCGCCATATTAGTGTAAATTACGAGCCAATTGTTAATTCTTCAAAATCGTCTTCATTTTTCATAATTTTCAGAATCCCTGGTGGACTTACCGAGGGAGTTTAAACTATCAAAATATAATATTGGTCAAACGTCATCGAAAAAGATGATGTTCTTCCTAAATTCAACCGAGTTCACGATAAAGGATTTCATAATTTTTAGAATGTAATCTACGATCCATTTATCTTGTAATACAATTTAATAGCAGTTAGAGTTTTAAGTTCGAAGTCGGTCAATAGGGTACAGTACCGAGATTAAACATCATCATTACATTCATACTATTGCACGTATACGATCTCTGCCTTTAAACATTACAAATTTAATTTACGAGCCGTAATTTACGAATGCGAAAAATTCAAGGTCACTATATTACGTCACTAAATACACGCGAAAACGAGACTTACGAAGTCAATGCCATGAGTTTGAACGGGAAAGCCATATTGACGACGACGAGACGTATATTTGCGACTTTTTCACAAGATTAATCTTCCTTTGCTGCATCCACTAAACACAGGTATGTCTCTCATGCATGTCCAATGACTGTTATATTGCTTTGGTCCTTTGGTTTTTGCATTTATAGCTGTAGGAAATGTTTTCTCATGTATACTTATAATATTCCCAATCTCTGCAAACAGTCGTTGGTTTGTGGTAGCTCGTAAAATACACTAATATCGTCACGTAAAATACTTTTTACAACCACATTTTGTCATCAAATTTATAATACAAGAAACGTCTTTAAGTACAATAATGAATAGTTATCAAATAGCATGGCACTGAAAATCACATACTTACTTGAAAGTATCAAAATTCAAGTATATTTAGACAGTCAGTTACACCTTAGTTTTGCTTGTCCCGTAAATTACAAAATTGTAAAAACACTGAATATTTTTTAAATTTTTTTCTAAATTTTGTCGTTGTAGGATGGCCAAATCCAAATCTCAGAGAACGAAGGAGTATAGGGCCCGAAAAGGTGCTTCACTGGGAACTGTTTGGCTTCAAAAGGAATCTCAGCGAGTAAAGAAGTACTATGTCCCAACAGCGGATTTATATAAGAAACAGAAAACTGATAGATGATTAAGAATCAAGAAAAATGTTCAGAAATTTCGACTTGTACATAAAGAATCCACTGTAGAAAATATTCAGCCTGATTTACCTCCTAATGCTTCCCTCCATTCAAGTACAATTATTCTTGAAAATGAAAACTCGGTTTCCTCTACGTCTAATATACCCGCAACTGAAACACCATTAATTGTTAAATTACCATCATACCGAACCTCTGGCAAAAAGAGATCTCAAAGAGCCTTGTCAAAAGCATACAGAAACCTGCATAATTCTACCGAGCAAGTAAAGGCCTTAAAACGAAAGTTAAAATCTTCACAAAAGCGACTTGAACGGGCAAGAAAACGTAAATTTACTGATACTCCTCGGGCCAAGATAAAAAACCCTATTAAAGGAGGAAGGATTTAGTCCTAGAACAACAGATCAGAAAATTAAGAAGAAATTGCTCTTTTGTGAATGTATTGTGGATGAAGTTAAACGACCACAGAAAAAAACCCCGAACGAGGAGAATATAATATCTAAAGTGATATCAGAGAAATTTATAAAGAAGTATAAGCTACAATCTTTCCTTAGTAAAACGACCGGAATTTCATGGAGACACATCAGTGAAGACAAAAATCTAGTAGAAATTAGGAGAGCAAGAATAAGTCATGCATCAATAATCAAATCTTTCCTAGAAAGGGACGGCAATTCGCGGTTAATGCCAGGCAAGCAAGACTGTGCCAGTATAACATCGGGAAAAGTTCAGAAGCGCATTTTGAATGATTACCTTCATAATCTGTTCCTAAAATTTCAGTCTGAATTTAATGGCAATAAAATAGGATACTCGACATTTACTAGGCACAGGCCCAAGAATATTATTCTGGATAATTTTACATCACGAAACACACGCCTCTGTTCCAAACATCAGAAGTCTGTTGGAATTATTACTTCTTTAAGTCCAGATAAATTTTTCGGTGAACATAAGGATGGAAATATTTTGGATATATTGAACAAGATTTCATCAGAAGCAGTTAACTATCAGGAATGGCGTAAAGTTGAAACATCGGACGGATGACAACGCCTTAGAATTGTTGATGTTACAGTTAACCGAGGTGAATTTATAGAAACTAGGGTCTCATCATTTGAAGCTTTTAAGGGTCACGTTGAAAGAGTATCCAACCAGTATTGTGCCATTCGTACCATGAAAAGAGATCTTCCAGTAAATCACCTTATTGTTCACATGGACTTTACTGATAATTACAGCTGCCAAAAAATGGAAGAGATTCAATCTGCGTATTGGACAACGACAATGGTTACATTACATCCAGTAGTATTGTATTATCGTCATTCAAATGGTTCCGTGGAACACAAAAGCATAGTCTTTGTGTCAGATGTAATGCAACATAACACGTCGATGGTGCATGCTATAATAACTCGTCTAATGGGTGTCATCAAAGAGGTCTGTCCTTCAGCTTCTAGTGTTCATTTTTATTTCTAAACTGCATAGGGGAGATACACCAAATGAGCAGGATAGTAGAGTAAGGGTAAGACGGGCTCGGCATCTAAACACCAATCCGCTACAAAGGCACCAAATGTCCGCATAAATGAGATCTCTACATATAAACTACCAAACAATATGTTTTTTATTAAATAAAAGGAAGAACTTCCCACTAAACCTACTCCATGGCCCAAGGCCGCAAAAGGAAAGATTGCAAAATGATATTCTAAAAACAGGAAGAAGCCTCGGCTCTCCTATGTCTTGTCTGCGATATCACTTCTGTGGAAGCGGACGTTAAAACACCAGATAGTAGTAGTACACACTAGGTTATTTGACGATATATTTGGACTAAAACCATATTCAAACTAATTAATTTATCATAATATTTCTTAAAATCCTTCTTAAAAGAGTCATGGTCAGGGAATACGCTTGCTATAAAAAATCGACCAAAAGAGGTCATGTTTGTGTCACGCGACTCACCTCTCTCGGCACGTGCAAAGTCGGGGGAGAATTCATTGCATACACAAGACGATGTTGTCTTAAATCGCTGACTATTTCTTACAAATATCGGAGCCTAATTGAATTCTCGGATTATCCACAGCCCGCGTCTTTTTCAGTAATTTTTATCACGTCTTACTCTTCACAAAATTTATCAACATGTACATCAAGCGCCCAATCTCCGCGCGCAACCTTTGATGTCACGCGTGCATACACTACTGATCGTTGGCTGTCGATTAGAGTAAGCCTTACACTTTTGTACTGTATGCGCTCCATCACTGTATTTCAGGGAACCCAGTCTTTTTCTAGTAAGATTGGATATTTCTACTTTCCAAAAATACCAACATTGCCATACTTTTATTAGAAATGACCACCCTATAAATACTTTATCTTTAATTTCAGTGTTTGTACACTGTACAAATTATGTGATTTAATGATGTATTGGACTAAAAACATATTGAAACTAATTTATATTTCACTAATTTGCTTCAAAATATTTTAATCGCAAGGAGATACCCAAAAAAATATATTTTAAGAAGCCATGTTTGTCACGTGAAATGACTGTCGTGAAAACTTGCCAAGCTGAGTTAAGATCCATTTTCAGTTTGTCATTTGCCATATCGAAACCTGAATAAATTCTGGGATTATTATCTGCCCACTTCTATTTCCACGTTTACTCGCGCAGCCCCTCTTTGTTCTCGCCTGGCCTGTTTGTAATTAACACATCATTTTAACAGACAACTAACCTGACCGTTAGTGACCCTTACATTTTGGTCCTTCAGGGACAAATACTGGAATTTTTGTTAGGGTGGAGTGGGGGGGATCATCAAGTCAATTTATTGCCGATCGAAGCGAGGCGAAATAGAATTAGGCATTCTCTTACCATTTTCCCCAGAATAAACCCATGTGAACTAAACAGTGCACTTTTTAAGTTTGTGACATTCTTATTTCCGAAATTCCAGGCAAGAAAGAATCCCAGCCAAATCAATTCATTCAAGCTCTGTCAACTTGATGCATAAAAATATACTATATATTTACGTTTGTGCGTTGATTGTGTCTTTTCAGATTTTGGAACCTTTTTACACGCCCACATTTTTATGTGGATGTATATTGTCGTCGCCCCTGTCCGTCCGGACTTCCACAATTTGTTTGTCGACTCTCTACAGGTCACAATCTTTATCCGATTTTGACGAAACTTGAAATATAGGTTTATCCACATAAGATTTCGACTGCTTTCGATATTCATATGGGCATGTATCGGATCAAAACTTCATGGTTTATGGCCCCTGGTTGTACGAAAATTCAAGTTTTTAGCTTGTGGACCCTACAGATGTCACAATTTTGAACCGATTTTAAATACTTGACATGTATGTTTATAACGCAAAGATTTTGGTTCCTTTCGATATTTGCGCCCATCGGATCGTAACATCCTGAATTATGGCCCCTGATTGTGGTCCCTCTGGAGGTCAAAATTATTATCCGATTTTTAAAAAAAAAACAGTTTGATTATATCACCGTTACATGGTAATGAAGGCTGAGTTCGAATTTCGTGAAAATCGGACCAAAATTGACAGACAAAATGGCCGCCATTTTTACGCGAATAGTGTGAAAATATGTTATATCAAGGTTGTGGGCCCTATAAAATTCACAATTATGATTCGATTTTGATTGAAACTTGAAATGTATGTTTATAAACCAAAGATCTTGGTTACTTTCGATATTCAGGCACATCGGATCGCAACTTCCTTAATTATGACCCCTGATCGTACGAATAAATCGCCTTTCTTAGCTTATGGGCCCTCTGGAGGTCACAATTATTACCTGATTTTTAAAAAAAAATGTTTAATTATATCCCCAGGGTAATCTAGGTTGAGTTCGAAATTCGGACCAAAATTGACAAACAAAATGGCCGCTAGGGTAATCTAGGTTGAGTTCGAATTTCGTGAAATTCGGACCAAAATTGACAAACAAAATGGCCGCCAGGGTAATCTAGGTTGAGTTCGAATTTCGTGAAATTCGGACCAAAATTGACAAACAAAATGGCCGCCGTTGTACGCGAATAGTTTACAAAATATGGTATATCACGTTTGTGGGCAATGTTAATTCGATTTTGATGAAACGTGAGATACATGTTTATAACCTAGAGATCTTGGTTCCTGTCAATATGTGCGCATATCGGTTTGTAACTTCCTGAATTATGGCCTCTGGTTGTACGAAAAATCGCCTTTATTATCTTGTGGTCCGTCTGGAGGTCACAATTATTACCAGATTTAAAAAAATAACCTTTGATAATATCACCGTTACACCGTAATGAATGTTCGGTACGAATTTCATGAATATTGGGCCAAATCTTCTGCACAAAATGGCCGCCACTTTTACGCAAAGGGTGTAAAAATATGGTATAGCAAGGTTGTGGACCCTGTAGAGGTCACAATTGTAATCAGATTTTGATGAAATTTGAAATGTAAGTTTATAACCCAAAGATCGCGGTTCCTTTCGGTATTCGGGCACATTGGACCATAACTTCCTGAATTATGGCCCCTGATTGTACGAAAAATCATGTTTTTACTGTGTGGACAATTTTATTCCGAATTAAAAAACAGTTTGACTATATCCCCGTTACACATTAATGATGGTTGAGTTTGATTTCTTGAAAATCGATAATTGAACAGCTAAATGAATAATATTAAATTTTCGTATACTAAACTTAACATGTGGCAGAACTTTATAAAATAAAAACCAAACAAATTCTAATGGTTTTCTGATAATTACTTAATATGCGACAACTCTTGTTGACTGCCCGAACGATTTAGCTACCGTGGGCGTATGTTTGGTTCCCTGGCAACCTATTTTATATAATATAATGTATGACAAATCAGTAGTAAGTTAATTGAAAATTGTTCGGGCGGATCTTTTCGTGTGATTTTTCAGAGAAAACCCCATGACAAAATGGACTAATTATATGTTATATATAAACAGTTTTTTGACATATTTACTTCCGTTTCATATGTGTGCACATTATAGTCCGTAGCGCAGTTTTGATTTCTTATCCGGTCACATTTTTGTTCGTGCGGAAAACTGTGGAGATTGTCCCCAGACAAGAATTTTTGGAAATAGTTCGGCCGAAAGATTTTCATTAGCCAATCAGGATGTGAGGTCAAGTGGCATGTATCGTTAAATTGTTCATGCACCAGTTTCACACTGGATAATCACAGTGGTAAGTGGCCGCGTTCGTAGTCGCGAAATGCTCATTTGTAACCCATGGTGTGTAGGCTAAAATATTAAAAACATCACTTCAACCAGAATTTATCGTTTTGAATAATAATAATTTTGGTAAGATTTGTGTCGATTGTGAATGTTCTGTTTAATTGACATTGACATTTGAAAGGTACTTTACTTTATCTTAACCAGACTATAATCTGTGTGTCGAGATAACCTTTTTGACAAGGAAAGTATTGCCTACTCGTTCGGGGAGAAACCTTTTTGACAAGGAAAGTATTGCCTACTCGTTCGGGTAGAACGAAAGCCAAGGCCCATCCGTCTAGACATAAGCATGTCCGTTAAAGAACAACTGGGAGTAAGTGTCCATAATGACCGAAGTATTGAGACATTACACCCCGTTCGTATCTGTATACTGGCAATCCTTGTAGTTGAACTAAGTGTTAATATGGGATCAACCTTTTTGTGATCCATTCCTAATTATGAATTTCAAAGTACGGGGGTTTTTTTTGTTTTTGTTGCAAGATTATATTTTCTTAGTTTAATTTGATAAAGATTTACAAAAGTTTGCATTTTGTAATAATAGATTGATATATTACCTATATTGTTTATGGATTAAAATTGTTTTTAAATGTCTATGGATTAAAATTTCGAAACAGATATTATTTAACTACACAGTTTTGTCAAAAGAGAAAAAAAACAGAATAAGACGCTAAAACATAAAGATATTGAACCAACCTTCTGCCAATCTTGTTCTACTCTCTGATTGTTCATGACGACTATTCAGTTTGAAGGTGTAGTAGCAGAGGTTTGAAGAAAGATGAGTATATCTTCGCTTCTAGATGCTTTCTGAGGAAACAGGGAAGAATTGGCCAACTTAAAATCGCTGTCAAAATTAGCGATATTCATAGCAATTACAGATCATTGAGAGATCATTGGATGACCAAGTTAGATGACAAAGAAACTCATTAAGCTATCAAAATAATTATAGAAATTAAAAAGGTACATGTCAAGTGTTTTCGCACAGTTGGTCTGTCAAGCGTGGGCGTTCACTCATTCATCTTTTAATGAGCACATCAGCTCTTAATATGCTATACTCATGTTTTTGCATATAACCTGTACAAGTGATGTTCTTTACATCAGCGGGGAGGTCGTGCTTCGACAAACATACAATATCAACATATCCTGTGTAGCGTTCATCAAATGTCAAGGCCTTCGTCAACCAATCAAAATAACGGATATGAAAAATAGAACAATATTTGAAAAGTTTGTTTTGTGTATTTCTTTAACATGAATTAACTATTAGAGGTCTTACCCCCTATAAATATTTTCCAATGTCAACATCCAGCAATGTTCCAATATTAATGAAGAACATTGAAAGATTTTTTAAAATGACGTGTTGGAGTATTTCAAATCGGAAGACGCTGACTAGATAAACACAATATCTTTGTCCACAGCTTTCTAATTTGTCAACCGTTGTTTCTATGAATAGCTACACAGATCAATAGCCCTTTGACATTTAACAAACGACGATCATTTCAAAATCAGAGAGGCGCTTTAAAGGGCAATATTGGTGTCAGTCATTATCACACATTCCAAATATAATTTTAACACAGATATCATTGCAACGATAGATGCGTAACAAAATGGTTCATGAATCGGAAGTGACGAACGCAAAAGGAAAACACCAGTTATCCCTCTATATAACTGACTGAATTGACGAGTGATGACGGACACACGGCCGAAATTCTGCCCACTAATAATTCCTTCGAAGACCATAAATGGTTATATGGGACTGAAATTCAATAAAGTAATTGGGCGCATTAGATAAGAGAACAAGAGAAAAATAGAAATAGCCCGTACATTCCCTTGTTTTTATTCATGCTATACCTTATAAAAACATGGTAATGCACGGACTTTTTCTGTTTTTCTTTCGTGTTCTCTTATCTAGTGGCAGTCAATTCTTTTTATTAATAGTCAGATATCCTCTCACAGTCTCACACAGCAAGTTTTTATCTTCGAAGGAATTATTAGTGAGCAGAAAATCGCCCATGTATCTGTTATCACTCGTCACCCCAGTCAGTCATATATAAGGATAACTCGTGTTTTCCTTTCGCGTTCGTCACTTTCGATTCATGAAACCTTTATTAGGCATCTATTCTAGCAATGATCTCTGTGTTAAAATTATATTTGGAAAGTGTTTTACCAGTTCTATCACATATGTTATAATGAATGACACCAATATTGTCCTTTAATCAAATTCTAGAAAACGATTTACTAAAAATGGATCAAAGTAAGTTTTTGGGAACAGTATTGGCCGTTGACTGAAGCGAGTTATTGTTTACTCTCGTGGAATGGCTTAAGATCCGTATTTTTTTTTTTTTTTTTTTTTTTGCACAGACTGATTTAAATATACATAAAATGAATAATTACATTCCTTCACATATCCGTTTCCAAAACGAACTGCTGTAGTACTACTGCTACTTTTAGAACTTCTTCTTTGTTGTGTTTTTTGTGATCGTAAAACAATACCACAGTATTTCAGCTATAAGAACTTTATTGCCAAGCTGGGTGACTTCGCAGGTCCCTTTTTCTCAACAGATAATGGCTGCTTGAATATCTGGGTGAATATCTAATGGGGCTTGATCTACACTCAAATTTATACCCCCATCCCTGCACGTCCAAGATATAGCCTTGACGTTAATTTCCATTTCAAATGCGTAATAACCTACTAAATTTCACACAAATAAAGCAGGTGCTGATACCATATTATGTCTACTAACCATAGGTCCAATAACAGGAAGAACGTGATGGACAGTTTTGTCATAGGTTATGATTTTACCAAAACATCACTGACTTATTATGTATAGCTTTTATTTCACGTTTACTAGGTACGTGAGATTTTAATTTTATAGACAGAGAATTTAATAATTTTCCGAAGACACAATATGGTCTTAAAGACCTAAGACCAAAGTCCTACATACCTTCCCCCACTAAAGACATGTTCTTACCATAGTAAAAACATGTAATAAAAAAATATAGGTCTTATGGGGAGTAAAGGAACTAGGGAACAAGGAAACCTTGCAAAGAACCATAGGATTACATCAATATAATAAAATTTCATGCATAAAATATTGCAAAATGATAAAAAAATTCACTTTAATGTTAACTAAAACGTGTCCTAAACACGATAACGATTCCCACTACTACACAAGTATGGTAAAACACGACACGAAACTGTTGTTAAACGTTCATGGTTGGCATCCTTTAAGTCCAATTCACATTCCAGAAACAAACAATCATTCCGTTATCAAATGATACATGTATGAAACAAAGTCCTGCTACAACACACATTGTATAATATGTGACCTAATGAAGTTGACCTCCATAGTTTGTTTGATAATATACACTCAGTCTACACGAGTAGGGTCACATATTTGACTTCTAGTTACCACAAAAGGTGAAAAGTTACACCGTGTTTAATTGTTAATGAGAGTTTGATCGACAACACAGCTACCGAACAATGTGTACTGGAACTGAAACACGCTGGATACATATGTCTATATAGATACTAGTATAATATGAATATATCATATAAGCGCAATAGGAATATTATATGTAAGCTGTCGACAGATGCGCACAGTCTCAGATGAGTGGGTTATTCACCCATAACACAATAGTTGTATGAAATACACACATTCCGTGAATGATTGTTTAACACAACACTTCTTATGAAATCACATGGAAAATTTCCTTTATATCGGGCAGAATAAAGTCTGGAGGTAATTTCTCCACGAATTTCCTTTTCTTTGGAATTCTGGTACGAGTTGCGACAGGAACAGTTGTTGTTCTTGAAGACGTAGTAGACGTACCAAGTACAGGTGTTGATAGTATTGGGCTGTGGCGAGATGGTTGCTAATTAATTCCCATTAGTTAACTCGTCTTTTCTTGATAGAGCCATTTCTTCTCTTGTACTGATCCCAGGACGATTTCCACATTGTTTCCCTCTAAAATAATGACTTTTTTTAAATTTCGGGTTGCGTTTATAGCAACAGATAAAGCCAATGAGAATTACAAGTGTTGAACCAATAAGTATTATTAAATGAGAACATAAAGGTCAGGGTTTTGTCTTTCTCTAAGTACCTCAAATTTTGTAACTCATAAATTAACCCTTGCATAGAAATTGCCCTTGCAATTCTATAATGTAAGAGGTAATTTAGTAAGTGTATAATTATTGATGATCATGAGTAGAGTGGCTAAGGGTGTCTAAAGTTTTTTATCCGAATGATTTGCTAGTTTTATGAAACATAATTACAGTCCACACATAATAACATTTCAATCAAGGGAAATCGTGAGTCTAGTAAGTCTACGAAGTTTAGTAACCCAACCGTTTTTGGAACAACACAACTGTTTTTGGCATTCCTAACTAAAAATCGACTCGGTTAATTAATCATTAACTTAAGAAAATCAAATATTATAGCATACTGGCAATCAGTTTTAACAACTGTTTCGTCTTTTTGTTCGGCGATTTATCAGGTTTTAATTTACCAACGCTCTTTATATCGCATTCAAGGACATCCGCATCTATGTTGCGTTCATCATCAGAGATGTCACTACCACTAGATGACAAGCTATTCGTGTCCCTAACATTTTCAGTATCTTGATCGTCACGAGCCTTCAGACACTTGGATAATTCCATTAATGGAACATCTTCCCCGTCCGACGCGCTTTCCGATCTTTCCCGCCTAAATCGTGTAGCCAGTTGTGCCAATGGTACATCATCATCGGGCTCACTGGTTTCGTTTTCTGAGCTAGAATCGGAACTCGATGGATCTTCAACATATTGTGCCTTTCGTAGCAACTTTTCCTTATCGGATTGTTTTTCCGGAATTTGCCAATTATCAAGTTTTGCTAAACGCAGATCTTGTGCATTTGACTTTGTAGTTCGGCCTGTTAATTGATTATGTATTATAAAGGAAACCGGCGACGTCTGTTCGATTATCCGATAATATGGTGTCCATCGTTCCTGTAATTGGTGTTTCCAAGATGGTTTTTATAATACACTGGGTCACCCACCTTAAAAAGGGTGTCAGTTGCATTTCTATTCACATATTCAGCGTTTTTACGCTGTGTTTTCCGTAACCTCTTGTGAACCAAAAGAAAAGCCTTATGCTGATTTTGCAACGCGATTTCGTGAGGATCGGTTCCCAAATATTTCCTTCGAGGTTTCAAAATGTTGTCCAATGGCAATACAGGATCGCGATTATACAACAAGTAAAAAGGAGAAAATTTTGTAGATTCATTGACATTAAATCGAATAGCGGCCAAAGTTTGATTTAAATATAAATCCCAAGTGTTATAACTTTCAGCGATCTTTTTAGATAATATGTCGTGCATCGTGCGGTGCATGCGCTCAACACGCGCGTTCGCTTGTGGGTGGTAGAACGACGTAAGGACATGTTTAATATTTAATTCTTTAAGCGTTTTCTCCATTATCCTATTGACGTTCTCGCTACCGTTGTCTGTAACCAACTCCAACGGAGCACCATATCGAGGGAAAATTTCCTCTATAAGTAAGTGGGCGACATTCTCAGCAGATTTACTTTTTACTGCAAAGGCCTCCACATAACCACAAAAATGACAAATAAAACTAATTATATATTTGTTCCCCGAAAGAGTGGTAGGATACGGTCCCGATAAGTCTAACCCTATCTTCGCAAAAGCATAAGGTGGTATATCATAGAACTGCATAGGTGGAATTTGTTTAGTTAAAGACCTCGATTGACACAACACGCATTCATTTACATGATTATGAATACGGACATACATGTTTGGAAAATAATAATGTCTTTTTATGGTATCATGTGTTTTATCTATGCCTAAATGTCCGTTATTGTCATGATATTGTTTTATAACAATATTTTGAAGGTGTTGAGGTATGTATAACCTCAGTGTTGGGTCATCATCAGGACTTGAGATGAAATATAATACTTTGTCTATAAGCAGAAATCTATTTTTTATCTTATTTCCACCCGTATTTTCCTTTAATTTTTTAATAATAGATACAATTTCCGGATCGTCATTTTGTTCCTTTTCGATGACAAAATTATCCACATTTAAATCTATTTTATCCGGCAGATCTTTATCCGGAACAGTACATTTCGCATAATTATGTGGAACGAATTCATTTGAATTGAATGCACTAATCTCAAACATATTATCACTAGTGCGCGGTTCGATTGTTTCACCGTCAGCGTTATTATCATTTGCTTCCTGTTTTGATGGAACCCGAGAGAGAAGATCAGCTATAGAATTTTGTTTTCCGGGTACATATTCAATCGTACAATTAAATCCCGCGATCCCCAATGCCCATAACTGTATTTTCTTATTTTGCATAAGTGATTCCAAAAGATATTGCCACGGCTTGTGATCAGTTCGAATGGTAAATTTGGCATTATGTAAATAATAATCCAACTTTTGTAACGCGTAATGGATGGCATAAGCCTCACGTTCTACAACACTCCACTTCACCTGAGACTTCGATAACTTGTGTGACAAAAAGTAAATTGGGCGTTCGACTTTCCCTCCGTTTCCATCCTCGTGCACCTGCACTAACGCTGCGCCTATAGATGTATCGCTTGCATCAGTATAAAGTATATACGGTAAATTAGGATCTGGGTAAGCTAATAACGGCACCGTCGTTAAACTCTCTTTTAAAAATTCAAAAGCAGTTTGACATTCAGATGTCCATTTATTTAAATTTTGCATATTTTTTCGTTAATTTGATTAAAGGTTCAGCAATGGTAGAAAAATTTGTAATAAATCGTCAATAATAACTACACATTCCCATAAAGCTCCTAACTTCTTTTACCGTACGAGGTTGATCCATACCCTTAATAGCACAAACCTTATCCTGATCTGTTTTAATACCTTTAGGAGTGATGACAAAACCCAAATATTAGTTTCTTGTTGAAAAAATTTACATTTAGAGGGTTTTAATTTCAATCCATGTTGTCGCAAACGATCAAATACAAGCTTAATATGTTTATAATGTTCTCGCTTTGAACGAGAATAAATGAGTATATCATCGATATATGCTATTGCAAAATCTTCAAGTCCTTTAAGAACGCGTGCCATTAAATGCGAGAAAATATTTGGACAATTATTAATTCCAAATGGCATAACATTGAATTCAAACAAGCCTCGATGGCATACAAACGCCGTTTTTTCTTTATCTTTTTCATCGACCAAAACTTGCCAATACCCTGATTTCATATCGAAAGTTGTGAAGTATTCTGATTTATCTAATCGACCTAACATGTCCTTAATAAGGGGTAGGGGCCAACTGACGGTCTTAGTGATTTTATTAAGCTTCCGAAAGTCAACGCAAAATCGTTTTGTTCCATCTTTCTTGTCTACTAAGACAATAGGAAATGACCAAGGACTGTTACTCTCCTTTATGATATTATTACGTAACATGTCATCGATAGCCTCATTAACAATGGGTCTAGACGTCAATGGAATACGATATGCCCGCTGTTTGATGGGGGAATGGTTACCAGTGTCAATAGTCATTTTTACAGTATCGGTATGTCCTAACTCTGAGTCACTGATCGCAAATAAATCATGATTTTTCCTCAAAAGATTAAATAACTTAACGCGTTCCGTATCTGGCACATTGATTTTTGCAAATTTTTCATTTAATTTAGCATCAGTACACTGCGAAGCACCTTGTAAAATCTGATCTACAGACGCTATCGTACTGT
Organism: Patella depressa; assembly: GCA_948474765.1. Taxonomy (NCBI): domain Eukaryota; kingdom Metazoa; phylum Mollusca; class Gastropoda; family Patellidae; genus Patella; species Patella depressa. The sequence goes on from OX419719.1 coordinate 35,236,841, forward strand.
CAAACGCATCGACAGCACGACCAATAACACATCCACTTTTTAATCGAAACGTTTTGTTCGTACCGTTTACAAGAAAGACTGGTATTTTTTGACCAAAAGTTTTCGCACGTTCCATACTGAACAAAGAATTGCTGACCATAAGTTCCGGTTCACTACTCACAAACCCTTTAGTGGCTTGTTCAACCATGAAGACATCTTGCCTACTGTCGTAACTATGTCTTTTCAATTTCGCATGAACGATGTACCGTGTCTGGGGTTTTAAAATTACATCGTTTGCTATTCGCAAAACAGAAGATTTTTCTGCGTCATTATCCAAGGAAACATACATTTTTCCAATTTTCATACATCCTAAATCAAAGAAAAGCCTACAACCATGAGAAACGAGAAAATCACGATCTAAAATTACGTTTCTATTCATATTGGAAACGACATGAAACACGTGTCTTAACTTTTTACCCTTAATTTGAAATTCCAAATTTGCAGAACCGGCCAATTTAAGTTCAAGTCCATTTACTGACTGTAATATAATTTTACTTTTGTCCAATTTTGGTTTATATTTTAAAGAATCATATACCTGCTTACTAAGCAAAGATACTTCAGCCCCGGTGTCAACTAATGATCGAAAATTTCGTTTTTCTATTTTAATCAAACATGAACTTGAACAACCCGAAACATTTATACAAGAGAAGGGCTTTTTATATCTACTCTTCCCGTAAGCCCCCCGAAAAGAGTATCTTAGTTTCCCGGTTTTTGTGGAGTTTTAGGCTTAACTGACTTATCCCGTCGTTAATATCTTAAGTTTGATTTAAGATAGTATTCAAATTTCCTACAGTCACGTTTAAAATGTCCCTCTACGCCACAAAACCAACAAGTCGTATTTCCTTGAAAACTCGCCTTAACGTGGTTTACACCTCGTTTTTGTCTGCATTCGCGGCTTACATGACCACGACGAAAACATATTCCACACGTGCGGTTTCTCACATAATCGACATCCATGGGTTCATGTTCGCTATTTGCATATACGCGTGTGTGTTGTCCGCCTAATCTTAACGCAAATCTTTTCCTAATATTTTGTTCTTGGCTGGCCAAATCTACTGGACTAAGACTAGTAATTATTTCCCCTTATTTCATGATGGACGAATGTAGTGCCAGTTATAAATAGACAATTTTTCCTTTATTTTTTTTCTCCCCTCTTCCTGCATTTTTTGGTTGACTTTTTGGTCTAGAATTGGAGAAAAGGCATCAAATTTTCAATTTCATAGCAGTTTTGGGTAATACTGAGGATATTACAGCGGAGGGATAGGGGGTGTAAAATGTCTTTCTGCGGAGCAATCATTGTGTCGGAAGTGCGATTTTTACCCCAGCGAACTTCAAATCCCCGTAGCAAAAAATCTAAACGGTCAACCCCCTACAAATTTATGATGAGGAGATTGCCAAATGTGGTCCCCATTGTGCCTAAAAAGATTGGAACCAACGGAATGTTGAGAAAAAAACTACAGCCTGTGATGTTACATGCTTTTAACATTGAAGTCAATGGGCAAATAATTACTAGTCTGAGTCCTGATATAACAATTAACATGGACGATGAATATTTTCTGAGCCACTTATTTCCTGAAGTTTTGAATGGAAAGTATCAGAAATGGTAAGAGTACTGTTTTTCTATTGCTCAGCAGTAAGTTTTGTGTCTATTTCATATCAAAATAGCCATTATTGGGGGTATCTGTTGGCCGAGGGTGAAATTGATTTGTAGATGTTAAAATTTCGTTCGCTATGGTGTCAAAACGTGGTTTTAAGTCTCAATATTAAGGCCTATTCAACTGCAGATTTGGCCTGAAGGTCCCGAGATGTAAATAGAGCTGACCCTAACCCTAACCCAAGACCTTACCCTAACCATAACCCTAACCTGCAATCTCGTCAACAAGCATGTGCCCTAGGCCCAAGCCAAAACCCATTCCTGACCCTAGCCCTAACCCACAATTTTGTCCAAAAATCATGCGCCCACACCCCAATTTACGTGTGACCTTGAACCAAGTCTGCAGTTAGCCTTAATATTTAGACCTAAAATATTTGGCCTACACACAGTGATATGTTAACAGGTACACTCCAAAATTTACGCCTGTGTGACATTTGACCAAATCTGCAGTTGGCCTTGACATTTAGACCAAACATCAAAAGATGGTGTCTACATTTGAGATTGCCTTAGACTTATGTGACACTCAGAGTTTACTTTTTTTTACTGACTACTGACTGTGAACTGGTTTCTAGTTATAGGTCCAGTGACGGGATGTTCGCTAGAAACAAAGAGTTTTATTTCTATTCCCAATTGAGACCATTTTCTTTCCTTTCTTATTATCCCACAGTTTTTTTTATTGCATATTTATCCCCAGCTTTCTATCATTTCAGGTGCCAAGGCTAATGTTTCATTCATAGAGTGGATTGATTGACCTCAACGCAAGCTTTAAAAAGAAAAAAAGAAGCAGAACAGGTGAGATAAATGGGCATTTCATAAACTTTACGAAGTACATCCAACCTGATCCCCACTTCTGCTGACTAATGGCTGGAAATTTGGTACTGCACAGGGTTTTCTTGTCCCCTTAGCATGTAACTGAATGACAGAATTGCACATTTTGACCATTTTCTGGATGTCAATGATCCATTTCCCTGGATAGTATTCGCCCCAGAATGCTCATTCTCATCCAAATTTAACATTTCAGGTCTGCATCTTGAAACCCGATGACTTCCTGGACTGGCTTTTGTAGAATGATGATGCATATCAATTTCATCCCTGATCTCTCTCTATGTCACCTGTTGTGAAAGTGGAAGGCAAATCGTGATCAGTTTGGGTTCCAGCCGAGAACCTCTGTAAACTTTGCTTTTTGTTGATGATTTCATTTTCGAGCTTGAAAAGGACACCCTTGTGTTTATCATGACCTCTCATATTGGAAGATAACATAAATGCCAATAAATAGCCTGTGTGTTGACGGTTGTTCATATCTCTTTGCCAGGAAAGTTGTAGGCACCATCACCATTGTAAATCATTTGACAGACCAGAGTGAACAGGGTGACCTATGATTGGTCAGCAGTGTATCCAATTCAATACTGGGGGGGTTGGGATGAAAAAAACTGTTGCGGTGTTACATAATCAGATTTTTTCCACTAACTTATCCTGTGGATATACAGCTATATAGGTGATATTTGGATATTCATAGGCACTTCATGTTTCAACATCTTAGATTTGACCACAATTTGGCACTTGAAGCTACGTTAACAGAGAAAACTGTGTGTTTTTTGATGAAAGCGTCAAAAAGTCTAATATTGCATCATGATTACTGTTTTAAAGTATTTTCATGTTTGATTTATATTGAATTTATCTCATCTTTTTAGAGAATGCATTTATGTTCAATAATAAAAATGTTCTGTGGAATTCAAAATTCATGTGCTTTCAAATTATACGATTTCATACTGGGGGGGTGGGGTTGAAAAAGCTGTTGTAGTGTTACACAATCAGATTATTTCAACTTACTTATCCTATGGAAATACAGCTATATAGGAGACAGTTTAAAATTGATAGGCACTGCAGGTGTCAACATCTTAGATTTAACCATAATTTGGCACTTGAAACAAAGTTAACAGCGAAAAACTGTGTGGTTTTAGATGAAAGTGTTAAAAAGTCTAATATTGCATCATGATTGCTGTTTTAAAGTATTTTCATGTTTGATTTGCATTGAATTTATCTCATCTTTTTACAGAATGCATTTATGTTCAACAATAAAAATGTTGTGTGGAATTCAAAATTCATGTCCTTTGAAATTTCAGTCTGAAATTCCGCAGTTTTCTGATGTATTATAGTGTTTGCAGAATGCAGCATTGCTCATCTGAAAATGCATGGATTTTCATAATCTTTGGCCAGGGAATTGCATATATGTTTGTTTATCAGATTACAAAAGATTTGTTCAAATAGCAGCAACATGTGAGGTATATAGGACTAAGACTAGTAATTATTTCCCCTTATTTCATGATGGACGAATGTAGTGCCAGTTATAAATAGACAATTTTTCCTTTATTTTTTTTCTCCCCTCTTCCTGCATTTTTTGGTTGACTTTTTGGTCTAGAATTGGAGAAAAGGCATCAAATTTTCAATTTCATAGCAGTTTTGGGTAATACTGAGGATATTACAGCGGAGGGATAGGGGGTGTAAAATGTCTTTCTGCGGAGCAATCATTGTGTCGGAAGTGCGATTTTTACCCCAGCGAACTTCAAATCCCCGTAGCAAAAAATCTAAACGGTCAACCCCCTACAAATTTATGATGAGGAGATTGCCAAATGTGGTCCCCATTGTGCCTAAAAAGATTGGAACCAACGGAATGTTGAGAAAAAAACTACAGCCTGTGATGTTACATGCTTTTAACATTGAAGTCAATGGGCAAATAATTACTAGTCTGAGTCCTACTGCTGCGACGAAAGTCTGCGGGTCGTCTCGTAAAATTTTTGTTTTGATATTTTCGTGCTGAAGTCCGTCTACAAAGAAAGTAATTAGTTGCTTATCAAACTCTCGCTGTCCGGCATAACCTGGAAATGCTTCAGCGGCTAAAGAGAGAATTCTTTCAGCAAAAACTTGGACGTTTTCTTCGGGTTTTTGTCTAACTTTTGCTAGAATTGCCAATGCCTGTTGTGTATCGGTAATTTACCGAAAACGTGTTAATTAAATCTTGTTTCAATACATCCCACGTCATATCTGCATCTGCTATGATTTTCCTTTGTATAAAATGACTTACGACCCCTCTACTTGATTGAAAAGCGACTAACTTTACCCGGTCTTCAGGTACTGTTGCGAGAACACAGTTTTTTTCAATATTTTTTATCCATTCTTTAAATTGTTTTGGATCCCCTTTAGACGGTTCAATTATATTAGCTACCGAATTTGTGGAAATTGAGGAAGACAAACCTGTCAAATGGGCACCTAAATTTCTATAAAATTTTTCAGCCATTATTACAGATAGAAACCAGTGAAAAATCGAAAAGAGATACTCACAAAAATAAAATTTGGCTAATTCTATCTGTCCCTGGAATTCACGGCACCAAATCAACACTGAAGTACTACTGCTACTTTTAGAACTTCTTCTTTGTTGTGTTTTTTTGTGATCGTAAAACAATACCACAGTATTTCAGCTATAAGAACTTCATTGCCAAGCTGGGTGACTTCGCAGGTCCCTTGTTCTCAACAGATAATGGCTGCTTAAATATCTGGGTGAATACCTATTGGGGCTTGATCTACACTCAAATTTATACCCCCATCCCTGCACGTCCAAGATATAGCCTTGACGTTAATTTCCATTCCAAATGCGTAATAACCTACTAAATTTCACACAAATAAAGCAGGTGCTGATACCATATTATGTCTACTAACCATAGGTCCAATAACAGGAAGAACGTGATGGACAGTTTTGTCATAGGTTATGATTTTACCAAAACATCACTGACTTATTATGTATAGCTTTTATTTCACGTTTACTAGGTACGTGAGATTTTAATTTTATAGACAGAGAATTTAATAATTTTCCAAAGACACAATATGGTCTTAAAGACCTAAGACCAAAGTCCTACACTGCTTCAAAATATTTTTTATAACTTTTAATTATTTTGTTTTGTCGGACTTGGTCGTTTTCACTGCCATATTAATGCGCGAGTGAAAAGGTTGGGAGAATTTGCGACTGAAAGTTCTAGGCCCGGGATTTCAGTCAATCAGCAAACTGGAAAATCGTCATTACGGGCAGTGACGTCAACAAAAACGCGTGTTTATGTTTTCGTCGTTTTGACTAAGTTTCTAAAAGTATAAAGTGCCTTATTCACCAAGCAATCAAGGATCCTACCAAATTAATTTAGTTTAGTGATACCAGTTGGAATTCTGTTGTGAACTACGCTTCTTAGAGGAAAATCTCGACGGAGAAGAGCAGAAAATTGCCGTTTCTTATCGGGATGTGTTTGAAGGTAAAGTAGGCCTAATTTTTTTCTCTCTTAATTCTTACACTGAAATGACTACAAATTATTTATGTCTATGCCTTATTTGAACAAATACATTTCTGGTTTAAACAGTATTTATGTAGTATATATTTGCATACAAAATGCAATAAATACTAAATTATATATGAATTCGGAAACAACCCGTCTCAGCAAATGGTAATAAACAAAATAAAATATAAATGGCATGTTGAAGATAAATATTTAAAGCAATATCTATGTTTATTTTGATATTGCAGGAGATCTATTTCATACTGACTAGATAAAACTAGGTCATGCATTTATTTTTGTCAAAATATAAACTTTATTCAAAGGTGGGCTGCAATTTTTACCTTTTTGTAGGCTCAAAAGAAGAAGCATTGAAGGTTTGCAGTTATCACTCCAAATGCTATTCTCGCTTCTGTGCTAAATAACGGAACCAGCGTTCAGAAGACAGAATTGAAAAGGGCAGCACCCGAGACCCGACCACATAGCCCTTCAACTCCTTCCAAAAAAATAAGATCCCATTAACCGTTATCATGTACAGTCACATCTACCGGTGGTATTCTTCCATCTGTTTATATCATATGCAAGAAATTCAACTCATATATCAAACGTGGTGGAAAACGAACCAAAGATTTATTTGGATGCTAGTAAGTAATTGTTTACAATGTAAGACTAAGAGCTCCACTTCTCATTCATGTGACACAATTGCCATTCTGATTAGGTAGCAAGTCATTTCGGTCCCGCGTCATTTCGGACTCAACAGAAACGTTGTTTCGGGCTCAGTCTGGCGACTTTTGGGGCTTACTTAGCTCGGACTCGGTCAAGCAACTTTTCGATTTCGGACTGACGACGTTTCGAACTCTATAAAAGCTGAAAAATTATGTGTATATATTTGTAATAACCGTTTTTTCTTTCGTTTTAGGTGATGCTGAACACAGATCATTCACGATAATAAAAAAATTAAACATGAAGCTGGACTATAGGAATGCAAAATATTTTAATATAAATCGATCACCGGACTTATTAAATGTTGGTAGCATGGCAGTCTCTCCGTTAAAAGCTCAAACTTTCTTGGTATAATTTCTTTTTAAGCTGATGCTGATAATTTATCAGATGATGTTATTGATGAATATTGATATGTAATAATAATAAATTCCATTTTTGAGAGCAAAATCCACCCATAAGCATGCTCAAAGTGCTTTTAAGAGCAATATACCGGGGTACTATGTGTACATACATGTCTTTTCAATTTTAGTAATATTTTTTTAACAAATGAGACTTAGATTGGGTTTTATTGTCATGACGGGTTTTACTGTCGTTACTGTCATCGCATTACGCAATGTTATTGTTATGACTGTTTTTTTTTCTAAATTTATCTTCCAGTTGGACTTGTTAGTAAAAACAAAATTAATAATATTTTTGTCCTATTATTTTACATTGCCTTTTAAAGGATGTCAATTGCTGTATGTAGCATTGTTTTGCATATCAAACATAGACATGTACAAATAACAAAGGCGGGTCAAGGCTCTGATGGCCCCTAGGCATCGCGGCCAGCTGGGCCCTTTGCGGAACTGGTTTCAGAAATCAATCCTTCCTTGTTTGTCAGCTACTCACTATTTTCCACGATGTTCGTGTTTTCATCGACTGAGCAGTGCACGACCCTTTCCCTGGCCTCCGAAAAAAAAAAATTGCAATTTTTCAGGATTTCCGATTCACGTTTTTTTTTCTGTTCTCTCCTATCCACACTATTGCCTTTGGTCCATGTCAACGGAGAACCAGCCTCCGTTGAAATGACACGTCCTTCACGTTGTTTCGGTGACGTGTGAAATGTGGTATGACGTTGGGCCTGAGAGCTTGGTCGTTGTAGAGCACTGCTGTGATACCGCCTTCTCTCCCTAGACCAAGATTTTGGAACACCACAGGACCCACTCTCTGTTTCAGGCCTATTCCACTCCAAACCATTATGCTTGGACCTCCCCACGTGAGCTGTGTCCTATTTTAGGGTGAAACTTGGGGTATCACCAATAGGCCTTTCTTACATACTTCCCATATGCTCTGGCAACATACTGGCGAAAGGAAATCAAAGAATAACTTAAAAGATTGGTTGCCAGGCAACGACACATACGCCCACAGCAGCTAAGTCATCCTGGCAATTAACAACAGTTGTCGCATGTTTTCACTTTTTTCCATAATAAAATTTTGTACACGGTAAACACACTATTTTGCCTCGACCGTTTTTACTGGACTTCGACTTTTGACTAATGGTTTGGATTGTTCGTACTTGGTTTTATTTTATTTTTATTAATTATAATACACTAAAATCTGATTAAGAGTAACAACTCATCAAGTAATTATCTGAAAATCATTACAATTTGTTTGGTTTTTATAAAGTTCTGATCCATGTTAACGTTTATTAGTATACGAAACATTTAATATCATGGACTAAGCTGTTCAGTTATCAAAATTCATTGCAAATGAATAAACTTGTTCATCTCAAGACCTTAAACTATGTGTATCAATCTGAAGTCAATCGGATGTTAACAGAACATCTAAATCCATGATATTAAATGGTTCGTATACGGACTAAGACTAGTAATTATTTCCCCTCATTTCATGATGGACGAATGTAGTGCGATTTATAAATAGACAATTTTTCCCTTATTTTTTTCTCCCCTCTTCCTGCATTTTTGGGTTGACTTTTTGGTCTAGAATTGGAGAAAAGGCATCAAATTTTCAATTTCATAGCAGTTTTGGGTAATACTGAGGATATTACAGCGGAGGGATAGGGGGTGTAAAATGTCTTTCTGCGGAGCAATCATTGTGTCAGAAGTGAGATTTTCACCCCAATCAACTTAAAATCCCCGTAGCAAAAAATCTAAATGGTCAACCCCCTACAAACTTATGATGAGGAGATTGCCAAATGTGGTCCCCATTGTGCCTAAAAAGATTGGAAGCAACGGAATGTTGAGAAAAAAACTACAGCCTGTGATGTTACAGGCATTTAACATTGAAGTCAATGGGCAAATAATTACTAGTGACAGATATTTTCTCAGCCACTTATTTCCTGAAGTTTTGAACGGAAAGTGTCAGAAATGGTAAGAATACTGTTTTTTTATTGCTCAGCAGTAAGTTTTGTGTCTATTGCATATCAAAATAGCCATTATTGGGGGTATCTGTTGGCCGAGGGTGAATTTGAGGTGTAGATGTTAAAATTTCGTTCGCTATGGTGTCAAAACGTGGTTTTAAGTCTCAACATTAAGGCCTATTCAACTGCAGATTTGGCCAAAAGGTCCAGAGATGTAAACAGAGCTGACCCTAACGCTAACCCAAGACCCAGCCCTTACCCTAACCCTAACCTACAATCTCGTCAACAAGCATGTGCCCTAGGCCCAAGCCAAAACCCAGTCCTGACCCTAGCCCTAACCCACAATTTTGTCCAAAAATCATGCGCCCACAACCCAATTTACAGGTGACCTTGAACCAAGTCTGCAGTTGGCCTTAATATTTAGACCTAAAATGTTTTGCCTACACATAATGACACGTTAACAGGTACACTCCAAAATTCACACCTGTGTGACTTTTGACCAAATCTGCAGTTGACCTTGACATTTAGACCAAACTTCAAAAGATGGTATCTACCTTTGAGATTGCCTTAGACTTATGTGACACTCAGAGTTTACTTTTTTTACTGACTACTGACTGTGAACTGGTTACTAGTTGTAGGTCCAGTGACGAGATGTTTGCTAGAAACAAAGAGGTTTATTTCTATTTCCAATTGAGACCATTTTTTTTCCTTTCTTATTATCCCACAGTTTTTTATTGCATATTTATCCCCAGCTTTCTATCATTTCAGGTGCCAAGGCTAATATTTCATTCATAGAGTGGATTGATTGACCTCAACACAAGCTTTAAAAAGAAAAAAAGAAGCAAAACAGGTGAGATAAATGTGCATTTCATACACTTTACGAAGTACATCCAACCTGATCCCCACTTCTGCTGACTAAAGGGCTGGAAATTTGGTACTGCATGGGGTTTTCCTCTCCCCTTGGCATGTAACTGAATGACAGAATTGCACATTTTGACCATTTTCTGGATGTCAATGATCCATTTACCTGGATAGTATTCACCCCAGAATGCTCACTATCGTCCAAATTTAACATTTCAGGTCTACATCTCAAAACCCGATGACTTCCTGGATTGGCTTTAGTAGAATGATGATGCATATCAATTTCATCCCTGATCTCTATGACACCGGTGGTGAAAGTGGAAGGCAAATCGTAATCAGTTTGGGTTCCAGCCGAGGTCCCCTGTAAACTTTGCTTTTTGATGATGATTTCATTTCCGAGCTTGAACAGGACACCCTTGTGTTTATCATGACCTCTCATATTGGAAGATGATAAATATAAATGCCAATAAATGGTCTGTGTGTTGACGGTTGTTCATATCTCTTTGCCAGGAAAGTTGTAGGCACCATCACCATTGTAAATCATTTGACAGACCAGAGTGAACAGGGTGACCTATGATTGGTCAGCAGTGTATCTGATTCAATACTGGGGGGTGGGGATGAAAAAAACTGCTGTAGTGTTACATAATCAGATTTTTTCCACTAACTTATCCTGTGGAAATACAGCTATATAGGTGATATTTTGATATTCATAGGCACTTCATGTTTCAACATCTTAGATTTGGCCACAATTTGGCACTTGAAGCTGTGTTAACAGAGAAAACTGTGTGATTTTTGATGAAAGTGTCAAAAAGTCTAATATTGCATCATGTTTACTGTTTTAAAGTATTTTCATGTTTCATTTATATTGAATTTATCTCATCTTTTTACAGGATGCATTTATGTTCAATAATAAAAATGTTCTGTGGAATTCAAAATTCATGTGCTTTCAAATTATACGATTTCATACTGGGGGGTGGGTTTGAAAAAGCTGTTGTAGTGTTACACAATCAGATTATTTCAACTTACTTATCCTATGGAAATACAGCTATATAGGAGACAGTTTAAAATTGATAGGCACTGCAGGTTTCAACATCTTAGATTTAACCATAATTTGGCACTTGAAACTACGTTAACTGCGAAAAACTGTGTGGTTTTTGATGAAAGTGTTAAAAAGTCTAATATTGCATCATGATTGCTGTTTTAAAGTATTTTCATGTTTGATTTACATTGAATTTATCTCATCTTATTACAGAATGCATTTATGTTCAACAATAAAAATGTTGTGTGGAATTCAAAATTCATGTCCTTTGAAATTTCTCTCTGAAATTCCGCAGTTTTCTGATGTATTATAGTGTTTGCAGAATGCAGCACTGCTCATCTGAAAATGCATGGATTTTCATAATCTTTGGCCAGGGAATTGCATATATGTTTGTTTATTAGATTACAAAAGATTTGTTCAAATAGCAGCAACATGTGAGGTATATAGGACTAAGACTAGTAATTATTTCCCCTCATTTCATGATGGACGAATGTAGTGCGATTTATAAATAGACAATTTTTCCCTTATTTTTTTTCTCCCCTCTTCCTGCATTTTTGGGTTGACTTTTTGGTCTAGAATTGGAGAAAAGGCATCAAATTTTCAATTTCATAGCAGTTTTGGGTAATACTGAGGATATTACAGCGGAGGGATAGGGGGTGTAAAATGTCTTTCTGCGGAGCAATCATTGTGTCAGAAGTGAGATTTTCACCCCAATCAACTTAAAATCCCCGTAGCAAAAAATCTAAATGGTCAACCCCCTACAAACTTATGATGAGGAGATTGCCAAATGTGGTCCCCATTGTGCCTAAAAAGATTGGAAGCAACGGAATGTTGAGAAAAAAACTACAGCCTGTGATGTTACAGGCATTTAACATTGAAGTCAATGGGCAAATAATTACTAGTCTGAGTCCATACTATCCACTGAGTTACCGGCCCTTGCCGTAAGTGTCCCAACTGTTAGTTTGTCTGAAACACTGGAGTCGTCCAATCAAGTTCACGATCTGCGTTAAAATTTCACAAACAGCTTTTAACAGGAAAGTAAACCCTTTTGCAAATAAATTTATGTAGGCGTTTAGAGGAAATGGTTCACCCCCGAGGAAGTTAACCAATATCGTCCCTGATGTAAATATCGAAACTTTGAATGTAATACACGTAGTTCGACAATGGTGTGCGACTGACATAAAATTTGGTGATGAACAGGCTAGAGAAAACTTTGATATAGAAGCTAGAATGGAGGATTATCTAACATTAGTGATTAGTTCGCGCGGCTATTAAAATGTTAGACAATAAGTATCTGAATGTGAATCTAGAAGGTATAGAAATAGCATATTATATGTAACATCAGTATGTCGGTATTTGAACGAAGACGCTGGTATGGTTCACGCGCGTGTGTCAACGCTGGACTGTGTTGGCAAGTAGCAAAGCGAATGTTTTCTTTAGAACCTGGCTCAGCCTTGTTGTTCCACAATCTAACATGGGGCATGCACTAAGGATGATTTAATTTATTTCTGATGTGTCGACAAGTAGTTACGTGAACATACACTGAGGTTGACCTATTTTTGAGTTTTAGAGGGTGTGTGGAAGCAAAGTTAATGTTTTCTTTAATAATTTTGGAACCAGTCCAGCCTTGGGACATACACTAATTATAAGGTTGTTTTAATTTATTTCTGCTGTGTCGTTAGTAGTAACGTGATTGTTTTTCTTTAATAATTTTAAGTAAGACTGTTAAGCTTTGTTATTCCAAAATCTAACATAGAATCAACGCTAAGGTCAACATTTTTGAGTTTATAAGAGGGCTTACCTGTGTGGAAGAAAATTAAGCGGGCTTCCCTGTGTGGAAAAAAATTAAAGGGGGCTTGCGTTTGAACGCAAAGTTGCAGTGCTAACTTGTGCGGGAGTGTAGTTTAGATGGAGGCAAATTAAAGGGGGCTTGTCTGTGTGGAAGCAAATAAGGGTGCTTACCTGTGCTGGAAGCAAAGTAAGAGGCTTGCCTTTTAGGAAGCAAATTAAGAGGCTTGCCTGTGTTGGAAGCAAAATAAGTGGGTGTGCCTGTGTGGAAGTAAATCAATGTGCTTACCTATGTGGAAGCCAATAAGGGGTTACCGGTGTGAAATCAAAGGGGGCAAAGCGTTTTGGGTAGTCATCTATAATAGCCACGTATCACTTATCTGCGGCATTAAAAAATAGCTAGAATCATTGGGGTTAATTTATCGGGAATGAATGAAGAATGTATAAAAGTTTAAAGCCTGTATGTACGGAATAATTGACCGGGATTACCAAAAATGGGTTAGGAAAATATGTGGTTGGATGAAGTGTGTTATGGGGAGAAGTGAGGTGGGTTATCGGTAGAAATGGTTCCACTATTGATGTCTTCCGTCTTACTCCAGGCACAGTAGTGGCTTTTCCTACAGAGTTCCTTTGCGCAACTTTTTTAGTCAAATGACTACAAAACGTTTACTGGCAGATAGCTCCATGAATTTACACATAAACTAACCCAAAACTGTACTGCACATAGCTTAACATATAATAAATCAATTCCCACTGCAATAAAGGTGAAGCCTTACCGCATAATTATATGATTTGATGAAACCCTGGCCGGTTTCGTGGCGGCAAGTTGCGTTATGCTTAGAAAAACTGTTCGGTAACTATTTTAATGGCCCAGTCCTCACTATTTGTGACAGAATTACTTATTCCAATACAAACTATAATGATATGTGTTAACAATTGTGCGTTTGAACCTATTTGAACTTGCGTAATGGTGTGGCTGCCCAGGCCCCGAACTCCAACGAAGGAGATACCAATGTTTACCATTATAGCAAGTAGCGGGTATTTCCTTGGATAATGAAATTGGGCATCTGTCAGCATATAGCAGTGTTGTATAGCCATGTACTAGTCCTAAGCCAATCTGTTTCACAGAGAATTACTTACGAATTATCTCTGTAACACATGACTGTCCAGAACACGTGCGTAGACTTGCACGCGCCGTAGTCATTGGCTCAACGGCTCGTGCAATGTTTACTTAACGCCTAACTGCTTCGGGTAAAATGATGCATTTTACTCATTTTAATACCCATTTACACTAAATAGGTAATATTTTTTAACTACAAATACTTCAAACGTCTTTATTTATTTTTCTCTTACCTCAAAAAAATGTTTGAGAATTTAATATGTCGGAGTAAAAAAGTTAATATGCCTCGTCGATGTCATGCTTATCAGTGATTGTAGCGGCCAAGCGAATATTCACTGCGGGATCAGTTTGGTCCTAAGCATGTATTATGGTGGTCTGTATCCTGCTACTAAGGATACCTGATTTATCTCCCTTACATATTGCCTGTTGTGAGACTTGATAATTTGTATGATTAGGAGTGAGCTCCCCTGAAAGAAAGTGAATAGACATGTGCCTATGATAAAGTCGTTTGTTTATATGAATGTTTCTCCAAAGAAAATATATAAATAAGTGTGGACTTCACAGCACACAACAGGGTGAAGATGCCAAAAAGTTCCCCTATATAAATCTTGGACACTGATTTTTGGTGGATTGGTAATTTTAAGACAGATTGAATTTAGATTAAAGTCCCAATAACACTCTTGTTGTAACTGAAAAATATGTCCCAATCTTCATTCTGTTCAACAAATCGTATTATTTTAGAATATTCCAATTAAATGATGATATAAATTTCATCTTAACACACCTAATTTAAAAAATTGGAAAAATTCAACCAATTGATTTGAAAAGTCTAACGTAAACCTTTTCAAATGTGACTTGGATTTTAAAATATTTTCGAACACTCTGGACAAATAAAATAGGTTGTAATGGATAATTTACACAACAGGTAGGACATTTAAACATCTAGTACTTAGAATAAGGGTATTATTTATTTTCTGGAGCTACCAAGCCAGCAAGAATGTTATTGTCCCTTTAATTGTGTTCCATTTGGCACCAGTGATTTCTGTTTGAGAAACCTACATTAGAGTGGCGTAACATTTTAAATGTAGTGCAGTGGCCTTTTATTTCAACTTGTGTTGATCTTCTGTATACCGAAACTATAAATTGGGTTCCTCGATTTATTTCATTTATGACATTTACAAACCTAATAATTAGTAATATTGTCAGATAATTTGTATATCAAGTGTAACACTTTTGATAGGTCTTTTTTTTTTGATTTTCATTCTAGTAATTCCACTTTTGTGAAACTGTTAAAAGTTTTTAAATATATATACATGTAATTGGTAAATACTATTACTATTTGCATCACATGATTAATCAATTATTTGCCTTTCAGCTTACTACCACCCTTTTGACGTTGATCAATTTACGTAATCTCTAGTTAGTTATTCATTATGGAGAAAATGATTGATCGATTCAATGGTAATATTATTGATAGGGACAATGCTAGGGCCCACACATAAAGCTTTGAGGACTATCTAGCCTATATCAAACGGATATATCGCCCGAGGATGGAGATTTGGAACATGTAGTTCGCCTTTTTAAACAGTCACTAAAGGGTTCTGCTCGGTTATGGGTTGAAAACCGTGATTTCGATTCATATGCTAGTTTAAAAGAACAGTTTATCAATAGTTTTCTACTACCAAGACTACTCTGGCAATATTCTAGCTTACGGTATGGCTGTTCTCTTTCTCCAATTGATAATCTAGAGAGGATTACAAAACTAGCTTCACAGTTGGATTCAATGACGTATCGATGACGCCAATCTGTTTACGAATGACGTGATGACAAATCAGTGCTGACTTCCGGTTCAGTCAAGAAGAGCCGAAAGCGTGACGTTTCTAATGTTAACAATACACGTTGTGCACCTTATTTTTTTATCGTTATATCGTTTGTAAATAAAAAGACTGATTGGAATTTAGATTTTTTCTGTTATTACCATCGCCGTACAGTTCACAAATAAAATTTTATATTTTTTAGAAGTGATCATATCTTATAATTTCAAGTATATGACTATGAATGGACAGTGCGCATTTTGAGGTCTGGCTGGCCTACTTATTTTCATATTAGGATTCATTGGCGTATAACGGCACCCGAAAAATTGAAAATAAATATAAAAAGTCTGTTTACGATTCCCCAACCGGAAAAAAACCTAAATAAAGACGTTTTCCCACCAGCCTATTTTTTTAATAGGTAAGGTAAGCAATTGCATCTATACCGACCCTATCTTTTAAAATCCAAATGCTCAGACCCTCTAGTGTCTAGGCCTAGGCTTTTTTTTAATTCTGAACTGATTACTGGTGATCAATTTGCTACAGGACCTATGAATCGGGTTTGGTGTGATTTCTGCGCCCAAATGCCAGAACTCAGTTCTCAGTATTTACATAAGTAGGAATCAGCATTATTTAGTAGAACCTTACGCTGCTCTGTGATTCTACTAGAAATGCTTGGAAATGAATAATATACACTTCATGGCATATTAAAATGTGACACAACAAGGGCTATCGACAGGGCTGAACAACAGGGGGTATTGGGGGTGGGTCGATTTTGTTTGCCGAGTGCCCAGATTCTTTCGGGAAAATGGACCGTTTTGTCTCTTAAACATAATAAAAACAAAATGAGGCCTACAAATCAGGTTTAACGTCCACTCGACACAAACTATGTCATTTTGGGACTAACATATGGTTTCATTTTATTTCAATAATTCGCTTGTGCGTAGGTGTCTTTAGCAGTGGGAGAAAACCGGAGTGCCCGGAGGAAACCCACAAGGTTGAGAAGGCGCCCCTATCTCCATGCCACATACGCACCTACAAATCAATATTCAACCGAGTCATTCAAAAATAACACAGTGCTATACTTACTACTTTTCGACCTATAACTGGGGGTAATAATTGATAATTAAAAAAAAAAATGTTCTCCATCTCGGGCCGGGCGATGCCATTTTCATTGGGTGCCAAAAATAAGGTAATAGTGGGCCGAATTGATTTTCTAATGTTGAGTGGGACGATTTTTTGATAGCGCCCCCTTCCCGCCAGCATTGAAATTTTGTTTGTGCGCCCCAGGCTATGGAATGAAAGAATCCATGTTGGTTTTAAAGAAAAAACCTAAATTGTTTTTGAGCGAAGGGACCTTAAGGCAATTGTATTATTATATTTTCCACTTTGTATGATGATCGAGTGTCATTAGAAATAACGAAAATCACACCCAATGTTCTCGAAAATAACTTTAGCAGCAACCACGGTATTGAACAATTATTTGTAAATATGCCCAAACAAATTACAATGTAATGTGTACATTGTCATAAAATAACTGCAAATAAATTATCTTTTCAGAAAGAAAACAAACAGTAAAATGGCTATTCAAAACTTTAATAAAAATGCATATGACATTGCAGTAGATTATGAAATTTATCACACAAGCGATATCTACAGTAGAATGTGCGATTGGGTGATAATAAACTTTTTTTTATCAAGCTATCTTGCAATATTCAATCGTGCAGTAATATAATGGTACACGATAGATCCATAAGACTTGGAACATGTAATACAGAGATGGCTGTTCTTGCTATAATAGTTTTAAATTGTGTTCGTTGCGTTTGACAAAACATGTCTACATAGTCTTTTGCTCTCGGTTAATTATTTGTTTGAATCAGATGAGTTTTTAAAAGTTTCTTGAATGATGTTAATGAGGTGTGTTGACGAAGGTTCACAGGTAATAAGACCACATTCTAGCCATCCTTTAACTTGGTATGATCAGTTGTCTATGGTCGCATTTTTCGATTT
This sequence comes from Patella depressa, assembly GCA_948474765.1. Taxonomy (NCBI): domain Eukaryota; kingdom Metazoa; phylum Mollusca; class Gastropoda; family Patellidae; genus Patella; species Patella depressa. Next base: position 35,254,558 of record OX419719.1, read on the forward strand.
CGATCACATTTTCGATAGAGTGTAAGACTGAACACGTCCACACAGATACTTAGGAGCAGTGCCACACTTTTAAACTACGTTATTCTGAGTGAAGTTATGAATGTTTAAAATTTTAAAATAGATTCTCTGGCTCTTAATTACAAATCCCACACGCATCATTACCTAGGATTCACAAAAATGTTGGTACAAATAATTGAGTGGATAGTAGGGTATTGAAGGCACTGTGAGGTTTTCCTAGCAAAAGAGCTGATATTTTGAAAAATATTGTCTCTGGCGGTATATTAGATTGAAAATTCTAACATGCTATCGTGCAATTTCTAACTTCCATTCATGTAATTTCTAGCTTCCATTCATGTATTAGTCTTAATAATAGAAATGAGATGAAAAAGAATTAGGATTTACACTGAACAAATAAAGAAATTAGATTATACTTTGTCTTTTTTTTAGAAGTTACATGAATTAAAGTTAGAAATTACATGAATGGAAGTTAGTAATTACATGAATAGGAGTAAGAAATTAGACGATAGCTTGTTAGAATTTTGAATCTAAAATACTGCCATAATTGTCAGCACATATAAATTATTAGAATTTAAAAATTTCTCCCACGTTTATCTGTAAAATGATATCATTGTGATATATTGCTTTCTGTAACTTTGGTTCGTGGTGTGTCTTTTCCTAATATTCACTTTTTATTAATTTGATAAGTTTTTTTATTTTCTCCTGTCACTTCATAATCTGTGTATGTCATTTACAATCGTGGAAGTGATCTGAAAAATACAACATGTAAATTAAATATCAATTTACCATTTTCGTTTTGAATAAAAATAATCCTGTGAATCTTAACATAATAAAATACATTTTTAAAAACATTTTATTAATTACCAAATATTAAAACGTTTATTAAAACTTAAAGTTGATTGTAATTTTCATTATCTTAGATAAATGTTGCTTATAATTACTTTAAATGTATTTTTCGCCATATTTCTATCAGTTGCCAAGCCTGAAATGTCGTATAGGCCTTACACGTTGGAATAAATGTTTTGTCAAACTAGGCCTATTTCCCAAGGGCTTTTCATTTCCATAGCACGGATTTGAGCTTGGCACTGTGAAATTAAAAAAAAATATCCATTCATTTTAACTAGGTCAGAAGTGACATTAATTAGTATTTCATTATCTTAGAGCTATCTAGCATATGATTAAAAATTGTCTGAATATAAAATGTTAAGACTAGATGATTTCATTTTAAATTTAGATGTATTTTTCGCCATATTTCAATAGGCTTTATTACGTTGAAATAAAGTATTTTATTTTGACTAAAATAGGCCTATTCCCCAAGGCAAGTGCTTTTTAGTTCCGTAGCTAGAACATTACTCACGGACATAGGCTTAGTAATGTGAAATAAAATAGAAAATCAAGTTGATTTTAACTATTCAGAAGTGGCATCATTTTTTATTTATTCTAATCTAAAGTCATAACGTTTCCACAGGCGAAATACCGATTGCCTGTTGTAGCAGCAGGCCTTGTAGTATTTATTACCGTACATCGCCATGGATATCATCTTATCTTTTATCAATGAAATATTAATATTATTGGAAATTTCGACAGCTAGCCCAATGAAGACACATACGGACTTAGCATAAGCCTAGGGATGTTCGAATTTAAGCATGGATAATTATAAAACTTGTATAAATAAACTATCAAATTCCTATCTTACTAGTATTTAGGCCTACCCGGTCATACTGTTGGAAAGGCGACTGTCCTACTTTCATAATGAAAATTTTACCGTCAGCATGAACTATCTGACTTTTTTTTCATCTCTATTGCTACATACAACAGCACAGCCCGATGTAATAATCTTAAATAAGTAAACAAATACGTACTAAATGAATAGCATGCTAAAAACTTTTAGAATCTACAAGCTACTTACTGTTACTCTTATCACGTATCCCGCCTTCTGACTGAACCGGATGTTATGACTGGTTTGCTGTCGAGATTGGACATGCGCGCGGTCTAGTTAATATATATACGTCATTGGTTGGATTATAATGCTTCTCAAATCCTAGATAAGTTTATATCAATTCTACCTAACAACTGTAGGCAGTCTGTCATCATGGTAAGTTCTGATGACACGCCAGTAGAGATCCTTGCTGCTAAGGCCCAGCGATACTTTGATGTCAGTTCAACAGTGAAAACAGTATCCTTCAGTATGTCTGAATTAAAAGATGAGGTCTCAAATTTGACGTTGAATTTAAGTACTACTTCCCCTTACACGGATAGTTCTGTCAGGAAGGTCCAGTCAGACCGTCGATTACATAGATCCCCATCAACAGATAGAAACGTTTCTCAATCTAGGTTTCGTCGATCTCAATCACCACATAATCCTGAAAATCGATCTCCTCATCCATCCAGACAACGTGTAATATTTTGTGATTATTGTCTTTATCCTGGCCATACTTGGCAGTTTTGTTACGTTCGTCAAGAGCATCTTTCTCGTCGACAGTTGTCACAGAACAAGCCTACCCATCCAAATGGTCATACCATATCTCTTCAAGATTTTTGAATTCGGGAACATTTGATAATCATGCTCCACAAATGTTCCCCAATTCCAATTTTGTAACAAAAGCCAATTCTGCAAGTGCGGACCAAGACGTTATTGTTCAGTTAAATCGTTCTAACTTTTGTAAAGGTGTTTTACCTGATAAGAAATCAGTTATTATTTTGTTTGACAGTGGTGCATCCAAGTCTTTAGTATCACAGTCTGTTATTAACTCATCTTCATATCTGTCAAGTCTTTCTATACATACGTTGGAAAATAGTTTAAATTTCCGTATGGGCAATGGTCAAATATTGACTTGTTTTTCGTTCATGTTGGTTAAAATTTATATACAAGGCTCTTGTTTTAATGTTAAAGTTCATATTGCCCCACATTTGGTTGGTATTGGTTTAATCTTTGGTCAAGAAACCCTTTCAGAGTTAAAAGGGTCTTTACAATTTGATACAAATCAATTTCAGTGCAAGTCTAAGCAGATATCATTTACTCCAACATACAGTGTTTATATTCGCCCTGGCCATACCCGTTATGTAACCTTATATGGTAACGTGCCATCTATATTTGCCCTCTACAAAAAAACACAATTACAAATCTTACACAGTGTACATTTCTTACCTGATTTGCACAATTTTAAGCTAGTAATCTATTTCAGTGGATGATATATTGCAGAGAAATAAAAATTTGGATTAATACAGACTGTTTGGTTTGTAGTAATTTGAACATAATGTGAAATTCTGATTTGTATAATTATTTTGTGCAAATCTGGTCAAAAATACAGATTTCTTCTACGAATACTGTACATGGTCTGCAATAATAGGTAATATTGAAAAGAAATTAATAAAAATAAAATGTTTGATAAATCACGATGACATAATTTCAACATTAGAGCACAAGCAGGATTACAATTTATAATCTATATAGCAGAGACAGGGGCAGTCAGTTCTTCTTATAAATAGTTGGTTTCAAAATGCCATCCTCAGAGGAATTTTTAATGTAGCCGTTACAGCTGTTGTAACAACAACTGATTTCCTTTTATTACGCATCTCTTTGTGATTCTTCAAATCTCTATTACAGATCAGTAGCAGCACGATTCTCTATTTTGAGATTTCATTCCGAATGTGTTTAATCAATTCTATTACATACATAGAATTGGCGTCCACCAATATCGTCCTTTAAAAGTAAAATTTCTTTTAAAAATAGATTGCCAGGCAACGAAACATACGGCCACACAGCAGCTAAATCGTCCGGGCAGTCAACAAGAGTTGTCGCATATTAAGTAATTATCAGAAAATCATTAGAATTTGTTTGGCTTTTGTTAAGTCCTGCCCCATGCTAACGTTAAGTATACGAATCATTTAATATTATGGAATTAGCTGTCACCTCCACTGGATACGAAACATTTAATATTATTATATTATGGCAATTTTTCGTACAATCAGGGGCCATAATTCAGGAAGTTACGATCAGATATGTCCAAATATCGACAGGAACCAAGATCTTTGGGTTATGAACATGCATTTCAAGTTTGACCAAAATCGAATTAAAATTGTGACCTCTACAGGGTCCACAACCTTGATATACCATATTTTTACAGTATTCGTGTAAAAGTGGCGGCCATTTTGTTCAGCAATTTTGGTCCGATGTTCACGAAATTCAAACTGAAAATTCATTACAGTGTAACGGTGATGTAATTAAATGTTTCTGAACTCCAGATGGATCACAAGATAATAAAGGCAATTTTCCGTATAATCAGAGGTAGTCTCGGTCACCCAGAACCTCCTAGTCTTCAACGCGCGGAGGGTCTGGGTCGGTTCTCAATTTTTGACGAAAATTACTGGATAATCTACCACATAAAAAACCAAACATTTGGTTACGCATGCGCAATGGAACCTATTGGCTTAAGTATCCAATGAAAGTATCGGTAAGTGCTAGATCTTATGAAGCCGGGCCGATTTTGCTAGATTCTATAAAGCGTAGTTGAAATATATCCCACAGTTCACTTGGCACATCTATTATTAGAAACAAAATAGAGACGATAAAGAATTAAGAAGATTGTGAGAAGCCATACGTCTGATTCATGACGAGAGAAAATTACCATTTCAATTGAAACCTTTACAAACAAAATTTTAAAGAGTGCCATCGTTGACAAGCGAGCTGTTTTGATAGATTCAGTACGTGGTAACTTAAAAGACTGGATAATCCAGACAATGACCTATTTTCCGTCAAATTTTGAGGACCCATCCAGACTAATATTCGTAGAATATTTGTATGGATGATAAGAGACTAAATCAGAGGCCATAATTCAATCGGATATGCGCAAATATCGCAAGGGACCAAGATCTTTAGGTTATAAAAATGTATTTTAAGTTTCATCAAAAACGAATTAACCATGATATACCATATTTGTACACCAATCGCGTACAAACAACGGTCATTTTGTTTGTCAATTTTAGTCCGATTTTCATGAAATCCAAACTAGATTACCCTGTAACGGTGATATAATCAAACATTTTTTTTTTAAATCAGGTAATAATTGTTACCTCCAGAGGGACCACAAGGTGATAAAGGCAATTTTTGTACAATCAGGGGGCATAATTCAGGAAGTTACGATCCGATATGCACAAATATCAAAAGGAACCAAGATCTTTATGTTATAAACATGTATTTTAAGTTTCATCAAAATCGGTTCAAAGTTGTGACCTCTATAGGGTCCACAACCTTGATATAACATATTTTCACACTATTCGCGTACAAACGGCGTCCATTTTGTCCGTCAATTTCGGTCCAATTTTCACGAAATTCATACTCATCCTTTAATACCATGTAACGGTGATATAATCAAACGTTTTTTTTTTTAAATCCGATAACAATTTTGACCTCCAGAGGGGCCACAAGCTAAAAAGATAGGCTGGCACTGCCAGGCAGGATACGCCTACATTTTCGAGAGATGGACAGAGAACAAGCAATACCGAAAGTGATTTTTCCTACATCTTTAAGTCCTGTATTTCATACTGTATTGGGAGCAGCCATTTAGTTGGTCAGTTCCAGTTTGATATTCATGAAATTCGAAACCGACAATGATTATGGTGTGACGGTACACAACCTAGAAATGTGACTATTCATCAAAATCGGATAAGAATTGTGACCTGTAGAGAGTCCACAACCATGATATACCATATTTTGACACTATTCGCGTACAAACGGCGACCATTTCGTCCGGCAATTTTGGTACGATTTTCACGAAATTAGAACTCAACCTTCCTCATCAAAATCGAATTAAAATTGTGACCTATACAGGGTCCACAACCATGATATATCATTTTTTTAACAGTATTCGCGTACAAACGGCGGCCATTTTGTCTGTCAATTTTGGTCCGATTTTCCCGAAATTCACACTCAACCTTCCTTACAGTGTAACGGTGATATAATCAAACGTTTTTTTTTTAAATTATATAATAATTGTGACCTCCAGGGGGACCACAAGCTAAAGAAAGGGGGATTTTGCATATAACCAGGGGCCATAATTCAGGAAGTTACGATCCGATATGCGCAAATATCGAAAAGAACCAAGATCTTTGGGTTATAACCATGAATTTCAAGTTTCATCAAAATCGAATTAAAATTGTGACCTTTACAGGGTCCACAACCTTGATATACCATTTTTTAACAGTATATTCGCGTACAAACGGCGGCCATTTTGTATGGCAATTTTGGTCTGATTTTCCCGAAATTCGAACTCAACCTTCCTTACGGTGTAACGGTAATATAATCAAACGTTTTTTTTAAATCGGATAATAATTGTGACCGCCAAGCTAAAAAAAAGGCGATTTTGCGTATAATCAGGGGCCATAATTCAGGAAGTTACGATCCGATATGCACAAATATCGAAAGGAACCAAGATCTTTGGGTTATAACCATGAATTTCAAGTTTCATCAAAATCGAATCAAAATTGTGACCTCCACAGGGTCCACAACCTTGATATACCATTTTTTAACAGTATTCGCGTACAAACGGCGGCCATTTTGTATGGCAATTTTCGTCCGATTTTCCCGAAATTCGAACTCAACCTTCCTTAGGGTGTAACGGTGATATAATCAAACGGTTTTTTAAATCGAATAATAATTATGACCTCCAGGGACCACAAGCTAAAAAGGGTGATTTTTCGGCCAATCAGGGGCCATAATTCAAGGAACTAAGGAACTAAGATTGTTAAGTTGTAAACATGTGTTTCAAGTTTCATCAAAATTGTATGAAGATTATGACCTCTACAGGGTTCACAACCTTGATATACCATATTTTTACACTCTTCGCATACAAGCGGCAGCCATTTTTTCAGTCAATTTTGGTCCGATTTTCACGAAATTCGACCTCAACTTTCATTACGATGTAACGGCGATATAATCAAACGGTTTTTTAAATGGGATAATAATTCTGACCTCCAGAGGGACCACAAGCTAAAAAAGGTCATTTTTCGGACAATCAGGGGCCATAATTCAGGAGGTTACAATCCAATTGGCGCAAATATCGAAAGGAACCAAGATCTTTGGGTTATAAACATGCATGTCAAGTTTCATCAAAATCTGTTCAAAATTGTGACCTCTATAATATAGGGTCCATGGATGGTTAGATTTACGTTACTTTTACGTCATTATGGTTAGCGTCCAATAATGGTAAAATTTTACGTTTAAATTTACGTTACTTTTACGTCATAATGGTTATGGTTACTTTTACGTCAGAAAATGACGTAAATCTAACGTAAACTTTATGACGGTTTTCTTACCAATTTTTGTCGCTTTAAATACTTCTTGATTAAGTACCCTTATCAGTGTGTGCACAGTCTAACAATTGATAAATAGGCGGAATTCAGACAAAATAATTATACATGTGTTATTGGTGATAATTCTAACGTTAATCTAACATAAATTTTACGTCATGTATCTAACCGTTAGATTATGGTTAGTTTTCTGACGTAAATCTAACGTTAATTTTCTAACGTTAATATAACGTTAGTTATCTAACGTTAATGTAAGGTTAGTTTTATGTCATAATTTTAACATAAGTTTCTAATGTGAATGTAACATAAACCTAATACTTGTTCTCTATCGGAAATGAAATGCAATGAAATGGGGTTTAACGTCCTACTTTTCTGCACCTAACCTGGGCTAATTGAAGATGGGCATACGTCATACAGTGTGCTATGAGGGAACTTTTTCTCAGACAGCGGCACTACAGCCTACTCTAATATCGAATTCCAACTGCCAAGGGATCTTTAACATGCACACCAATGTGTACATGGAACCTGGGTTTTCTGGCCCATCCAAATGACTAGGCTTAAATCTAACGTAAACTTTATGACGGTTTTCTTACCAGTTTTTGTCGCTTTAAATACTTCATGGTTAAGTACCCATATCAGTTTGTGCACAGTCTAACAATTGATAAATAGTCGGAATTCAGACAAAATAATTATATATATGTGTTATTGGTGATAATTCTAACGTTAATCTAACATACATTTTACGTCATGTTTCTAACCGTTAGATTATGGTTAGTTTTCTGACGTAAATCTAACGTTAATTTTCTAACGTTAACATAACGTTACTTATCTAACGTTAATGTAACGTTAGTTTTATGTCATAATTCTAACATAAGTTTCTAATGTGAATCTAACATAAACCTAACACTTGTTCTCTATCGGACATGAAATAAAATGAGATGGGGTTTAACGTCCTACTTTTCTGCACCTAACCTGGGCTAATTGTAGATGGGCATACGCCATACAGTGTGCTATGAGGGAACTTTTTCTCAGATAGCAGCACTATAGCCTACTCTAATATCTAATTCCAACTACCATGGGATCTTTAACATGCACACCAATGTGTACATGGAACCAGAGTTTTTTGGACCATCCGAATGACTAGGCCCTGTCAGACCTTCCCTTCCATTTCACTGACAAGGGGAACCAACGCCGGAAAATCGAGATGCAGGGATCGAACACCTGACTACCAAGTTAGCGAGCCAGCGCCTTACCCACATTGTCTAACGGAAAATAATGTCAGTTTTATAATGTTAGGATAGTAACAATTACGTAAACAAATATCAGTTTAATATCAGGATAACAACGATTAAATAAATGTTAGTTTTTGATTGTTGGCTATCCGACCATAATCAAAAAAATCCATTTAAGTTAACCAAATTTACTAAATTTTAAGTGTTCTTTTAGGAGACTTTAACAAAATATGTTAATAATTGTATAATATTATGGATAAAACATTAAAACATGTGTGTGGCACCACCCCTAGGTGTTGAGCCATGCACCGAAATTGATAGTTGTTAATATCCTTACGGCATAAGGAATAAATATACCAAGTTAAAAAAAAAACCCATGAAAAGTTGATGTGGCTCTGCCTCTGGGACTCAGACATGAAACAATTCTGATTATTTATCAATTGGTAAAATGTGCACACACTGGTATGGTTATTTAATCAAGAGGTACAATGGGGGATCATACCGAGATGCAACAAAAACTGTTACTAACTGGAAACTGTAGACTATTTATAGACAAAATATTAACAAAAAAGTGAAATGAAATGAAATAAGGTTTCACATCCTACTGTTCTACTCGTAAACAGGGCTAATGAAGACGGGTCTACATCATATAGTGTGCTATGAGGGTTATTTTGCCCGGGCAGCGGCACTATTGCATACTCTTAAATCTAATTCCAACTGCCAAGGGATCTTTTACGTGCACGCCAATGTGTACACAGGACCTCATGCAGTTTTTTTGTCCCATTCGAACGACAAGGGGAAACCTCGTCAGGAAATCTGGATGAAATGAGGTTAACGTCATAACTCTGGCAATTATTATTGGAAATCAATAGGCTTCTTCGTCTCATGACGGCAGGAGGCGACGACAATATACGACCACATTTCAATGTGTGAATCCAAATAATAAAGTGAGAGGAATCCAAAACCATTTGAATAACAAACTTAGACGGGATCAAAGTCATAATAAACTTGATACAGTGACACCAGTAGTAGGAGTGATTAAAAACAATATCAAAGGTATCACAAACCATCTTTTAAAGTATCTGACGTTTCGTAATTAAAAACGCACTTCTTCAGAGAATATAAGCTACAAAAATGATGCAGTTGAAATACTAAGTAATGACTAACCTTGCATCATTTTTATAGCTTGTATTCTCTGAAGAAGTAGGTTTTTACTTACGAAATGTCAGATACTTTAAGAGATGGTTTTGTGATATCTTGGATTTTGCTTTTAATCACATTTCAATGTGGGCATATAAAATTGTATAAAAGTGTATAGAAGCAAATGTGGATGCCGTACCAACGGACGGAGGCGACAAGATACGACCACATTTTAATGTGGGCGTATCAAAATGTATATAAAATCACAAGTTTATAGAAGCAATTGTGGACGCCGGACCGACGGACGGAGGCGACAACAATATACGACCACATTTCAATGTGGGCCTATAAAAATGTATATAAAATCACAAGTTTATACAAGATAACAATTACAATATTTATTATTAACTTGACTTAAACAAGTAACTTGAAAGGACTCTATTTACAATTATTAAACATAAAATCATACACCCATGATAAACAGTTTTACATAGGCCAGTTATAATTACACAATAAACCATAACAATATTTACCGAGAAAAACACAAATTACAAAAGAGTAATAAGCGTTGTTAAGATGAGTTTAGTATTTTTATATTGAAAATACCTTAATAATAGAGTACAGTTTCATATATATAAACATCTTATATTCTATTAGATAAAGATAGGTTGCCAGGCAACGAAACATACGCCCACAGCAGCTAAATCGTCCGGGCAGTCAACAAGGGTTGTCGCATATTTTTACTTTTTTCGGTAATGAAACATTTGTAATACTCTAAAAACTGATTAAGAGTAACAACTCATTATGTAATTATCAGAAAATCATTAGAATTTGATTGCTTTTTATAAAGTTTTACCCCACGCTAACAATTGAATTAGTATATATACATGAAACATTTAAAATCATGGATTTTGCTGTTCAGTTATCAAAATTCATTGAAAATCAATATACTTGTTCGTTTCAACACCTTAAACTCTGTGTATCAATCTGAAGTCAATCAGATGATAAGTTTGGCCTTTAAAGCGTCCACAAGATTTTTTGAATTGACCAAGGGCCATAACTCTGGCACTAATTATCGGAAATCGCTGAAAATCAATAGGCTTCTTTGTCTCATGACCTTAAACACTGTGTATAAATTTAAAGCCAATCGGATATTAACTTTGGCCTCTATAGCGTTCACAAGATTTTTTGAATTGATCAAGGGCCATAACTCTGGCACTAATTATCGGAAATCGCTGAAAATCAATAGGTTTCTTCGTCTCATGACCTTAAACACTGTATAAATTTAAAGCCAATCAGATATTAACTTTGGCCTCTATAGCGTCCACAAGATTTTTTGAATTGATCAAGGGCCATAACTCTGGCACTAATTATCGGAAATCGCTGAAAATCAATAGGCTTCTTCGTCTCATGACCTTAAACACTGTATAAATTTAAAGCCAATCAGATATTAACTTCGGCCTCTATAGCGTCCACAAGATTTTTTGAAGTGATCAAGGACTATAACTCTGGCACTAATTATCGGAAATCGCTGAAAATCAATAGGCTTCTTCATCTCATGACCTTAAACACTGTGTATAAATTTAAAGCCAATCGGATATTAACTTTGGCCTCTATAGCGTCCACAAGATTTTTTGAAGTGATCAAGGGCCATAACTCTGGCACTAATTATCGGAAATCGATGAAATTCACTAGGCTTCTTCGTCTCATGACCTTAAACACTGTGTATAAATTTAAAGCCAATCGGATATTAACTTTGGCCTCTATAGCGTCCACAAGATTTTTTGAAGTGATCAAGGGCCATAACTCTGGTAGTTATTATTGGAAATCGCTGAAAACAATAGGCTTCTTCGTCTTATGACCTTAAACACTGTGTATAAATTTAAAGTCAATCGGATATTAACTTTAGCCTCTAGAGCGTCCACAAGCAATTGTGGACGCCGGACGGACGGACGGACCGACCGACAGACCGACGGACGGACGGGGGCGACGACAATATACAACCACATTTCAATGTGGGCGTATAAAAAGTACTCCTACTGGACTGCACATGATGGTAGAGTGTATCAAAATCGCTGCCGTGAAAAAACAGAACGACTGTACATTATGAAAAAAAATTCTAAATTGGATCTTGAATTAAAATGAATTATAAAACAAATTATTCCGTAGTCAATTGTTTTATTTAATTAGGGGGATCAAGGAATAAGTCAGGCGTTAATGAATACACACGCCCGGAGTATATAGGTAATTAAGGAATAAACATTCCGAATATGCATTGGTCATTGTGACGTCACTGGCGTATGAGGGGATTAAGAGTGTTTTCCATAATTGGCAAAGTCGTTTTCACGGGAGGTGAAGATAGCTGAATTAATTTTAGTCGGATTGATGTGAATTTGCCGTAAAGTGGATAATATAACCATGGATTGCTCACATAGAAAAATTTTCAGGAACATTTTATGTGCACTTTTAAGTAATTATCAAAAAATCATTAGAATTTGTTTGGTTTTTACAAAGTTCTTCCCCATGCTAATGTTTAGTATACTAAACAATTAATAACATGGATTTAGCTGTTCAGTTATCAAAATTCATTGAAAATCAATATACCTGTTCGTCTCAAGACCTTCAACTCAATCAGAGTGTCACAAATTTTTCAAAGTGATCAAGGGAGATAACTTTGGCAGTATTTATCTGAAATCGCTTAAATCAATTGGGTTCTTTGTGACCTTAAACACTGCGTATCAGAGAGAAAGAAATGGGGTTTAATGTCGACTCGACACAAACTAGGTCATTTCAGTACTAACATGGTTTAATTTTCTTTCAATAATTTGCTTGCGCGTAGGAAGCAATGGGAGGAAACCGGAATACCCGGAGAAAACACACGAGGCTGGACAGCAACCCTTCTCCTTGCCACGTAAAACCAGGGATTCGAAAACCACGCGAGTTGGCTCGATGGCAGGCCGTCTGATACAGCGCGTGCAAGCTAACCATTCGGCCATCCAAACCCCCCACAGTGTATCAATTTAACATCATTTGGATATAAACTTTGGTCGCTAGACCGTCCACAAGATTTTTCTATCTGATCAAGGACCAATAGGCTTCTTCGTCTCATGACCTTAAACACCGTGTATAAATTTAAAATCCATTGGATGTTAAACTTTGGCCTCTTGTGCGCCTGCAAGATTTTTTGAAGTGATCATGGTCCAAAACTCTGGCAGTAATTTACGGAAACCACTGAAAACCAATAGGATTCTTTGGCTCGTGACCTTCACCCTTAACTGCACGACGATATTTTGACGTTATGACGTCAAGTGGTCAGGCTAAAAAAAAATATTTTGTATGCCTATTTCAAACGACTACTGCGGGATAATTATATGTGATAGCTATAGACTCTTGACACCAATAAAAAAAAAGTTGAAGGAGATAAGTTAATCTATAATTTGCAAATCATTTTAAATCATTTTCATCAGAAATATCGTCTTCAGAATCGGCGTCATCCGAAATATCTTCAGAATTGGCGTCATCATTTTCATCAGAAATATCTTCTTCAGAATCGGTGTCATCGATATAAACCGAGTCAGAATCATATATAGACATTTCAATGACTTTGAGAGTCTTTAACATTCCCGACATCCTTAAATCACATTTTTTGTCAAAAATAGGTTGCAACGAAACATATGCCCACCAGCAGCTAAATCGTCCGGGCAGTCAACAAGGGTTGTTGCATATTAAGTAATTATCAGAAAATCATTAGAATTTGTTTGGTTTTTATAAAGTTCTGCCCCATGCTAACCTTTAGTATACGAAACATTTAATAATATGGATTTAGCTGTTCAATTATCGATTTTCAAGAAATTCAAACTCAACCATCATTAATGAGTACCAGGGATATGTCAAACGTTTTTTTTAATTCAGAATAAAATTGTGACCTCCATAGGGTCCACAAAGTATAAAACATTATTTTACGTACAATCAGGGGCCATAAAATCAGGAAGTTTTGGTCCAATGGGCGCGAATATCGAAAGGAACCACGATCTTTGGGTTATAAACTTACATTTCAAATTTCATTAAAATCAGACTTAAAATGACACCTCTAAAGGGTCCACAAACTTGATATATCAAATTTTTACACTATTCGTGTATTAGCAGCAGCCATTTTGTCCGGCAGTTTCGGTCCGATTTTTACAAAACTTGACCTAAACCTTCATTACAGTGTAACAGTACTAGTGATACATATATAATCAAACGTTTTTTAAAATCGGATAATAATTGAGACCTTTAGAGGGACCACTAGCTAAAAAAGTCGATTTTGCGTACAATCAGGGGCTATAATTCAGGAAGTTACAATCCGATATGCGCAAATATCGAAAGAAACCAAGATCTTTGAATTATAAACATGTATTTCAAGTTTTATCAAAATCAGATTAAAATTGTGACCTCCACAGGGTCCACAACCTTTATATGCCATATTTTCACACTATTCGAGTACAAACGGCAGCCATTTTGTCCTTCAATTTTGGTCCAATTTTCTCAAAAATCGAACCCAACCTTCATTACCATGTAACGGTGATATAATCAAACGGTTTATTAAATCGGATAATAATTTTGACCTCCAAATGGACCACAAGCTAAAAAGGGTGATTTTTCAGACAATCAGGGGCCATAATTCAGGAAGTTACGATCCGATGGGCCAAAATATCGAGAGGAACCAAGATCTTTGGGTTATAAACATGCATGTCAAGTTTCATCAAAATTGGTTCAAAATTGTGACCTCTAGAGTGTCCACAAGCTAAAAGTATGATTTTTCATACAGGGGCCATAATCCATGAAGTTTCGATCCGATACATGCCAATATCAAGAGCAGCCGAGATCTTATGGGGATAAACCTATATTTCAAGTTTTGTCAAAATCGGATAAGAATTGTGACCTGTACAAATTGTGGAAGGACAAACAGAATACGTCCACATGAAAATGTGGGCGTATGATAAATGTTGAACAAGGACATGTTTTTCTCAATGCTTTTGACAAGACAAGTTCCTGTCTGAGACGCATGTATGGTGATAGCTATTAAACACGAAACGAAATACTCAAATGCGGCTTATAAAAGATAGGATGGCACTGCCAGGCAGGATACACCCACATTTTCAAGAGATGGATAGAGAACAATTCTTATACCGAAAGTGATTTTTCCTACATCATTAAGTCCTGTATTTCATACTGTATTGGGAGCAGCCATATAGTGGGTCAGTTCCAGTCTGATATTCACGAAATTCAAAGCCGACAATGATTATGGTGTGACGGTACACAACCTAGAAATGAGACTTTTCATCAAAATCGGATAAGAATTGTGACCTGTAGAGAGTTCACAACCATATACCATATTTTTACACTATTCGTTTACAAACGGCGACCATTTCGTCCGGCAATTTTGGTACGATTTTCACGAAATTAGAACTCAACCTTCCTCATCAAAATCGAATTAAAATTGTGACCTATACAGGGTCCACAACCATGATATACCATTTTTTTAAACAGTATTCGCGTACAAACGGCAGCCATTTTGTCTGTCAATTTTGGTCCGATTTTCCCGAAATTCGAACTCAACCTTCCGTACGGTGTAACGGTAATATAATAAAACGTTTTTTTCAAATCGGATAATAATTGTGACCTCCAGAAGGACCACAAGCTAAAAAGGGTGATTTTGTGGACAATCAGGGGCCATAATTCAGGAAATTACATTCCGATAGCCGCAAATATCGAGAGGAACCAAGATCTTTGGGTTACAAACATGCATGTCAAGTTTCATCAAAATTAGTTCAAAATTGTGACCTCTATATGGTCCACAAGCTAAAAACGTGATTTTTCGTACAATCAGGGGCCATAATCCATGAAGTTTTGATCCGATACATGCCAATATCGAAAGCAGCCGAGATCTTTTGGGGATAAACCTATATTTCAAGTTTCATCAAAATCGGATAAGAATTGTGACCTGTAGAGAGTCCACAAACAAATTGTGGACGGACGGATGTCCGGACGGAGAGGGGCGACGACATAATACGTCCACATGAAACTTTAGCCTCTAGACACTACAGATATGGTATCGTTTAATATGGTAGTTTTTAGCGCTAGTTAATATTCATAAACTTTACTTTCAAAACAACGTTTGATAATTGATAAAGATACGCCCACATTTTTGAGAGATGGATAGAGGACAAGCAATACAGAAAGTGATTTTTCCTACATCATTAAGTCCTGTATTTCATACTGTACTGGGAGCAGCCATTTTGTTGGTCAGTTCCAGTCTGATATTCATGAAATTCGAAGCCGACAATGATTATGGTGTGACGGTACACAACCTAGAAATGTTACTTTTCGTCCAAATCGGATAAGAATTGTGACCTGTAGAGAGTCCTCAACCATGATATACCATATTTTCGCGTACAAATGGTGACCATTTCGTCCAGCAATTTTAGTACGATTTTAACGAAATTGAAATTAAACCTTCCTTACGGTGCAACAGTAATATAATCAGAGTTTTTTTTAAAATCAGATAATAATTGTTCGAGAGATAGACAGAGAACAAGCAATACCGAAAGTAATTTTTCCTACAATCAAAGGCCATAATTCATTAAGTTACAATTTGATATGCGCAAATATCGAAAAGAATAAAGATCTTTAGGTTATAAACAAGCATTTCAGGTTTCATCAAAATCGAATTAAAATTGTCACCTCTACAGGGTCCACAACTTTGACATACCATATTTTTACATTGTTCGCGTACAAACGGCGGCCATTTTTTCTGGCAATTATGGTCCAATTTTCTCGAAATTCTAACTCAACCTTCCGTAGGGTGTAACGGTGATAGAGTCAAACGTTTTTTCAAATCGGATAATAATTGTGACCTCCAGAGGGACCATAGGTGATTTTTCGGACAATCAGGGGCCATAATTCAGGAAGTTACGATCCGATATGCGCAAATATTGAAAGGAACCAAGATCTTTGGGTTATAACCATGCATTTCAAGTTTCATCAAAATCGAATTAAAATTGTGACCTCTACAGGGTCCAGAACCATGATATACAATTTTTTAACAGTATTCGCGTACAAACGGCGGCCATTTTGTATGACAATTTTGGTCCGATTTTCCCGAAATTCGAACTCAATCTTCCTTACGGTGTAACGGTAATATAATCAACCGTTTTATTAAATCGGATAATAATTGTGACCACCAGAGGGACCATAAGCTAAAATAAGGCGATTTTGCGTATAATCAGGGGCCATAATTCAGGAAGTTACATTCCGATATGCGAAAATATCGAATGGAACCAAGATCTTTGGGTTATAACCATGAATTTCAAGTTTCATCAAAATTGATTTAAAAATGTGACTTTTACAAGGTCCACAAACCATGATATACAATTTTTTAACAGTATTCGCGTACAAACGGCGGCCATTTTGTATGGCAATTTTCGTCCGATTTTCCCGAAATTCGAACTCAACCTTCCTTAGGGTGTAACGGTGATATAATCAAACGTTTTTTTAAATCAGATAACAATTTTGACCTCCAGAGGGACCACAAGCTAAAAAGGGTGATTTTTCGGACAATCAGGGGCCATAATTCAGGAAATTACATTCCGATAGGTGCAAATATCGAAAGGAACCAAGATCTTTGGGTTATAAACATGCATGTCAAGTTTCATCAAAATCGGTTCAAAATTGTGACCTCTATAGGGTCCACAAGCCAAAAACGTGATTTTTCGTACAATCAGGGGCCATAATCCATGAAGTTTTCATCCGATACATGCCAATATCGAAAGGAACCGAGATCTTTTGGGGATAAACCTATATTTCAAGTTTCGTCAAAATCGGATAAGAATTGTGACCTGTAGAGAGTCCACAAACAAATTGTGGACGGACGGACAGGGGCGACGACAATATACGTCCACATAAAAATGTGGGCGTATAAAAAGGTGATTTTGCGTATAATCTGGGGCCATAATTCAGGAAGTTATGATCCGATATGCGCAAATATCGAATGGAACGAAGATCTTTGGGTTATAACCATGAATTTCAAGTTTCATCAAAATTAAATTAAAATTGTGACCTCTATAGGGTCCACAACATATTTTCACACTATTCACGTACAAATAGTGGCCATTTTGATTACGAATTTTAGTCACCACAATCTCTATAGACAAGCTATTGGTTAAAACAGGAAATAAGCTTCAATGATTCGTGCCTTAATGTTACATAATCACGGGATTTGGGTCAATGAAATGTTGACTGTAGTACAACGATTTTTGTTACCATAGTAGACGTTGCTCTTTTACAACGAGCGAGTGATACCAACTGCCAAATAATTGCATTCAACTGTAGCACGCGCTATCGTCTAAAACAATTAACTACTTATATCATTCCAATCGAAATATTCCTCAACATTTCTTACGTGTTTCTTTTTTTATTTAAAGACATCAATCAAATACAAAATATAATCATAAATCTGACAATATGCCATCAAAATAGAACCTTTTCTCCGACATCAATACTGAACTATAAGTGCTATGCGTGTATTAAATATCTTTATTTAACTTCGGCTTCAATCCAAAAATATATCACAGACAAGTTATTGGATTGATATATAGTCCGCCAAAGGAGAGGCCATGACTTCTGTTCAGGATTGATTTGATAAACAATTAAGTCAGCCAATCAAGGCAGATTAAGTAGTTAATCAAATTAGGTGTATAGATGGTATAACACGATAAATATGTCGATCACTTAATTACCTAATCAACTCTGCCTATTATCAACGATAATCGGGTTGAGTGGTAGTTAATACAGTCAGTACACTATATTAATTTTGGAATTTTGAATATTATTCACCAGGACGTTTGGAAAATGGCGTCAGACATGTCCGGAATATACCGGCAAAATCCCATCACTGCTCTAGAGTGTCCACAAGATTTTTCAAAGTGATCAAGGGCCATAACTCTGTCAGTAATTATTGGAAATAGCTGAAAATCAATAGGCAACTTAATCTCACTAATGTAAACATCATAAAGGAATTTCAAAAACAATCAGATGATAAAAGTAGTCTGTAGAGTGTTTACAAGAAATTGTGGACGACGAACGTAATGGATGGGGCGACGGCAATATACGACCATATTTTCAATGTGGGTGTATAAACAGAAAATATCAATGCAGGAATTAAATCATGATTATTTTAAATTACAAAAAGGCTTCTTCATTTTTTTGAAGGTCGAACACCTTTGATAATTTTGGGTTTATCTTTAATAGATCCTGCTTTTTTCTTTCCAAACTGAAAATAAAGATAAAATTGAAATTAAAATGCTTGACAAATATGTTAAAACACTTTTGTTCCAGAGCTGTATTAAATTTAAATGCCTCACAGGATATAAAGATAGGTTAGCAGGCAACGAAACATACGCCCACAGCAGCTAAATCTTCCGACAAGGGTTGTTACATATTTATTCTTTTGTAGGTAACTGGGTGCATTAACAAGACAATTTCATGTACGGGTCCCGATTTCAAAAATGACCCTCCCAGGGGGGGTCAAGGGGTTGGAAACTTTGAGCCCCAACATTTTCGGATAGCTTGGTCCCTAACAAACCCAAAACAACAAAAAAATTTTTTTTACCAAAAATCCTTGACTTTGATAAGAAAATAGTGACCATTAAGCTGACATTTACACATCTATATCGGTTTTCTATCAAGGTGTGGTCTTATTGGCCTGACATGTCTCAGGGTTCTAAGTTTGACTTTAAACAAAAAAGGTTAGAAATCCTTGAAATGTACAAAATAACCATTTATTGGTGAAAAATAACATTCCTAGCTGTAATTCAACAACAAATTCCAATTATTATCATTTAATTGTCATCACAGGTGCAATTTTTCAACACCCAAAATTTACATTATGAGATCACTTGATATTGCATCTTGTCAGCGAGAGTCAGTCCGTGCTTGCCAGTCACAAGCGAAGGACGTGTTTTGAAGCTCTTTGCTTATTTGTCATTGTGTCTTTTAAAAAAGTTATATTTTTCTAATATTTGAACATATCTGTTACGTAGTAACAACGAAAATTATATTGACGTAGTCAATAATTTGCTAAAGCAGTTTGCTATTTTAGTTAAAAGCAGTTTGCTTTTTTTGATTTCACAGCAAGGCGAAACATGATCCAATTACTAAGCAGATTCTAAAGGAAAATTTACAGGAACCCACGACTTGTGGGAAAAGAAAAAAACAAAATCCAACAAAAGAATCTGGGAACGGAGTTCCCACTAAAAAACAATTTATCGAAAGAAGTAAAGATAAGTTGCCAGGCAACAAAATATACGCCCACAGCAGCTAAATCATCCGGGCAGTCAATAAGGGTTGTCACATATTTTACTTTTTTCGGTAATGAAATATTTGTAATACACTAAAATCAGATGAAGAGTAACAACTCATTAAGTAATTATCAGAAAATCATTAGAATTTGTTTGGTTTTTATAAAATTCTGCCCCACGCTAAGGTTTAGTATATGAAACATTTAATATCATGGATTTAACTGTTCAGTAATCAAATTCATTGAAAATCAAAAGGCTTGTTCGTTTCAGAACCTTAAACTCTGTGTATCAATCTGAAGTCAATCGGATGATAAGTTTGGCATCTAGAGCGTCAGAAGATTTTTCAAAGTAATCAAGGGAGACCTCTGGTAGTAATTAATGGAAATTGCTGAAAATTAATAGACTTCTTCGTCTCATGATCAATAGGCTTCTTCGTCTCGTGACCTTAAACACTGTGTATAAATTTTTCTATCTGATAAAGGGCCAAAAGGCTTCTTCGTTTCATGACCTTAAACACTGGGTATAAAAATTAAGGCAATCGGATATTAACTTTAGTGTCTAGAGCGTCTACAAGCAATTGTGGATGCCGGACCGACGGACGGATGGGCGGGGGTGACGACAATATACGACCACATTTCAATGTGGGTGTATAAAAATATTTCAATGTCAAATGAAGGCCTTGCCTCATCTTCGTCCAGTAAATACAAGATAGGTTGCCAGGCACCGAAACATATACGCTCATAACAGCTAAGTCGTCCAGGCAGTCAACAAGGATTGTCGCATATCGTTTCTTTTGTCAGTAAGGATAAAATTTACAACACATGATAATTAAGTAATTGTTCGGAAATGATTAGAATTGTTTTGATTGTTTGTCTCAAGGCCTTCGTCCATAAGATATTTCAAAGTAATCAAGTGCCATAACTCTGGCAGAAATTATCAGATATTTAAAGTCAATCACGTCCACAAGATTTTTTGAGGTGATCAAGGGCCATAACTCTGGCACTAATTATCGGTTATTGTTGAAAACCAATAGGCTTCTTCGTCTCATGACCTTAAAAACTGTGTATAAATTTAAAGTCAATCGGATATTAACCTTGGCCTCTAGAGCATCCACAAGATTTTTTGAAGTGATCAAGGGTCATAACTCTGGCAGTAATTATCGGACATTGCTGAAAATCAATAGGCTTCTTCGTATCGTGACCTTAAACACTGTGTATAAATTCAAAGTCAATCAGATATTAACTTTAGCCTCTAGAGCGTTCACAAGAAATTGTGGACGACGGACCGACGGACGGAAAGGGCGACGACAATATACGACCACATTTCCATATGTCAATAATGCCGCCAACACCTCCAAATGACCGAAAGTCTATAATTATTGACTCAAATTTGATTATTTTGATGTCTATCCCCAGGTTTTGGGGGACAAGGAACACATTAAGAGAACATTGGATGTCAATGAGCTGTTCAATTCTTACGAATTTTAATTCATGACATTCAGCTGTCCACTATCAACTAATGCTCAAACACTCCTGTCCATAGAATAAGTTTCAGAGCATTCAGTTTTGAGTGTCATCCTCCACCTCAGTATCGACCTATTGTGTGTTGTTTGAATTGTACAATTTCCAGTTTGAGTCCATAGCGTCTGCAGCTGCATCGAGAGGACATCGAAAAGTTGCAATAGATAATTTTCAAAAGTTTGCCAGGCACAGCATTTTTGGGGGTCATAATGTTATATTTTTTATCTATCAGACATTCATTAACATAACAAGATTATAATCAACTCTCAATGCCATCAGCTGACTCTTAATTAGATCCATTTCATTTGCCATCCCCGTCCATACCATAATTTGAAAGTACACACGTTGGCTATGAAATCTTGTTGCAGGTGATGTTGGGGGAAACCGTTAAGGAATGACAGATGTTTCAGCAGTTGCAACTTTCTTGGTGAAAATGATATGGCACAGTGATGATAGCGTATCATTCGATTTGCCATTAAATAGATCAACCATCAGGTCTTTGCCAAGATCTTATTCTATGACAGTGGACAGCTGAAGGTCAGAAATTCAATTTCATAATGATTAAACAGCTCAGTGATATCCAAAGTTCTCTTGGTGTGTTCCTTGTTCCCCAAAACCTGGGGATAGACATCAAGATCATCAAATTTGAGTCGATAGTTATGGACTTTCGGTCACCTGACTAGTGTGTAACTACCATCCATTGATAACAAGCCTGCAATTCGAAATACTCAGTTCGGTTTTGTTTCGAGGTCTGTTTCAAGTGGGGATTCTCCTTGAGTAGTAAGAAGCAGGGGTCGAGGCAAAAGTATTTCTACATCTTGGGAAAGCGAAGCAGTTTTGGAAGAAGACTAAGATTAGCTGGACGAAAGGGAAATTGTAGAGAACTTATAGTAAGATCTATACATATTATTGAACTTTTAACAAATACAATAGAGTAATTAAACAACATAACATTTTATTTACAGACAACCATAAATGCTGTTGATACAGGACTCTAGCATCAGGTGTGTTCACCTGACTAGTGTGTAACTACCACTAGGGACCGGGTATCGTCCAGATTTTACGAAAAAAGGAAAGAAGCTACCCTTACCGTCTAGAATCTAATACACGTATCCAATCAATAGATTGCCATCTAGAATGTGTTAAATGTCGTCAAGTTTCATCAAAAATCACCCAGTTAGTGCTACCGTGTAGATTTAGAAATGCCATTTAGTTTTGATCTAGATCGTCTACTTTAGGACCGTTCAGTTTCTCAGGATGTTTTTTTAGAAATGAACACTACCATTTAGATTTAAAAGAGGTTTAGTTTTTAGACACGGCATTTATTTTTATCGGACGTTGTCCAGAAATAAACCGAGTGTTTGAAATTGATAACACAAGGCGTTACCACTTTACCGAAAGCGATCGATGTGGTTAAAATTAATGTGGTTACGATTTATGTGGTTTGTTACACAATTGATGATATATCATTGAATATCTTCATGAAATCAATTAGCAATACCCGGTATATGTTACAGAATGACAGATGCTAGAGACGTGTCGTGTCATCTTGACAGGTGATATCAACACCCCTGGTGTTCTTAGTAGAATTCCTTATGTCATTATGTAACCTTAACTTGTTTTATTTAACTGTCTTTGATAAGCTAATGATAAACCTGATGATACATTAGACAGGTGTCTATTGTGCTCCTTTGTCTAGACAGGTTTTATAAACCCACTAACAGAAACGAATGGACAGTGAGGTCCAGGAGTTAGGTCCGGCCAGGACTGAGCGAAGGCCATGGATGCCTTGGCATGAGGCGAGACGAAAGCGTCTGAAGTTAGCACACTCGTGCTAAGCCAAGCTAAGACATAAGACTCCCTCAATATGTTAGTTCTACGGTCG
Source organism: Patella depressa (assembly GCA_948474765.1). Lineage (NCBI taxonomy): Eukaryota > Metazoa > Mollusca > Gastropoda > Patellidae > Patella > Patella depressa. Next base: position 35,278,001 of record OX419719.1, read on the forward strand.
CTTACATTACAATGTTTGTACCTAATATTGTAAGAAGCAGAATAAAAGTATTATTACACCAGTGTTGTCATCCACAAGTTGTTTTAAAGACCCAATTCTGTCACATATAAATTGATGCCGTAGACCAGACCAACGCTTGAAGTCCTATACCACTAGAAACTTACAGGCCACAGCTCTGATGGGGTAAGTCTTTTCTATTTCTACCATGATGGCCACGGTTAATAAATGACATGTATTGTAATTTAACTGGGAACTCAGCAGTTTCTCATCACGCGTCATTAATATCATGGTGTAGTAACTAAATTTAATCTTGTCTTTCAAGCTAGTAGTGGAACAGGAAAATGACTATAACAAAATTGTATATATACTAGTAAAAAATCTGTAGATGGGCGAACAGCCTTTCCAGATTTCTCTCAGCTACTAGTTTCGTTCGTGTTTGAACTCGTCAGACTTGAAATGAGAATGTGCGGTGGCCCTCTATATATAGGCTTGGTGGGAACTGGAGCACATGTGACGTCACAGGTGGACCGGAGTCAATCTTTGGCACCGGAGTCGATTATTCCGAAAAATGTGCAAAGATTACCGGCTTAAAGATGCCGTAATGGATATGCATATTTGCATTGACTCAAAGCTCCTAACCCCTTTAAAACATAAAAGTTTAAAATTTTCTAAACTAGCGAGGGCTATTCAATAACCATTTTAGGTTTAAGGGTGTGTATGTACTAATTTTGCGTTAGTTTTCGCTGTGGGGGTCCCACAGCTAAACTGTTTGGAAACTCGTTCCTGTTTTCAGTCCCTGCCTTTAGTTAGGCTTAGGATTATGCTACTATCTCGCATACTTTCGAAAGTGGCTCTAGGAAAATCTTTTTTGAATTCGACAAGGAGCTCACAGACTTGTTTTTGTGTTTCTCGATTGAAACGTTGTAAGAAAACCCAGTCTTCATTACTGATAGTGGATTCAGCCAAATCATCGCGATTCATTGTGCGAAAAACTGGCCAGGCCTCTAATTCGAGACAAGGATCGACTCCTTCGCAAAAAGCCTCCCAGTTACTCATTGTTGGGAATGGTATCGGACAAGGCGATCTGTCATATTTTTCCTCCGTGGTTTCGGAGACATTGTCCGTAATAACTTCACCCTTGTTTGTGATGTTGTTATTTGAACAACTTTCCTCACACTGAGGGGAAAGACAAATTCCACAGATGTGCTTCATTTTCGGAAGTAGGAATAGAAGTGAACGTCCCTATTGTGACGTCACGGAGATCTCTAAGGCTAATTGATTGGCAAAATGCCAGTTATTTTGAGCGGAGTCGAAAATACGAGTTTCAAAAAAAAAAAAAAAAAAAAAAAAAAAATAGGGTGCACACTAGAGAAATAGCTAACGAAATTTGAAGAAAATAGTGCGGAAGGGTCAGTGGGGAAAAAGAGTATTGGAGCATTTTGAAACGCCCCTTTCTCTAAAACGACGCCTACGATTTTTCTTAAACTTTTTTTTACTTAGAGTCCCATCAGTGTCCTAGAGTGTGCATCAAAAAATAAAAGCATTGCAATAATATATAGTGTCCAAAAATGACCTCAATCTTTGAAAAAAGTTAAAAAATAGGTTGCCAGGCAACGAAACATACGCCCACACAGCAGCCAAATCGTCCGGGCAGTCAACAAGAGTTGTCGCATATTAAGGAATTATCAGAAAATCATTAGAATTTGTTTGGTTTTTATAATCAAACGGTTTTTTTTAAATCAGATAATAATTGTGACCTCCAGAGGCACCACAAGCTAAAAAGGGTGATTTTTCGTACAATCAGGGGACATAATTCAGGAAGTAATGACCCGATGGGTGCAAATATCGAAAGGAACCAAGATCTTTGGGTTATAAACATACCTGTCAAGTTTCATCAAAATCGATTCAAAATTGTGACCTCTATAGGGTCCACAACCTTGATATAACATATTTTCACACTATTCGTGTACAAACGGCGGCCATTTTGTCCGTCAATTCTAGTCCGGTTTTCACGTAATTCAAACTCTCTCTTCATTACCATGTAACGGTGATACAGTCAAACGTTTTTTTAAATCGGATAATAATTTTGACCTCCAGAGGAACCAAAAGCGAACAAAAGCGATTTTTCGGACAATCCGGGGACATAATTCAGGAAGTTATGATCCAATGGGCGCAAATATCGAAAGGAACCAAGATCTTTGGGTTATAAACATACATGTCAAGTTTCATCAAAATCGGTTCAAAATTGTGACCTCTATAAGGTCCACAACCTTTATATAACATATTTTCACAATATTCGCGTACAAACGGCGGCCATTTTGTCCGTCAATTTTGGTCCGATTTTCACAAAATTCATACTCAACCTTCATAACCATGGAACGGTGATATAATCAAACGGTTTTTTAAATCGGATAACAATTTTGACCTCCAGAGGGACCACAAGCTAAAAAGGGCAATTTTTCGGACAATCAGGGGCCATAATTCAGGAAGTTGCGATCCGATTGGCGCAAATATCGAAAGGAACCAAGATCTTTGGGTTATAAACATGCATTTCAAGTTTCATCCAAATCAGTTCAAAATTGTGTCCTCTACACTGTTCACAACCTTGATATTACATATTTTCACACTATTCGCGTACAAATGGCGGCCATTTTGTCCGTCAATTTTGGTCCGATTTTCACGAAATTTGAACTCAGCCTTCATAACCATGGAAAAATGATATAATCAAACGTTTTTTTAAATCGGATAACAATTTTGACCTCCAGAGGGACCACAAGCTAAAAAGGGCAATTTTTCGGACAATCAGGGGCCATAATTCAGGAAGTTACGATCCGATTGGCGCAAATATCAAAAGGAACCAAGATCTTTGGGTTATAAACATGCATTTAAAGTTTCATCCAAATCGGTTCAAAATTGTGTCCTCTACACTGTTCACAACCTTGATATAACATATTTTCACACTATTCGCGTACAAATGGCGGCCATTTTGTCCGTCAATTTTGGTCCGATTTTCACGAAATTCGAACTCGACCTTCATAACCATGGAACGGTGATATAATCAAACGTTTTTTTAAATCGGATAACAATTTTGACCTCCAGAGGGACCACAAGCTAAAAAGGGCGATTTTTCGGACAATCAGGGGCCATAATTCAGGAAGTTACGATCCGATTGGCGCAAATATCGAAAGGAACCAAGATCTTTGGGTTATAAACATGCATTTCAAGTTTCATCCAAATCGGTTCAAAATTGTGTCCTCTACACTGTTCACAAGCTAAAAAACGTGATTTTTCGTACAATCAGGGGCCATAACCCATGAAGTTACAGTCCGATACATGCCAATATCGAAAGGAACCGAGATCTTAGGGTGATAAACCTATGTTTTAAGTTTCATTGAAATCGGATAAAAATTGTGACCTGTAGACTGTTCACAAACAATTGTGGACGGACGGACGTCCGGACGGACGGACGGACGAACAGGGGCGACGACAATATACGTCCACATGAAAATGTGGGCGTATAAAAATCGTTAAATTATTGAAAATGCTCTTTTATTTATCTTTTTTCGAAATGTACTCAATGAATGTTTCTGACATTTCTGGTACTGGAAGTTAAGTATCTAAATAACTTGTTAAAGCTAACCCGACAATGATAAAAAAAACGGAAGTTGTCGAAAAAATATCCGATTGACGCCTACGATTTTTCTTAAACTTCTTTTACTCAGAGTCCTATCGGTGGTCTAAAGTGTGCATCCAAAGAGAAAAGCATTGCAATAATGTAGGTGTTCTAAAAATGGCCCCAATCTTTGAAAAAAAGTGAAAAATGGTAAAATTATTGAAAATGCTTTTTTATTTATTTTTTTTCGAAAAATACTCCATGAATGTTTCTGATACTTATGGTACAGGAAGTTAAGTATCTAAACAACATGTTAAAGCTATCCCGACGAAGATCCCAAAACCGGAAATAGTCGAAAAAATATTCCATATTTTGAAAAAAAAATAATACAAAAATGCCCATCTTGCGAAAGTGATTACTATGCCAGATTTCAACGAATCAAAAAAAAAAATAGGTTGCCAGGCAACGAAACATACGCCCACACAGCAGCCAAATCGTCCAAGCAGTCAACAAGAGTTGTCGCATATTAAGGAATTATCAGATAATCATTAGAATTTGTTTGGTTTTTATAATCAAACGTTTTTTTTTAAATCAGATAATAATTGTGACCTCCAGAGGCACCACAATCTAAAAAGGGTGATTTTTCGTACAATCCGGGAACATAATTCAGGAAGTTATGATCAAATGGGCGCAAATATTGAAAGGAACCAAGATCTTTGGGTTATAAACATACATGTCAAGTTTCATCAAAATCGGTTCAAAATTGTGACCTCTATAAGGTCCACAACCTTTATATAACATATTTTCACAATATTCGCGTACAAACGGCGGCCATTTTGTCTGTCAATTTTGGTTCGATTTTCACAAAATTCATACTCAACCTTCATAACCATGGAATGGTGACGTAATCAAACGTTTTTTTAAATCGGAAAACAATTTTGACCTCCAGAGGGACCACAAGCTAAAAAGGGTGATTTTTTGGACAATCAGGGGCCATCATTCAGGAAGTTACGATCCGATGGTCGCAAATATCGAAAGGAACCAAGATCTTTGGGATATAAATATACATGTCAAGTTTCATCAATATTGATTCAAAATTGTGACCTCTATAAGGTCCACAACCTTGATATAACATATTTTCACAATATTCGCGTACAAACGACGGCCATTTTGTCCGTCAATTTTGGTCCGATTTTCACGAAATTCGAACTCAATCTTCATAACCATGGAACGGTGATATAATCAAACGATTTTTTTAAATCGGATAACAATTTTGACTTCCAGAGGGACCACAAGCTAAAAAGGGCAATTTTTCGGACAATCAGGGGCCATAATTCAGGAAGTTACGATCCGATTGGCGCAAATATCGAAAGGAACCAAGATCTTTGGGTTATAAACATGCATTTCAAGTTTCATCCAAATCGGTTCAAAATTGTGTCCTCTACACTGTTCACAACCTTGATATAACATATTTTCACACTATTCGCGTACAAATGGCGGCCATTTTGTCCGTCAATTTTGGTCCGATTTTCACGAAATTCGAACTCTACCCTCATAACCATGGAACGGTGATATAATCAAACGGTTTTTTTTAAATCGGATAACAATTTTGACCTCCAGAGGGACCACCAGCTAAAAAGGGTGATTTTTCGGACAATCAGGGGCCATAATTCAGGAAGTAACGATCCGATTGGCGCAAATATCAAAAGGAACCAAGATCTTTGGGTTATAAACATGCATTACAAGTTTCATCAAAATCGGTTCAAAATTGTGACCTCTACACTGTTCACAAGCTAAAAAACGTGATTTTTCGTACAATCAGGGGCCATAACCCATGAAGTTACAGTCCGATACATGCCAATATCGAAAGGAACGAAGATCTTAGGGTGATAAACCTATGTTTTAAGTTTCATTGAAATCGGATAAAAATTGTGACCTGTAGACTGTTCACAAACAATTGTGGACGGACGGACGGACGGACGGACGAACAGGGGCGACGACAATATACGTCCACATGAAAATGTGGGCGTATAAAAAACAAAGTGTCATTGGATAGCCCGAACAATGGACGATATTTAGACAGTCAAATGGTAAATATTCGCCGATTAGGCAAAATATTACAGGACGCTGAAGATCGATCTAGTATTTTCCTTTTTGGACTTTTATATGTTATCAGAATGATACAAATTCGATGGTTAGGCAATAGATTATGAGATGCCGAAAATGTAGTATTTTTCTCTTTTTTTTGAGCCTATTCAGACTCGTTTATCTTGAAAAGTACTTCTATTTCTCTTCTTAAACTTCTGTTACCCCGAGTCCTATCGGTCGTTTAGAGTATAAATGTAAATTTAAAAGCATGGCAATGATATAAAGGACCCTGAAAGCCGATTCAGCACTGCAGCTATGCAGGTCTAGTTAGGCTTTCAGACTTTGTCTGAAAGACTATTGTTTTTACTAAAATTATTATTATTATTTATCGCGGGAGCCTATTTCTTCATGATCGAAAACAGATATCTTTCTGGAACCAAATATTCTATCGGGAAACTAGGTGGTGGCTACTCATTAAATCACTTTTGAAACTTCTGCGCCGACCGGAAGTGACCGAATTTCGTGCGGTACCAAAAAATTAAAAAACATTTTCATACAAATGACATTTTTGGAAATCCTGAGTCTTTTCTCGGATGATAGCAGTTGAAAATTTCGAAATTTTGAAACATCGTCGCTGACTTCTAGCATTCGAAAACTGAAAAAAAGAGACAAAAGAGACATTTTTGTTATTTTTCAAAATTTTCAAATTTGGCCTACATTTTTGGATACCTGAAGACCATCCGATTCCAGAAATATAAGTTCCATTCCGAGTTATCGCCCTTTATTTTTCGATTTTTTTCGAATTTTCTGCCATTTCTAAAACCCTTATATTTTTCGGAAAGAATAATCCGATATTTCTGTAAGCTCTGGTACATAAAGCTATATAGTCAGACCTTTTTATAAAGCAATTTCAACAACGATCCGTAAACCGGAAGTAGTCGAAATAATTTCTGATGTTTGGAAAAAAATGCAAAAAACGGGTGCTTTGGGGAAAACGTGACTATTTCGTCCGATATCAACGGATTAAAGAGATTAGGTTATCGTTGGGTTGTACGAGAATTGAAGTATCGTATGGTACCCATTTCTGAAAGATACGATGACCCGGAAGTAAAATATGGCACGCTGAAAATCAAGAATTTTCTAAATTGGAGCGGTTTTGGACGCCTTTATCTCTAAAAATGCTCCAGCGATTTTTCTTAAACTTTATCTATCGATGGTCCTTCCGGTAGTCTATAACATGGGCCCATCCATTAAGACCTTCAAATAATTGGAATAGGTCAAAAAAGGGACTGAAAATCGAAAAAAGTCGAAAAATCGTGAAATTTTGGAAAATGCTCTACTATTTTTTTATTTGAAGAGATTTTCAAAAGATAGGCTGGCACTGCCAGGCAGGATACGCCCACATTTTCGAGAGATGGACAGAGAACAAGCAATACCGAAAGTGATTTTTCCTACATCTTTAAGTCCTGTATTTCATACTGTATTGGGAGCAGCCATTTAGTTGGTCAGTTCCAGTCTAATATTAATGAAATTCGAAACCGACAATGATTATGGTGTGACGGTACACAACCTAGAAATGTGACTTTTCATCAAAATCGGATAAGAATTGTGACCCGTAGAGAGTCCACAACCATGATATACCATATTTTTACACTATTCGCGTACAAATGGCGACCATTTCGTCCGGCAATTTTGGTACGATTTTCACGAAATTAGAACTCAACCTTCCTCATCAAAATCGAATTAAAATTGTGACCTATACAGGGTCCACAACCATGATATATCATTTTTTAACAGTATTCGCGTACAAACGGCGGCCATTTTGTCCGTCAATTTTGGTCCGATTTTCCCGAAATTCAATCTCAACCTTCCTTACAGTGTAACGGTGATATAATCAAACGTTTTTTTAAATTGGATAATAATTGTGACCTCCAGAGGGACCACAAGCTAAAGAAAGGGGGATTTTGCGTATAACCAGGGGCCATAATTCAGGAAGTTACAATCCGATATGCGCAAATATCGAAAAGAACCAAGATCTTTGGGTTATAACCATGAATTTCAAGTTTCATCAAAATCGAATTAAAATTGTGACCTATACAGGGTCCACAACCATGATATACCATTTTTTTAACAGTATTCGCGTACAAACGGCGGCCATTTTGTATGGCAATTTTCGTCCGATTTTCCCGAAATTCGAACTGAACCTTCCTTAGGGTGTAACGGTGATATAATCAAACGGTTTTTTAAATCCAATAATAATTGTGACCTCCAAGCTAAAAAAAAAGGCGATTTTGCGTATAATCAGGGGCCATAATTCAGGAAGTTACGATCCGATATGCGCAAATATCGAAAAGAACCAAGATCTTTGGGTTATAACCATGAATTTCAAGTTTCATCAAAATTGAATCAAAATTGTGACCTCAACAGGGTCCACAACCTTGATATACCATCTTTTAACAGTATTCGCGTACAAACGGCGGCCATTTTGTATGGCAATTTTCGTCCGATTTTCCCGAAATTCGAACTCAACCCTCCTTAGGGTGTAACGGTGATATAATCAAACGGTTTTTTAAATCGAATAATAATTGTGACCTCCAGAGGGACCACAAGCTAAAAAGGGTGATTTTTCGGACAATCAGGGGCCATAATTCAGGAAATTACATTCCGATAGCCGCAAATATCGAAAGGAACCAAGATCTTTGGGTTACAAACATGCATGTCAAGTTTCATCAAAATCGGTTCAAAATTGTGACCTCTATAGGGTCCACAAGCTAAAAACGTGATTTTTCGTACAATCAGGGGCCATAATCCATGAAGTTTTGATCCGATACATGCCAATATCGAAAGGAACCGAGATCTTTTGGGGATAAACCTATATTTCAAGTTTCGTCAAAATCGGATAAGAATTGTGACCTGTAGAGAGTCCACAAACAAATTGTGGACGGACGGACGTCCGGACGGACGGACGTCCGGACGGACAGGGGCGACGACATAATACGTCCACATGAAAATGTGGGCGTATAAAAAGGATATAAATTCAGATAGCTGGCCTAATTACGGTTCTAACGATGTATAATATGTATGTAGTTATTGAAATTTAATTTTCAATATTTTGACATTTTTGCATTTTTGACTCTTTGAACACCGGATTTCTCAGAAGGGTTTCATCTGATCGGATAGTGTAGTATATCATTATAGAGTCATGTTTCCTTTCAAACTCCAAAACCGGATGTTAAAGGGCCAATCCCGATAACTTTATGGAGAATAAAACTGCTTAATTTTGTGTTAAAATCCCTTAAAACCAATTACCTAAGGCCGACCAACTAACCCGATATTTGTGATACACTTGTAAATAACTTAAACCTGACAGTCATTCACTGTATAGACCTCTCAAGAAACGGGAATCGATTATCAGGTCACCCAATGACAAAAATGACCCCAAACTTAAAAGGGTTACGTGTCCGGATAAGCAGTGTTGAGATAACGTCAAAACGACTCAATATTATTTTTTTTCGAAAACTGATATAACAAAAAGTATGCACCCTGGTTCAGATTCTTAAATTTCAATTTCATGTTCAGGAAATTTCGAATAAAATGTAAAAAAAAGTGTAAAATTCAGTTATTACAACCCATTCAACGTCTTCATATTTTGAAATATTTATTCGTAACTTTCATAAACTCGTAGCAATAATCCAGACAAAGAGAATATGCCAAAAATAGTTTGTAATATGAGCAGTTGCCGAGAAATATGCAATTTTGCATGCATCACTTTTCAAGTTATTTTGCCTATAAAAGGGTAAATTATTATCCGATTTTTAAAAAAAAAATTTCCATTTGTTGCCTAATGCCAATTTGGAATAGGTTAAGCCAATTTTACATTTTCACTGTGAACGGAAATGACGTCATTTGGGCAAAAACTCTATTTTAACCTTCAGTTTATGGGATCTAGGTTTAGTATTTATTGCCTGATACAAAGTTTGTATGTTTCATGTTGCAAATTCTCAAATTATTTGCTGCCGATAATGATTTCTTTTGGCATCGGATGTGACGTAATTTTGCCAGATTTTACAATTTTGACCCATCTTTTCGCAAGCAAATATTACTTTTACAAGTCTGATAGAGGGTGTCACTGAATCCAAAAAAAAATAAAAATACAGTATCGTTTGGTAGCTGGATAGATCGGCTATTGTATGACGTATTTCCTGTCTGATTCATGAAAGCCGATTCAGTACTGTGGAGGAAATGCAGCAGGTTGGACTGGCAACCTAGTTCTTGTCATGTACATTTGGACATCCCTCCCCTCCTTAAACATGTGATTGGCACCCGGGGTGTTTTACGTGCAAGCAAATGTGTACATAGGACCTCGTCTTCGCATCTACTCTGATCTACTATTTTAGGGCACCATCCCTACACCTTTGACAAGGGAGGAACTATGCTGACAAATCTGAATATTTCTCGATAAATGCAGGGATTGGACATGGGACCTACAAGTTAGTAAGTTACAAGCAGGGCTACCAAGAATAACCTGGCTAATGAAAAGAGGAATATGTCATGCAGTTTGTTTCAAGGGATTATCTGCGCTATGGGCTTTGCAGTACGATTTCCAGGGTGAGAGTGCATATTTTTGATGGCATATGAAAGTCAGCGGCTACGAAGCAGGGTTCCCACGGAATTTCAACTCTGTACAGTGGGTAATGGATATCTGAGATTACGGTACTTGATGCAATTACAGACCTTGTGATTTAGTGCATAATAGCTTATCGTCAAAATCCATTCTCAGTACCTTCAATTTGATGTATACTTTGTTTGATTTGGACAAAAATTGACTGAGCTGTGTCCATTTGAAGCTTCCCAACTCACAAATGTAAGTTTTGAGAAAAAGCAAGTTAAAGATTAGTATGTTCTAAAACAAAATTACATAGCAAACAGGCCATTTATTTTCTGTTTTGCCGTTAACATATCTTTTCAGGGCTTTTCAGGGATGCTAAAGACGAAAATCGTAGTAAAAATTTGATCAGACGATATCCAACATTTATTTGTTATTTTGTCAATTGATAATTTTGTATTTAGAATTGCAAGGGTGCTGAAGATTTGTATATTATAACTTTGGTAGGATTAACTGAAGTTAATCTCATCAATTAATTAGCACCTTAGTGCCAGCTAGTGGACAGGAGATTAAGATTATTGTTGATTGGGTAATCATCAAAGCAGCCGCCACAGTTGTACGTGTGTTCATTTAACACGTGAATTAAGATAGGTTGCCAGGCAACGAAACATACGCCCACAACAGCTAAGTCGTCCGGGCAGTCAACAAGGGTTGTCGCATATTGTTTCTTTTATCAGTAAGGAGAACATTTACAACACATGATAATCTTATTACGAGTAATAGCCCATTAAATAATTATCAGAAATGATTGGAATAGTTTTGATGGTTTGTCTCAAGGCCTTTGTCCACAAGATATTTCAAAGTGATCAACTGCCAGAAATTATCAGATATCACTGAAAATAAAAAAGGATTCTTCGTATCATGACCCTAAACACTGTGTACAAATTCAAAGTCAATCGGATATTAACTTTAGCCTTTAGAGCATTCACAGGGTTTTTCAAAGTGATCAAGGGTCATAACTCTGGCAGTAATTATCAGATATCGCTGAAAATAAATAGGCTATTTTGTATCATGACCGTAAATAGTGTGTATAAATTTAAAGTCAATCGGATATTAACTTTAGATTTTTCAAAGTGATCAAGGGTCATAACTCTGGCAGTAATTATCAGATATCACCGAAAATCAATAGGATTATTCGTCTCCTGACCTTAAACACTGTGTATAAATTTAAAGTCAATCGGATATTAACTATAGCCTCTAGAGCGTTCACAAGATTTTTCAAAGTGATCAAGGGTCGTAACTCTGGTAGTAATTATCGGATATCGCTGAAAATCAATAGGATTCTTCGTGTCACGACCTTAACCACTGTGTATAAATTTAAAGTCAATTCGATATTAACTTTAGCCTCTAAAGCGTTCACAAGATTTTTCAAAGTGATCAAGGGTCATAACTCTGGCAGTAATTATCAGATATCACCGAAAATCGATAGGCTTCTTCGTCTCCTGACCTTAAACACTGTGTATAAATTTAAATTCAATCGGATATTAACTATAGCCTTTAGAGCGTTCACAAGATTTTTCAAAGTGATCAAGGGTCATAACTCTGGTAGTAATTATCGGATATCGCTGAAAATCAATAGGCTTCTTCGTCTCACGACCTTAAACATCGTGTATAAATTTCAAGTCAATCGGATATTAACTTTAGCCTCTAGAGCGTTCACAAGAAATTGTGGACGATGGACGGACGGACGGACGGACCGACAGACGGACGGACCGACAGACGGACGGACGGGGGCGACGGCAATATACGACCACATTTCCATGTGGGCGTATAAAAATACGATTTTGGGTGTACGATACGTCTATAGTATTTTCAGATACCGTAACGTTATCAAAATATGAGTCCCTATAGTCAAGTAAAGCTTACGTTCACTTTCGTGCATTTTGGCTTTGATGTAATTAAGCAATGGCAGGTTCGAGAATCTTTACGCATTCCTTATTTTACATGCCATGTGAAGAAACGACAGCTAACAGAATTCACCTATCGATAAAATTCCCTTCAAAAAGAAAATTCTACCACTGCTATATGACGTAACTTAGAGATGCCCATGAGATGCGCATGCGTAGCCATCGAACTTCATTAGCATGCTAGCTTTCGCGGTGTAAGCATCGCTGAACTTGAACTCTTGATAATTCAGAGTTCTTTTGTTAATACTTTCACAATTGAATGTACATATGAATATTTTAATTCACAAGTGAATTAACCAAATTTATAATTGGTAGAACCCAAATACTTCAGACATTTTCGTCACTAGCTAAATTTCTGACGAAAAATCTAGACCACGTTGTCTGAAAATCTAAAATGGCGGACAAAAGTGGTTTCGATATTGCCGCAGCTTTGTTTGATGGTAACAAAACACCGGCTAAAAATAGTCAGAAGAAGCGAGGCAATATGGCTAAAAACAATAACGTTAAAACGAGTAATAAAGACACTGTTGAGCCAAAAGACTTACCACTAATTGACTTGGAGAAAACTCCGCTAAAAGTAGGTCAACTAAATGAACACATGATCAGTGGCAGTGACCATTATGATCGAGATACAGATAGTACCGATGATGCGACAGGGCCCAAAAACAAAACTGAAGAAACGGTTTCAATGAATTTGTTTAAAACTGAGATGAATAGAATGCGCTCCGAATTAAAAGGTTTACTTGCCAATTCCGTCAAACAATTATCAAAGAATAATTCACCTCGGGACAGTACAAACAGGAAGCGACGTCATAATGTAAACATTCATGATATTTCTCAGAGTGAAGATGAAACAGACTCCGGTAAATCAGGGGATATGTCAAATATGACTCAGAGACGCTATAAAATTCCAAAATTGTCCGACAAACGTCAAGAAGATGTGGGTGAGCAAATTAATGAATTGCTCGAGGAAAATGAGGACAATGAACCGCCGGTGGGCGATTGTGAAGTGGAAGATAATGTTGAATTCGTAGCGAGTCTCGAAAGTGAATACATTGTGCAAGATAAGGTTGGGAGAGACATTAATCCTAATTTAGCTAAAATAGTTAATAATTTGTTTAACAACAATACTTTGGAGGGTCAAGTGAATGATAAGATGGAAAAAGCAACCAGACCAGCTAATTTGGAAGTGTATTTTTCCAGAGTAAATAAAGAAATATGGGGCTGTGGAAATGTTAAACCCAGTACACGGTCAAAGGACATTAAATTGCAAAAGTTGGGGGAAAAGATTGTCAAAATCTCCTATTCAGTAACTACTCTAACTGATCAACTGTTGACTTTAAAGAAACAAATGCCTAAAATGGCAAAACAAGATTTGAATGAAGCGACAGAGGGCAACAAAACTGTTCAGTTACAAATAACCGAGGCCATTCGAACAGCTATGGACTCGTTGGCAATACTGGGTGCTGCTTTGACAGATTTTAATCAAGGTCGTAGAGATTTATTTAAGCCAGATCTGAGGCCCAAAACTAAACCGATTTGCAATTTTTCAAACAATTTGGAAGTTGGAGCGGGACAATTGTTGTTTGGTGAAGATCTTAATAAAAAATTGAAAGATCTTAAAAATACTGATCAGGCACTTGGATTCGGCTTTTCTAATCAAGGTACTAGTTATCAAAGATATAATAACTTTGGTGGTTCTAATAGGAACTATACTAATCAACGACCTAAATACGGCTACAATAACAGCTACAATAAAAGTGGACCAAAGCCTTTTTTAGAGTCGGGCTACAAGAGAGGGCCACAGAGGGGGAAGAGAGCTCCACCACAGAGGAAGAAGTAATTCGCTCTGTTGAGAAAAATCCAAAACTTTCGAAGGTAAGTGATTGGAAATTTACTCATAGATCATGGGAAATATTTATAAGTTGTGTAAAACTTTATTTGCCAAATTTTATACTCAATTATAAGGCTGGCAATTTGAAAAATAATTTAGAGTTTTGGAAAACAATGACCTCTGACAGGAATATTTTAAAAGCCATTTGTGGTACTGAAATTGAATTTCTCAATAAACCAAATCAAGTAACTGTCAGTTATCCATATAAGTTTGCAAAAGATAAACAAATAGCAATTTCTGATCAAATATTTAAGATGATAAACAAAAACATTATTGAAGTATCAAAGCATGAAAACGGTGAATATATATCTAATATTTTCACAAGAGACAAGAAGGATGGGTCATTAAGAATTATATTAGATTTGAAAGAATTGAATGATGAAGTCATTTATAGACATTTTAAGATGGAAACTTTACAACATGCTGTTGATCTAATTAAGCCAAATTGCTTTATGGCATCAATTGATTGGACGGATGCATATTTTTCTGTAAATATTGCTCAGTCACATAGAAAATATCTTAAGTTTTATTTTAATAATATTTTGTATCAATTTACATGCCTCCCCAATGGCTTGGGCTCGGCACCTCGTTTATTTACGAAAATAACAAAAGTTTTGTTTTCTCATCTAAGAAAGATGGGTCACATGAACACATCTTTTATAGATGACTGTTTGCTTGTGGGTGACACATTAGAAGAGTGTAAATTAAATGTAATAGACACAGTCAATAGTTCAATACAAGCTGGATTTACTGTACATTCTGGAAAATCAGTATTTGAGCCAACACAAGTAATTATTTATTTAGGCTTTATACTAAATTCTGTAGATATGACCATAAAATTGACAACTGAAAAAGCTCTTAAATTAAGAAATTCTTGTCAGCAGTTGCTTGTTTCTAAAATTATCACCATTAGACAGTTAGCAGAAGTGGTTGGTCTGATGGTAGCCTCGTTTCCGGGTCTTCAGTATGCACCATTATTTTATCGCAGATGTGATAATTATAAAACTGAGGCATTAAAACAAAACAAGGGCAATTTTGATGCAAAAATTGAATTGCCATATGACTGTAAAACCGATTTGAATTGGTGGGTTAAAAATATACTTACTGAATTTAAAATGATGAAAAATTCTAACCCCGATTTTATTTTAAGATCAGACGCCTCAAGATTAGGGTGGGGTGGAATATTTGATAATCAGGTCACTGGTGGTCATTGGTCTATAGATGAGAAGACCAAACATATTAATCATTTAGAATTGTTAGCAGCAAAGTACACTTTGATGACATTTTGCAAAGAACTAAAACATGTTCATGTGCAGATGCAAATTGATAATACTACTGCAGTCTCCTATATTAATTCTCAAGGTGGAAAAGTTTCTGTATACCATGAGATTTCTAGAGAAATGTATGAATGGGTCATGTCTAGAAACATTACTTTATCCGCTACCCACATTGCAGGCGTGTTAAATGTAGAGGCAGATGAACAGTCGAGACTAAAACATGATTATTCAGAATGGGAACTGAATTCTAATATTTTCCTAAAGATTTGTAATCACTGGGGCTTGCCTACAGTGGATCTGTTTGCATCTCGGTTGAATTTTAAAGTTCTAAATTATTATGCCTATAAACCTGATCCATTTGCTAGTGCAATAGATGCATTCTCTGTATCATGGAAGAATTCTTTCTTTTATGCTTTTCCACCTTTCTGTCTCATGGGTCGAGTGTTAACTAAGATTGAACAGGATAAAGCTACTGGCATACTTATTGTTCCTTGGTGGATCACTCAGTATTGGTTTACCAAATTGACTAGAATGTTAATAGATTTTCCTTTTATTTTGCCTAGATCAGAAGTCTTGTTAACACATCCATTGAAGGATCCAATGGTTCACCTACCAAAGATGAAGTTTTTGGCTGTTTTGGTGTCGGGAGAGCGCATGAAGACAGAACTCTTTCAAAGCAAGCTAGAGTTATCTTATCTTCCTCTTGGAGGCAATCTACCAAGCAACAGTACAGTGTTTACGCAAAACAGTGGTTTAGTTTCTGTACTAAAAGGAAAATTGATCCCTTTTCAACGGATACAGTAAATGTGATTGAATTTTTAACTTCTCTATACAACAAAGGTTTGAAGTATAGTGCAATTAATACGGCCAGGAGAGCCCTGTCAGCTTTTGTTTTTATTGACCGTAAACCGGTTGGAACTCTTCCAGTGATTATCAGGTTTCTTAAAGGAGTGTATAATCTTCGACCTTCTTTGCCAAGAACAGGTGTTACTTGGGATGTCGATGTTGTTTTGAAACATTTAATAACTTTATCCCCAGTGAGGAAACTTTCTTTAAAAATGTTAACGTTTAAGTTACTTTGTTTAATGGCGTTATTATCTGGCCAAAGGATCCAGACCTTTCAGTTATTGGATATCAGGAATATTTCAATTACTAAAGGAGCTATTAGAATTAGAATTGGTGATTTTCTAAAACAGACTCGCCGCGGTTATCAACAGAGAGAAATTGTGCTTAAGTGCTACCCTCCAGATAGGAGGTTATGTGTTGTAACTGTATACAAGGAATATATTCTGAGAACTGAGACTTATCGTGGAGATTATACGAGTTTATTTCTGAGTCTGAATAAACCTTTCAAACCGGTATCCAAGGACACGTTGTCAAGGTGGTTAAAAACTATTTTGGGTTTATCAGGTGTAGACACCAGTATTTTTGTGCCTTATTCTGTGCGCTCAGCTTCCACTAGTGCGGCTAATAGAGCGAAGGTGCCAATTAATGTTATTCTTAAGACTGCTGGTTGGACAAGAAATACAACATTTCAACAGTATTATAATAAACCTTTAATACTAGAAGGTGTTTATGGCGACAGTATTTTAAGAAATGTTAAACATTCTTAAATGGATTCACATTGGCATATTTTAAAACTTACTTAATTTAGTTGAATGTTTAAGTTTGCATTTATTGAAAGTAAAAGTGTAATATTTTTGATTGATAAAGTTTTGGTTTACTTGAGTAATTTGTTCATGATAGCAACTTTAAAAATCTCATGGGCATCTCTAAGTTACGTCATATAGCAGTGGTAGAATTTAATAATTAAACTAGACTTACCTGTAAGGTGAAGTTTGATTGTAATTCTACCATTGCTATTGACGTACTTAGAGATCACATGCCCACCCTAAGAGAAATTGCTTTTTAGGTTGTTTCTCTTTTCCCTCCCTTATCTTAGTTTCTGGGTTTTTTGCTATCATTCACTCTTTGAAGTATGAAGTTCGATGGCTACGCATGCGCATCTCATGTGATCTCTAAGTACGTCAATAGCAATGGTAGAATTACAATCAAACTTCACCTTACAGGTAAGTCTCGTTTAATTATTAAATTATTGGCCATTTTTATTTCCATTTAAGGCCTATAAATTATTTTTTAAAGATGGTGTAAGATATTATTCGCAGTAAATAATGAGTTGTCGACGGCTTTATCATTGACCCGTGACAGATGATTAGTAATACTCAACGACACACACCCGCTTGCCAATTAACATACATAATCAAGTAAATAGTTTTGATTAACACTCAACGGCAATCTATATACGATCAGAATTTTTTTTTTTCTGTCACTTATCAGAGTGAATCGTAGGTACCCAAAAACATTATTGCCTAACCCAAATATTTATCGCCCGCTCAGCCATCCACGTAACCATATAATGCTTTGCACACGATGTCTGGGCCAATCAACAAACGAGTTGCGTAGACAGCATGGCCACATGGTGTTTGTTTATATTTTCTAGGGGTTTTAAAACTCGAGCTTGTCCGTTCAAAATCAATTCAGCGATAACATTTTGATAATATTTGATATCTGGAGATTCTCCGTTTTACAACGATGCCAATTATTATGCAAGAGGAATGGCCGGTCTTTCCATAGCGAGCGAAGGAACATAACTAATTTCGCAGAGAATTTTAAGAAATAGGACAGATTTAAGAATACGGTACTGTTACAAAACGTTCAAATAAAGGTGTTCTAAAATCTTTTATTGCTATTTTGATCTTTTGTGTCGATAGATAGTATATTTATAGACTCATTTTTGAGAAAATCTCATCAATATTTTCACTTATTTTGCAATCCGGCTCATGATGGCGTGTTCAATCACAAATATTACGTCACGCTGACGATCTAGTATTTTCCTTTTTGGGCATTTATATGATATCAGAATACAAATTCGATGGTTAGGCAATAGATTATGAGATGCCGAAAATGTAGTATTTTCCTCCTTTTTTTTTGGAGCCCATTTAGACTCGTTTATCTCGAAAACTACTACCATTTCTCTTCTTAAACTTCTGTTACCCCGAGTCCTATCGGTCGTTTAGAGTATAAAGGTAAATTTAAAAGCATGGCAATGATATGAAAGACCCTGAAAGCCGATTCAGCACTCCTATGCAGGTCTAGTTAGGCTTTCAGACTTTCGTCTGAAAGCCTATTGTGATTACTAAAATTATTATTAGGCTTTCAGACTTTCGTCTGAAAGCCTATTGTGATTACTAAAATTATTATTTATTATTATTATTTTTTTTTTCGCCGGAGCCTATTTCTCAGTGCCTGTAACAGATACCGATCTGGGACCTAATTCTCTATCGGGAAACCATGTGTTGGCTACTTGATAAACTATTTTTGAAACTTCTGCGCAGACCGGAAGTGGTCGAATTTCGTGCGGTGTCAAAAAATTAAAAAACGGCCGTAGATTCGTCAATTCTGTACCTATTTTCATACAAATGACATTTTCGGAAACCCTGAGTCTTTTCTCGAACGATAGCAGTTGAAAACTTGGATATTTCGAAACTTCATCGCTGACTTCTTGCGATCGAAAAATGAAAAATGTTGTTTGAGAGACAATTTTTGTTATTTTTCAAAATTTTGAAATTTGACCTACATTTTTGGATACCTGAAGTCCACCCGATTCCAGTAATATAAGATTCGTTCAGAGTTATCGCCCTTTATTTTTCGATTTTTTTCGAATTTTCTACCCATTTTGTGAGCTCGGGTTTCGTTTTATGGCCGAATTGACGTTTCTGAAACTTCTGAGGCATGAAGCCAAATGGCCATTGCAAGGAATAAAGCAATTTCAACAATAATCTGTACACCGGAAGTGGTCGAAATATTGTCCGACATTTTGAAAAAAATGCAAAAAATGGGTATTTTGGGGAAAAACGCGATTTCTCCGTCCGATATCAATGGATTAAACAAATTAGGGTACCAATGGACTGCACTAGTATTGTGCTATCGTATGATACCCAATTCATACGGATACTATGATCAGGCAGCAAAATATCGCACGCTGAAAATCAAGTATTTTCTGATTTTTAGCATTTTTGGACGCCTGTATCTCGGAAACTTAACCGCAACTTTTTTTAAAATTTTTTCTATCGAGAGTCCTTTTGGAGGTATTTTGCATGAACCCGTCCAATAAGACTTTGAAATATCTGGAATAGGTAAAATAACGGACTGAAAATCGAAAAAAGTCGAAAATTCGTGAAATTTTGGAAAATGCTCTGCTATTTTTTTATTTTAGGAGATTTTCAAAAAAAGATTGTATATTCAGATAGCTGACCTAATTATGATTCTAACGATGTATAATATGTATGTAGTTATTGAAGTTTAATTTTCGATATTTTAAATTTTTTGCATTTTTGGCACTTTTGAACATAGGAAATCTCAGGGGCATTTTATCTGATCAGATAATGTAATATATCATTACAGAGCCCTGTGGCTATTTTAGTGCCCAAACCGCACATTAAAACTATTCCGACAATAATAACCATACCGGAAGTATTCAAAAAATGAAAAAAAAGGTTAAAAACATTGTCGCACTTGCGAAAAACTTGATTTCTCCCTTAGGTAATAGCGGACCAAAAGAACTAAAGTGTCGTTGGATAGCCCTATTAATGGACCATCATATGGTACCTAAATAATGCGATTTCGATGGTAAGGAAATAAATTATTGTATGCCAAAAATCTAGTATTTTCCGATTTTTTAACATTCTGAGACGCCCTTTTCTCGAAAACGATACCGCAGATTTTTCTTAAACTTTTCTTACTCAAAGTCCTATCGGTTGTCTATATAGTGAATCCAAAATGAAAAGCATTGAAATAATATAGGTGGTCCAAATATGGCCTCAAACTTTGAAAAAAATTGAAAAATCGTTAAATTTTTGTAAATGCTCTTTAATTTATCTTTTTTTCCAAAACTACTCAATGGATGTTTCTGACACTTCTGGTACAGAAAGTTAAGTATCCAAAGAACTTCGTAAAGTTATCACGACAATGATCGTAAAACCGGAAGTAGTCGAAAAAATGCCCGATATTTTGAAAAAAAAATATTTTTTTACGAAAAGCTTTTTTATTTATGAATATTTTTTGATGATATTTTACACAGGGATAAAATATCATCGTACTTGGGCAGAAATGAGAAAAAAAATTGTCTCGGTAATTTGCGTTAGCCGCCATCGGCTAATTTAGTTTTTCGTACCCTGAAAAATTATTTATTGTTCGATTTGTATAAAACAAAGTTCATATGCTCCGTGGTCCCAATTGTAATTTTTTTAGTTACGGTGAAATTTTTCTGTCGGCAACGGAAGTGACGTAATATTAACAAAAACTACAATTTTGACAGTTCGATACCACTTTTTGAAAGCAAATATTATTTTTTTTCAAAACTGATATAACTAAAAGGATGCACCCTGCAAAGGTGCACAAAATCCTTAACTCATATTTTTTAATTTCAATTTCATTTTCGGGCAATTTCGAATAAAATGTAAAATAAAGTGTAAAATTCAGTTATTTACAATTCATACAGCGTCTTCATATTTTGAAATATTTATTTGTAATTTTCATAAACTCGTAGCAATAATCCAGACGAAGAGAATGTATGCGAAAATTAGTTTGTAATATGAGCAGTTGCCGAGAAATATGCAATTTTGCATGCATCACTTTTCACCTTTTTTTGCCTATAAAAGAGTGAATTATTATTCGATTTGCAATATTTTCTTTCCATTTGATGCCTAATGCCAATTTGGACTAGGTCAAGCCAATTTTACATTTTCACTGTGACCGGAAATGACGTCATTTAGGCAAAAACTGTATTTTTAACCTAAAAAACAAATATTTTATTCAAATGAGTCTGCCTTATAATATTTTTAAAATTATGATATTTGATTCCCATCAACGAATAGAATGAAGCCATACGACCATACAGATACCACAAAATGGTTTCTAACTTGTACGGTTACAGAGAAATAGGCGATCTTCTATCAGTCACTTTTCAAGGTTTTTGGTCTATAAAAGTGTCAATTATTATTCGATTTTTATGTTTTTTTTACCATTTGATGCCTTATGCCATTTATGACTTCTATGAACTATGTTAACATTTTCAATATCACCGGAAGTAATGTAATTTTTGCAAAAAACGTATTTTTAGCCTTCAAAACAAACATTTTTTTGAAGGGATTTATTTTTATCATTCGTTTAACTTTATAACGTCCGACTCTAATGTGCAGTAAGATTGAATCAATACCATCATATTGATATCAAGAAAAGGCTTCTAGCATGTTCCCTTGTCGAATAATAGCCAATTTTCCCAGTGTCACTTTTAAGTTTTTTACCTTCTTAATTTCAGTTTATGGGTTATACATTAATTATTTATTGCCCGATATGTATAAAACAAAGTTTGTATTTTGTATGTTGCGAATTTTCGACTTATTTTTCACCTATAAAAATTTCTTTCGGCACCGGAAGTGACGTAATTTTGCCATAATTTACAATTTTGACCGGTCCTTTCGCCAGCAAATATTACTTTTACATATGATAGAGGGTGTCACTGAAGCAAAACAACTAAAGTATAGTTCGGTAGGTCACTGGATCGGTTATGGTATAATAAACTTCCTGTATGATTCCTGAAAGCCGGTTCAGTGCTGCTTGCAGGTCTAGTTATTTATTATTATTATTTTATTTTTCGGGGGAGCCTATTTCTCAGTGTCTGTAACAGATACAGATCTGGGACGTAATTTTCTATCAGGAAACCATATAGTGGCCATCCCTTCCACTGTATTTGAAACTTCTGCGCAGACCGGAAGTGGCCGAATTTTGTGCGGTGCCAAAAAATTAAAAAACGGCCGTAGATTCGTCAATTCTGTACCTATTTTCATACAAATTACATTTTTGGAAACCCTGAGTCTTTTCTCGGACGATAGCAGTTGAAAATTTAGCAATTTAGAAACTTCGCTGCTGACTTCTAGCATTCGAAAAATGAAAATATGTTGTTTAAGACACATTTTTTGTTATTTTTCAAAATTTTCAAATTTGACCTACATTTTTGGATACCTGAAGGCAATCCGGTTCCAGTAATATAAGTTTCATTCAGAGTCATCGCCCTTTATTTTTCGATTTTTTTCGAATTTTCTTCACATTTTGTGAGCTTAAGTTTCGTTTTACGGCCGGATCGACGTTTCTGAAATTCCTGGAACATGAAGTAATATGGTCAAACCACCGTTTAAAGCAATTTCAACAACAATCCGTAAACCGGAAGTAGTCGAAATACTATGCGATATTTTGAAAAAAACGTGAAAAATTGGTGTTTTGGGTAAAAACACGATTTTTCCGTCCGATATCAACGGATTAAACAAATTAAGGTATCATTTGGTCGGGCGGTAATTGGACCACTGAATGATACCCAATTCGTACGGATACGATCAGCAGGAAGCAAAATATGGCTCGCTGAAAATCAAGTATTTTCTGATTTGGAGCGTTTTTAGATGCCTGTATCTCGAAAACTGCTCCACAGTTTTTTTATGAAACTTTCTCTATGGAGAGACCTTGCAGTAATCTTGTGTACGAAACATTCCATTACGACTTTGAAATATCTGGAATAGGTGAAATAACGGACTGAAAATCGAAAAAAATTGAAAAATCGTGAAATTTGGAAAATGCTCTGCTATTTTTTTATTTTAAGAGATCTTCAAAAAACAATTGTATATTCAGATAGCTGACCTAATTACAATTCTAACGATGTATAATATGTATGTAGTTATTGAAATTTAATTTTCGATATTTTAAATTTTTTGCATTTTTGGCACTTTTGAACCTAGGATTTCTCAGGGGCATTTTATCTGATCAGATAATGTAATATATCATTACAGAGCCCTGTGGTTATTTTAGTGCCTAAACCGGTTATCAAAACTATATCGACAATAATAACCATACCGGAAGTATTCAAAAAATTTAAAAAAGGTTAAAAACATTGTCGCACTTGCAAAAAACTTGATTTCTCCCTTAGGTAATAGCGGACCAAAAGATCTAAAGTGTCGTTGGATAGCCCTATTAATGGACCATCATATGGTATCTAAATAATACGATATCGATGGTAAGGAAATAAATTATTGTGTGCCAAAAATCTAGTATTTTCCGATTTTTTAACATTCTGAGACGTCCTTTTCTCGAAAACGACGCCGCAGATTTTTCTTAAACTTTTCTTACTCAAAGTCCTATCGGTTGTCTATATAGTGAATCAAAAATGAAAAGCATTGAAATAATATAGGTGGTCCAAAAATGGCATCAAACTTTGAAAAAATTGAAAAATCGTTAAATTTTTGTAAACGCTCTTTAATTTATCTTTTTTTTCAAAACTGCTCAATGGATGTTTCTGACAATTCTGGTACAGAAAGTTAAGTATCCAAAGAACTTCGTAAAGCTATCACAACAACGATCGTAAAACCGGAAGAAGTCGAAAAAATGTCCGATATTTTGAAAAAAAATAATTTTTTTACGAAAATCTTTTTTATTTATGAATATTTTTTGATGATATTTTACACAGGGTTAAATTTGATGCCTAATGCCAATTTGGACTAGGTCAAGCCAATTTTACATTTTCACTGTGACCGGAAATGACGTCATTTGGGCAAAAACTGTATTTTTAACCTAAAAAACTAAAATTTTATTCAAATCAGTCTCCGTTATAATATTTTTAAAATTATGATATTTGATTCCCATCAACGAATAGAATGAAGCCATAAGACCATACAGATACCACAAAATGGTTTCTAACTTGTACGTTTACAGAGAAATAGGCGATCTTCTATAAGTCACTTTTCAAGGTTTTTGGTATATAAAAGTGTCAATTATTATTCGATTTTTATAATTTTTTTACCATGTGATACCTTATGCAATTTATGACTTCTATGAACCAAGTTAACATTTTCAATATCACCGGAAGTAATGTAATTTTTGCAAAAAACGTATCTTTAGCCTTCAAAACAGACATTTTTTAGAAGTGATTTATATTCATTATTCGTTTAACTTTATAACGTCTGACTCTAATGGGCAGTAAGAGTGAATCAATACCATCATATTGATATCAAGAAAAGGCTTCTAGCATGTTCCCTTGTCGAATAATAACCAATTTTCCCAGGGTCACTTTTAAGTTTTTTACCTTCTTAATTTCAGTTTATGGGTTATAGGTTAATTATTTATTGCCCTAAATGTATAAAACAACGTTTGGATTTTGTATGTTGCGAATTTTCGACTTATTTTTCACCTATAAAAATTTCTTTCGGCACCGGAAGTGACTTAATTTTGCCATAATTTACAATTTTGACTGGTCTTTTCGCCAGCAAATATTACTTTTACATATGATAGAGGGTGTCACTAAAGCAAAACAACCTAAAGTATAGTTTGGTAGCTCAATGGATCGGCTATGGTATAATAAACTTCCTGTATGATTCCTGAAAGCCGGTTCAGTGCTGCTTGCAGGTCTAGTTATTATTATTATTATTTACCGCTGGAGCCTAGATCTCCATGATCGAAAACAGATATCGATCTGGAATTAGATTTTCTATCGGGAAACCATGTGGTGGCTACTTGATAAAATATTTTTGCAATTTCTGCGCATACCGGAAGTGACCGAACTTTGTACGTTTTCAAAAAATTGAAAATTGGCCATAGTTTCGTCAATTCTTTATCCATTTTCAAGCAAATTACATTTTTGGAATCCCTGAATCTTTTCTGAGACAATGGCTATCTCACATTTTTCAATTTCGAACATTCGTCTATGACTTTTATCGTTCGAAAATTGAAAACATGTTGTTTACGAGACAATTTTTGTTATTTTTCAATATTTTCAAATTTGACCTACATTTTTGGATACCTGAAGTCCATCCGATTCCAGTAATATAAGTTTCATTCAGAGTTATCGCCCTTTATTTTTCGATTTTTTTTCGAATTTTCTTCCCATTTTGTGAGCCGGGGTTTCGTTTTATGGCAGAATTGACGTTTCTGAAACTTAAGGAACATGAAGTTATAGTCCAATACCAACTTATAAAGCAATTTCGACAAAAATCCTTAAACCAGAGGGGGTCGAAATAATGTGCAATATTTTGAAAAAAATGCAAAAAATGGATATTTTGGGGAAAAACGTGATTTTTCCGCCCGATATCAATGGATTAAAGAAATTAGGGTACCATTGGACTGCACTAGGATTGTACTATCGTATGATACCCAATTCATGTGGATACTATGATCAGGCAGCAAAATATGGCACGCTGAAAATGAAGTATTTTCTGATTTTTCTGATTTTTAGCATTTTTGGACGCCTGTATCTCGAAAACTACGCCAGCGATTTTTATGAAACTTTCTCTATCGAGAGACCTTGTGGTAGTCTTGTGTACGAAACATTCCATTAGGACTTTGAAATATCTGGAATAGGTGAAATAACGGACTGAAAATCGAAAAAAATTGAAAAATCGTTAAATTTTTGGAAAAGCTCTTTAATTAGGCTTTCAGACTTTCGTCTGAAAGCCTATTGTGATTACTAAAATTATTATTTATTATTATTATTTTTTTTTTCGCCGGAGCCTATTTCTCAGTGCCTGTAACAGATACCGATCTGGGACCTAATTCTCTATCGGGAAACCATGTGTTGGCTACTTGATAAACTATATTTGAAACTTCTGCGCAGACCGGAAGTGGTCGAATTTCGTGCGGTGTCAAAAAATTAAAAAACGGCCGTAGATTCGTCAATTCTGTACCTATTTTCATACAAATGACATTTTCGGAAACCCTGAGTCTTTTCTCGGACGATAGCAGTTGAAAATTTCGATATTTCGAAACTTCATCGCTGACTTCTTGCGATCGAAAAATGAAAAATGTTGTTTGAGAGACAATTTTTGTTATTTTTCAAAATTTTGAAATTTGACCTACATTTTTGGATACCTGAAGTCCATCCGATTCCAGTAATATAAGTTTCATTCAGAGTTATCGCCCTTTATTTTTCGATTTTTTTTCGAATTTTCTTCCCATTTTGTGAGCCGGGGTTTCGTTTTATGGCAGAATTGACGTTTCTGAAATTTTTGAGGCATGAAGCCAAATGATCATTGCAAGGAATAAAGCAATTTCAACAATAATCTGTACACCGGAAGTGGTCGAAATAATGTCCGATATTTTGAAAAGATAGGTTGCCAGGCAACGAAACATACGCCCACAGCAGCTAAATCGTCCGGGCAGTCAACAAGGGTTGTCGCATATTTTTACTTTTTTCGGTAATGAAACATTTGTAATACACTAAAAACTGATTAAGAGTAACAACTCATTATGTAATTATCAGAAAATCATTAGAATTTGATTGCTTTTTATAAAGTTTTACCCCACGCTAACAATTAGTATATACATGAAACATTTAATATCATGGATTAAGCTGTTCAGTTATCTAAATTCATTGAAAATCAAAATACTTGTTCGTTTCAACACCTTAAACTCTATGTATCAATCTGAAGTCAATCGGATGGTAACTTTGGCCTCTATAGCGTCACAAGAATTTTTGAAGTTATCAAGGGAGATAACTCTGGCAGTAATTATTTGAAATCGCTGAAAATCAATAGGCTTCTTCGTCTCATGACCTTAAACACTGTGTATAAATCTAAAGTCAATTGGATATTAACTTTGGCCTCCAGAGCGGCCCCAAGATTTTTTGAGGTGATCAAGGGCCATAACTCTGGCATTAATTATCAGAAATCGCTGAAAATCAATAGGCGTCTTTGTCTTATGACCTTAAACACTGTGTATAAATTTGAAGTCAATCGGATATTAACTTTGGCCTCTAGAGCGTCCACAAGATTTTTTGAAGTGATCAAGGGCCATAACTCTGGCACTAATAATGGGAAATCACTGAAAATCAATAGGCTTCTTCGTCTTATGACCTTAAACACTGTGTATAAATTTAAAGTCAATCGGATATTAACTTTGACCTGTAGAGCGTCCACATGATTTTTTAAAGAGATCAAGGGCCATAACTCTGGCACTAATTATCGGAAATCGCCGAAAATCAATAGGTTTCTTCGTCTCATGACCTTAAACACTGTGTATAAATCTAAAGTCAATCGGATATTAACTTTGCCCTCTAGAGCGTCCACAAGATTTTTTGAGGTGATCAAGGGCCATAACTCTGGCACTAATTATCGGAAATCGCTGAAAATCAATAGGCGTCTTCGTCTTATGACCTTAAACACTGTGTATAAATTTAAAGTCAATCGGATATTAACTTTGGCCTCTAGAGCGTCCACAAGATTTTTTGAAGTGATCAAGGGCCATAACTCTGGCACTAATTATGGGAAATCGCTGAAAATCAATAGGCTTCTTCGTCTTATGACCTTAAACACTGTGTATAAATTTAAAGTCAATCGGATATTAACTTTGACCTTTAGAGCGTCCACAAGATTTTTTAAAGAGATCAAGGGTCATAACTCTGGCACTAATTATCGGAAATCGCCGAAAATCAATAGGCGTCATTGTCTTATGACCTTAAACGCTGTGTATAAATTTAAAGTCGATCGGATATTAACTTTGGCCTCTAGAGCGTCCACAAGATTTTTTGAAGTGATCAAGGGCCATAACTCTGGTAGTTATTATCGGAAATCGCTGAAAAACAATAGGCTTCTTCGTCTCATGACCTTAAACACTGTGTATAAATTTAAAGTAAATCGGATATTAACTGTAGCCTGTAGAGCGTCCACAAGCAATTGTGGACGCCGGACCGACGGACCGACGGACGGACGGACGGGGGCGACGACAATATACGACCACATTTCAATGTGGGCGTATAAAAAATGCAAAAAATGGGTATTTTGGGGAAAAACGCGATTTCTCCGTCCGATATCAATGGATTAAACAAATTAGTGTACCATTGGACTGCACTAGTATTGTGCTATCGTATGATGCCCAATTCGTACGGATACGACGAGCAGGAAGCAAAATATGGCACGCTGAAAATCAACTATTTTCTGATTTCGAGCGTTTTTGGACGCCTGTATCTCGAAAACTTAACCGCAACTTTTTTTTTTAACTTTCTCTATCGAGAGTCCTTTCGGAGGTATTTTGCATGAAGCCATCCAATAAGACTTTGAAATATCTGGAATAGGTGAAATAACGTACTGAAAATCAAAAAAAGTCGAAAAATCGTGAAATTTTAGAAAATGCTCTACTATTTTTTTATTTTAAGAGATTTTCAAAAAAAGGTTGTATATTCAGATAGCTGACCTAATTACGATTCTAACGATGTATAATATGTATGTAGTTATTGAAATTTAATTTTCGATATTTTAAAATTTTTGCATTTTTGGCACTTTTGAAGATAGGATTTCTCAGAGGCATTTTATCTGATCAGATAATGTAATATATCATTACAGAGCCCCGTGGCTATTTTAGTGCTCAAACCGGCTATTAAAACTATTCCGACAATAATTACCATACCGGAAGTATTCAAAAAATGAAAAAAAAAAGTTAAAAACATTGTCGCACTTGCGAGAAACTTGATTTCTCCCTTAGGTAATAGCGGACCAAAAGAACTAAAGTGTCGCTGGATAGCCCTATTAATGGACCATCATATGGTATCTAAATAATACTATTTCGATGGTAAGGAAATAAATTATTGTATGCCAAAATCTAGTATTTTCCGATTTTTTAACATTCTGGGACGCCCTTTTCTCGAAAACGACGCCGCAGATTTTTCTTAAACTTTCCTTACTCAAAGTCCTATCGGTTGTCTATATAGTGAATCCAAAATGAAAAGCATTGAAATAATATAAATGGTCCAAAAATGGCCTCAAACTTTGAAAAAAATTGAAAAATCGTTAAATTTTTGGAAACGCTCTTTAATTTATCTTTTTTTCCAAAACTACTCAATGGATGTTTCTGACACTTCTGGTACAGAAAGTTAATTATCCAAAGAACTTCGTAAAGCTATCACGACAACGATCGTAAAACCGGAAGTAGTCGAAAAAATGTCCGATATTTTGAAAAAAATTAATTTTTTCATGAAAACCTTTTTTATTTATGAATATTTTTTGATGATATTTTACACAGGGTTAAAAATATCATCCTACTTGAGCAGAAATGAGAAAAAAAATTGTCTCGGTAATTTGCGTTAGCCGCCATCGGCTAATTTAGTTTTTCGTACCCAGAAAAATTATTTATTGTTCAATTTCTATAAAACAAAGTTCATATGCTCCGTGGTCCCAATTGTAATTTTTTTTGTTACGGTGAAATTTTTCTGTCGGCAACGGAAGTGACGTAATATTAACAAAAACTACAATTTTGACAGTTTGGTACCACTTTTTTTCCATTTGATGCATAATGCCAATTTGGACTAAGTCAAGCCAATTTTACATTTTCACTGTGACCGGAAATGACGTCATTTAGGCAAAAACTGTATTTTTAACTTAAAAAACAAATATTTTATTCAAATGAGTCTGCCTTATAATATTTTTAAAATTATGATATTTGATCCCCATCAACGAATAGAATGAAGCCATACGACCATACGGATACCACAAAATGGTTTCTAACTTGTACGGTTACAGAGAAATAGGCGATCTTCTATAAGTCTCTTTTCAAGGTTTTTGGTCTATAAAAGTGTCAATTATTATTCGATTTTTATCATTTTTTTACCATTTGTTGCCTTATGCCATTTATGCCATTATTCGTTTAACTTTATAACGTCTGAATCTAACGGACAGTAAGATTGAATCAATACCATCATATTGATATCAAGAAAAGGCTTCTAGCATGTTCCCTTGTCGAATAATAGCTAATTTTCCCAGGGTCACTTTTAAGTTTTATACCTTCTTAATTTCAGTTTATGGGTTATAGGTTGATTATTTATTGCCCGATATGTATAAAACAAAGTTTGTATTTTGTATGTTGCGAATTTTCGACTTATTTTTCACCTATAAAAATTTCTTTCGGCACCGGAAGTGACGTAATTTTGCCATAATTTACAATTTTGACCGTTCTTTTCGCCAGCAAATATTACTTTTACATATGATAGAAGGTGTCACTGAAGCAAAACAACTAAAGTATAGTTTGGTAGCTCAATGGATCGGCTATGGTATAATGAACTTCCTGTATGATTCCTGAAAGCCGGTTCAGTGCTGCTTGCAGGTCTAGTTTATCTTATTTTCCAAAACTACTCAATGGATGTTTCTGCTGGTACGCAAAGTTAAGTATCCAAAGAACTTCGTAAAGCTATCACAACAACGAATGTAAAACCGGAAGTAGTCGAAAAAATGTCCGATATTTTGAAAAAAATTAATTCTTTTACGAAAACCTTTTTTATTTATGAATATTTTTTGATGATATTTTTCACAGGAATTATTGATATAAAATTAAACCATGCTAGTCCCGAAATGACATAGTTTGCGAATTCTCAACTATTTGTTACCGATAATGATTTCTTTTGGCACCGGAAGTGAAGTAATTTTGCCAGATTTTAAAATTTTGACCGGTGCAAACAAATATTACTTACAAATCTGATAGAGGGTGTCACTGAATCATAACAACTACAGTATCGTTTGGTAACTCGAAGGATCGGATATTGTATGACGCACTTCCTGTCTGATTCCTGAAAGCCGATTCAGCACTGCAGGTCTGCAGGTCTAGTTATTATTATTTTTTTTGTGTGTGTGTTTTCTGCAAATCGGATTTCTCATAATCTAACCATGAGATCTTTTTGAAACTTTGACCTACCCCCCCCCCCCAAAAAAAAGGGGTGCGAACGTTGTTTAAATATATTTTCAAAACGTTTTACGAACCCGAAATCACTGAATTTTACTTTACGAACGAAAAAACTGACAATGCATAGTCGTAACTTTGCTATTCTTTTTTCTTTGAATACCTTGAAAAAAATCATTGTCATCTGCAGAACTTCACATTTTCGAATTTCCAAAATTCGTCGCTGTGATTTCGAACCGGAAGATTAGACCAATTTGACAACTTCTTTAATAGTTGAAAGATTTTCATGAAATTTAGTATATAAGTAGATCTTACCAATGTGATTTCAAAAATATAATGAGAAATCTTCTAAATTAGCTCCCCTTGGTGAAATTAAGGATCAAAGTTTTAAAAAAAATCGTCGAAATATAGTTCAGAATGACCTAAAAAATAATTTCGATACTCGACAAGTAATTCCTGATTCCTACACAAGACATGCAGTTTGTCGATCGAACCGGAAGTGCCACCATCTTGAAAAGTGAAAAATCCCTAAGGCTTTTTTGCTATTTTACTTACAGACACCGGAGTTATATTTTCTGAATCCTTGAAGGATGGCCCAAAAATCGCTGGGAGCAGAATTTTGATTTAGGTCAAATGATGGTTGCCATTTTGAAGTGAATATGAAAAGTAATAGCAATTTGAAACACAATAACTCTCCTTCTAATTGAGCTAGAATGTTCAATCTTGATGTAGACGTTCACTGGGTCAATGTCATGATTGAGTGCAAAGATGAGCATTTTCTGCCTAGGGTAAGCAGAGATAAGCATGCTGATTTGTTGATTCTTTAGGGCACAATAACTTCGGTTATAATGAAGGGAGGGTGTGAAACTCTTGTCAATCGAGAGTCTAATAGCTAGCCTGTTGTGTGAAATCATTGTATCATTTTTTTTTAAATATCAGGGGTAGCAGAAAAAAGAGATCGAAAATCCCAAAAGTCGTATTTTTAAGATTTGGAGCATTATTAAAAGTCCCTTTCTCTTAAAAGTCAACATAATATTTTTAGGGAACTTCTTCTACAAAAAGTCTTATCGGTAGTCTTTTATATGAAACCGTCGATCAACAGTCCAAAATCTCAGGAGTAGAAGAATAAAAGGATCGAAAATTGAAAACGGCACCCTTTCATTGTTAAGCAAAACATGCAGTGTGGGTGGCTACAATCTGCACATTTAGTCATCGTATAGAGCTTATTCAACAGTATCGAATTCCAACTGCTAAGGGATCTTTTACGTGCCCTTCAATGTGTACACGGCCGGTGGGGGCCACGTCAGAAAATCGAGATGAACTTTCTTGGCCAATGCAGGGATCGAACACCCGACCTCCTGGCTAGCAGGCCAACGCCTTAGCTACAGTGTGCACACCCATTGTACATTTCATCCGTCAAATCAAAGCATTTCATTGCATTAGACCAATAATTTATTATTCTTAATTTAAAACTTTCTTTTAATATTAGTCTGGCATTATTAACCCCTTGTGGACGGGATTTTCGACGAAATTTGGTAACCCTGGACGGGATTATTTAGGGGAAAAAATCATTTTTTTTAAAATGTGAATTTATCTTCAATCTGCTTGGCTTAAATTCTTAAAAAAGAATTCCTGTTGTAAGTTTATGATGTTTTGAGTTCACAAAATGAATTTTCCTTGCCTTATTGTCTATTTTAACCCAAAACTTCGTCGAAAGACAGCTGGCGCTTCCTGGCAACCGCCATTGTTTACATGTCGTAAATATGCAGAAAATTACACGATAAAATACAAGTGATACATCTAGAAAAGGGAGATAACTAGTTTACGATCGCAAGGCAAAGGGGGATTCCCCGTGCTAAATTTAGCATATTAAAATGAGGACTGATTCAGGGTGTCACGTGTGACGTGCCAACACGTCAACCGTCTCTGGGCACGCAAAATATTTGCGTGTCCAACACGTCATCCGTCCACAAGGGGTTAAATCCTAATTTTATTGGTCTTTTTTAAAATTAAACTTTCATTTAACTATGAACAACCCTTAACGTGTCTCTTTAAAACAATTAAATACTCTAAAACAGTAGCTCAACCTTTTGACCTAAACTCATTAATTTACCATTTTGTTGTGAGGGACTTGTTATTCTTCCTATATGACATATTGCATGTGTCTGATTTCAAAGCGGGGGTTAGGTGGCTGAATGGTTAGCACACGCGCCTGTCATTGAGTTAACTAGCGTGTTTTCGAATGCCCGGTTGTACGTGACAAGGAGTAAGGTCGCCTGTCCAACCTACCATTTTTAATTTTTTTCCTGCCATTTTCATTTCATTTTCTCATCCGTCTCATTACAGTAATACAAGTTTCAGTTATTTCCCTTTAGTTTTCAGATTATTGTTATGCCTGGGTGCAATGTTTCATACTATATTTAGACTTGTAACTTTGCGAGTTTTTGACCAATTTTGATAATTTTTTCTTCTTATCCTTTTATTTAGGATACTTGATACAATCAATGACACGTGACGATGAATATGAAAGCTTTCATATCTGCATGGGACAGTAGCAGATTTAGTTGGACTTTTTTTCCGTATTTTGGTCAAATCGTCGAGTTCTTATTTTTTTAAAACGGCGCCTACGATTTTTCTAAAACTTATGGAATATGAAGTCGATGGTCCAAACCAGTCCATGAACTATAAATGAAAATCCTCTAATCACCGGAAGTGGTCAAGAAAGGTATCCAAAGTTTGACAAAATTCTGAAAAATGGGTACCGATGCGCAAAAAGCGATGTATCAATTGGTTGATTACCGAGTAGTTAAAGTACAATGTCGTTGGATAGCCATGTGAATTATCTACAATATGGTACTATAGCGACAAGTTTTCGATCAAGTTTAAACACATGTTTCTTGGAAACGCCGCCAACATTTTTTTCAAACTTTCTCAATTGAGAGTCTAATGGTTAGTGTATTGTGTTATACCATTGTACAATATTTCTAATTGTCATGGGTGGCCGAAAAAAGAGATTGAAAATTGAAAAAAATTTACGTTTTGGAGCATGTTTAGGGGTCTTCTTCTCGGAAGTCAACGTAATATTTTTTTTGGAACTTCTTCTACAGAAAGTTTATCGGTAGCCTTATGTATGAAACCATTGCGCAACAGTTAGAACAAAGGGATCGAAAATTGAAAACGTCACCTTTCATTGTTAAGCGAAACATGCAGTAAGAGTTGATACAATCTGTACGTATTACCAACATTTAGAGCATATTCAAAGTCCCTTTTCTCTCACAGTGACGATATTTGAGCTAAAAGTATTTCATTTTTGAATGTTTACTTCAATTCAAAATATGGGTTTTAGTGACCCTGTAACAGAAATAATTGATTTCTATGTGTAATAATTAGTCTTTGAATTGATATTGTTTCTTCTTTGTCAAAATTACCTCATAACTGCAATCTCGACACAAATCGACGGCTCGCGTTGTTTATAAGCAAGTCCAATTTTTAAGAGGATACACTAGTATCGTGCAGATGTAAGAAAGAAAAAAAATAGGTTGCCAGGCAACGAAACATACGCCCACACAGCAGCCAAATCGTCCGGGCAGTCAACAAGAGTTGTCGCATATTAAGGATTTATCAGAAAATCATTAGAATTTGTTTGGTTTTTATAATCAAACGTTTTTTTTTTTAAATCAGATAATAATTGTGACCTCCAGAGGCACCACAAGCTAAAAAGGGTGATTTTTTGTAAAATCAGGGGACATAATTCAAGAAGTAATGACCCAATGGGCGCAAATATCGAAAGGAACCGAGATCTTTGGGTTATAAACATACCTGTCAAGTTTCATCAAAATCGATTCAAAATTGTGACCTCTATAGGGTCCACAACCTTGATATAACATATTTTCACACTATTCGTGTACAAACGGCGGCCATTTTGTCCGTCAATTCTAGTCCGATTTTCACGAAATTCAAACTCTCTTTTCATTACCATGTAACGGTGATATAGTCAAACGTTTTTTTAAATCGGATAATAATTTTGACCTCCAGAGGTACCAAAAGCGAACAAAAGCGATTTTTCGGACAATCCGGGGACATAATTCAGGAAGTTATGATCCAATGGGCGCAAATATCAAAAGGAACCAAGATCTTTGGGTTATAAACATACATGTCAAGTTTCATCAAAATCGGTTCAAAATTGTGACCTCTATAAGGTCCACAACCTTTATATAACATATTTTCACAATATTCGCGTACAAACGGCGGCCATTTTGTCCGTCAATTTTGGTCTGATTTTCACAAAATTCATACTCAACCTTCATAACCATGGAATGGTGATATAATCAAACTGTTTTTTTAATCGGATAACAATTTTGACCTCAAGAGGGACCACAAGCTAAAAAGGGTGATTTTTCGGACAATAAGGGGCCATAATTCAGGAAGTTAAGATCCGATTGGCGCAAATATCGACAGGAACCAAGATCTTTGGGTTATAAACATGCATTTCAAGTTTCATCCAAATCGGTTCAAAATTGTGTCCTCTACACTGTTCACAACCTTGATATAACATATTTTCACACTATTCGCGTACAAATGGCAGCCATTTTGTCCGTCAATTTTTGTCCAATTTTCACGAAATTTGACCTCAACCTTCATAACCATGGAACGGTGATATAATCAAACGGTTTTATAAATCGGATAACAATTTTGGCCTCCAGAGGGACCACAAGCTAAAAAGGGCGATTTTTCGGACAATCAGGGGCCATTATTCAGGAAGTTATAATCCGATTGGCGCAAATATCGAAAGGAACCAAGATCTTTGGGTTATAAACATGCATTTCAAGTTTCATCCAAATCGGTTCAAAATTGTGTCCTCTACACTGTTCACAACCTTGATATAACATATTTTCACACTATTCGCGTACAAATGGCGGCCATTTTGTCCGTCAATTTTGGTCCGATTTTCACGAAATTCGAACTCAACCTTCATAACCATGGAACGGTGATATAATGAAACCATGGAACGGTGATATAATCAAACGGTTTTTTAAATCGGATAACAATTTTGACCTCCAGAGGGACCACAAGCTAAAAAGGGCGATTTTTCGGACAATCAGGGGCCATAATTCAGGAAGTTACGATCCGATTGGCGCAAATATCGAAAGGAACCAAGATCTTTGGGTTATAAACATGCATTTCAAGTTTCATCCAAATCGGTTCAAAATTGTGACCTCTACACTGTTCACAAGCTAAAAAACGTGATTTTTCGTACAATCAGGGGCCATAACCCATGAAGTTACAGTCCGATACATGCCAATATCGAAAGGAACCGAGATCTTAGGGTGATAAACCTATGTTTTAAGTTTCATTGAAATCGGATAAAAATTGTGACCTGTAGACTGTTCACAAACAATTGTGGACGGACGGATGTCCTGACGGACTTCCGGACGTACGGACGAACAGGGGCGACGACAATATACGTCCACATGAAAATGTGGGCGTATAAAAAAATATTGCACCTGTGATAGAAGGCATGACGTACTTTGAGCATGGACTATGAACTAATTTAACATTTTCAATATCACCGGAAGTAATGTCATTTTTGCAAAAAATGTATTTATAGTTTTCAAAACGAACATTTTTTTTGGAAGTGATTTATATTTATAAATCGTTTAACTTTATAATGTTTATTCTAAGGGTCAGTTATATTGAATCAATAAAATCATATTGATACAAGAAAAGGCTTCTAGCATATTCCCTTGTTGAGAAATAGCCAATTTTCCCAGGGTCACTTTTTAAGTTTTTTACCGTCTTAATTTCAGATTATGGGTTATAGGTTAATTATTTATTGCCCAATATGTACGAAACAAAGTTTGTACTTTTGATGTTGCAAATTTTCGGCTTATTTTTGACCTATAAATTTTTGGGGGGCACCGGAAGTGACGTAATTTTGCCATAATTTACGATCATTAAACAACATGGCTGCCTGACAAGTCACACCTGGAAGACTGTCTACAATGTTTTAACATTAATGCAATTTGTAAATGAGTGTGAGCTGTAAAAATTTGTATAGATAAAGTTAAAAAGCTAGAGAAATGATATAGAAAAAAAAATTCTAATCTAAAATACAAACTTTGCTGAATTTGGACAAATTAATTTTTCTGAAGATTAATTTTTGGTAGTAGTAATTATTCATCCATGACAGGTAAATACTGAGCTATACAACACTTCAGTGACCACAACTAAAGCTAACTCTAACAACTGATTACCTGCTCTACACCTGTATTCAGGTCATTGTGTGTGTCAAAACTTGAAACTGTCTGCAATATGTCCACTGGTCAACCACAGAAACAAGTCAGGGAAAG
Organism: Patella depressa; assembly: GCA_948474765.1. NCBI lineage: Eukaryota > Metazoa > Mollusca > Gastropoda > Patellidae > Patella > Patella depressa. Next base: position 35,315,552 of record OX419719.1, read on the forward strand.
TTCCACACAGTTGGATTTAACAGACCCATTCATGGATATTGGTGAGTTCACAGAAGTCGTCGACGGACTTAAACAAAAAATGGACTCAATGATGACTAAGGACGACTTACAAATTATGATGAAAGATATAGTAAGAGTTATATATAACCAAGTTAAAGATTCTATCTCCGCTGAAATTAAAACAATTGAAGTATCGACTAACGAAGCGCATGAGAAAATTGAAAAACAAGAAGATAGTATAAGTGTCATTGAAAATAAAAACCAAAAGCTTCAAAGTAAACTAGACAGTGTCACCCAAGAGTTAAATGCACTAAAAGCCACTAGCAACCAAGCCATTTGTATGGCAAACTACAACGAGCAGTACAGCCGAAAAACTAATATAAAAATATTAAATTTAACTCAAACAGACAATACTAATTTACAAGCGACAGTAATAAAAGTTATCAGTCAGGTAACTGGAAAAACAATTTCCAATAATGATCTGATGGCTGTTCATCATCTACCAAGTAAGTTCCAGGACAAACCCAAACCAGTCTTAGTTAAATTTAGAAACAGTGATATTAAAAGAAGTATAATGATCAACCGATCAAAGTTCTTTGACAGAAACATTAAGGTTTTTGATGACATCACCCGCCATAATAGTCAACTAATTAATTGAGTAAAAAGAATACCAACAGTTGAATCAGCCTGGTACTACAACGGAAGTGTTTATGCTAAACTACAAGGCAGACGCGGGGCAAAAATAAATCTATTTGAAAGTACAGAAGATATAACTAAAAGATTACAGCAAACGCTGACAGAGACAATACCAAATCAATTCAAACTAGACCTGCATGCAGGAATGACGGGTTTCACTGGTGCCATGTTACCTTTGAACTTGAACTTGTGTCACTTTCGGTGCCACGTTAACCTTGAACATATGTCACTTCCGGTACCAATGAAACCGATATACAGGTTTCCACATAAGCATTGCACACATCAAATAAAATGGAAACAGAATCAAACAAATCCAGCAATATCATTTTCTTTTATACATTTGTTACATGTAATTGATCCTGACAAAATTACAGTACTTCCGGTGATAATGTAAATGTTCCATTAGTTTTATGAAATCAGAAATGGCATAAGGCATCACATGGTGAAAATTTTATGTAAATCGAATAATAATTGCCACTTTTATAGACCAAAAACCTTGAAAAGTGACGTGTAGAATATCGTCTATTTCTCGGCAACCGTACAAGTTAGAAACCATTTTTTGGTATTTATATGACCGTATGGGTTTAATCTATTTGTTGATTGGAATCAAATATCATAATTGTATAAACATTACAAATCAGACTCATTTGAATAAAATATCGGCTTTGAAGGCTTAAAATACATTTTTTGCCAAAATGACGTCACTTCCGGTGATAATGAAAACTTTAAATTAGTTTTTTAACATCGTCTATGACATTAGGCTTCAAAGGGTGAACATTTTATGAAAATCGAATAATAATTGACACTTTTATGGGCCAAAAACATTCAAAAGTGACTTTTAGAAAATCGCCTATATCTCGGCAACCGAACAAGTTAGAAACAATTTTATGATATCTTTTTGACCGTATGAGTTTTGTTAATATGTGAATTTAAACCAAAAATTAATTTTATTATTATATGTGACATAATTCTTGGTTGAAAAAAATATCGATTTTAAAAGTTAAAAATTGAGTTTTTGACTAAATGACGCCTTTTCCGGTGTCAATTTTAAATAGTAATCAACATGATATGACGCAGACTTGCTTTTTGAATCAAATGATGTCACTTTTGTGAATATCCATTAATAATTGACTATTTTACAGGCAAAATTACGAAAACAGTGACTTATGCAAAACTGCCCATTTCTCGGCAACTGCTTATTTTAGAAACTAATTTTAACATACATTCTCTTCGTATGGATTATAGTTACAGGTTTATAAAAGTTAAGTAAAAATATTTTAAAATCTGAAAAGCCTGAATGGGTTGTAAATAGGTCAATTTTACGCCTTTTTTCACCTCTTAATCCAATTTGCTAGAAAATGCAATAGAAATTAAAAAAACTGCTTCTGCCATTTTTTGCACCTTGAAAGGACACACTCTTTGAGTCATATAATTTTTCCAAAAAATAATATTTGTTTAAGAAGAAGGAAACTAACCGTCAAAATTGTAGTTTTTGGTAAAATTATGCCACTTCCGGTGCCGACAGATAACACTTTTGGTAATAAAAAAGATAGGTTGCCAGGCAACGAAACATACGCCCACAACAGCTAAGTCGTCCGGGCAGTCAACAAGGGTTGTCGCATATTGTTTCTTTTATCAGTAAGGAGAACATTTACAACACATGATAATCTTATTACGAGTAATAGCCCATTAAATAATTATCAGAAATGATTAGAATAGTTTTGATGGTTTGTCTCAAGGCCTTTGTCAAAGTGATCAACTGCCAGAAATTATCAGAAATTATCACTGAAAATCAAATAGGATTCTTCGTATCATGACCGTAAATAGTGTGTATAAATTTAAAGTCAATCGGATATTAACTTTAGATTTTTCAAAGTGATCAAGGGTCATAACTCTGGCAGTAATTATCGGATATGCTGAAAATCAATAGGCTTCTTTATATCATGACTTTAAACACCGTGTATAAATTTAAATTCAATCGGATATTAACTTTAGCCTCTAGAGCATTCACAAGATTTTTCAAAGTGATCAAGGGTCATAACTCGGGCAGGAATTATCGGATATTGCTGAAAATCAACAGGCTTCTTCTTATCATGACCTTACACACTGTGTATAAATTTAAAGTCAATCGGATATTAACTTTTGCCTCTAGAGCGTTCACAAGATTTTTCAAAGTGATCAAGGGTCATAACTCTGGAAGTAATCATCGGATATCACCGAATATCAATAGGCTTCTTCGTCTCATGACCTTAAACACTGTGTATAAATCTAAAGTCAATCGGATATTAACTTTAGCCTCTAAAGCGTTCACAAGATTTTTCAAAGTGATCAAGGGTCATAACTCTGGCAGTAATTATCAGATATCACCGAAAATCAAAAGGCTTCTTCGTCTCATGACCTTAAACACTGTGTATAAATTTAAAGTCAATCGGATATTAACTTTAGCCTCTAAAGCGTTCACAAGATTTTTCAAAGTGATCAAGGGTCATAACTCTGGCAGTGATTATCAGATATCACCGAAAATCAATAGGCTTCTTCATCTCATGACCTTAAACACTGTGTATAAATTTAAAGTCAATCGGATATTAACTATAGCCTCTAGAGCGTTCACAAGATTTTTCCAAGTGATCAAGGGTCATAACTCTGGTAGTAATTATCGGATATCGCTGAAAATCAATAGGCTTCTTCGTCTCACGACCTTCAACACCGTGTATAAATTTCAAGTCAATCTGAAAATAACTTTATCCTCTAGAGCGTTCACAAGAATTTGTGGACGATGGACGGACGGACCGACGGACGGACGGACGGACGGACGGACGGACCGACAGACGGACGGACGGGGGCGACGGCAATATACGACCACATTTCCATGTGGGCGTATAAAAATGACAATTGAGACAACGAAGCATATGAACTTTGTTTTATACAAATCGAACAATAAAAATTTAATCTAGGACTGAAAAAGTGAATTAGCCAATGGCGGCCAAGGAAAATTACTGCGACAAATATTTTTAACATTTTTGCGCTAGTCATACGACTCTTTAATTCTGTGCACAACACTACTAAAAAATATTTATAAATAAAAAAGTTTTTTGTAAAATTTTAAATTTTCCAAATTTGGCGCCTAATATCTTCGAAGATTTGCCGAAAATCAAAAATCGAAAGTAGCGTAGCTATGTGCCATGTCTCCGGCTATGCCAAAATGTATCGAAAGTTAAAATCCAATGATTATTGTTAAAATTACTGCAATATTTTCAAAAACGATAACTTCGGTGATTTCGGACATTTCGCATTGTCGCAGAACGTTCAAAATAGCTTTATCCTCTAAGTCACACCCACTTTCCCAGTAAAACCGAAGAAATCGTAACGATGCGACACGTAGTTGCTGAGATCTATTCAAATTGGAATCTGAATAATAATAATAATAATAATAATAATAAGAATAATAATTTTAACAAAAACAATAGTGTTTCACACAAGCTACGCAGTGTGAAACCCTAATAACTAGACCTGCATGCAGGAATGACGGGTTTCACTGGTGCCACCTTACCCTTAAACATGTCACTTCCGGTGCCAAGTTACCCTTGAACATATGTCGCTTCTGGTATGAACGAAACCACTAAACAGGTTTCCAAATTAACATTGCACACAAATAAAATGGACGCAGAATCAACCAAATCCAACAATATCAATTCATTTTATACATTTGTTACTTGTAAATGATCTTGACAAAATTAAATTACTCCCGGTGTTAATGAAAATGTTCAATTAGTCTTATGAAATCAGAAATAGCATACGATATCATACAGTGAAAATTTTATGTAAATCGAATAATAATTGCCACTTTTAAAGACCAAAAAACTTGAAAAGTGACTTGTAGAAAATCGGCTATTTCTCGGCAACCGTACAAGTTAGAAACCATTTTGTGGTATCTGTATGATCGTATGGCTTCATTCTATTTGGTGATTGACATCAAATACCATAATTTGAAAAAGATTTCAAAACAGACTCATTTGAATAAAATATCTGTTTTGAAGGCTAAAAATACAGTTTTTGCCAAAATGACATTACTTCCGGTGATAATGAAAATCTTACATTACTTGTATGAAATCCCAAATGGCATTAGGTATAACATGGTGTAACTTTTATGAAAATCGAATAATAATTGACTCTTTTATGGCCCCAAATCCTTCAAAAGTGGCCTGTGGAAAACCGTCTATTTCTCGGCAACCGAACAAGTTAGAAACAATTTTATGATATCTATATAACCATATGAGTTGTGGTTATATGTGAATTTAAACGAAAAGTTAAAATTATTAATACATATTAAGTAATTCTTGGTTGAATAAATCATTGATTTAAAAAGTTTAAAATGCAGTTTTTGACAAAATGACGTCACTTCCGGTGTCAATTTTAAATTGTAATCAACTTGATATGACGCTACATGCTTTTTGAATCAAATGATGTCACTTTTATAAAAATCCAATAATAATTGACTTTATTACACGCAAAATAAAGAAAACAGTGACTTATGCAGAACGGCCCATTTCTTGGCAACTGCTTATATTACAAACTAATTTTCACATACATTCTCTTCGTATTGATTGTAGCTACAAGTCTATAAGAGTTATGTAAAAATATTTTAAAATCTGAAAAGCCTGAATGGGTTGTAAATAGATCAATTTTACGCCTTTTTTCACCTCTTAATCCAAATTGCTAGAAAATGAAATAGAAATTAAAAAAACTGCTTCCGACATTTTTTGCGCCTTGAAAGGACACACTCTTTGAGTCATATAATTTTTCAAAAAAATAATATTTGTTTTCGAAGAAGGAAAATAACTGTCAAAATTGTAGTTTTTGGTAAAATTATGCCACTTCCGGTGCCGACAGATAACACTATTAGTAACAAAAAAAATGACAATTGAGACAACAAAGCATTTGAACTTTGTTTTATACAAATTGAACAATAAAAAAATAATCTAGGACTGAAAAACTGAAATAGACAATGGCGGCCAAGGAAAATTACTGAGACAAAAATTTTTAAGATTTTTGCGCAAGTCAGATGACTCTTTAATTCTGTGTACAACACGACTAAAAAATATTCATAAATAAAAGATTTTTTTGTAAAATTTTAAATTTTCAAAATTTGGCGCCTAATATCTTCGAAGATTTGCCGAAAATCAAAAATCGAAAGTAGCGTAGCTATGTGTTATGTCTCCGGCTATGCTAAAATGTATCGAAAGTTAAAATCCCATGATTATTGTTAAAATTACCGCAATATTTAAAAAAACAATAACGTCGGTGATTTCGGACATTTCGCATTGTCACAGAACGTTCAAAATAGCTTTATCCTCTAAGTCACACCCACTTTCAAAGTAAAACTGAAGAAATCGTAACGATGCGACAAGCAGTTGCTGAGATCTACTCAAAACAAAAGAAGAACTAGACCTGCATGCAGGAATGACGGGTTTCACTGGTGCCACGTTACCTTTGAACTTGTGTCACTTTCGGTGCCACGTTACCCTTGAACATATGTCACTTCCGGTACCAAAGAAACCAATAAACTGGTTTCCACATAAGCATTGCACACATCAAATAAAATGGACACAGAATCAACCGAACCCAGCAATATCAATTCATTTTATACATTTGTTGCATGTAAGTGTACAGTACTTCCCGTGATAATGAAAATGTTCAATTACTTTTATGAAATCAGAAATGGCAAAAGGCATCACATGGTGAAAATTTTATGCAAATCGAATAATATATGCCACTTTTATAGACCCAACATCATGAAAAGTGACGTGTAGAAAATCGGCTATTTCTCGGCAACCGTACAAGTTAGAAACGATTTTGTTGATTGGCATCAAATATCATAATTTTAAAAAACATTACAAATCAGACTCATTTGAATAAAATTTCTTTTTTCAAGGCTAAAAAAACAGTTTTTGCCAAAACGACATTACTTCCGGTGACATTAAAAAAGTTAAATTAGTTTTATAACATCCTCTATGACATTGGGCTTCAAAGGGTGAAAATCTTATGAAAATCGAATAATAATTGACACGTTTATGGGCCAAAAACCTACAAAAGTGACCTTTCGAAAACCGCCTATATCTCGGCAATCGAACAAGTTAGAAACAATTTTATGATATCTATATGACCGTATGAGTTTTGTTAGTATGTTAATTTAAACCAAAAGTTAATATTCTTATTACATATTAAATAATTCTTGGTTGAAAAAAAATATCGATTTAAAAGTTAAAAATGCAGTTTTTGACCAAATGGTGTCACTTCCGGTGTCAATTTTAAATTATAATCAACTTGATATGACGCATACTTGCTTTTTGAATCAAATGATGTCACTTTTGTGAATATCCATTAATAATTGACTATTTTACAGGCAAAATTACGAAAACAGTGACTTATGCAAAACTGCCCTTTTCTCGGCAACTGCTTATATTACAAACTAATTTTCACATACATTCTCTTCGTATGGATTATAGCTACAAGTTTATAAAAGTTATGTAAAAATATTTTAAAATCTGAAAAGCCTGAATGGGTTGTAAATAGGTCAATTTTACGCCTTTTTTCACCTCTTAATCCAATTTGCTAGAAAATGAAATAGAAATTAAAAAAACTGCTTCCGCCATTTTTTGCGCCTTGAAAGGACACACTCTTTGAGTCATATAATTTTTCAAAAAAATAATATTTGTTTTTGAAGATCGTAAATAACTGTCAAAATTGTAGTTTTTGGTAAAATTATGCCACTTCCGGTGCCGACAGATAACACTATCGGTAACAAAAAAAATGACAATTGAGACAACGAAGCATATGAACTTTGTTTTATACAAATCGAACAATAACAAAATAATCTAGGACTGAAAAACTGAATTATCCAATGGTGGCCAAGGAAAATTACTGAGACAAAAAATTCTAACATTTTTGCGCAAATCAGATGACTGTTTAATTCTGTGTACAACACGACTAAAAAATATTCATAAATAAAAAAGTTTTTTGTAAAATTTTAAATTTTCCAAATTTGGCGCCTAATATCTTCGAAGATTTGCCGAAAATCAAAAATCGAAAGTAGCGTAGCTATGTGCCATGACTTCGGCTATGCCAAAATGTATCGAAAATTAAAATCCCATGATTATTGTTAAAATTACTGCAATATTTTAAAAAACGATAACTTCGGTGATTTCGGACATTTCGCATTGTCGCAGAACGTTCAAAATAGCTTTATCCTCTAAGTCACACCCACTTTCCCAGTAAAACCAAAGAAATCGTAACGATGCGACAAGCAGTTGCTAAGATCTACTCAAAACAAAAGAAGAATAATAATAATAATAATAAGAATAACTAGACCTGCATGCAGGAATGACGGGTTTCACTGGTGCCACGTTACCCTTAAACATGTCACTTCTGGTGCCAAGTTACCCTTGAACATATGTCACTTCCGGTACCAGCGAAACCACTAAACAGGTTTCCAAATTAACATTGCACACAGATAAAATGGACGCAGAATCAACAAAATCCAGCAATATCAATTCATTTTATACATTTGTTACTTGTAAATGATCTTGACAAAATTAAATTACTCCCGGTGTTAATGCAAATGTTCAATTAGTCTTATGAAATCAGAAATGGCATACGATATCATATAGTGAAAATTTTATGTAAATCGAATAATAATTGAGACTTTTAAAGACCAAAAAACTTGAAAAGTGACTTGTAGAAAATCGGCTATTTCTCGGAAACCGTACAAGTTAGAAACCATTTTGTTGTATCTGTATGATCGTATGGGTTCATTCTATTTGTTGATTGGCATCAAATACCATAATTTGAAAAAGATTTCAAAACAGACTCATTTGAATAAAATATCTGTTTTGGAGGCTAAAAATACAGTTTTTGACAAAATGACGTTACTTCCGGTGATAATGAAAATCTTAAATTACTTGTATGAAATCCCAAATGGCATTAGGTATAACATGGTGTGACGTTTATGAAAATCGATTAATAATTGACCCTTTTATGGCCCCGAAACCTTCAAAAGTGACCTGTAGAAAACCGTCTATTTCTCGGCAACCGAACAAGTTAGAAACCATTTTATGATATCTATATGACCATATGAGTTTTGTTTATATGTGAATTTAAACCAAAAGTTAAAATTATTAATACATATTAAGTTATTCTTGGTTGAATAAAACATTGATTTAAAAAGTTTAAAAATGCATTTTTTGACCAAATGATGTCACTTCCGGTGTCAATTTTAAATTGTGATCAACTTGATATGACGCTACGTGCTTTTTGAATCAAATGATGTCACTTTTATAAAACTCCAATCATAATTGACTATTTTACAGGCAAAATAACGAAAACAGTGACTTGTACAGAACTGCCCATTTCTTGGTAACTGCTTATATTACAAACGAATTTTAACATACATTTTCTTCGTATGGATTATAGCTACAAGTTTATAAAAGTTACAAAGAAATATTTTAAAATCTGAAAAGCCTGAATAGGTTATAAATAGGCCAATTTTACACCATTTTTAGCCTCTTAATCGTATTTGCTCGAAAATGAAATCGAAATTAAAAAAACTGCTTCCTACATTTTTTGCGCCTTGATAGGGCACACTCTTTGAGTCAAATAATTTTTCCAAAAAATAATATTTGTTTTCGAAGAAGGAAAATAACTGTCAAAATTGTAGTTTTTGGTAAAATTATGCCACTTCCGGTGCCGACAGATAACACTTTTGGTAATAAAAAAAATGACAATTGATACAACCAAGCATATGAACTTTGTTTTATACAAATCGAACAATAAAAAATTAATTTAGGACTGAAAAACTGAATTAGCCAATGGCGGCCAAGGTAAATTACTGAGACAAAATTTTTTAACATTTTTGCATTAGTCAGATGACTCTTTAATTCTGTGCACAATACGACTAAAAAATATTTATAAATAAAAAAGTTTTTTGTAAAATTTTAAATTTTCAAAATTTGGCGCCTAATATCTTCGAAGATTTACCGAAAATCAAAAATCGAAAGTAGCGTAGCTATGTGCCCTGTCTCCGGCTATGCCAAAATGTATTGAACGTTAAAATTCAATGATTATTGTTAAAATTACTGCAATATTTTCAAAAACGATAATTTGGTGATTTCGGACATTTCGCATTGTCGCAGAACGTTCAAAATAGCTTTATCCTCTAAGTCACACCCACTTTCCCAGTAAAACCGAAGAAATCGTAACGATGCGACACGTAGTTGCTGAGATCTACTCAAAACAAAAGAAGAATAATAATAATAAGAATAACTAGACCTGCAAGCAGCACTGAACCGGCTTTCAGGAATCATACAGGAAGTTCATTATACCATAGCCGATCCATTGAGCTACCAAACTATACTTTAATTGTTTTGCTTCAGTGACACCTTCTATCATATGTAAAAGTAATATTTGCTGGCGAAAAGACCGGTCAAAATTGTAAATTATGGAAAAATTACGTCACTTCCGGTGCCGAAAGAAATTTTTATAGGTGAAAAATAAGTCGAAAATTCGCAACATACAAAATACAAACTTTGTTTTATACATATCGGGCAATAAATAATCAACCTATAACCCATAAACTGAAATTAAGAAGGTATAAAACTTAAAAGTGACCTTGGGAAAATTGGCTATTATTCGACAAGGGAACATGCTAGAAGCCTTTTCTTGATATCAATATGATGGTATTGATTCAATCTTACTGCCCATTAGAGTCAGACGTTATAAAGTTAAACGAATAATAAATATACATCCCTTCAAAAAAATGTTTGTTTTGAAGGCTAAAAATACGTTTTTTGCAAAAATTACATTACTTTCGGAGATATTGAAAATGTTAATTTAGTTCATAGAAGTCATAAATGGCATAAGGCATCATATGGTAAAAAAATGATAAAAATCGAATAATAATTGACACTTTTATAGACCAAAAACCTTGAAAAGTGACTTATAAAAGATCGCCTATTTCTCTGTAACCGTACAAGTTAGAAACCATTTTGTGGTATCCGTATGGTCGTATGGCTTAATTCTATTCGTTGATGGGAATCAAATATCATAATTTTAAAAATATTATAAGGCAGACTCATTTGAATAAAATATTTTTTTTTAAGTTAAAAATACAGTTTTTGCCCAAATGACGTCATTTCCGGTCACAGTGTAAATGTAAAATTGGCTTGACCTAGTCCAAATTGGCATTAAGCATCAAATGGAAAAAAATATTGCAAATCGAATAATAATTCACTCTTTTATAGGCAAAATAACGTGAAAAGTGATGCATGCAAAATTGCATATTTCTCGGCAACTGCTCATATTACAAACTAATTTTCGCATACATTCTCTTCGTCTGGATTATTGCTACGAGTTTATGAAAATTACAAATAAATATTTCAAAATATGAAGACGCTGAATGAATTGTAAATAACTGAATTTTACACTTTATTTTACATTTTATTCGAAATTGCCCGAAAATGAAATTGAAATTAAAAAATCTGAGCTTAGGATTTTGTGCACCTTTGCAGGGTGCATCCTTCTAGTTATATCAGTTTTGAAAAAAAATAATATTTGCTTTTAAAAAGTGGTACTGAACGATCAAAATTGTAGTTTTTGTTAATATTACGTCACTTCAGTTGCCGACAGAAAAATTTCACCGTAACAAAAAAAATTACAATTGGGACCACGGAGCGTATGAACTTTGTTTTATACAAATCGAATAATAAATAATTTTTCTGGGTACGAAAAACTAAATTAGCCGATGGCGGCTAACGCAAATTACCGAGACAATTTTTTTCTCATTTCTGCTCAAGTAGGATGATATTTTTAACCCTGTGTAAAATATCATCAAAACATATTCATAAATAAAAAAGGTTTTCGTAAAAAAATTAATTTTTTTCAAAATATCGGACATTTTTTCGACTACTTCCGGTTTTACGATCGTTGTAGTGATAGCTTTACGAAGTTATTTGGATAATTAACTTTCTGTACCAGAAGTGTCAGAAACATCCATTGAGTAGTTTTGGAAAAAAAGATAAATTAAAGAGCGTTTCCAAAAATTTAACGATTTTTCAATTTTTTTCAAAGTTTGAGGCCATTTTTGGACCATTTATATTATTTCAATGCATTTCATTTTGGATTCACTATATAGACAACCGATAGGAGTTTGAGTAAGAAAAGTTTGAGAAAAATCTGCGGCGTCGTTTTCGAGAAAAGGGCGTCCCAGAATGTTAAAAAATCGGAAAATAATATATTTTTGGCATAAAATAATTTATTTCCTTACCATCGAAATCGTATTATTTAGATACCATATGATGGTCCATTAATAGGGCTATCCAGCGACACTTTAGTTCTTTTGGTCCGCTATTACTTAAGGGAGAAATCAAGTTTCTCGCAACTGCGACAATGGTTTTAACCTTTTTTTTTCATTTTTTGAATACTTCCGGTATGGTTATTATTGTCGGAATAGTTTTAATAGCCGGTTTGGGCACTAAAATAGCCACGGGGCTCTGTAATGATATATTACATTATCTGATCAGATAAAATGCCTCTGAGAAATCCTATGTTCAAAAGTGCCAAAAATGCAAAAAAATTAAAATATCGAAAATTAAATTTCAATAACTACATACATATTATACATCATTAGAATCGTAATTAGGTCAGCTATCTGAATATACAACCAATTTTTGAAAATCTCTTAAAATAAAAATATAGTAGAGCATTTTCCATAATTTCACGATTTTTCGACTTTTTTTGATTTTCAGTCCCTTTTTTATCATATTCCAGACATTTCAAAGTCTTATTGGATGGCATAATTCACAAGACTATCGAATGGACTCTCGATAGAGAAAGTTAAAAAAAAAGTTGCGGTTAAGTTTTCGAGATACAGGCGTCCAAAAACGCTCCAAATCAGAAAATACTTGATTTTTAGCGTGCCATATTTTGCTTCCTGCTCGTCGTATCCGTACAAATTGGGTATCATACGATAGCACAATACTAGTGCAGTCCAATGGTACCCTAATTTGTTTAATCCATTGATATCGGACGGAGAAGTCGCGTTTTTCCCCAAAATACCCATTTTTTGCATTTTTTTCAAAATATCGGACATTATTTCGACCACTTCCGGTGTACAGATTATTGTTGAAATTGCTTTATTCCTTGCAATGGTCATTTGGCTTCATGCCTCAGAAATTTCAGAAACGTCAATTTGGCCATAAAACGAAACCCGAGCTCGCAAAATGGGTAGAAAATTCGAAAAAAATCGAAAAATAAAGGGCGATAACTCTGAATGAAACTTATATTACTGGAATCGGATGGACATCAGGTATCCAAAAATGTAGGTCAAATTTCAAAATTTTGAAAAATAACAAAAATTGTCTCTCAAACAACATTTTTCATTTTTCGATCGCAAGAAGTCAGCGATGAAGTTTCGAAATATCGAAATTTTCAACTGCTATCGTCCGAGAAAAGACTCAGGGTTTCCGAAAATGTCATTTGTATGAAAATAGGTACAGAATTGACGAATCTACGGCCGTTTTTTGATTTTTTGACACCGCACGAAATTCGACCACTTCCGGTCTGCGCAGAAGTTTCAAATATAGTTTATCAAGTAGCCAGCACATGGTTTCCCGATAGAGAATCAGGTCCCAGATCGGTATCTGTTACAGGCACTGAGAAATAGGCTCCGGCGAAAAAAAAAATAATAATAATAAATAATAATTTTAGTAATCACAATAGGCTTTCAGACGAAAGTCTGAAAGCCTAACTAGACCTGCATGCAGGAATGACGGGTTTCACCGGTGCCATGTTACCCTTAAACATGTCACTTCCGGTGCCAAGTTACCCTTGAACATATGTCACTTCCGGTACCAGCGAAACCACTAAACAGGTTTCCAAATTAACATTGCACACAAATAAAATGGACGCAGAATCAACAAAATCCAGCAATATCAATTCATTTTATACATTTGTTACTTGTAAATGATCTTGACAAAATTAAATTACTCCCGGTGTTAATGCAAATGTTCAATTAGTCTTATGAAATCAGAAATGGCATACGATATCATATAGTGAAAATTTTATGTAAATCGAATAATAATTGCCACTTTTAAAGACCAAAAAACTTGAAAAGTGACTTGTAGAAAATCGGCTATTTCTCTGCAACCGTACAAGTTAGAAACCATTTTGTGGTATCTGTATGATCGTATGGGTTTATTCTATTTGTTGATTGGCATCAAATACCATAATTTGAAAAAGATTTCAAAACAGACTCATTTGAATAAAATATCTGTTTTGGAGGCTAAAAATACAGTTTTTGCCAAAATGACGTTACTTCTGGTGATAATGAAAATCTTAAATTACTTGTATGAAATCCCAAATGGCATTACGTATAACATGGTGTGACGTTTATGAAAATCGAATAATAATTGACCCTTTTATGGCCCCGAAACCTTCAAAAGTGACCTGTAGAAAACCGTCTATTTCTCGGCAACCGAATAAGTTAGAAACCATTTAATGATATCTATATGACCATATGAGTTTTGTTTATATGTGAATTTAAACCAAAAGTTAAAATTATTAATACATATTAAGTTATTCTTGGTTGAATAAAACATTGATTTAAAAAGTTTAAAATGCATTTTTTGACCAAATGATGTCACTTCCGGTGTCAATTTTAAATTGTAATCAACTTGATATGACGCTACGTGCTTTTTGAATCAAATGATGTCACTTTTATAAAAATCCAATAATAATTGACTATTTTACAGGCAAAATAACGAAAACAGTGACTTGTACAGAACTGCCCATTTCTTGGTAACTGCTTATATTACAAACGAATTTTAACATACATTTTCTTCGTATGGATTATAGCTACAAGTTTATAAAAGTTACGAAGAAATATCTTAAAATCTGAAAAGCCTGAATAGGTTGTAAATAGGCCAATTTTACACCATTTTTAGCCTCTTAATCGAATTTGCTCGAAAATGAAATCGAAATTAAAAAAACTGCTTCCTACATTTTTTGCGCCATGAAAAGACACACTCTTTGAGTCATATAATTTTTCAAAAAAATAATATTTGTTTTCGAAATAAGAAAATAACTGTCAAAATTGTAGTTTTTGGTAAAATTATGCCACTTCCGGTGCCGACAGATAACATTATTGGTAACAAAAAAAATGACAATTCAGACAACGAAGCATATGAACATTGTTTTATACAAATCGAACAATAAAAAATTAATCTAGGACTGAAAAACTGAATTAGCCAATGGCGGCCAAGGAAAATTACTGAGACAAAATTTTTTAACATTTTTGCACTAGTCAGATGACTCTTTAATTCTGTGCACAATACGACTAAAAAATATTCATAAATAATAAAGTTTTTTGTAAAATTTTAAATTTTCGAAATTTGGCGCCTAATATCTTCGAAGATTTGCCGAAAATCAAAAATCGAAAGTAGCGTAGCTATGTGCCCTGTCTCAGGCTATGCCAAAATGTATCAAAAGTTAAAATCCAATGATTATTGTTAAAATTACTGCAATATTTTCAAAAACGATAACTTCGGTGATTTCGGACATTTCGCATTGTCGCAGAACGTTCAAAATAGCTTTATCCTCTAAGTCACACCCACTTTCCCAGTAAAACCGAAGAAATCGTAACGATGCGACACGTAGTTGCTGAGATCTATTCAAATTGGAATCTGAATAATAATAATAATAACTAGACCTGCAGACCTGCAGTGCTGAATCGGCTTTCAGGAATCAGACAGGAAGTGCGTCATACAATAGCCGATCCATCGAGCTACCAAACGATACTGTAGTTGTTATGATTCAGTGACACCCTCTATCAGATTTGTAAAAGTAATATTTGCTTGCAAATAAATACACCGGTCAAAATTGTAAAATCTGGCAAAAAAACTTAACTTCCGGTGCCAAAAGAAATCATTATCGATAACAAATAAGTTGAGAATTCGCAATTGAGAATTGTTTTATACATATCAGCCAATAACATAATAAACTTAGAACCCATAAACTGAAATTAAAAAGATAAAAAACTTAAAAAGTGATCCTTAGAAAATTGGTTATTCCTCGACAAGGGAATATGCTAGAAGCAATTTTTTGATATCAGTATGATTATATTGATCCAATCTAAATGGCCATTAGAATCAAACGTTATAACGTTAAACAAATAATAAATATAACTCACTTAAAAAAAAATATTTGTTTTGAAGTCTAAAAATACGGTTTTTGCAAAAAAGACATTACTTCCGGTGATAATAAAAATCTTAAATTAGTTTAATGCAATCATAAATGGCATAAGGCATCAAATGGTGAAAATTGTATGAAAATTGAATAATAATTGACACTTTTATAGGCCAAAAAGCTTGAAAAGTGACTTGTAGAAAATCGTCTATTTCTCGGCAACCGTACAAGTTAGAAACTTTTTTGTGGTATCTGTATGATCGTATGGGTTCATGCTATTCGTTGATGGGATTCAAATATCATAATTTTAAAAATATTATAAAAGAGACTCATTTGAATAAAATATTTGTTTTTTAGGTTAAAAATACAGTTTTTGCCAAAATGACGTCATTTCCGGTAACAGTGAAACTGTAAAATTGGCTTAACCTAGTTCAAATTGGCATTAGGCATCAAATAAAAGAAAAATATTGAAAATCGGATAATAATTTACTCTTTTATAGGCAAAATAACTTGAAAAGTGATGCATGCAAAATTGCATATTTCTCGGCAACTGCTCATATTACAAACTATTTTTGGCATACATTCTCTTCGTCTGGATTATGGCTACGAGTTTATGAAAGTTACGAATAAATAGTTCAAAATATAAAGACGTTGAATGGGTTGTAATAACTGAATTTTACCTTTTTTTTACATTTTATTCGAAATTGCCCGAAAATGAAATTGAAATTTAAGAATCTGAGCCAAACATTTTATGCGCCTTTACAGGGCGCATACTTTTTGCTATATCAGTTTTCGAAAAAAAATAATATTTGCTGTCAAAAAGTGGTACTTAACTCTCAAAATTGTAGTTTTTGTCAATATTACGCCACTTCCGTTGCGTGCAGAAAAATGTCACCGTAACAAAAAATATTACAATTGACATCACGGAGCATATGCACTTTGTTTTATACAAATCGAACAATAAATAATTAATCTAGGTACGAAAAACTAAATTAGCCAATGGCGACTAAAGAAAATTACTGAGACAAAATTCTTTCTCACTTCTGCTCAAGTAGGGTGATACTATAACTCTGTGTGAACTACCATCAAAAAATATTCATAAATAAAAAAGTTTTCTGTAAAAATGTAAAAAAAATTCAAAATATCTGAGATTTTTTCGACTACTTCCGGTTTTTCGATCATTGTCGGAATAGCTTTAACTAGTTGATTAGATACTTAACTTCCTTTACCAGAAATGTCAGAAACATTCATTGAGTAGTTTTCGAAAAAAAGATAAATAAAAGAGAATTTTCAATAATTTAATGATTTTTCAACTTTTTTCAAAGATTGAGGTCATTTTTGGACCACCTATAATATTGCAACGCTTTTATTATTAAATGCACACGCTAGGCCACCGATAGGACTCTGAGTAAAAAATGTTTAAGAAAAATCGTAGGCGTCGTTTTCGAGAAAAAGGCGTCTCGGAATGCTCCAAAACGGAAAATACTTAGTTTTCGGCGTACCATAATTTATTTCCTAAGAATCAAATTCGTGTTATTTAGATGTTATACGATCGTCTATTAATGGAACTATCCAACGACACTTTAATTGTTTTGGTCCGCTAATATGTGACGAAGAATTCGAACTTTTGACAAGAGCTCCATTTTTTTTTCATCTTTTTTACATTTTTCTTCGTTTTTTGAACTACTTCCGGTATACGAATCATTGTCGAGTAGTTTTCACATCCAGTTTTGGAGTTTGTATGGGACAAAGGCTCTCCAATGATATACGACACTATACGATCAAATAAAATACTTCTGAGAAATCCAATGTTCAAAATTGTTAAAAATGTCAAAATGTCAAAATATTGAAAATTAAATTTCAATAACTGCATACATATTATACATCATTAGAATCGTAATTAGGTCAGCTTTTTAAATATATATTTTTTTTTTTGAAAATCTCTTAAAATAAAAAAATAGTGGAGCATTTTCCAAAATTTCACGATTTTTTGACTTTTTTCAATTTTCAGTGCCTTTTTTGTCTTATTCCAGTTATACGAAGGTCTTAATGGATGGATCCATGCTAAACACTATCGGAAGGACCATCGATAGATAAAGTTTAAGAAAAATCGTTGGAGCAGTTTTTGAGATAAAGGCGTCCAAAAACGTTCCAAATCAAAAAATGCTTGATTTTCAGCGTGTCATATTTTACTTCTGGATCATCGTATCTGTATGAATTGGGTATCATACGATACTCCAATTCTGATGTAAGCCAACGATACCTTAATCCATTTGATCGGTTGATATGGGACGAAGAAATCACGTTTTTCCCAAAGCCCCCATTTTTTGAGTTTTTTTCAAAAAATCAGACATTATTTCGACTACTTCCGGTTTACGAATCGTTGTTGAAATTGCTTTATGCAGCGGTTTGGCAATATGGCTTTATGTTTCAGGGGTTTCAGAAATATCGTTTTATCCTTTCCAAAAAATATAAGGGTTACCAAATGGGCAGAAAATTCGAAAAAATTCGAAAAATAAAGGGCGATAACTCTGAATGAAACTTATATTACTGGAATCGCATAGACTTCAGGAATCCAAAAATGTAGGTCAAATTTGCAAATTTTGAAAAATAACAAAAATTGTCTCATAAACAACGTCTTTTCAATTTTCGAACGATAGAAGTCATAGACAAATATTCGAAATTGAAAAATATGAGATAGCCATTATCTCGGAAAAGATTCAGGGTTTCCGAAAATGTCATTTGATTAAAAATGGGTAAAGAATTGACGAAATTATGGCCGATTTTCAATATCATGACAACCTACAAAGTTCGGCCACTTCCGGTATGCGCAGAAGTTTGAAAAATAGTTTATGCACTAGCCACCACATGTTTTCCCGATAGAAAAGTTGGTTCCAGGTCGATATCTGTTTTCGATCATGGAGAAATAAGCTCCCGCGGTAAAAAATAATAATAATAATAATAATAATAATAATAATAATAATAATTTTAGTAAAAACAATAGTCTTTCAGACGAAAGTCTGAAAGCCTAATAACTAGACCTGCATGCAGGAATGACGGGTTTCACTGGTGCCATGTTACCTTTGAACTTGAACTTGTGTCACTTTCGGTGGTACGTCACCCTTGAACATATGTCACTTCCGGTACCAATGAAACCAATATACAGGTTTCCACATAAGCATTGCACACATCAAATAAAATGGAAACAGAATCAAACAAATCCAGCAATATCATTTCATTTTATACATTTGTTACATGTAATTGATCCTGACAAAGTTACAGTACTTCCGGTGATAATGTAAATGTTCCATTAGTTTTATGAAATCAGAAATGGCATAAGGCATCACATGGTGAAAATTTTATGTAAATCGAATAATAATTGCCACTTTTATAGACCAAAAACCTTGAAAAGTGACATGTAGAAAATCGTCTATTTCTCGGCAACCGTACAAGTTAGAAACCATTTTTTGGTATTTATATGACCGTATGGGTTTATTCTATTTGCTGATTGGAATCAAATATCATAATTGTATAAACATTACAATTCAGACTCATTTGAATAAAATATCGGTTTTGAAGGCTTAAAATACAGTTTTGCCAAAATGACGTTACTTCCGGTGATAATGAAAACGTTAAATTAGTTTTATAACATCGCCTATGACATTAGGCTTCAAAGGGTGAAAATTTTATGAAAATCGAATAATAATTGACACTTTTATGGGCCAAAAACCTTCAAAAGTGACTTTTAGAAAATCGCCTATATCTCGGCAACCGAACAAGTTAGAAACAATTTTATGATATCTTTTTGACCGTATGAGTTTTGTTAATATGTGAATTTAAACCAAAAGTTAATTTTATTATTATATGTGACGTAATTCTTGGTTGAAAAAAATATCGATTTTAAAAGTTAAAAATTGAGTTTTTGACTAAATGACGTCACATCCGGTGTCAATTTTAAATAGTAATCAACATGATATGACGCAGACTTGCTTTTTGAATCAAATGATGTCACTTTTGTGAACATCCATTAATAATTGACTATTTTACAGGCAAAATTACGAAAACAGTGACTTATGCAAAACTGCCCATTTCTCGGCATTTGCTTATTTTAGAAACTAATTTTAAAGGAGCTCAGTCGCTAACATTTAGGGCATAGAAATTGACACAAGTGGGTCGCAACACATAAAATACTGTAATATGAATGTATCTTAACTGATTTACATTCAATGGTTTCCGTTTTTACTCTAGTTTCAAATCAGTTATGTTCGGCGAAATAAGCCAGCAGTGTCAATCGAGTTGCTATTGCGAGTGTCTGGTTATTCCAGTCTACATATGCCGTCTGATTTGGTGCAATGTTTCTAGCCTCGTGCCTCGAGTCTCTTGCTAGAGCTGGGACTGAAACGCATTGTGGTACACGATTCGTGTATCAATGGTAAAATGTTTATTTTGTCTTAAATATTGGATATAGGAAGCCCACCTTTTCCCTGTAATATCACAGCATCAATGTTGATTTAAATTGACAAATAATCCGTGTTTTCAACGTTGAAGATTTTGGATGATATTGAGTTAGAGACTTAGCTCCTTTAACATACATTCTCTTCGTATGGATTATAGCTACAAGTTTATAAAAGTTACGAAGAAATATTTTAAAATCTGAAAAGCCTGAATAGGTTGTAAATAGGTCAATTTTACACCATTTTTAGCCTCTTAATCGAATTTGCTCGAAAATGAAATCGAAATTAAAAAAACTGCTTCCTACATTTTTTGCGCCTTGAAAGGGCACACTCTTTGACTCAAATAATTTTTCCAAAAAATAACATTTGTTTTCGAAGAAGGAAAATAACTGTCAAAATTGTAGTTTTCGGTAAAATTATGCCACTTCCGGTGCCGACAGGTAACACTTTTGGTAATAAAAAAAATGACAATTGATACAACGAAGCATATGAACTTTGTTTTATACAAATCGAACAATAAAAAATTAATCTAGGACTGAAAAACTGAATTAGCCAATGGCGGCCAAGGAAAATTATTGAGACCAAAATTTTTAACATTTTTGCACTAGTCAGATGACTCTTTAATTCTGTGCACAATACGACTAAAAAATATTCATAAATAAAAAAGTTTTTTGTAAAATTTTAAATTTTCGAAATTTGGCGCCTAATATCTTCGGAGATTTGCCGAAAATCAAAAATCGAAAGTAGCGTAGCTATGTGCCCTGTCTCAGGTTATGCCAAAATGTATCGAAAGTTAAAATCCAATGATTATTGTTAACATTACTGCAATATTTTCATAAACGATAACTTCGGTGATTTCGGACATTTCGCATTATCGCAGAACGTTCAAAATAGCTTTATCCTCTAAGTCACACAAACTTTCCCAGTAAAACCGAAGAAATCGTAACGATGCGACACGTAGTTGCTGAGATCTATTCAAATTGGAATCTGAATAATAATAATAATAATAATAATAAGAATAATAATTTTAACAAAAACAATAGTGTTTCACACAAGCTACGCAGTGTGAAACCCTAATAATTTTAACAAAAACAATAGTGTTTCACACAAGCTTCGCAGTGTGAAACCCTAATAATTTTAACAAAAACAATAGTGTTTCACACAAGCTTTGCAGTGTGAAACCCTAATAATAATAAGAATAATAATTTTAACAAAAACAATAGTGTTTCACACAAGCTACGAAGTGTGAAACCCTAATAATATTAACTATTGTGCAGAGAGATTCTTAGATAACAGTACAGACATCAAGTACCTGTGTTTAATTATTCTAGTCTATATTCAACTCGGCTTCTTAGTTTATTTCTATATTAATTAAAGAAATATTTAGATTATCTGTATATTCATATACTGTACATATAGT
The DNA here is from genome assembly GCA_948474765.1 of Patella depressa. NCBI lineage: Eukaryota > Metazoa > Mollusca > Gastropoda > Patellidae > Patella > Patella depressa. The sequence continues at coordinate 35,337,356 of OX419719.1, forward strand.
TGCCGTTCAATTCGGCTATTTAATCTTAGTTGACTAATTTATACTTCTTAAAACATTTTTGGATCAAGCAAATAAGTTATTTAAATTAAACAATTTTATAACTCAGATAATTATAATCTCATTAGGCTTTCAGACTTTCGTCTGAAAGACTATTGCTTTTACTAAAATTATTAGGGTTTCACACTGCGTAGCTTGTGTGAAACACTATTGTTTTTGTTAAAATTATTATTCTTATTCTTATTATTATTATTATTATTATTATTCAGATTCCAATTTGAATAGATCTCAGCAACTACGTGTCGCATCGTTACGATTTCTTCGGTTTTACTGGGAAAGTGGGTGTGACTCAGAGGATAAAGCTATTTTGAACGTTCTGCGACAATGCGAAATGTCCGAAATCACCGAAGTTATCGTTTTTGAAAATATTGCAGTAATTTTAACAATAATCATTGGATTTTAACTTTCGATACATTTTGGCATAGCCTGAGACAGGGCACATAGCTACGCTACTTTCGATTTTTGATTTTCGGCAAATCTTCGAAGATATTAGGCGCCAAATTTCGAAAATTTAAAATTTTACAAAAAACTTTTTTATTTATGAATATTTTTTAGTCGTATTGTGCACAGAATTAAAGAGTCATCTGACTAGCGCAAAAATGTTAAAATTTTTTGTCTCAGTAATTTTCCTTGGCCGCCATTGGCTAATTCAGTTTTTCAGTCCTAGATTATTTTGTTATTGTTCGATTTGTATAAAACAAAGTTCATATGCTTCGTTGTCTCAATTGTCATTTTTTTTGTTACCGATAGTGTTATCTGTCGACACCGGAAGTGGCATAATTTTACCAAAAACTACAATTTTGACAGTTATTTACGATCTTCAAAAACAAATATTATTTTTTTGAAAAATTATATGACTCAAAGAGTGTGTCCTTTCAAGGCGCAAAAAATGGCGGAAGCAGTTTTTTTAATTTCTATTTCATTTTCTTGCAAATTGGATTAAGAGGTGAAAAAAGGCGTAAAATTGACCTATTTACAACCCATTCAGGCTTTTCAGATTTTAAAATATTTTTACATAACTTTTATAAACTTGTAGCTATAATCCATACGAAGAAAATGTATGTTAAAATTAGTTTGTAATATAAGCAGTTGCCAAGAAATGGGCAGTTCTGCATAAGTCACTGTTTTCGTTATTTTGCCTGTAATATAGTCAATTATTATTGGATTTTTATAAAAGTGACATCATTTGATTCAAAAAGCATGTAGCGTCATATCAAGTTGATTACTATTTAAAATTGACACCGGAAGTGACGTCATTTTGTCAAAAACTGCATTTTAAACTTTTTAAATCAAAGTTTTATTCAACCAAGAATTACTTAATATGTATTAATAATTTTAACTTTTGGTTTAAATTCACATATAAACACAACTCATATGGTCATATTGATATCATAAAATTCTTTCTAACTTGTTCGGTTGCCGAGAAATAGACGGTTTTCTACAGGTCACTTTTGAAGGTTTCGGGGCCATAAAAGTGTCAATTATTATTCGATTTTCATAAACGTTACACCATGTTATACCTAATGCCATTTGGGATTTCATACAAGTAATGTAAGATTTTCATTATCACCGGAAGTAACGTCATTTTGGCAAAAACTGTATTTTTAGCCTTCAAAACAGATATTTTATTCAAATGAGTCTGTTTTGAAATCGTTTTCAAATTATGGTATTTGATGCCAATCAACAAATAGAATGAACCCATACGATCATACAGATACCACAAAATGGTTTCTAACTTGTACGGTTGCCGAGAAATAGCCGATTTTCTGCAAGTCACTTTTCAAGTTTTTTGGTCTTTAAAAGTGACAATTATTATTCGATTTACATAAAATTTTCACTATATGATATCGTATGCCATTTCTGATTTCATAAGACTAATTGAACATTTTCATTAACACCGGAAGTAATTTAATTTTGTCAAGATCATTTACAAGTAACAAATGTATAAAATGAATTGATATTGCTGGATTTGGTTGATTCTGCGTCCATTTTATTTGTGTGCAATGTTAATTTGGAAACCTGTTTAGTGGTTTCGTTGGTACCAGAAGTGACATATGTTCAAGGGTAACTTGGCACCGGAAGTGACATGTTTAAGGGTAACGTGGCACCAGTGAAACCCGTCATTCCTGCATGCAGGTCTAGTTATTATTATTATTATTATTATTTTTTACCGTGGGAGCCTATTTCTCCATGATCGAAAACAGATATCGATCTGGAACAAACTTTTCTATCGGGAAAACATGTGGTGGGCTAGTGCATAAACTATTTTTCTGCGCATACCGGAAGTGGCCGAACTTTGTAGGTTGTCATGATATTGAAAATCGGCCATAATTTCGTCAATTCTTTACCCATTTTTAATCAAATGACATTTTTGGAAACCCTGAATCTTTTGCGAGATAATGGCTATCTCACATTTTTCAATTTCGAACATTCGTCTATGACTTCTATCGTTCGAAAATTGAAAAGACGTTGTTTATGAGACAATTTTTGTTATTTTTCAAAATTTGCAAATTTGACCTACGTTTTTGGATTCCTGAATTCTATGCGATTCCAGTAATATAAGTTTCATTCAGAGTTATCGCCCTTTATTTTTCGAATTTTTTCGAATTTTCTGCTCATATTGTAACCCGTATATTTTTTGGAAAGGATAAAACGATATTTCTGAAACCCCTGAAACATAAAGCCATATTGCCAGACAGTTGCATAAAGCAATTTCAACAACGATTCGTAAACCGGAAGTAGTTGAAATAATGTCTGATTTTTTGAAAAAATCTCAAAAAATGGGGGCTTTGGGAAAAATGTGATTTCTTCGTCCCATATCAACCAATCAAATGGATTAAGGTATCGTTGGTTTACATCGGAATTGGAGTATCGTATGATACCCAATTCATACAGATACGATGATCCAGAAGTAAAATATGACAGGCTGAAAATCAAGCATTTTTTGATTTGGAGCGTTTTTGGACGCCTTTATCTCGAAAACTGCTCCAGCGATTTTTCTTAAACTTTATCTATCGATGGTCCTCCCGGTAGTCTTTAACATGGATCCATCCATTAAGACCTTTATATAATTGGAATAAGACAAAAAAGGGACTGAAAATTGAAAAAAGTCAAAAAATCGTGAAATTTTGGAAAATGCTCTACTATTTTTTTATTTGAAGAGATTTTCAAAAAAAAGATATATATTTAGAAAGCTGACCTAATTACGATTCTAATGATGTATAATATGTATGCAGTTATTGAAATTTAATTTTCAATATTTTGACATTTTGACATTTTTAACACTTTTGAACATAGGATTTCTCAGAAGTGTTTTATTTGATCGTATAGTGTAGTATATCATTAGAGAGCCCTGTTCCCATGCAAACTCCAAAACTGGATGTGAAAACTACTCGACAATGATTCGTATACCGGAAGTAGTTAAAAAAACGAAGAAAAATGTAAAAAAGATAAAAAAAAAATTGGAGCTCTTGCCAAAAGATCGAATTCTCCGTCACATATTAGCGAACCAACACAATTAAAGTGTCGTTGGATAGTTCCATTAATAGACGATCGTATAACATCTAAATAACACGATTTTGATTTTTAGGAAATAAAATATGGTACGCTGAAAACTAAGTATTTTCCGTTTTGGAGCATTCTGAGACGCCTTTTTCTCGAAAACGACGCCTACGATTTTTCTTAAACATTTTTTACTCAGAGTCCTATCGGTGGCCTAGCGTGTGCATCTAATAATAAAAGCGTTGCAATATTATAGGTGGTCCAAAAATGACCTCAATCTTTGAAAAAAGTCGAATAATCATTAAATTATTGAAAATGCTCTTTTATTTATCTTTTTTTCGAAAATTACTCAATTAATGTTTCTGATATTTCTGGTACAGGAAGTTAAGTATCTAATCAACTTGTTAAAGCTATTCCGACAATGATCGAAAAACCGGAAGTAGTCGAAAAAATCTCCGATATTTTGAATTTTTTTTACATTTTTACAGAAAACTTTTTTATTTATGAATATTTTTTGATGGTAGTTTACTCAGAGTTAAAGTATCACCCCCTACTTGAGCAGAAGTGAGAAAGAATTTTGTCTCAGTCATTTTCTTTAGTCGCCATTGGCTAATTTAGTTTTTCGTACCGTGAAATTTTTCTGCACGCAACGGAAGTGGCGTAATATTAACAAAAACTACAATTTTGACAGTTCGGTACCACTTTTTGAAAGCAAATATTATTTTTTTCGAAATCTGATATAGCAAAAAGGATGCGCGCTGTAAAGGGGCACAAATAGTTACCTCAGATTTTTTAATTTCAATTTCATTTTCGGGCAATTTCTAATAAATGTAAAAAAAAGTGTAACAATCAGTTTTTTACAACCTATTCAACGTCTTCATATTTTGAACTATTTATTCGTAACTTTCATAAACTCGTAGTAATAATCCAGACGAGGAGAATGTATGCAAAAAATAGTTCGTAATATGAGCAATTGCCGAGAAATATGCAATTTTGCATGCATCACTTTTCACGTTATTTTGTCTATAAAAGAGTAAATTATTATCCGATTTTCAATATTTCTTTTTCATTCGATGCCTAATGCCAATTTGGACTAGGTTAAGCCAATTTTACAGTTTCACTGTTACCGGAAATGCCGTCATTTTGGAAAAAACTATACTTTTAACCTAAAAAAACAAATATTTTATTCAAATGAGTCACTTTTCAAGCTTTTGTTCTATAAAAGTGTCAATTATTATTCAATTTTCATACAATTTTCACCATGTGATGCCTTATGCACTTTAGGATTGCAATGATCTGATTTAACATTTCCATTATCACCGGAAGTAATGTCATATTTGCAAAAACTGTATTTTTAGACTTCAAAACAAATATTTTATTCAAATGAGTCTGATTTGTAATGTTTATACAATTATGATATTTGATTCCAATCAACAAATAGATCAAACCCATGCGATCATATAAATACCAAAAAATGGTTTTTAACTTGTACGGTTGCCGAGAAATAGACGATTTTCTACACGTCACTTTTCAAGGTTTTTACAAAACTTTACAAAATTAGATTAAAGTTGAAGAGAAGGAAGGCGCGTGTGTGTGTGTGTGTGTGTGTGGGGGGGGGGGGAGTCTAAACTATAGTAATCTAAAATTCTATATGTCCATAAAAATATATCAGGCATTCCTCTCTTTAAATATATTATTTATTTCTAGGGCACAATGCTCATATTGTTGGATTTTGTTAATGGATGGAACAAAGTTAGTTAAGCTGTTTATACAGAGACCTGGAAGAGAGGGGGATGTTTATAATGTCAAAGTAGGGATATTAATACGAAATTCCAGTTATAGTGTTATAAATTATTGGAAAGGTTTCCTGGCACATTTATGATTATGCACGGGTGTGCAGATAGTTTCTTAAAGTGTGCCAGCTTGCTTTCCTGTTTGGGATGTATTGCAAAGGGAGGCCACTCTCACAAATTCAAGGCTCATCATCTACTTGTTGTTAGACCTTTAGGCACAAAGAATGCGGAACATATTTCTTAGTGGCAAAGTGATCTATGTACACAGGTGGATCAGTTGGTCATAATCAACATTGAGGAGACAACTGATCCAGCTACAGATAGATCACTATACCACCATCAACTTCGAAACATTTAGAGACGATGGAATTTTTAATCACTTGCCCTGGCATTCATAATTAAGCTACACATTAGATCCTTTGACACAAAATACATTACGAGTCAAAGAATATGGCCAACTGCATAGTTCAAAATCTGACAATTGGTAGTTAGATCACTTGTGCTCTAGAGTCTAGACCCTCCAATTCTAAATGAAATTGCAACCAAATGTAAAAAGATAGGCTGCCAGGCAACGAAACATACACCCACAGCAGCTAAATCGTCCGGGCAGTCAACAAGGGTTGTCGCATATTTTTAATTTTTTTGGTAATGAAACATTTGTAATACACTAAAAACTGATTAAGAGTAAAACTAATTATGTAATTATCAAAAAATCATTAGAATTTGATTTACCCCACATTAACAATTAGTATATACATGAAACATTTAATATCATGGATTTAGCTGTTCAGTTATCAAAATTCATTGAAAATCAAAATACTTGTTTGTTTCAACACCTTAAACTCTCTGTATCAATCTGAAGTTAATCAGATGATAAGTTTGGCCTCTATAGCGTCACAAGATTTTTTGAAGTCATCAAAGGAGATAACTCTGGCAGTAATTATTTGAAATCGCTGAAAATCAATAGGCTTCTTCGTCTTATGACCTTAAACACGGTGTATAAATTTAAAGTCAATTGGATATTAACTTTGGCCTCTAGAGCGTCCACAAGATTTTTTGAAGTGATCAAGGGCCATAACTCTGGCACTAATTATCAGAAATCGCTGAAAATCAATAGGCTTCTTCGTCTTATGACCGTAAACACTGTGTATAAATTTAAAGTCAATCGGATATTAACTTTGGCCTCTAGAGCGTCCACAAGATTTTTTGAGGTGATCAAGTTATTATCGAAAATCACTGAAAAACAATAGGCTTCTTCGTCTCATGACCTTAAACACTGTGTATAAATTTAAAGTCAATCGGATATTAACTTTAGCCTCTAGAGCGTCCACAAGCAATTGTGGACGCACCGACGGGGGCGACGACAATATACGACCACATTTCAATGTGTGAATACGGATGATAAAGTGAGAGGAATCCAATTTTTCTAGGGCAGCTGTGCTACGGCCTACTTTTATATTGAATGCCAACTGCCAAGGGATCTTTTACGTGTACACCAATGTGTACATGGGACCTTGATTTTCCATCCCATCCGAACGATTACAACTGTACTTGTCAGGCCCTCCATCCTGCATCACTGACAAAGGGAAAACACTAGAAAATCTGGATCAACTTTCTGCCCGACCTCCAGGCTAGCGAGCCTGCATCTTACTCACTTAGCCACATCATCCCCAAAAGATTACAACAAAATGTACTACAAGTATCTATACTTTATTTTAAAAGATAAATGTATAATGTAATAGAATAAAAGTAAACATTTAAATTGAAACAATTTATCCCCAGCACTAATTTGGTGACAATTTAGGAAACAGCCCTTTAAGAAAATAGGTTGCCAGGCAACGAAACATACGCCCACAGCAGCTAAATCGTCCGGGCAGTCAACAAGGGTTGTCGCATATTTTTACTTTTTTTGGTAATGAAACAACTCATTATGTAATTATCTGAAAATCATTAGAATTTGTTTGCTTTTTATACAGTTTTGCCCTATGCTATCAATTAGTATAGGAAACATTTAACATCATGGATTTAGCTGTTCTGTTATCAAAATTCATTGAAAATCAAAATACTTGTGCGTTTCAACACCTTAAACTCTGTGTATCAATCTGAAGTCAAACGGATGATAAGTTTGGCATCTGTAGCGTCACAAGGTTTTTTGAAGTGATCAAGGGAGATAACTCTGGAAGTAATTATTTGAAATCAATGAAAATCAGTAGGCTTCTTCGTCTCATGACCTTAAACAATGTGTGTAAATTTAAAGTCAATCAGATATTAACTTTGGCCTCTAGAGCGTCCACAGGATTTTTTGATGTGATCAAGGGCCATAACTCTGGCACTAATTATCGGAAATCGCTGAAAATCAATAGGCTTCTTCGTCTTATGACCTTAAACACTGTGTATGAATTTTAACTCAATCGGATATTAACTTTGGCCTCTAGATCGTTCACAAGATTTTTTGAAGTGATCAAGGACCATAACTCTGGCACTAATTATCGGAAATCGCTGAAAATCAATATGCTTCTTCGTCTTATGACCTTATACACTGTGTATAAATTTAAAGTCAATCGGATATTAACTTTGGCTTTTAGAGCGTCCACAAGATTTTTTGAAGTGATCAAGGGCCATAACTCTGGCACTAATTATCGGAAATCGCTGAAAATCAATAGGCTTCTTCGTCTTATGACCTTAAACACTGTGTATAAATTTACAGTCAATCGGATATTAACTTTGGCTTTTAGAGCGTCCACAAGATTTTTTGAAGTGATCAAGGGCCATAACTCTGGCACTAATTATCGGAAATCGCTGAAAATCAATAGGCTTCTTCTTCTTATGAATTAAACACTGTGTATAAATTTAAGGTCAATCGGATATTAACTTTGGCTTTTAGCGCGTCCACAAGATTTTTTGAAGTGATCAAGGGCCATAACTCTGGCATTAATTATCGGAAATCGCTGAAAATCGATAGGCTTCTTCGTCTTATGACCGTAAACACTGTGTATAAATTTAAAGCCAATCGAATATTAACTTTGGCCTCTAGAGCGTCCACAAGATTTTTTGAAGTGATCAAGGGCCATAACTCTGGTAGTTATTATCGGAAATCGCTGAAAAACAATAGGCTTCTTCGTCTCATGACCTCAAACACTGTGTATAAATTTAAAGTCAATCGGATATTAACTTTAGCCTCTAGAGCGTCCACAAGCAATTGTGGACGCCGGACCGACGGACGGACGGATGGGGGCGACGACAATATACGACCACATTTCAATGTGGGCGTATAAAAAGGGTCTAACAACACCAATATTACATTACAAATCTTATTACAGAACTTTGCTATGGTTGATCTATCACAAAAATTTGAACTATTTGTAAGGGAGAGCAACAACAGGAACACAGATGATTTTCAACTCACTGATAACTCAATTTAAGCCAAAGAACTGTGACAGCATATCTGCTCGAAACAAAACTATTCATAAAAGAATTGACAGTCACAAGATCACACAGAAAATAGTTTAGGCATGCTGCTCATAAAGTAAAGCTTTTGCCTACATTGAGGTGTGCTACCATAGATACATATATATTTATATCGGTACATTACTAAAAAGGCTATTTGTTTGGGAGGTTTGGTTGACGAGTGCTTTTGATCATGAGGTCTGTCATTGAGTTTAGTGGCATGGTTTTGGTCTAAGTCTGGATGTGACAAGTACTAGTAGTGTTGTCTGGCTTCCATATACAAAGCACTTATAAACATTTTTATACCTTCTTAGACATTAACTGTTTCAAATATAGGATCTGTAAAAAAAAAAAAAATAGGTTGCCAGGCAACGAAACATACGCCCACACAGCAGCCAAATCGTCCGGGCAGTCAACAAGAATTGTCGCATATTAAGGAATTATCAAAAAATCATTAGAATTTGTTTGGTTTTTATAATCAAACGTTTTTTTTTAAATCATATAATAATTGTGACCTCCAGAGGCACCACAAGCTAAAAAGGGTGATTTTTCGTACAATCAGGGGACATAATTCAGGAAGTAATGACCCGATGGGCGCAAATATTGAAAGGAACCAAGATCTTTGGGTTTAAAACATACCTGTCAAGTTTCATCAAAATCGACTCAAAATTGTGACCTCTATAGGGTCCACAACCTTGATATAACATATTTTCACACTATTCGTGTACAAACGGCGGCCATTTTGTCCGTCAATTCTAGTCCGGTTTTCATGTAATTCAAACTCTCTCTTCTTTACCATGTAACGGTGATATAGTCAAACGTTTTTTTAAATCGGATAATAATTTTGACCTCCAGAGGGACCAAAAGCGAACAAAAGCGATTTTTCGGACAATCCGGGGACATAATTCAGGAAGTTATGATCCAATGGGCGCAAATATCGAAAGGAACCAAGATCTTTGGGTTATAAACTACATGTCAAGTTTCATCAAAATCGGTTCAAAATTGTGACCTCTATAAGGTCCACAACCTTTATATAACATATTTTCACAATATTCGTGTACAAACGGCGGCCATTTTGTCCGTCAATTTTGGTCCGATTTTCACAAAATTCATACTCAACCTTCATAACCATGGAACGGTGATATAATCAAACGTTTTTTTTAAATCGGATAACAATTTTGACCTCCAGAGGGACCACAAGCTAAAAAGGGCAATTTTTCGGACAATCAGGGGCCATAATTCAGGAAGTTACGATCCGATTGGCGCAAATATCAAAAGGAATCAAGATCTTTGGGTTATAAACATGCATTTCAAGTTTCATCCAAATCGGTTCAAAATTGTGTCCTCTACACTGTTCACAACCTTGATTTAACATATTTTCACACTATTCGCGTACAAATGGCGGCCATTTTGTCCGTCAATTTTGGTCCGATTTTCACGAAATTCGAACTCGACCTTCATAACCATGGAACGGTGATATAATCACACGGTTTTTTAAATCGGATAACAATTTTGACCTCCAGAGGGACCACGAGCTAAAAAGGGCGATTTTTCGGACAATCAGGGGCCATAATTCAGCAAGTTACGATCCGATTGGCGCAAATATCGAAAGGAACCAAGATCTTTGGGTTATAAACATGCATTTCAAGTTTCATCCAAATCGGTTCAAAATTGTGTCCTCTACACTGTTCGCAACCTTGATATAACATATTTTCACACTATTCGCGTACAAATGGCGGCCATTTTGTCCGTCAATTTTGGTCCGATTTTCACGAAATTCAACCTCGACCTTCATAACCATGGAACAATGATATAAGAAAACGTTTTTTTAAATCGGATAACAATTTTGACCTCCATAGGGACCACACGCTAAAAAGGGCAATTTTTCGGACAATCAGGGGCCATAATTCAGGAAGTTACGATCCGATTGGCGCAAATATCGAAAGGAACCAAGATCTTTGGGTTATAAACATGCATTTTAAGTTTCATCCAAATCGGTTCAAAATTGTGTCCTCTACACTGTTCACAACCTTGATTTAACATATTTTCACACTATTCGCGTACGAATGGCGGCCATTTTGTCCGTCAATTTTGGTCCGATTTTCACGAAATTCGAACTCGACCTTCATAACCATGGAACGGTGATATAATCACACGGTTTTTTAAATCGGATAACAATTTTGACCTCCAGAGGGACCACGAGCTAAAAAGGGCAATTTTTCGGACAATCAGGGGCCATAATTCAGGAAGTTACGATCCGATTGGCGCAAATATCGAAAGGAACCAAGATCTTTGGATTATAAACACACATGTCAAGTTTCATCCAAATCGGTACAAAATTGTGACCTCTACGCTGTTCACAAGCTAAAAAACATGATTTTTCGTACAATCAGGGGCCATAACCCATGAAGTTACAGTCCGATACATGCCAATATCGAAAGGAACCGAGATCTTATGGTGATAAACCTATATTTTAAGTTTAATTGAAATCGGATAAAAATTGTGACCTGTAGACTGTTCACAAAAAAATGTGGACGGACGGACGGACGGACGGACAGGGGCGACGACAATATACGTCCACATAAAAATGTGGGCGTATAAAAACCCCAAATAAATGAAAAGCAACTTTTACTACCCCAAAATACAAATGAAATTGGGTTTAACGTCCCAACTGTTTAGCACCAACTGGGCTAATAAAAATAAACACACCCCATACAGTGTGCTACAAGTAAATTTTGTTTGGTCAGGGGCACTACAGCCTACTCTAAAATTGATGTCCAATGGCCATGGATCTTTTACGTGCATACCAATTAACAGGGCAGTTTTTTGTTCCATCCGAATGACTATACGGAGCAAATAAACCCCATTGAGGTAGATTATAGCCTTTTATAGCTAACCTACTGCAGATTTTTAATGAAATGGGGTTCAATATCATACTGTTCTGCTCTAAGTGGGCTTATGAAGACGGACAAATGCCATAATGTGTGCTATGACGGAAGTTTTGCCCAGGCCATGGCAACCTGTTTCACAGAGAATTACTAACGAAATATCCCTGTAACGGATGGCTTTCTAAAACACGTGCGTTGACTTGCACGCCTCGTAGTCATTGGCTCAACGGCTCGTGCAATGTTTACTTAACACCTAACTGCTTCGGGCAAAATGATGCATTTTACTCATTTTAATGCCCATTTACACTAAATAGGAAATATTTTTTAACTACAAATACTTAAAAAGTCTTTATTTATTTTTCTTTTACCTCAAAAAAATGTTTGAGAATTTAATTTGTCGGAGTAAAAAAGTTAATATGCCGTACTCATTAAGCCTCGTCAATGTCATGCTTATCAGTGATTGTAGCGGCCAAGCGAATATTCACTGCGGGATCAGTTTGAGGCCATGGTGCTACTGCCACACTTATATTGATTTTCAACATGCATGCCAATGTGTACGAAAGATCATGGTGTTCGATCCCTGCATTTGCCAATAAAGTTCATCCAGATTTCCCATGTCAGTGATACAGGACGGAGGAAATGAAATGTACAACTGTCTAGTTATTCAGATGAAAAGAAAAACTGAGGTCCTGTGTTCACACTGACCTGCACGTAAAAGATCCCTTGGCAGTTGGAATTTGATATAAGAGAAGGCTGTAACGCCGCTGCCCGGGGCTAAATTTCCCTCATAGCATACTGTATGGCATATGACCGTCTTCATTTGCCCAGGTTAGGAGCAGACCAGTAGGACATTAAACCTCATTTCATTTGAAAATAAAAGAAAAAACATACTCTGCGCGGGCTGGGGATGGGATTGCTCCAGCCTTTATGTACATGTATGTAAAGGCAAAGCTTGTGAATGTTATATAAATATAAGCTTGAAGATGCGTCATGAAAGTTTTAGATAAAGAGCTGACAGTTCTCAATACAATAGTTAACCAGCGGCTGCCAAGCAAGATATGCCCTTCACGTTTAAGGTGAGCTTTTACTCTTGCTCCTCTGAATGCACGTTGGCTTTCGATGTCAAAACACCCATATAAATGTTTAGAAAGAGAGCTTATGCGTAAAATTTTTCTAAAAAAAATAAATACGCCCACTAATTAGCTAAATCACTCTCCTTATTGAGATTCATAAACTACCGTACTTTTAGTTTTTGTTTATTTTTAATAAAACTGCATGTGTTTGAGTATAGTGACCTCCTCCACGCAATGAGTGTTTCCATGGTAAAACTAGGGCTGTCATAATTATTCACCAAACATATTGGATGCTAATTAATGTAAGGCTCGTTTTAATTGAATAGAGAGAGAGAGAAGAGAGAAATGGGGTTTAACGTCCACTCAACACAACCAGGTCATTTCGGGACTAACATACGGTTTTAATTTTATTTCAATAGTTCGCTTGCGCGTAGGGGTCTTTAGCCGTGGGAGGAAACCGGAGTGCCCGGAGGAAACCCACGAGGTTGAGAAGGCGCCCCTATCTCCATGCCACATACGCTCACACCAGGGCTCGAAACCACAGCCGCAAGCCAGAGGTGACCGGCCAGCTAGAGGTCGAAGCGCGGCACTCTAGACCACTAGGCCATCCCAACCCCCTAATTGAATAGAAGTCTAAAATCAGCCAATAGAATACAATGTTACATGTACCTAACAACCTAACATGTTGCCAGATGTTGATAGAGAATATCTGCGGGAATGATAAAAAGACACGTCTAGTAAAGATAGGTTGCCAGGCAACGAAACATACGCCCACAGCAGCTAAATCGTCCGGGCAGTCAACAAGGGTTGTCGCATATTTTTACTTTTTTCGGTAATGAAACATTTGTAATACACTAAAAACTGATTAAGAGTAACAACTCATTATGTAATTATCAGAAAATCATTAGAATTTGATTGCTTTTTATAAAGTTTTACCCCACGCTAACAATTAGTATATACATGAAACATTTAATATCATGGATTTAGTTGTTCAGTTATCTAAATTCATTGAAAATCAAAATACTTGTTCGTTTCAACACCTTAAACTCTATGTATCAATCTGAAGTCAATCAGATGTTAACTTTGGCCTCTATAGCGTCACAAGAATTTTTGAAGTTATCAAGGGAGATAACTCTGGCAGTAATTATTTGAAATCGCTGAAAATCAATAGGCTTCTTCGTCTCATGACCTTAAACACTGTGTATAAATCTAAAGTCAATCGGATATTAACTTTGGCCTCCAGAGCGTCCACAAGACTTTTTGAGGTGACCAAGGGCCATAACTCTGGCACTAATTATCAGAAATTGCTGAAAATCAATAGGCGTCTTTGTCTTATGACCTTAAACACTGTGTATAAATTCAAAGTCAATTGGATATTAACTTTGGCCTCTAGAGAGTCCACAAGATTTTTTGAAGTGATCAAGGGCCATAACTCTGGCACTAATTATCAGAAATCGCTGAAAATCAATAGGCTTCTTCGTCTCATGACCTTAAACACTGTGTATAAATTTAAAGTCAATCAGATATTAACTTTAGCCTGTAGAGCGTCTACAAGCAATTGTGGACGCCGGACGGACGGACGGACGGGGGCGACGACAATATACGACCACATTTCAATGTGGGCGTATAAAAACATTACGTTTTTTAAAATGTTTTATGTACCGCTTTGCCCATTGCGTTGATTATCGCTATCAATACATCTGGAGATGGTAAGAACTGTTAAGTATGCAACATTTTTAAATTGGAATAACTCGAGGACCAATAGCAATTGGGGGGAAAAAAATTGCTTTTCAATTTGTACGCTAATTACTGTGACAAAGCGATCAAACTGGCGATAATTGAAGGGAAATATAAATGAAATAAAGAGAATTTCAGACCATACTAAAGCATAAATACAATGTAGAATTACTGCTGCAATATAAACAAGCCAACAGTGAGGCTGATGTCCCCAGCCGAAATCCCAAAATAAATAGAAGACACATATTAATTAATCGCACATTTATTTTTTTCAAATGTATCGAGCAATCAAACTGTACACAAAGTGTCATCCAAAAGTGTTTTATAAAGAAAAATGCTAAAACCGACGAGAAAAATGAAAATGTACCCTAGTTAGGGGGACCCTAAAGGCGGACAAAAGGGCCCCTCTGGCCAAGGGAAAGGGTCCTCGTGTCCAAGTCAATCGTTTCTATACACTGTTACTGTCGAATCCATTACTAAATGAGAAGGCAGTCATTGTATTGGCATAAAAATCATTAATCAAGATGAACCTAAGTTATCTTGTCCCAAAGTATCAACCAATCAAATTGCTTATCTCTGCTTACTTACCCTAAGCAGAAAATGCTCATCTTCGAACTCCATCAAGGCATTGACCTAATAAGCATATACACCAAGTTTGAACATTTTAACTCAATTAGAAGGAGAGTTATTGTGTTCCAAAGTCTCAACTACTCTCGACCAATCAAATTGCGTATCGCTCTGCTTACCTTGAGCATAAAATGCTCCATATCGAACTTATTCAAGGTATTACTGTAATGCAACTATACACCAAGTTTCATCACTCTCACTTAATTAGAACTAAAGTTATCGTGCAGGGATGTAGCCAGGATTTGCTGAGTGGTGGAAAAAAAAATTCTGAGGGAAGCGAGGAAAAAATTTTTTGGGGAGGGGGGCGTTGTCTTTTATGAAAATTCAATCCTTTTTGGTGTATTTTCAGAGCATCTGCTGCCTTTTGTATTTGCTTCAGTGCAAATCAAATTTCCTTTCATATTTATATATTCAAATTTATACCAAATTAACTTAATTTCATCAATGATATAGAAACTCTTCCAGGGAGCTAAAAAAAAATTATGTAAATGGTAATTGGTATTACATATACCATTGCAAATTTATTTACTAAAAAAAAAAATTCAGTTTCAAAAATTCTAAGTCAAAAGCCTCTCGTAGTGGTAGTCGTACTTACATTCTTACATTATAATATTAGTGACTAACGTAATAAATACTGTCATATATATAAGCTAGTGAATAATAAGTAAAACCATAAAACAGTACACTCGCCTTGCCGTCTTATTTATATTTGTTTTGTGGCAAGTGTAAATAAAATATACGGTAGCCCATCTGTCTCTCGGCTTTAATTTAGATTCGGTAGAATTAACGCTAGAATGAGTACATTAAAAATTGGTCGTAAAACTGAACGTACGACACCATTTACGACATTCAACACTTTAACATTGAAATGCCGTAAATTGGTCTGGGTGACCTATTTACGGCAAATGTACAAATTCAAAGACCGTAGAATCAGACTTATAAATTGAATACTCCTTTTTAAAAACTAATTTAGGATGAAAGGGTTTACTACGGCACACAAAATTAAATTATGCTGTGGCAGACATGGTTTGCGTCGGCTTTTACTATGACTATGGCTTTGCCGTTTGCCGTGGTAAATTTCGAGCGATGAGTTTTTGTACAGAGTCTGAGCGTGAGAGAAGGATGAATCATGAATGGGTTTAAATACGACTGGGCGGGTTTCCTCGATTTTTTTCTTTGTGCTGGGTGGCTACATCCCTGTCGTGTCCCAAAGCATCAACCAATCAAATTGCTTATCTCTGCTTACCCTAAGTGGAAAATGCTCATATTCGAACTCCATAAACACATTGACCTTATAAGCATATACACCAAGTTTGAACATTTTAACTGAATTAGAAGAAAAGTTATTGTGTTCCAAAGTCTCGGCCAATCAAATTGCGTATCGCTCTGCTTACCCTGAGCAGAAAATGCTCATTATCGAACTTAGTCAAGGTATTACTGTAATGAAACTATACACCAAGTTTCATCACTCTCACTAAATTAGAATTAAAGTTATCAAGTCCCAAAGCATCAACCAATCAAATTGCTTATCTCTGCTTACCCTAAGTCGAAAATGCTCATCTTCGAACTCCATCAAGGCATTGACCTAATGAGCATATACACCAAGTTTGAACATCTTAGCTCAATTAGAAGGAGAGTTATTGTGTTCCAAAGTCTCGACCAATCAAATTGCGTATCGCTCTGCTTACCCTGAGCAGAAAATGCTCATTATCGAACTTAGTCAAGGTATTACTGTAATGAAACTATACACCAAGTGGCATCACTCTCACTTAATTAGAACTAAAGCTATCGTGTCCCAAAGCATCAACCAATCAAATTGCTTATCTCTGCTTACCCTAAGCGGAAAATGCTCATCTTTGAACTCCATCAAGGCATTGACCTAATAAGCATATACACCAAGACCAAGTTTGAAAATTTTAACTCAATTTGAAGGAGAGTTATTGTGTTCCAAAGTCTCGACCAATCAAATTGCTCTGCTTACCCTGAGCCGAAAATGCTCATTATCAAACTTAGTCAAGGTATTACTGTAATGAAACTATACACCAAGTTTCATCACTCTCACTTAATTAGAACTAAAGTTATCGTGTCCCAAAGCATCAACCAATCAAATTGTTTATCTCTGCTTACCCTAAGCGGAAAATGCTCATCTTTGAACTCCATCAAGGCATTGACCTAATAAGCATATACACCAAGACCAAGTTTGAAAATTTTAACTCAATTTGAAGGAGAGTTATTGTGTTCCAAAGTCTCGACCAATCAAATTGCTCTGCTTACCCTGAGCCGAAAATGCTCATTATCAAACTTAGTCAAGGTATTACTGTAATGAAACTATACACCAAGTTTCATCACTCTCACTTAATTAGAACTAAAGTTATCGTGTCCCAAAGCATCAACCAATCAAATTGCTTATCTCTGCTTACCCTAAGCGGAAAATGCTCATCTTCGAACTCCATCAAGGCATTGACCTAATAAACACATACACCAAGTTTGAACATTCTAGCTCAATTAGGAAGAGAGTTATTGTGTCCCAAAAAGTGTGACGGACAGACGGACAGACAGAGACAGACAGACAGACAGACAGACAGACGGACGAATCCATTTTAATAGTCCCCCAACTTTCTCCCAAAGGCGGGGGACAATAAGAAGATTTATTTTTTCAATTTTCAAATTGGCGGGACAGTTTTATCACTCCCACACCATTTCCTAAACGTGAAGGAAAATACTGGCTATTTAAAATACAAATTTAACGTACAAACTTTTTTCCCCACTGCACTTGTCTTATCTTATGGTCCTATGGCATTGCTATTGGTTGGTTTTGACTGATTTTTGTCAACAGTAGATCTATCTGTACGCTTTCGACGGATGTTTAAATAAAAACGGAACTTACCTTCAACTTTACTTGGCTGAACTTCAGATCATATGTGAAATAGCTTTATTTAACTCTAAATCATGGCGCATGTTTTCTATTCTACGGGAAATCAATTACAATTGTCGCCATTTTGAATACTCACAATTCCGTAGTTTCGTGTTCGACGAATACACGAAAAAATATATTAAAAAAATTATTAAAGCGATGTAGATAAATAACAACAATAACGTAATCTAGTAAAAAAATGTAATGTTAATAGAAATAATATAATAAAAATCGATCTAAAAACCATCAATTGTGTTAAAATCGTGACCTTGACCTTGCTCGGCAGTACGTACCTTGTATAACAAAAATGGCGGCCATGTCTGATGATGAATCTATTCATACAATTCTTTTCTGTAAGCTGTACTATATTTTCACATTTTATATGAGGTTACGTAGTTAAGTAATATTGTTAAAAGAATAATCAGATCTGGGAATTTTAATTTTCAGAGATGTTTTTATCGTAACTTAAGAAAAATGAAACTTGTCTTGGTCAATCCATTCGTTTATATTTAAGTTTGCCAATTGTATTGGCAATACCTTCAATAATTTTATACACATCTTTTATATGCTTTTACAACATATATATTTAAGTGTTGAGCTTTTAAATTCAAAATAATAAAACAGCAACAGTCGAATCATGACCTATTTGTATACATGTACTTATAGACAGGGGTGATTTTGATTGACAGTAGGCCTATACCCACAGATTTAAGCAATATTTGGTCCCTAAGAGGAAAATGCTCATCTTCGAACTCCATCAAGGCATTGACCTAATAAACACATACACCAAGTTTGAACATTCTAGCTCAATTAGAAAGAGAGTTATTATTGTGTCCCAAAAAGTGTGACGGACAGACGGATGGACAGACGGACGGACAGACAGACGAACCCATTTTAATAGTCCCCCAACTTCGAAAAGTGGGGGACAATAAAACATTTGGTAACAAGCCAACAGTGAGGCTGATGTCCCCCGCCGAAATCCCAAAATGAATAGATGACACATATTAGTCAATCGCACATTTATTTTTTTCAAACGTATCGAGTTATCGTGTCTCAAAGCATTAACCAATCAAATTGCTTATCTTTGCTTACCCAAAGCAGAAAATGCTCATCTTCGAACTCCATCAAGGCATTGACCTAATAAGCATATACACCAAGTTTGAACATTTTAACTCAATTAGAAGGAGAGTTATTGTGTTCCAAAGTCTCCACCACTCAAATTGCGTATCGCTCTGCTTACCCTGAGCAGAAAATGCTCATTATCGAACTTAGTCAAGGTATTACTGTAATGAATAAGCATATACACCAAGTTTGAACATTTTACCTCAATTACATTAAAAGGAGAGTTATTGTGTTCCAAAGTCTTGACCAATCAAATTGCGTATCGCTCTGCTTACCCGGAGCAGAAAATGCTCATTATCGAACTTTGTCAAAGTAATTAGAACTAAAGTTATCGTGTCCCAAAGCATCAACCAATCAAATTGCTTATCTCTGCTTACCCTAAGCGGAAAATGCTCTTCTTCGAACTCCATCAAGGCATTGACCTAATAAACACATACACCAAGTTTGAAGATTCTAGCTCAATTAGGAAGAGAGTTATTGTGTCCCAAAAAGTGTGACGGACAGACAGACAGACAGACAGACGGACGAACCCATTTTAATAGTCCCCCAACTTTCTTCGAAAGGCGGGGGACAAAAAAAAGTGCGCCTAATACACTGAAAAAACAGGTATTTTCTATAAATGACTATTTGCCGTTGACCAGTTGCATTGGCCTTTACACAAGAATATCACCATGACCTTGACTTTAACATAAAATTTCCTATTGAGCTTGGGGCCTTTGCGCCATATTTTAACCATATCTAAAAGGTTATTGACAAATATGGACACATTTTAAACTATGTAAAATATAAATGAGAAATATAAATGAAATTAAAGTGAATAGTATTGTATTTAATTTGAGTGATAATATATCATAAACTCTTGATAGGATTGTCCGGCAGCATGAACCCCAGGAAAATTTTTTGAAAAAGATGGAAGGCTGTGGTGCATTCTGGTGATATCTGAAACTAAAATTAAGACATAAAAGAAAAGTAAAATTTGATCACAGTAAAACTTATGTCAAGCACTGAATTTTGAAATAAATTGAATGCTGAAGTACTTTCTGGAGATATCTGAGGCAAAGATTAAGATAAAATAAATGTACAGCAAAATGTGTATCAAAACAATCATGACGACAATATTTGATAATTTTGTGTAACATTCAGTCGCGTCTATTGCACGTATGTCGGCTTGTCTATCTACCTGCTTGAACATTATCCTGAAGGTTACACAAAGCGCTATTTATAAATCTACTTGACATTCAATTCACCTTTCGGAATGTCAACATCTGGGTATTTGGTTACTACTAAAACGAGGCTCAGGGGGGTTCGTCTGTTAATGCTATCTCGCGCTTTGTCAATTGGACGGAACCAAATAGCCTGATGTTGACATTCTGGAAAGGTGAATGGTAACAACATCAATGGATAATAATCTCTCTTTCGTGTACATGCGCTCAAGTGAACAAAGGTTATGCTGGGTTGCTTTCCGTTCCCGTTTAATCTCGACATTTCCGAGAGACACAAGGCCATGTTATGTTCAATATGGCTGGGCCCTCAAAAGCAAAACACTGCGTCTTCGGGCATAATTTTCCTCTTTAGAATATTTTTTTTTTTTAAATTTTGAAAGATTTTTTTTTAAAAATCGAGCGGAATTTTTACCAAAATCTCAAAATTCGGAATTCCGGGAAAATCAGGAAGACTCTCTAACCAACTACATTTCCATGGATTCTTCAATTGCCCTTTTATCGTGAATGAGATCTCAATAAATCATTTGTTTAACCTACGTTTTATTTCACCCAAAGTCGCAGAGACATTCAGAAAAATAGTTACCGAGGTGGACCGATTGCTATTTATTCAGACTTGGTTTAGTAATAAAATTGTACAGAAAATGTCAACATTCTGTTCCAAACACAGTTAACATGATAAATATTCATACTATAAATCGACACACACAGACCCGACTTGACACAAAACCACTCTACAGGACAATTTCCCACAGATTATTATGATTTCTTGGATTTTCATTGGTCAATTATTTTTGTCTGATTCTTTAATTATACACGACAGTAATTACTGTCAAAAGCCTTGATATGATGAAGTAAACTATGTCTGCTTTTAACATTGGGTTTGAGGGAAAGTTTTTAATAAACATACAACGGAAAAAAATCATGCCTGCAAAAAGAATCGTAAGTACTCCAAAACATTGCCAAAATCAAATTTTAATCGCCACTTTCATTTTTTTTTTTTTTTTAACCACAAATGGCGACCGGCAGCATGTGTCCTAATAGATCATGAGACAGGGTCAAACATAAATTATAGAAACCAGTGGACAATAAAGTACAATTATAAGTTAAATGAAATTTTCTAATCAATATTATATTATTACAAACCTTTTTTGACTTTTTCTTGTAGGATTTTTTGACAGGTTTGTTGGGGCTGGCAATTCCTAATCTATTACTAAGATCTTTAACTTTAAATATTCTCACTAGCCAATGTTCTGTGGTATAAGCCTCTTCCATATGAGTGAGTTCAAAGTTTTTATTACCAATTTCAACACCTCTCGTTCTATCAAACCCAGTGGGTGTTCTTACATCAAGCTAATTGAAAACAAGTTGATACATGTAGTATAAGTTCTAGAAAACAAAGTTCATTTACCTATAACATTCTAACTTCCAAATGTTCATTATTTAAAGTGACCAAAGGAAAGCCCCATCATGTCAGAATAAAGGTTAAAGAGTACATTATAATTATTTACAAAAGTAAGCAACAAATTGCTATATAACACAAAGCATATTTTTAAGAGCTCAGCTTTCTCGTCTTCAATCGTTATAGATTGTGACTGGAATATTTTAGAGTTAATTTTAAAATGGCACATAATCTTTTTGTTGTTGAGAGTTGTTGAAATTCAAGCAATGAAAAGGGTACATAATGTGCCGTTGGTTTTCTTCTCTCAAAAATAAAGACATGAGAAAGGTATAAAGGTGGGAGGAGGCGGTATGGCAGATACAACTGACCACAGCGCTAAGTTTGTATTGATATCTAATTAGTCCAGGTAAGTCTTTAATTCGTATTTATCCTGCTGCAAAGCCCCCTAAAAATATTACAAGGTAAATTTGTAGTTTGGTAGAGTTTGGATTATCATAAAACATACAATTGACATATCAAAGTTGATTATGATGTCAGACTATATCTTGGAAGGTCGTTGAAACAAAGTAGTTTCTAAAATAAATGCTAATTATAACATGAGAATTATTACTGTTTCTTCCAGATTTGAAAACAAAATTGATTGCACTTGGAAAAGAAAAACACTGACAGCATTAATTTCGGGATTCCAAGTATAACTAACCATCACTATTGATGTCTTGCGACCAGAGACAAGGAGGATTCGACACAGTTGTTCGGGAATGAACATTCAGAATTACCACCACAAAACCATTTCGTTTCGTAAAAGCAGACAATTATCTCTTGACTTCAAAGATGTTCGTAGCACCTTCTATAATAATTTTAAACCCATCTTGTCTTCACAGAAAGAGAATTAAAATAAACAATCCAACAGTGAGGCTAATGTCCCCACCCAAATACCCCCAAAATAGATGACACATCACATTTATTTTTTTTCAAAAGTATGGAACCAAACTATCAGATAGAATCAAGCACTGGTATTGTGCATAATGGGGTTTATAGCTCTAATAAATATGCATATAGTTTAATTTCAAAACGTCGTTTGATAATTGAAAATAATTGCTTGAAAATTACAACCAGCGGCTTCCAGACAGGATACACCCACATTTTCGAGAGATGGATAGAGAGCAAGCTAAAAAGAAAGTGTTTTTTCCTACAATCATAATTATTGGTTCAAACATAAATTTACCTATTTGTAATAATCTATCTATCAATGTTGATAGCAGTTCAATCAATTCTGTACAAGCAGTTAAGAACATATATAGGTGCCATGTTTGACTCTATATATAATATGTCATTGGAAAGTCATGTCAATAATATTTGCAAACTAGACCTGCAAGCAGCACTGAACCGGCTTTCAGGAATCATACAGGAAGTTTATTATACCTTAGCCGATCCGTTGAGCTACCAAACTATACTTTAATTGTTTTGCTTCAGTGACACCCTCTATCACATGTAAAAGTAATATTTGCTGGCGAAAAGACCGGTCAAAATTGTAAATTATGGCAAAATTACGTCACTTCCGGTTCCGAAAGAAATTTTTATAGGTGAAAAATGAGTCGAAAATTCGCAACATACAAAATACAAACCTTGTTTTATACATATCGGGCAATAAATAATTAACCTATAACCCATAAACTGAAATTAAGAAGGTAAAAAACTTAAAAGTGACCCTGGGAAAATTGGCTATTTTTCGACAAGGGAACATGCTAGAAACCTTTTGTTGATATCAATATGATGGTATTGATTCAATCTTACTGCCCCTTAGAGTCAGACGTTATAAAGTTAAACGAATAAATCACTTCAAAAAAATGTTTGTTTTGAAGGCCAAAAATATGTTTTTTGCAAAAATTACATTACTTCCGCTGATACTGAAAATGTTAATTTTGTTCACAGAAGTCATAAATGGCATAAGGCATCAAATGGTAAAAAAATTATAAAAATCGAATAATAATTGACACTTTTATAGTCCAAAAACCTTGAAAAGTTACTTATCGAAGATTGCCTATTTCTCTGTAACCGTACAAGTTAGAAACCATTTTGTGGTATCTGTATGGTCGTATGGCTTCATTCTATTCGTTGATGGGAATCAAATATCATAATTTTAAAAATATTATAAGGCAGACTCATTTGAATAAAATATTTGTTTTTTAGGTTAAAAATACAGTTTTTGCCCAAATGACATCATTTCGGGTCACAGTGAAATTGTAAAATTGGCTTGACCTAGTCCAAATTGGCATTAAGCATCAAATGGAAAAAAATATTGCAAATCGAATAATAATTTACTCTTTTATAGGCAAAATAACGTGAAAAGTGATGCATGCAAAATTGCATATTTTTCGGCAACTGCTCATATTACAAACTAATTTCGCAAAAATTCTCTTCGTCTGGATTATTGCTATGAGTTTATGAAAATTACAAATAAATATTTCAAAATATGAAGATGCTGAATAAATTGTAAACAACTGAATTTTACACTTTATTTTACATTTTATTCGAAATTGCCCGAAAATGAAATTGAAATTAAAAAATCTGAGCTAAGGATTTTGTGCACCTTTGCAGGGTGCATCCTTTTAGTTATATCAGGTTTGAAACAAATTAATATTTGCTTTCAAAAAGTGGTACCGAACTGTCAAAATTGAAGTTTCTGTTAATATTACGTCACTTCCGTTGCCGACAGAAAAATTTCACCGCAACAAAAAAAAATTACAATTGGGACCACGGAGCATATTAACTTTGTTTTATACAAATCGAACAATAAATAATTTTTCTAGGTACAAAAAGCTAAATTAGCCGATGGCGGCTAACGCAAATTACCGAGACAATTTTTTTTCTCATTTCTGCTCAAGTAGGATGATATTTTAACCCTGTGTAAAATATCATCAAAAAATATTCATAAATAAAAAAGGTTTTCGTAAAAAAAAATTTTTTCTTCAAAATATCGGACATTTTTTCGACTACTTCCGGTTTTACGATCGTTGTCGTGATAGCTTTACGAAGTTCTTTGGATACTTACTTTCTGTACCAGAAGTGTCAGAAACATCCATTGAGTAGTTTTGGAAAAAAAAGATAAATTAAAGAGCGTTTACAAAAATTTAATGATTTTTCAATTTGATGCCATTTTTGGACCACCTATATTATTTCAATGCTTTTCATTTTGGATTCACTATATAGACAACCGATAGGACTATGAGTAAGAAAAGTTTCAGAAAAATCGTAGGTGTCGTTTTCGAGAAAAGGGCGTCTCAGAATGTTAAAAAATCGGAAAATACTAGATTTTTGGCATACAATAATTTAGTTCCTTACCATCGAAATCGTATTATTTAGATACCATATGATGGTCCATTAATAGGGCTATCCAACAACACTTTAGTTCTTTTGGTCCGCAATTACCTAATAGTAAGTGCAGGAGGACCGCACTACACGAAAAACAAAAACCTATAAGATTAACCTGCGGAAAATATCAAATCAAGTGAATCAAGTATTTCGCAAGTGCGACAATATTTTTAACCTATTTTTTTAATTTTTTGAATACTTCCGGTATGGTTATTATTGTCGGAATAGTTTTAATAGCCGGTTTGGGCACTAAAATAGCCACAGGGCTCTGTAATGATATATTACATTATCTGATCAGATAAAATGCCCCTGAGAAATCCTATGTTCAAAAGTGCCAAAAATGCAAAATATCGAAAATTAAATTTCAATAATTACATACATATTATACATCGTTAGAATCGTAATTAGGTCAGCTATCTGAATATACAACCTTTTTAAAAAAATCTCTTAAAATAAAAAAATTGTAGAGCATTTTCCCAAATTTCACGATTTTTCGACTTTTTTTCAATTTTCAGTCCCTTTTTTATGCTATTCCAGACATTTCAAAGTATTATTAGCTGGCTTCATGCAAAATACCTCCAAAAGGACTCTAGATATCAAAAATTAAAAAAAAATTGTAGGTTAATTTTTGAGATATAGGCGTCCAAAAACGCTCCAAATCAGAAAATACTTGATTTTCAGCGTGCCATATTTTGCTGCCTGATCATAGTATCCGTATGAATTGGGTATCATACGATAGTACAATCCTAGTGCAGTCCAATAGTACCCTAATTTCTTAAATCCATTGATATCGGGCGGAGAAATCGCATTTTTCCCCAAAATATCCATTTTTTGCATTTTTTTCAAAATATTGCACATTATTTCGACCACTTCTGGTTTAAGGATTCTTGTCGAAATTGCTTTATGAGTTGGTATTGGACTATAACTTCATGTTCCAGAAGTTTCAGAAACGTCAATTCTGCCATAAACCGAAACCCGAGCTCACAAAATGGGAAGAAAACTCGAAAAAAATCGAAAAATAAAGGGCAATAACTCTGAATGAAACTTATATTACTGGAATCGGATGGACTTCAGGTATCCCAAAATGTAGGTCAAATTTGAAAATTTTGAAAAATAACAAAAATTGTCTCATAAACAACATGTTTTCAATTTTCAAACGATAAAAAGTCATAGACGAATGTTCGAAATAGAAAAATGTGAGATAGCCATTGTCTCAGAAAAGATTCAGGGATTCCAAAAATGTAATTTGTTTGAAAATGGATAAAGAATTGACGAAACTATGGCCGATTTTCAATTTTTAGACAACGTACAAAGTTCGGTCACTTCCGGTATGCGCAGAAATTTCAAAAATATTTTATCAAGTAGCCACCACATGGTTTCCCAATAGAAAATATAATTCCAGATCAATATCTGTTTTCGATCATGGAGATCTAGGCCCTCGCGGTAAATAATAATAATAAATAATAACTAGACCTGCATGCAGGAATGACGGGTTTCACTGGTGCCACGTTACCCTTAACCATGTCACTTCCGGTGCCAAGTTACCCTTGAACATATGTCGCTTCTGGTACCAACGAAACCACTAAACAGGTTTCCAAATTAACTTTGCACACAAATAAAATGGACGCAGAATCAACCAAATCCAGCAATATCAATTCATTTTATACATTTGTTACTTGTAAATGATCTTGACAAAATTAAATTACTCCCGGTGTTAATGAAAATGTTCAATTAGTCTTATGAAATCAGAAATGGCATACGATATCATATAGTGAAAATTTTATGTAAATCGAATAATAATTGCCACTTTTAAAGACCAAAAAACTTGAAAAGTGACTTGTAGAAAATCAGCTATTTCTCGGCAACCGTACAAGTTAGAAACCATTTTGTGGTATCTGTATGATCGTATGGCTTCATTCTCTTTGTTGATTGACATCAAATACCATAATTTGAAAAAGATTTCAAAACAGACTCATTTGAATAAAATATCTGTTTTAAAGGCTAAAAATACAGTTTTTGCCAAAATGACATTACTTCCGGTGATAATGAAAATCTTACATTACTTGTATGAAATGCCAAATGGCATTAGGTATAACATGGTGTAACGTTTAAGAAAATCGAATAATAATTGACTCTTTTATGGCCCCAAATCCTTCAAAAGTGACCTGTAGAAAACCGTCCATTTCTCGGCAACCGAACAAGTTAGAAACAATTTTATGATATCTATATGACCATATGAGGTGTGTTTATATGTGAATTTAAACAAGCCAACAGTGAGGCTGATGTCCCCCGCCGAAATCCCAAAATAAATAGATGACACATATTAATTAATCGCACATTTATTTTTTTCAAACGTATCGACCAATCAAACTGAACTCGAAGTGTCATCCAAAAATTGCTTATATCTGCCTACCGTAAGAAGAAAATGCTCATCTTCGAACTCCATCAAGGCATTGACCTAATAAGCATACACACCAATTTTGAACATTTTAACTCAATTCGAAGGAGAGTTATTGTGTTCCAAAGTCTCGGCAAATCAAATTGCTTATCGCTCTGCTTACCCTGAGCAGAAAATGCTCATTATCGATCTTAGTCAAGGTATTACTGTAATGAAACTATATACCAAGTTTCATCACTCTTACTTAATTAGAACTAAAGTTATCGTGTCTCAAAGCATCAACAAATCAAATTGCTTATCTCTGCCTACCCTAAGCGGAAAATGCTCATCTTCTAACTCCATCAAGGCATTGACCTAATAAGCATATACACCAAGTTTGAACATTTTAACTCAATTAGAAGGAGAGTTATTGTGTTCCAAAGTCTCAACCAATCAAATTGCGTATCGCTCTGCTTACCCTGAGCAGAAAATGCTCATTATCGAACTTAGTCAAGGTATTACTGTGATGAAACTATACACCAAGTTTCATCACTCTCCCTTAATTAGAACTAAAGTTATCGTGTCCCAAAGCATCAACCAATCAAATTGCTTATCTCTGCTTACCCTCAGTGGAAAATGCTCATCTTTGAACTCCATCAAGGCATAGACCTAATAAGCATATACACCAAGTTTGAACATTTTAACTCAATTAGAAGGAGAGTTATTGTGTTCCAAATTCTCGACCAATCAAATTGCGTATCGCTCTGCTTACCCTGCGCAGAAAATGCTCATTATCGAACTTAGTCAAGGTATTACTATAATGAAACTATACACCAAGTTTCATCACTCTCACTTAATTAGGGTTTCACACTGCGTAGCTTGTGTGAAACACTATTGTTTTTGTTAAAATTATTATTATTATTATTATTATTATTCAGATTCCAATTTGAATAGATCTCAGCAACTACGTGTCGCATCGTTACGATTTCTTCGGTTTTACTGGGAAAGTGGGTGTGACTTAGAGGATAAAGCTATTTTGAACGTTCTGCGACAATGCGAAATGTCCGAAATCACCAAATTATCGTTTTTTTAAAATATTGCAGTAATTTTAACAATAATCATTGAATTTTAACTTTCGATACATTTTGGCATAGCCTGAGACAGGGCACATAGCTACGCTACTTTCGATTTTTGATTTTCGGCAAATCTTCGAAGATATTAGGCGCCAAATTTCGAAAATTTAAAATTTTACAAAAAACTTTTTTATTTATGAATATTTTTTAGTCGTATTGTGCACAGAATTAAAGAGTCGTCTGACTAGTGCAAAAATGTTAAAAATTTTTGTCTCAGTAATTTTCCTTGGCCGCCATGGGCTAATTCAGTTTTTCAGTCCTAGATTAATTTTTTATTGTTCGATTTGTATAAAACAAAGTTCATATGCTTCGTTGTATCAATTGTCATTTTTTTTATTACCAAAAGTTTTATCTGTCGGCACCGGAAGTGGCATAATTTTACCAAAAACTACAATTTTGACAGTTATTTTCCTTCTTCGAAAACAAATATTATTTTTTGGAAAAATTATTTGACTCAAAGAGTGTGCCCTTTCAAGGCGCAAAAAATGTAGGAAGCAGTTTTTTTAATTTCGATTTCATTTTCGAGCAAATTCGATTAAGAGGCTAAAAATGGTGTAAAATTGGCCTATTTACAACCTATTCAGGCTTTTCAGATTTTAAAATATTTCTTCGTAACTTTTATAAACTTGTAGCTATAATCCATACGAAGAAAATGTATGTTAAAATTCGTTTGTACTATAAGCAGTTACCAAGAAATGGGCAGTTCTGTACAAGTCATTGTTTTCGTTATTTTGCCTGTAAAATAGTCAATTATGATTGGATTTTTATAAAAGTGACATCATTTGATTCAAAAAGCACGTAGCGTCATATCAAGTTGATTACAATTTAAAATTGACACCGGAAGTGACATCATTTGGTCAAAAAATGCATTTTAAACTTTTTAAATCAATGTTTTATTCAACCAAGAATAACTTAATATGTATTAATAATTTTAACTTTTGGTTTAAATTCACATATAAACAAAACTCATATGGTCATATAGATATCATAAAATGGTTTCTAACTTGTTCGGTTGCCGAGAAATAGACGGTTTTCTACAGGTCACTTTTGAAGGTTTCGGGGCCATAAAAGGGTCAATTATTATTCGATTTTCATAAACGTCACTCCATGTTATACCTAATGCCATTTGGGATTTCATACAAGTAATTCAAGATTTTCCTTATCACCGGAAGTAACGTCATTTTGGCAAAAACTGTATTTTTAGCCTCTTAAACAGATATTTTATTCAAATGAGTCTGTTTTGAAATCTTTTTCAAAGTATGGTATTTGATGCCAATCAACAAATAGAATGAACCCATACGATCATACAGATACCACAAAATGGTTTCTAACTTGTACGGTTGCAGAGAAATAGCCGATTTCCTACAAGTCACTTTTCAAGTTTTTTGGTCTTGAAAAGTGGCAATTATTATTCGATTTACATAAAATTTTCACTATATGATATCGTATGCCATTTCTGATTTCATAAGACTAATTGAACATTTGCATTAACACCGGGAGTAATTTAATTTTGTCAAGATCATTTACAAGTAACAAATGTATAAAATGAATTGATATTGCTGGATTTTGTTGATTCTGCGTCCATTTTATTTGTGTGCAATGTTAATTTGGAAAACTGTTTAGTGGTTTCGCTGGTACCGGAAGTGACATATGTTCAAGGGTAACTTGGCACCGGAAGTGACATGTTTAAGGGTAACGTGGCACCAGTGAAACCCGTCATTCCTGCATGCAGGTCTAGTTATTCTTATTATTATTATTATTATTCAGATTCCAATTTGAATAGATCTCAGCAACTACGTGTCGCATCGTTACGATTTCTTCGGTTTTACTGGGAAAGTGGGTGTGACTTAGAGGATAAGGCTATTTTGAACGTTCTGCGACAATGCGAAATGTCCGAAATCACCGAAGTTATCGTTTTTGAAAATATTGCAGTAATTTTAACAATAATCATTGGATTTTAACTTTCGATACATTTTGGCATAGCCGGAGACAGGGCACATAGCTACGCTACTTTCGATTTTTGATTTTCGGCAAATCTTCGAAGATATTAGGCGCCAAATTTCGAAAATTTAAAATTTTACAAAAAACTTTTTTATTTATAAATATTTTTTAGTCGTGTTGTGCACAGAATTAAAGAGTCGTCTGACGAGCGCAAAAATGTTAAAAAAATTTGTCGCAGTAATTTTCCTTGGCCGCCATTGGCTAATTCACTTTTTCAGTCCTAGATTAAATTTTTATTGTTCGATTTGTATAAAACAAAGTTCATATGCTTCGTTGTCTCAATTGTCATTTTTTTTATTACCAAAAGTGTTATCTGTCGGCACCGGAAGTGGCATAATTTTACCAAAAACTACAATTTTGACGGTTAGTTTCCTTCTTCTTAAACAAATATTATTTTTTGGAAAAATTATATGACTCAAAGAGTGTGTCCTTTCAAGGCGCAAAAAATGGCGGAAGCAGTTTTTTTAATTTCTATTTCATTTTCTAGCAAATTGGATTAAGAGGTGAAAAAAGGCGTAAAATTGACCTATTTACCACCCATTCAGGCTTTTCAGATTTTAAAATATTTTTACTTAACTTTTATAAACCTGTAACTATAATCCATACGAAGAGAATGTATGTTAAAATTAGTTTCTAAAATAAGCAGTTGCCGAGAAATGGGCAGTTTTGCATAAGTCACTGTTTTCGTAATTTTGCCTGTAAAATAGTCAATTATTAATGGATATTCACAAAAGTGACATCATTTGATTCAAAAAGCAAGTCTGCGTCATATCATGTTGATTACTATTTAAAATTGACACCGGAAGTGACGTCATTTAGTCAAAAACTCAATTTTTAACTTTTAAAATCGATATTTTTTTTCAACCAAAAATTATGTCACATATAATAATAAAATTAATTTTTGGTTTAAATTCACATATTAACAAAACTCATACGGTCAAAAAGATATCATAAAATTGTTTCTAACTTGTTCGGTTGCCGAGATATAGGCGATTTTCTAAAAGTCACTTTTGAAGGTTTTTGGCCCATAAAAGTGTCAATTATTATTCGATTTTCATAAAATTTTCACCCTTTGAAGCCTAATGTCATAGACGATGTTAAAAAACTAATTTAAAGTTTTCATTATCACCGGAAGTAACGTCATTTTGGCAAAAACTGTATTTTAAGCCTTCAAAGCCGATATTTTATTCAAATGAGTCTGATTTGTAATGTTTATGCAATTATGATATTTGATTCCAATCAACAAATAGATTAAACCCATACGGTCATATAAATACCAAAAAATGGTTTCTAACTTGTACGGTTGCCGAGAAATAGACGATTTTCTACACGTCACTTTTCAAGGTTTTTGGTCTATAAAAGTGGCAATTATTATTCGATTTACATAAAATTTTCACCATGTGATGCCTTATGCCATTTCTGATTTCATAAAACTAATGGAACATTTACATTATCACCGGAAGTACTGTAATTTTGTCAGGATCAATTACATGTAACAAATGTATAAAATGAAATGATATTGCTGGATTTGTTTGATTCTGTTTCCATTTTATTTGATGTGTGCAATTCTTATGTGGAAACCTGTATATTGGTTTCATTGGTACCGGAAGTGACATATGTTCAAGAGTAACGTGGCACCGAAATTGACACAAGTTCAAGTTCAAAGGTAACATGGCACCAGTGAAACCCGTCATTCCTGCATGCAGGTCTAGTTAGAACTAAAGTTATCGTGTCCCAAAGCATCAACCAATCAAATTGCTTATCTCTGCTTACCCTAAGCGGAAAATGCTCATCTTCGAACTCCATCAAGGCATTGACCTAATAAGCATATACACCAAGTTTGAACATTTTAACTCAATTAGAAGGAGAGTTATTGTGTTCCAAATTCTCGACCAATCAAATTGCGTATAGCTCTGCTTACCCTGAGCAGAAAATGCTCATTATCGAACTTAGTCAAGGTATTACTATAATGAAACTATACACCAAGTTTCATCAATCTCACTTAATTAGTTATCGTGTCCCAAAGCATCAACCAATCAAATTGCTTATCTCTGCTTACCCTAAGCGGAAAATGCCCATCTTCGAACTCCATCAAGGCATTGACCTAATAAACACATACACCAAGTTTGAACATTCTAGCTCAATTAGGAAGAGAGTTATTGTGTCCCAAAAAGTGTGACGGACAGACAGACGGACAGACAGACGGACAGACACAGACGGACGAACCCATTTTAATAGTCCCCCAACTTTCTTCGAAAGGCGGGGGACAACCAAAAGTTAAAATTATTAATACATATTAAGTAATTCTTGGTTGAATAAATCATTGATTTAAAAAGTTTAAAATGCAGTTTTTGACAAAATGACGTCACTTTCGGTGTCAATTTTAAATAGTAATCAACTTGATATGACGCTACATGCTTTTTGAATCAAATGATGTCACTTTAATAAAAATCCAATTATAATTGACTATAATACACGCAAAATAACGAAAACAGTGACTTATGCAGAACTGCCCATTTCTTGGCAACTGCTTATATTACAAACTAATTTTAACATACATTTTCTTCGTATGGATTATACAATGTAGCTACAAGTTTATAACAGTTATGTAAAAATATTTTAAATTCTGAAATGCCTGAATAGGTTGTAAATGGGTCAATTTTACACCATTTTTAGCCTCTTAATCCAATTTGCTTGAAAATGAAATAGAAATTAAAAAAACTGCTTCCGCCATTTTTTGCGCCTTGAAAGGACACACTCTTTGAGTCATATAATTTTTCAAAAAAATAATATTTGTTTTCGAAGAAGGAAAATAATTGTCAAAATTGTAGTTTTTGGTAAAATTATGCCACTTCCGGTGCCGACAGATAACACTATCGGTAACAAAAAAAATGACAATTGAGACAACGAAGCATATGAACTTTGTTTTATACAAATCGAACAATAAAAAAATAATCTAGAACTGAAAGATAGGTTGCCAGGCAACGAAACATACGCCCACAACAGCTAAGTCGTCCGGGCAGTCAACAAGGGTTGTCGCATATTGTTTCTTTTATCAGTAAGGAGAACATTTACAACACATGATAATTTTATTACGAGTAATAGCCCATTAAATAATTATCAGAAATGATTAGAATAGTTTTGGTGGTTTGTCTCAAGGCCTTTGTCCACAAGATATTTCAAAGTGATCAACTGCCAGAAATTATCAGATATCACTGAAAATCAAATAGGATTCTTCGTATCATGACCCTAAACACTGTGTACAAATTCAAAGTCAATCGGATATTAACTTTAGATTTTTCAAAGTGATCAAGGGTCATTACTCTGGCAGTAATTATCGGATATTGCTGAAAATCAATAGGATTCTTTGTATCATGACTTTAAACACCGTGTATAAATTTAAATTCAATCGGATATTAACTTTAGCCTCTAGAGCGTTCACAAGATTTTTCAAAGTGATCAAGGGTCATAACTCGGGCAGGAATTATCGGATATTGCTGAAAATCAACAGGCTTCTTCTTATCATGACCTTACACACTGTGTATAAATTTAAAGTCAATCGGATATTAACTTTAGCCTCAAGAGTGTTCACAAGATTTTTCAAAGTGATCAAGGGTCATAACTCTGGTAGTAATTATCGGATATCACCGAAAATCAATAGGCTTCTTCGTCTCATGACCTTAAACACTGTGTATAAATTTCAAGTCAATCGGATATTAACTTTAGCCTCTAGAGCGTTCACAAGAAATTGTGGACGATGGACGGACGGACGGACAGACGGACGGACGGACGGGGGCGACGGCAATATACGACCACATTTCCATGTGGGCGTATAAAAACTGAATTAGCCAATGGCAGCCAGGGAAAATTACTGAGACAAATTTTTTTAACATTTTTGCGCAAGACAGATGACTCTTTAATTCTGTGTACAACACGACTAAAAAATATTCATAAATAAAAAAGTTTTTTGTAAAATTTAAAATTTTCAAAATTTGGCGCCTAATATCATTGAAGATTTACCGAAAATCAAAAATTGAAAGTAGCGTAGCTATGTGCCCTGTTTCCGGCTATGCCAAAATGTATCGAAAGTTAAAATCCCATGATTATTGTTAAAATTACTGCAATATTTTTAAAAACGATAACTTCGGTCATTTCGGTCATTTCGCATTGTCGCATAACGTTTAAAATAGCTATATCCTCTAAGTCACACCCACTTTACCAGTAAAACCGAAGACATCGTAATGATGCGACAAGCAGTTGCTGAGATCTACTCAAAACAAAAGAATAATA
The DNA here is from genome assembly GCA_948474765.1 of Patella depressa. Taxonomy (NCBI): domain Eukaryota; kingdom Metazoa; phylum Mollusca; class Gastropoda; family Patellidae; genus Patella; species Patella depressa. Next base: position 35,372,310 of record OX419719.1, read on the forward strand.
ATAATAATAACTAGATCTGCTACTGTCCCATGCAGATATGAAAGCTTTCATATTCATCGTCACGTGTCATTGATTGTATCAAGTATCCTAAATAAAAGGATAAGAAGAAAAAATTATCAAAATTGGTCAAAAACTCGCAAAATTACAAGTCTAAATATAGTATGAAACATTGCACCCAGGCATAACAATAATCTGAAAACTAAAGGGAAATAACCGAAACTTGTATTACTGTAATGAGACGGATGAGAAAATGAAATGAAAATTGCCGGAAAAAAATTAAAAATGGCAGGTTGGGACAGGCGACCTTACTCCTTGTCACATACAACCAGGCATTCGAAAACACGCAAGTTAACTCAATGACAGGCGCGCGTGCTAACCATTCAGCCGCCCAACCCCCCTTTGAAATCAGACACGTGCAATATGTCATATAGGAAGAATAACAAGCCGCTCACAACAAAATGGTAAATTAATGAGTTTAGGGCAAAAAGGCGTCTACAGCACCCGGTGTTCCCAGGCGTTCACCCATCCTAGTACTACCCGGGCCCGACGTTGCTTAACTTCAGTGATCGGACGAACCTGTGGACAGAACCCGTAGTTGCTGATTGTGTCTGGAACAACTGTACTAAAGAAAAAAGTGACCAACTAGAATCGCTACATTTAGACGCTATTCGAACTATTACAGGCCTTCCTCGTGGTACTTCTCATAATTTACTTTATAATGAATCTGGATTCTCCTCTCTTTTAAAAAGACGCTACGAACATAAAATGGTTTTATTTTTCAAAATTATCAATCTTCAAACACCCTCGTATCTATTCGATTTAGTCCCCCAATCTATAGCGTCCAGTAAACCATATCAACTCAGAAACTCCAATAATCTAATGAGTATTAACTGTAAATCTAATCTTTATCAAAACTCGTTTTTCCCATCATCAGTACAAGAATGGAATCGTCTTGATGAAAACGTCAAAGCTTCAAATTCAATCTCTTCATTCAAATTTCAAATTAAAAACATATGGCAAACCTAAATACAATGATCTCTTCAATTTTGGTGACAGGTCGTTACAAATTATTCTTTCTAAATTACGCAACTCTAAATCTGACCTAAATCATCATAAATACCTCATGTATGTATCTGACGATCCATCCTGTTTATGCGGAAACAGATGTGAATCTAGTGAACATTATTTCTTTCAGTGTCGCCTTTTTATAGACCAACGCAGACTCACTATCGATACATTGGATGACCATTTCAAGAATATTAATTCACTTTTGTTTGGGATTGACAATCTTCCTAAAATTAAAAATGTGTCTGTACTTTCAGTAGTTCACCAATATATAGCTCTAACCAAACGCTTCAAATCTCGGAAATGAATGTGCCTCCGCTCTGCAAATCACCATTACAACTTGTATATGCGAAAAATGGTTATTACTAGTTTGATCACCTCCTAATCTCCTTTGCACAATCCATAGCTAACCCAGGGTCACGCGAGAAATGTGTAATCAATAACATTGAAACTGCTAAAATAAAAGCATTCTTACAAGCTTTTGATGCGTGTTTATCTTTATTGGTTTTCTGGCGTTGCGTCCCAAACTACTCTCTAATTCAAATCTCTATTCACCCCCCCCCCCTACATCAATGTCCCTATCCTTCGCTACAATTTTTTCTTTCTCTTATTTTATTCGATTTTCCTTATTTTTTTTTACTCAACACATTTTCTTCTTTCCACCGTTAACTATGAAACCCTAATCTAGATAATAATTTTTATTTCATTACACTGCCAGCTGATCATTTAAAATTTATATTCAATACATACTATTCTGGAAGCAGTTTTATATAAGCATTTAGTTGCTTGTTACTGTATCCAATTTATTCATATTATTCCCTCCATCGTTGTATATAAGAATTCTGAATAAATACTTTTAAATCACAACCCGTAGTTATACATACTTGAATTGACCCGCTTATTGATTTTTTTGGGGGGTTCTGTCGGTTTTAAAAAGGCGTCTACAACACCCGGTGTTCCCAGGCAGTCACCCATCCAAGTACTGACCGGGCCCGACGTTGCTTAACTTCAGTGATCGGACGAGAACTGGTGTTTTCAACGTGGTGTGGCCGTAGACGAGAGCAGGTGGACAGAACCCTTAGTTATACTTACCTGAATTGACCCGCTTATTGATTTTTTTTTTGATTTTTGTCGGTTTTAAAAAGGCGCCTACAGCACCCGGTGTTCCCAAGCGGTCACTCATCCAAGTACTGACCGGGCCAGACGTTGCTTAACTTCAGTGATGGGACGAGAACTGGTGTTTTCAACGTGGTATGGCCGTAGACGAGAGGGGGTGGACAGAACCCGTAGTTATACTTACCGGAATTGACCCGCTTATTGATTTTTGGGGCGGTTTTTGTCGGTTTTAAAAAGGCGTCTATAGCACCCGGTGTTCCCAGGCGGTCACCCATCCAAGTACTAACCGGGCCCGACGTTGCTTAACTTCAGTGATCGGACAAGAACTGGTGTTTTCAACGTGGTGTGGCCGTAGACGAGAGAAGGTGGACAGAACCCGTAGTTATACTTACCTGAATTGACCCGTTTATTGATTTTTTTTGGGGGGGGGGGGGGTCGGTTTTAAAAAGGCGTCTACAGCACCCGGTGTTCCCAGGCAGTACCCATCAAAGTACTGACCGGGCCCGACGTTGCTTAACTTCAGTGATCGGACGAGAACTGGTGTTTTTAACGTGGTGTGGCCGTAGACGAGAGAACGTGGACAGAACCCGTAGTTATACTTACGAGAGAAGGTGGACAGAACCCGTAGTTATACTTACCTGAATTGACCCGCTTATTGATTTTTTGTTTTGTTTTTTGTTTTAGAGTATTTAATTGTTTTAAAGAGAAACGTTAAGGGTTGTTCATAGTTAAATTAAAGTTTAATTTTAAATAAGACCAATAAAATTAGGATTTAATAATGCCAGACTAATATTAAATAAAGTTTTAAATTAAGAATAATTAATTATTGGTCTAATGCAATGAAATGCTTTGATTTGACGGATGAAATGTACGATGGGTGTCCACACTATGTGGCTAAGGCGTTGGCCTGCTAGCCAGGAGGTCGGGTGTTCGATCCCTGCATTGGCCGAGAAAGTTCATCTCGATATTCTGGCGTGTCCCCCCATCCGCCGTGTACACATTGGATTGCACGCAAAAGATCCCTTAGCAGTTGGAATTCTATATTGTTGAATAAGCTCTATACGATGACTAAATGTGCAGATTGTAGCCACCCACACTGCATGTTTTGCTTAACAATGAAAGGGTGCGGTTTTCAATTTTCGATTCTTTTATTCTACTACTCCTGATATTTTGGACTGTTGATCTATGGTTTCATATAAAAGACTACCGATAAGACTCTTTGTAGAAGAAGTTCCCCCAAAATATTATGTTGACTTTAGAGAAAAGGACCTTTAAAAATGCTCCAAATCGTAAAAATACGACTTTTTGGATTTTCGATCTCTTTTTTCTGCTACCCCTGATATTTAAAAAAAAAATGATACAATGATTTCACACAACAGGCTAGCTATTAGACTCTCGATTGACAAGAGTTTCATCACCCTCCCTTCATTATAACCGAAGTTATTGTGCCCTAAAGAATCAACAAATCAGCATGCTTATCTCTGCTTACCCTAGGCAGAAAATGTTCATCTTTGCACTCAATCATGACATTGACCTGGTGAATGTCTACACCAAGATTGAACATTCTAGCTCAATTAGAAAGAGAGTTATTGTGTTTCAAAGTCTCGGCCCTTCAAATTGCTACTACTTTTCATATTCACTTAAAAATGGCAACCATCAGTTGACCTAAATCAAAATTCTGCTCCCTGCGATTTTTGGGCCATCCTTCAAGGATTCAGAAAATATAACTCCCGTGTCTGTAAGTAAGATAGCAAAAAAGCCTTAGGGATTTTTCATGTTTCAAGATGGTGGCATTTCCGGTTTGATCGACAAACTCCATATTTTGTGTAGGAATCAGTAATTACTTGTCGAGTATCGAAAAAAAATTTCAGGTCATTCTGACCTATATTTCGACGATTTTTTTTAAAACTTTGATCCTTAATTTCACCAAGGGGAGATAATTTAGAAAATTTCTCATTATAATTTTGAAGTCACATTGGTAAGATCTACTTAAATACTAAATTTCATGAAAATCGTACAACTATTAAAGAAGTTGTAAAATTGGTCTAAACTTCCGGTTTGAAATCACAGCGACGAATTTTCGAAATTCGAAAATGTGAAACTGCAGATGAAAATGATTTTTTTCAAGGTATTCAAAGAAAAAAGAATTAGTAAAATCGGTCAAAAAATAGCAAAGTTACGACTATGCATTGTTAATTTTTCCGTTCGTAAAATTCGGTGATTTCGAATTAGCAAAACGTTTCGAAAATATATTTAATCAACAGCCACCACCCATTTTTGGGGGGATAGGTCAAAGTTTCAGAAACATCCTATGGTTAGATTCTGTGAAATCCGATTTGCAGGAGAAACACAAAAAAAAAAAATTATAATAATCTTAACAGAAACAATAAGCTTTCATATGAAATATGAAAGCTTAACTAGATCTGCTACTGTCCCATGCAGATATGAAAGCTTTCGTATTCATCGTCACGTGTCATCGATTATATCAAGTATCTCAAATAAAAGGATAAGAATAACAAACTATCAAAATTGGTCAAAAACTCGCGAAGTTACAAGTCTAAATATAGTATGAAACATTGAGTAATCTGAAAACTAAAGGGAAATAACTGATACTTGTGTTGCTGTAATCGAGATGACTTCCGATTTCAAAACTTTCAGAAAAATGAAATGAAAATGGTAAGAAAACATCGAAAAATTAAATGAGATAACTTTGAACAAAACTAAAACTTTTTGAATCAGGTTGAACTCTACTGTTTGAATATGTACGTTAAATATGTAGATTTGGAAAATTATAAAGACATAATATCAAAATCGGTCAAAAACTCACAAAGTTACAAATTTAAATGTAGTGAGAAACATTGCACCCGGGCAAAAAAATAATCTTTAAACTAATGCACCGGTCAATAGGAATCTTGAACTACCCCCCCTCAAGCATCGACGGCTATTCGACGCCTCGGCGTCGAATCTTGACGTCAAAATAGACAGCTAAATGTGAAAGAGATGTGAATCTTTGGTGAGAACAAAATTTGCCAAAGGTGAATCTTGAACAAAATAAAATATTGCTGAACACAAATAGACGTCGAATCTTCAACCAACACATTTTTCAGTAAATATTTTATTTTTAAAAATGTGTTTTTTTTTTCTGAAAATGGACGAACCTCCGTCTGTTTTCGTTGGCTGTCATACGGAAATTCCACCTGTATAATTGTAGACGCGATTTTCTTTATGATGTTTTCGGGGTAATCTGGATAATCGTAGCTACAAAATGGTGTATGATTTGGCGGTAGGCTAATTTATTTGTACATAAATATGCTGATTTGTTTGATTGTGTGTCCGGTTGATATAGACTCCATTGTCCAAGTCTGAGCTTTCACGTATGTCTAGAATAATGAATGACAAGATAATCTGGTCTCAACTTACGCCTTACGGACCATGCTCAATCAGTCAATGTAAGTTAGTTCAAGCCGTTGATGTACCGTTTTGTCGTTTTTATGAAATTTGCAAATAAAAGTTAGAATAAAAATATATTATTAAAATAAGTACTTTTACAGTAGGGTGTACAGTCACGTGACTTTAAATGTTGTGTCTAAAACAGCCTAAACCTGCATACCCTTGCGCGCTTTCCTCATTTAATGATATTTCTGTTTAAAATAAATACATGTAAATTTTACATCGTTAAAAGCAGAATTGGATCAGGAGATGTCCTAAATTGATAATACATGTATTTCGAGTTGAACACAAATTTTACGGCTCTCTGTGACGTCATGTTTGCTTCGAAGAAAACGGCCCGGTTTTTTGGGGGCGTGGCTTTTTTATGTGTTTTTAAAAGTGCCATATTCAAATGATCTTTTATAGATATCAACACAATTTTTTTTTTAATCTACAGATAAATAATTGAACTAAAAAATGTCTTTGCTCGAATGGCGAAAAAGATCGGTTCGTAAAAAAATATTTTTAAAATGCTGGTAAAAAAGGACGATAAATTTTCAAAGGTAAAAAATACCATCAAGGGTGAATGCTTGGGGTAGGTAGTTCAAGATGACTATTGCGTGAATCTTGAACTAATTTTTATTTTTGGACCTGCGTTAGAAAGTGAATCTTCAGTGAATGTGTCTTGGCTTCAAGTACATTGCGGGGTGAATCTTGACCCTAAAATATTGAGCTAAATGACAATCCGGGGTGAACGCTTGAGGGGGGGTAGTTCAAGATTCCTATTGACCGGTGCATAAAGGGAAATAACTGAAACTTGTATAGCTGTAATCGGACTTCCAAGATATGTTATATAATTATGGTTTCCAATATGTTTGGTTATAAGTAGGAAATCGTGACGACTTAAGCATGTTTTAAACAAAGGATCATAGACTGCAATATACAAGAATGGCACTCTGCAATAAAAAAAAATGGCCAGAGATTTCTATGCAGAAATTAAATAATTGCTAGAACCAGAAAAATATTTATCCACTATAATAAATAAGCAACATAGAGAAAATGAAATGAAATTGAATGGGGTTTAACGTCCTACTGTTCTGCTCCTACAATGGGCTAATGAAGACGGGCATACGCCATAAAGTGTGCAATGAGGGAAATTTTACCCGGGCAGCGGCGTTACGGCCTACGAGGTTGGTAAGGCGACCATACTCCTTGTCACGTACAACCAAGAAATCGAAACAAGGCCAGTTGACTCAATGACAGATGTTATGATACAGAGCGCACGTGCTAACCATTCAGCCACGCAACCTCCCTAAAATCGGCAAATTGCTGACCTACAGCGAGAAACATTTCAACCGGGCCAAATTTTCTATTTTAACAGTTTAATTTGCACGGTACCTTTAGTTATCAACCGAATATTACAAAACTTTTAAAAATAAGCTCCCCCTGACCAGCTTAATCGTTCGCAATAAACGTTTGCCCCTTAAAATCGACAAATTGCTGACTTTAAAGTGAGAAACATTACAACTGGGCCAAATTTTCTGTTTTATCACTTTAACAGTACCTTTGATTACCAACCGATTATTACAAAACTTTAAAAAGAGAAAGAGAGAAATGCGGCCTAACGTCCATTCGACACAAACTAGGTCATTTCGGGACTAACATATGTTTTTTAATTTTATTTAAAAACTCCCCTTGCACGTACTGGTCTTTAGCCGTTGGGAGGAAACCGAAGAACACGGAGAAAACCCACGAGGTTGGACATCATACACCATGTCACGTGCAACCTGGAGATCGAAACGACGCCCGTTGACTCAGTGACAAGCGTTACGATACAGCGAGCACATGCTAACCATTCAGCCATCCAGCCTCCCTGAATTCGGAAAATTGCTGACTTATAGCAAGAAACATTTCAACCGGGCGAAATTTTCTGTTTTAACAGTTTAATGTGCACGGTACTTTAATTACCAACCAATTATTACAAAACTTTTGAAAATAAGCTCCAACTGACCAGCTTAATCGTATGCAATAAACGTTTTGCCTGAATTGAAAGTTCTGCACGGAAAAAGTTCATCTCGATTTCCCGGCGTGGTTCCCCTTGTCAGTGAGGCAGAACGGATGGCCTGACAAGCACAGCTGTCTAGTCCTTTGGATGGTACAGAAAAGCAAGGTCCCGTGTACACATTGGAGTGCACGTAAAATATCCCTAAGCAGTTGGAATTCGATACTGTTGAATAAACTCTATACGATGACTAAATGCGTAGATTGTAGTCACCCACACTGCATGTTTCGCTTTTGTTCTTCTACTCCTGATATGTTGGACTGTTGATCGATGGTTTCATATAAAAGACTACCAATAAGACTGTTTGTAGAAGAAGTTCCCCAAAAATAGTATGTTGACTTTACGAGAAAGACCTCTAAACATGCTCCAAATTGTAAAAATACGACTTTTTGGATTTTCAATCTCTTTTTTTTGGCTATCCCTGATATTTAAAAAAAATGATACAATGATTTCATACAACAGGCTAGCTATTAGACTCTCTATTGACAAAAGTTTCACCGCCCTGCCTTCATTATAACCGAAGTTATCGTGCCCTAAAGAATCAACATGTTTATCTCTGCTTACCCTAAGCAGAAAATGCTCATCTTTGAACTCAATCATAACATTGACCTAGTGAACGTCTACAACAAGTTTGAACATTCTAGCTTAATTAGAATGAGAGTTATTGTGCTCCAAAGTCTCAGCCCTTCAAATTTCTACTACTTTTCATATTCACTTCAAAATGGCAACCATCAGTTGACCTAAATCAAAATTCTGCTCCCTGCGATTTTTGGGCCATCCTTCAAGGATTCAGAAAATATAATTCTCGTGTCTGTAAGTAAAATAGCAAAAAAGCCTTAGGGATTTTTCACTTTTCAAGATGGTGGCACTTCCAGATTGAGCTACAAACTCCATTTTTTGTGTACTAATCAGTGGTCTCGTAGGTAGTACCTAAAAATTCAAGATGATCTGACCTATATTTCGTCGATTTTTTTGAAAATTTTGATCCTCAATTTCTCCAAGGGGAGATAATTTAGAAAATTTTAAAAGTCATTTTTAAACTCGCATCGGTAAGATCTACTTACATTCCAAATTTCATAAAAATCGTGTATCTATTAAAGAAGTTGTCAAATTGGTCATGACTTCCGGAATGAAATCACAGCGACGAATTTTCGAAATTCGAAAATTTGAAATTGCAGGTGAAATTGGTTTTCGTCAAGGTTTTCAAAGATTTTTTTTTTAGTAAAATAGGTCTATCAATAACAAAGTTACGACTATGCATTGTTAATTTTTTCGTTCGTAAAATTCGGTGATTATGAATTCGCAAAACGTTTCGAAAATATATTTAATCAACAGCCACCACCCATTTTTGGGGGGGTAGGTCAAAGTTTCAGAAACATCCTATGGTTAGATTCTGTGAAATCCGATTTGCAGGAGAAACACACACAAAAAAAAAAATAATAATCTTAACAGAAACAATTAGGTTATCATAATCTTCGTAATATCAGTAAAATCAGGAAATATATAACCAGAAAAGCTACTAGAACACAAATCAGTTGTCTTGTTATTTCTCTTCTTGATAATTTTAATTCACTTTTATAGTTTGCCTTTAAAACACATTAATAAACTTCAAAAACTTCAGAATTGTGCTGCTAGAATGATAACAGGAGCTGCTTTTACTGATCACATTACTCCTATTCTTTTTAATTTGCACTGGTTGTCTCCACTTCAGAAGTCAATATAAAATTTTTCTCTTAACTTTTAAAGATGGGTTCCCAGGAAAGTATTTATTGGGTGGTTATTGCCAATAACAGTATGGCAATTTTGGTATATATGCAAAGTAGAGATATCCAATCTTCATGTCCGGTGTCCGGCACAAAATCATGCTTATCAGGCACAAATCACATGGTGCTGGTCACTGTGTCTGTCACCGAATTTTGAGGCATGTCAGTAATCGATTTACCATTCAAAATTCAAAGCTTTTGTTTACATCGGTGATCATTCAAAGGGAAAAAAGTCGTACATTATGCCAAAGTATGTACGCATTTATTTTTGTATTCCCATACCGTGCATTTTTTTGTACAAGTATGAAATCGAAGGTGGCTTTTGATGATCTAAGCTACTATACTCCTCTGTTAAAATAATTTATTTTAGACTCGAATATTGTCTCTTCTACGAATGAAATAACTTTAAATGTATCCACAATCTAGCACCATCATATCTCTCTAGTCTTTTACGCTTTTATACCCCACGTAGAAACTTAGTTCTGCAGTAGATTTATATCTTTTAGTAGAAAATAAAGCCAATATGGTGTCATATGGAGGAAGGCCTTCTCAGTGGCTTCTTCTAAGTTGTGGAATAAGATCCCCTATTTTATCAGAAGCAGCACATTATTATCCATTTTTAAAACACGCTTGAAGACGTATCTATTTAATATTGCTTTTATATAATTGTTTTTGTATCTTGTTTTATGTCAGAATGGCATATTGTCGGATTTATGATCATATTTTAAATGAGGTTTATGTCTTTAAATTAAATCGCTGAAAATCAATAGGCTTCTTCGTCTCATGACCTTAAACACTGTGTATGAATTTTAAGTCAATCGGATATTAACTTTAGCCTCTAGAGCATCCGCCGGACGGACGGGGGCGAAGACAATATACAACCACATTTCAAAGTGGGCGTATAAAAAGGAAATCCACGATATCGTGGATCGTTTTATTGAAGATTTACCAACCAAAACTAGTAATGCCAGCAAAAAGATTTCAACGTCACCAAGAAACTAAAGAAGAATTGGATCAACTAGTTTTAAACTTAACATCATTTAACCGATCATCAGAACATAAACAAGCATTATCACTCGGTTTATCATTTATACCAATCCCCACCGTCAACCCTCTCCAAAAAATAATAGACTCCAAACTTTTCGAGAGAAACATTTGCCTCAAACACTTCTTTCAACATCAACCAGCACGCCTTGAATCAAATAACCCCTTCACCAAATCAAGTGGTTGGCCCCCCCCCCCAAAACCAATATCAACCAATTAGAAGAATTCATACACATCACTACCCGCGATCTCAGAGAAAGCAGACCTAGAACCAGATTATGGAAAAACATGAAAAACAATTTCTTCAAACTTCTTTCAACATCAACCAGCACGCCTTGAATCAAATAACCCCTTCACCAAATCAAGTGGTTGGACCCCCCTTAAAACCAATATCAACCAATTAGAAGAATTCATACACATCACTCCCCGCGACACAGAGAAAGCAGACCTAAAACCAGATTACGGAAAAACATGAAAAACAATTTCTTCAAACTATTACAAGAACTCGGCAAAAACACAGACACCATTATCAAACCAGCAGATAAAGGAGGAAAAATTGTATTAATGAATAGAGAAGACTACATTCAAGAAGGAACTTGTCTACTAAATAACCCAGTTTTCTACAAACCACTTCGCTTTGATATCACCAACAAATTCAACGACGAGATCGATCAATTCCTCACCATCCTCTCAAAGAAAGATCTACTACCACAAAGAACGATTAAATATTTTACGCACTAAACATCCACGAAAACCAATTTTTTTACATGTTTACATGCTTCCGAAAATCCACAAACCAAATAATCCAGGAAGACCTATGGTCTCAGCGGTCAACTCACCAACGGAAAAAATCGCGGAATTTCTTGATTTCCACCTTAAACCACTAGCCATGGCTTCAGATTCATATATCAAAGATACAGCAGATTTTCTGGTCAAAATTAGGAACATTAAACACATTCTGAAATATTACATCTTATGTACCGCCGACGTATCCAGTCTCTACACTTCCATTCCTCACAACTTAGCAATGATATCCTGTAAAGAAGCTCTCCAACAACGCCAAGACCAATCCGTCCACACATGGATCCTACTTAGATTTCTCAATTTCATCCTCAAAAAGAATGCTTTTAAATTCAACAGAAAATATTACCACCAGATCTCTTGCATCATCAGTATGGGAACGAAATCAGCACCAAATATAGCTATCACAGTAATGAATAAAATAGAAACAGATTTTTTAAAACAATCTCTCATTAAATCTATAGTATGGTGGCGCTACATTGATGATATATTTTTTATTTGGCATTCCACACGAGATGATCTACTTACATTCATGGAAGGACTGAACCAACACACTCCAGGCATCCGGCTCACGTTAGAAGACAGCCTTAGCTTAGTTAATTTCCTAGATGTCACCATCTACCGCGACTCTAACTACCAAATTCAAACCAAACTTTACTTTAAACCTACAGTTATCTACATTACTCCAGTTGTAACCCTGCGCATACTCCCAACAACCTTTCAACTTAGCTCTAAGAATCATACGAATATCCAGTAATCTAGATGATCAAAAGGAATTCCTTAGTCTACTCAAACTCAGATTAAAACGCAGAGGTTATCCCAACAATATTATACACCAAGGATTTATGAAAGCTTTACAAACACCGCTATTAATCCACTCTAGTCATCAGAAGAATAATAAACCTACCAATACCCTTACGTTCACCACCAACTTCATACCTAAAATCAACCTAAAATCGGTCATCACCACTAATCAGAAAATTTTAGAAAATCGCGGAGACGTCGAACTAATATATACACAACTGCCAAATTCGTATCTGCTACAAAAATAACTTGAACATTAGGAACCTACTCATCAGATCCGATATACCTAACAAAGATAACATCTTACCAAGAGGTTGCTACAAATGCAAAAGGAATTGCATAGACTGCAAACTCTTAGAAGAATTTACTGAAGTAAAATCCAGCTACAATTACAATGATATTACCCATAAAATTAGGAACTATTTAGATTGCAAAACCAAATTCATCATCTGTCTTTTACAGTAACTCTGTTAGAACCCGCTTATACGGACACACTAACGATATTAAAACCAGGAGGTTTAAATGAACAAACTTAGCACAATGTTCACTTGTCCACTTTGCGAGGACAATTTTAGCAATGCCAGCAATAGAAAACAGCACATCAGAAATATACACAAGATCAAGACCATCAAGAAGAAAAGAATATCCGGCTTAAAATATAAAACTTCTAAACAGTTTCGTCTTTGAAGCCAGCCACAGTCTCAACTAATCCAGAAAAATCTCACATAAAAACTACCACTCCACACAAGAAAGATAGGCTGGCACTGCCAGGCAGGATACGCCCACATTTTTGAGAGATGGATAGAGAACAAGCAATACCAAAAGTGATTTTTCCTACATCATTAAGTGCTGTATTTCATGCTGAATTGGGAGCAGCCATTTTGTTTGTCAGTTCCAGTCTGATATTCATGAAATTCGAAGCCGACAATGATTATGGTGTGACGGTACACAACCTAGAAATGTGACTTTCGTCAAAATCAGATAAGAATTGTGACCTGTAGAGAGTCCACAAACAAATTGTGGACGGATGTCCGGACGGAAAGGGGCGACGACAATATACGTCCACATAAAAATGTGGGCATATAAAAATGGTATATCATGGTTGTGGACCCTGTATAGGTCACAATTTTAATTCTATTTTGATGAGGAAGGTTGAGTTCTAATTTCGTGAAAATCGTACCAAAATGGTCACCGTTTGTATGCGAATAGTGTAAAAATATGGTATATCATGGTTGTGGACTCTCTACAGGTCACAATTCTTATCCGATTTTGACGAAACTTGAAATATAGGTTTATCCCCAAAAGATCTCGGCTGCTTTCGATATTGGCATGTATCGGATCAAAACTTCATGGATTATGGGGCCCCGATTGTACGAAAAATCACGTTTTTAGCTTGTGGACCCTATAGAGGTAACAATTTTGAACCGATTTTGATGAAACTTGACATGCATGTTTATAACCCAAAGATCTTGGTTCCTTTCGATATTTGCGCCTATCGGAATGTAATTTCCTGAATTATGGCCCCTGATTGTCCGAAAAATCACCTTTTTTAGCTTGTGGTCCCTCTGGAGGTCACAATTATTATCCGATTTAAAAAACCGTTTGATTATATCACTGTTACCCCCTAAGGAAGGGTTGAGTTCGAATTTCGGGAAAATCGGACCAAAACTGCCATACAAAATGGCCGTCGTTTGTACACAAATACTGTTAAAAAAAGGTATATCAAGGTTGTGGACCCTGTAGAGGTCACAATTTTAATTCAATTTTAATGAAATTTGAAATTCATGGTTATAACCCAAAGATCTTGGTTCCTTTCGATATTTGTGCATATCCAATCATAACTTCCTGAATTATGACCCCTGATTATACGCAAAATCGCCTTTTTTTTAGCTTGTGGTCCCTCTGGAGGTCACAATTATTATCCGATTGAAAAAAACGGTTGATTATATTACGTTACACCGTAAGGAAGGTTGAGTTCGAATATCGGGAAAATCGGACCAAAATTGCCATACAAAATGGCTGCCGTTTGTACGCAAATACTGTTAAAAAATTGTATATCATGGTTGTGGACCCTGTAGAGGTCACAATTTTAATTCGATTTTGATGAAACTTGAAATGCATGGTTATAACCCAAAGATCTTGGTTCCTGAATGTCAAGTTTCATCAAAAATTGACATGCATGTTTATAACCCAAAGATCTTGCTTCCTTTCGATATTTGCGCCCATCGGATAGTAACTTCCTGAATTATGGCCCCTGATTGTCCGAAAAATCGCCCTTTTTAGCTTATGGTCCCTCTGGAGGTCAAAATTATTATCCACAACATTGATTTTCTGATAATTACATAATGAGTTGTTACTCTTAATCTGATTTTAGTGTATTATAAATGTTTCATTATCGAAAAAAGTAAAACTATGCGACAACTCTTGTTGACTGCCCGGCCAATTTAGCGCCTGGCAACCTATCTTTAAGCTATTACTTCTCATTAATGCAATTTATTTTCATAAGTATAGATCATTAATGGGATTTTTAACGATATTAATCTTGTAAGACGTCACACGAAGCTTTTTTCTAGCTCTTGGAATCCAATATAGCGGCCAAAATCCAAGATGTCGGCCATTTATTGCCGGGATTATTTACAGAATAACAATTAACATGTCATGTAATATATCAATTTATAGGATTTTGCTGATGCTCTTTCGATAAGTCACTATTTTTTACATTCCAGCAGACCTTTCCCTTTTAAATCCAAGATGGCGGCCATACATGTATATTGCAAAGAACGCCAGATATTTATAGTGTGGCGATAAACATGTCGTGTAAAATATCATTTGAGAGGTTTTTGCTCTTTCAATAAAATTCACTATTTTAACTACACTTAGCAAGTGTTAATTTTAACAAGGTTTCAGACTTGCTTATATTCTGGAAGAACAGCAGATATTATGGAGTTTCTGATTTCTTGAACAATGAAATTTTATTATTGAAACTGCTCATTGTCAGACTTGACACACCATTTTGATTGATAAGCTTCTATTTTTTTACACGGTTAACCCTTGCCCATTTCCATTTATTTCTGCGCTATTTATCTCTTGAGATCAGTAAATTTTACATCAGATACCTTAGTAGCAATTATGCATTTTTCAAATTTGTTTCCACTTTAGTCATTTGTTTGACTACCGGTTTGCGTCCTGCTTTTCTGGTGCAATTTCTCCTTGACAGCGGTGCAGGACGTACGGCCTGGCAAGGCAAGGCATAACATATAGTCTTCGGATGGGACGAAAAACTGAGGTCCCATGTTCATATTGGTGTGTATATAGCGCAGAAAGAAATGGAAATGGGCAAGAAGTAGTGACATGTTTAACCGTGTGAAAAAAATTAGAAGCTTACTTCTTGGCCACTGTCAAAATACGCAAATAGTTAGCGTTAAAGCAGAAAGAAAAATTGAAACAGCTAAATAAAATTTTCTAAAATGCTGGTTCAGTCACTGACTCTTCAATAACTTCGTTGAAGAAACTAACTAAATAAACGGCAGCTAATATCTTAAATTGGAGGATAACTATAAAATACAGCACCTTATATATATCAATTGAAATAGCGTGTCAAGTCTGACAATGGACGGTTTCAATTCCAAAATTTCACTGTACAAGAATATCTGT
Organism: Patella depressa; assembly: GCA_948474765.1. Classification (NCBI taxonomy): domain Eukaryota; kingdom Metazoa; phylum Mollusca; class Gastropoda; family Patellidae; genus Patella; species Patella depressa. The sequence continues at coordinate 35,388,048 of OX419719.1, forward strand.
TGTTCTTCCAGAATATAAGCAAGTCTGTGACACTGAAACCTTGTTAAAATTAACACTTGCAAAGTGTTGTTAAAATAGTGACTTTTATTGGAAGAGCATTAGCAAAAACCTCTAAATGATATTTTACACGACATGTTATTGTCACACTGTAAATATCCAGTGATCCTTGCAATATATGGCCGCCATCTTGGATTTAAAAGGGAAAGGTCTGCTGAAATTTAAAATATAGTGACTTATCGTCACACTGTAAATATCCGGTGATCCTTGCAATATATGGTCGCCATCTCTGATTTAAAAGGGAAAGGTCTGCTGAAATGTAAAATATAGTGACTTATCGAAAGAGAGAGAGAGAGAGAGAGAGAGAAATGGGGTTTAACGTCCACTCAACACAAACTAGGTCATTTCGGGACTAACATATGGTTAAATTTTATTTCAATAATTCGCTTGCGCGTAGGGGTTTTTAGCAGTGGGAGGAAACCGGAGTGCCCGGAAGAAACCCACGAGGTTGAGAAGGAGCCCCTATCTCCATGCCACATACACTCACACCAGGGCTCGAAACCGCAGCCGCAAGCCAGAGGTGGCCGGCCAGCTAGTGGAGGTCGAAGCGCGACACTCTAGGCCACTAGGCCATCCCAACCCCCCTTATCGAAAGAGCATCAGCAAAATCCTATAAATCAATATATTACACAACATGTTATCGTTATTCTGTAAATATCGGGAAATCCCTGCAATATATGGCCGCCATCTTGGATTTAAAAGGGAAAATCCTGCTGGAATGTAAAATATAGTGACTTATCGAAAGAGCATCAGCAAAATCCTATAAATCCATATATACACGTCATGTTTATCGTTATTCTGTAAATATTGGGAAATCCCTGCAATATATGGCCGCCATCTTGGATTTTGGCTGCCATATTGGATTCCAGGAGCTAGAGAAAAGCTTTGTGTAATGTCTTACAAGATTAATATGTAAGACTTGAAAATAAATTGCATTAATGAGAAATAATAGCTTAAAAATACGAATTTTTACATACTTTTGGCGGCCATTTTGAAAATATGCGACATTCCGATCGAAAAGATTGTCGGATACCAAAAATTCTTCAATTTTTGTATTTTTCAGTCTATTTGGCCTAAGAAATACCCCTGCAGAACAGTGGCATACGAAAAAGTGCATTATTGTCCCAACCCTAATGAAACGAAGCTATTACAGCTAGCTCTGTATTTAAATCACCAAAATCAAAAATCAAATCAAGGAGTGAAATTGAAATTTTTGCTCACGTCGCTATTAAATAAACACGTTTTTGCTCACGTCGCTATTAAATAAAGTCGAAGCCTGTAATGAGTGTATTCTTTACTCAGCGTTATATACCAATACATGTTTGTAAAAATACCTTGTGTGACGTATATTTGCTGCAATATCTGAAATCACGTGCGCGGCGCTAACTTCTGCTCACTTCAGAAGATTTCTCGGCGGAGCAATCACACAGATAAGCGGGTCAGTATTGTGTCTCTGAACCACTCTATCAATGGCCGTTAAGCGACATATAGGAATTTAATCCGCCAACATCGAATTGATGTCTAACTGATTATTTAGATAACATTTCAGGCCTAAAGAAAGGCCTGTGATAAGCAGAATTTGATCTTGCATAATGCTATTTTAAGCCATAGTACCAATTAAACCATTTTTGTAATTTCCAAGCGATTATTATCAATTATCAAATGATATTTTGAAAATAAACTGTATGCATAGTTATTAGTGCTATAAACCACATTACAAACGATAACAATTGTACAGTGAAGACTGCTAAGCTTCAGCTTGAAATGTTAATGAAATGAAATGGGGATTAACGTCCTACTGTTCTGCTCCTAAACTGGGATAATAAGACGGGCATATGCCATACAGTGTGCTATGAGGGAGATTTTGCTCGGGAGGCAGCGCTACGACCTACTCTTTGAAATGTTAATAACTGAACGCAGTGAAGACATTCACCTAATAAACGTCTACATCAAGTTGAAACATTGTACCTCAATCAAAAGCAGAGTTATTTTGTTCCAAAGGCTTGACCAATCAAATTGCTTATCTCTCCTTAGCGTAAGCAGAAAATTGTCACTATCGAGCTTAGTCAAGGTAATGATACAATGAATCTATAGCTGAGTTTCATTCCTCTCACTTCATTATAACCAAAGATATTGTGCCTCAAAGCATCAATCAAACAGATTGCTTATCTCTGCTTACTGTAAGCAGAAAATGTTCATCATCATCGAAATCCATCAAGGCAATCGCCTAATGAATGCCTTCACCAAGTTTGAACATTTTAGCTCAGTTAGAAAGAGAGTTATTGTGTTAACAAGTCTCGGCCAATCAAGTTGCTTATTGCTCTGCTTACACTGAGCAAAAAATGTTCATTATCGAACTTTGTCAAGGTATTACTGTAATAAAACTATACACCAAGTTTTATCACCCTCACTTAATTAGAACTAAAGTTGTCTTGTGCCAAAGCATCAACCAATCAAATTACTTATCTCTCCTTATCCTTAGCAGAAAATGCTCATCTTTGAATTCCATCAGGACGTGTTGGGCTAGACATCCTGCGCTGGATTCCAGCTGTGGATGCTTTTGGCATAAATCGGGGCTCTAATTTAGCCCAACAGGATTTATAGGTAGAGGTGGCTGCATGTTAATGATTAAATGCTTAGTTGATTAATGTTTTTATTTTTAATTTTGTTACCATGTATAATGCTCAGTTGAGTAATGTTTTTATTTTTAATTTTGTTACAGTCATTTATCTGTTTATAGTCAATAAATGACATTTTACACTACACATTGATGCGTTCGTTGATTCTTTGACTGAGGCACACAAATACAAATTATGACCATAATAATTTTTGTGTGATTCAGCCAATCAGAATCTTCTTAATCAGTGGGCTCAGTCAAATGACGCTATTAATTAGGTCACGAGATTCACTTACTTGAGACAAAGGGAACCGTGGCATTCTAGCTTTTGTTGTACACTTGCTTGTTTGGGGAAGGAATTGTGCTTGTACTAGTGTTGTCTGCAGTGCTTACCTCCGCCTCCCCACGCTCCTCCTTATGATATGCTGGTTATGTACGATATGTTGGTTTTATACGTTAGGCATAAATCGGGGCTCTAATTTAGCCCAACAGGATTTATAGGTAGAGGTGGCTGCATGTTAATGATTAAATGCTTAGTTGATTAATGTTTTTATTTTTAATTTTGTTACCATGTATAATGCTCAGTTGAGTAATGTTTTTATTTTTAATTTTGTTACAGTCATTTATCTGTTTATAGTCAATAAATGACATTTTACACTACACATTGATGCGTTCGTTGATTCTTTGACTGAGGCACACAAACACCAAGTTTGAACATTTTAGCTCAGTTAGAAAGAGAGTTATTGTGTCCCAAAAAATGTGACGGACCGGCAGAAGGAAAGACAGACAGACAGACAGACGGACGGACCCATTTTAGATATTATTAGATGTATGTAAGCTTAGTAAATTAATATCTACAAACCTGTAATTGTCCAAATCTATAATATGACAACTTGTACATCAAACAATTTAATAATGTCTGTGATCCAGCTGAATCTACACGGAATTCACCTTGTGGGGTAAAATAATCCGATTCCTGATAAAAGAACTTAATAATATAAACCAGAGTTACCAGGCAAGATATGCCCACATTTTGCAAGATATGGGGGGAGAGAGAGCGAGAAATAAAAAACATATTTTTCGTACAATCAGGGGCCATAATCCATAAAGTTTGGATCTTAAAGGCGTAAATATTGAAGGGACTGAGATCTTTGGGATATAAAGATATATTTTAAGTTTCATTAAAATAGGTTAACCAGCAGCTGCCAAGCAGGATACATCAACATTTTGCAAGAAATGGATAGAGAACAAATTAAACAAAAAGCAATTTTTCGAACAATCAAGGGACATAATTCAGGAAGGTACGTTCTTATATGCTTGAATATCGTCAGTAGCAAGATCTTTAGGTTATAAACATGCTTTTCAAGTTTCTTCAAAATCGGATTAAAATTGTGACCTCTACAGGGTCCACAACCTTGATATATCATATTTTTACACTATTCGTGAATTAGTGGCAGCCACTTTGTCCGGAAGTTTTGGTCCCATTTTTACGAAATTTGACCTCAACCTTCATTACAGTGTAATGATGATATAATCAAACGTTTTATTAAAATCGGATAATAATTGAAACCTCTAGAGGGACCACAAGCTAAAACATAACGCTAACGCTACAACATACGTCCACGTTCCTGCTTTGATTGATATGGTACTTTGTCAAGAAGGCTAGGCATTTGGTTTGTTTAGCATTGAGACAAGGTACAATTTTATGGATACACATTTACTGAGTTTGATACTAAGCGACGTTACGACGAGGATACTCTCGTCTTTATCAAGCAATGATACAAATTTGTGAATAGTATAGGCAAATATATACAGAATATGCAACAAAGATAAAAATCAAATACAATTAAAGTGCCGAATTCGCTCTTTGACCAGACAGTAACCGGCTTTCCGTAGAATATTATAGGCAGCAGCAGAGGGACTGGTGTTTTGGGGAGTAATCCATTGGGAATAATGGCACTATCTCTGCATCGCATTAAAAATGTCAAATTGTTGCATAATCTAATGTACTTGCCCGCTGATTTCACAATAGGAGTCATCCTTAAGGTATAAGGAATAGGTATGCAAAGTTTAAAAGGATCTGTTAAGTATTGCATCCTGTAGGCAAACACAATACACACCAACATTGGGCGTGGCTCGGTCCCACAGGGTCGGGCATGCACCAAAAATAATATTGGTCAGCCTTAGGGTATAAAGAATAAGTATATAAAAGTTTTCAAGACGATCAATTAAGAATTGTTGCCTGTAGGTGACACACAGACACACAAAAAGAAAATGGGCGTGGCACTGTCCCTGTTTCAAGATGATACGCTAAGAAATGCAGCCTGTAGACGACAAACAAACAAATACAAGAAATGGGCGTGTCCATGTCCCAGGGGGTCGGGCATGCACCCAAACCAACAAGGACACCCTTAGGGTACAAGGAATAAGTATTTTAAGTTTCAAGATAATCGATTAAGAATTGTGGCCGGTTTGCGACACACACATAGAAAATGGGTGTGGATCTGTCCCTGGGGGTTGGGCATGCACCCAAAATGATAGCTATGTTTCTTAGGGTACAAAGAATAAGTATTCAAAGGTTCAAGATGATACGTTGAGTAATGTGGCTTGTAGACGGCAAACAAACAAATACAAGTAATGGGTGTGGCTCTGTCCCATGGGGTCGGGCATGCCCCCCAAAACAATGGGGATCGTCCTTAGGGTATTAAGAATACGAATGTAAAATTTCAAGATGATCAATTAAAAATTGTGGCCTGTAGGTGACACACAGACTAAAACCAAGAAAATGGGTGTGACTCTGTCCCTGGGGGTTGGGCATGCACCCCAAACCATAGGGATGTTCCTTAGGGTACAAAGAATAAGTATGCCAAATGATTCATTAAAAGATGTGGCCTGTAGACGGCAAACAAACAAAAACAAGAAATGGGCGTGGCTCAGCCCCTGGGGGTCAGGCATGCACAACAAACAATAGGGATCATCCTTAGGGTATAAGTATACAAAGTTTGAAGAAAATCCATTAAAAATTGCACCCTGTAGGCGACCCACACACAGACAGGCATGACGGCATAAAAATAGGTTGCCAGGCAACAAAACATACGCCCATGGTAGCTAAAATCTAGAATTTGTGGTCTGTAGCATGAAAATTCACTGAGATACGGGCATTTAAGTTTCATGAGTTACCAATAAGTTTTCGGAACAAAATATGTATCAGTAATTTACTAGAGTTTGAGATATCTTGATTTTACCTTTCATGCGAAGATATACAGCCCAAATTCAAAAGTCTTGGAGAACTTTTTGCATAGATTATGAATCTGCAATCAGATTACAGGTGAGTTGTAGAGTTTGTATGCTACTTGGCCATGAAAACTGACAAAAATTTGGTGCAATAGTATATTGTCTGGATTTTGTAGTGCTACAGGTGCTACAAAGTAATTAGGCTGTGATTTAGCCACGAAAATCGTTTCATTTTGTCTCAGCAAATTCCAGGTGAAAATCTGACGCTTTGCTGCACACGTAAACAAGTAAGTCGTCACTGTAGTACACATTTCTACTGCGATGTTTTGCACAATCAGACCAACACTCGAATTACGCCTCGGACTATATTTGTCAAGTGTAGCCATAATGTGGTGAAGAAATCATATTCTAAGCCAATCAGAAACCATAAAAGCAATCAACGTCATTATTAGGTCAATGGTCAATAGCCATAAATAGACCAGGGAATACCTTTTAGGAGACGGAACACGTTGGCTTGTTTACATTTGTATGAGAAAATTTTTCTGCAAATATGCCTGAATTACGGGACAATAACATTAGTAGTTAGTAGTTACAGCGAGAATTTTCGTTTACAGTAAAATTCCAGTCCAAAATTTGGAATGGTGGCTGAGCAGTAGATTGAAAATGGCGGCTGCATTTAAATGAAAGTTGTTTATCTATTTGTATTGCATAATTCTACATGAAAATAGTGTTGGATTTTTATAAATTTGTGTCGGATGTGACAAGAAATGATTCCTTTTGGCGACTAAAGCAGAATCACGGTGAAAAATAGACGGTAAGGATTCCAAAATAGTCTTAGAACGGAGATGAGGGAAAAGCCTTATTTTCATACTAGTTGTTAATAAGGGGGAGTAGTAACGTAGTGGAGGCTAGAGCCGAAACATTTACGTTACTTAGAGTAACTATAACATTAGATAAATGTTGTGCTGACACAGTGATTTGCGGCAAAAATATGGTCAAAAGCGAAATTGTATCAATGAATGTGATATTTCCTGGAAAAAGTATTTTTTCCATTTTATTTCAATACAATATCCAAAAGAAATATAAATATAGTATACAGATGAAAACATTTTTGGCATGATTGAAATACTGGTTCGGTATAATAATTATATATAATGTTGAGAAAAAAACAAAAAAAATAATACTATCTGAGCCCACTGATACAACAGAATATTAATAATGATTCACCTAACAACCCTGAACAAGCCAACAGTGAGGCTGATGTCCCCCGCCGAAATCCCAAAATAAATAGATGACACATATTATTTAATCACACATTTATTTTTTTCAAACATATCGAGCAATCAAACTGTACACGAAGTGTCATCCAAAAGTGTTTTATAAAGAAAAATGCTAAAACCGACGAGAAAAATGAAAATGTACCCTAGTTAGGGGGACCCTAAAGGCAGACAAAAGGGGCCCCACGCTTGACAAAAGGGCCCCCCTGGCCAAGGGAAAGGGTCCTCGTGTCCGAGTCAATCGTTTCTATACATTGTTACTGTCGAATCCATTACTGAATGAGAATGCAGTCATTGTATTGGCATAAAAATCATCAATCAAGATGAACCTAAGTTATCTTGTCCCAAAGTATCAACCAATCAAATTGCTTATCTCTGCCTACCCTAAGAACTAAATCAAGGCATTAACATAATAAGCATACACACCAATTTTGAACATTTTAACTCAATTCGAAGCAGAGTTATTGTGTTCCAAAGTCTCGGGAAAAAAAAATTGATTATCGTTCTGCTTACCCTGAGCAGAAAATGCTTATCTCTGTTTACCCTATGCGGAAAATGCTCACCTTCGAACTCCATCAAGGCATTGACCTAATAAGCATATACACCAAGTTTGAACATTTTAACTCAATTAGAAGGAGAGTTATTGTGTTCCAAAGTCTCGACCAATCAAATTGCGTATCGCTCTGCTTACCCTGAGCAGAAAATGCTCATTATCAAACTTAGTCAAGGTATTACTGTAATGAAACTATACACCACTCTCACTTAATTAGAACTAAAGTTATCGTGTCCCAAAGCATCAACCAATCAAATTGCTTATCCCCGCTTACCCTATGCAGAAAATGCTCATCTTCGAACTCCATCAAGGCATTGACCTAATAAGCATATACACCAAGTTTGAACATTTTAACTCAATTAGAAGGAGAGTTATTGTGTTCCAAAGTCTCGACCAATCAAATTGCGTATCGTTCTGCTTAACCTGAGCAGAAAATGCTCATTATCGAACTTAGTCAAGGTATTACTGTAATGAAACTATACACCAAGTTTCATCATTCTCACTTAATTAGAACTAAAGTTATCGTGTCCCAAAGCATCAACCAATCAAATTGCTTATCTCTGCTTACCCTGAGCGGAAAATGCTCATCTTCGAACTCCATCAAGGCATTGACCTAATAAACACATACACCAAGTTTGAGCATTCTAGCTCAATTAGGAAGAGAGTTATTGTGTCCCAAAAAGTGTGACGGACAGACAGATGGACAGACCCATTTTAATAGTCCCCCAACTTTCTTCGAAAGGCGGGGGACAAAAAAACAATAAAGACATATCATAAGAGATGTCAAATAAGTAAACATTTATTTAAAGAAACAAGCCAACAGTGAGGCTGATGTCCCCCGCCGAAATCCCAAAATAAATAGATGATACATATTAATTAATCGCACATTTATTTTTTTCAAACGTATCGACCAATCAAACTGAACACGAAGTGACATCCAAAAATTGCTTATTTCTGCCTACCGTAAGAAGAAAATGCTCATCTTCGAACTCCATCAAGGCATTGACCTAATAAGTATACACACCAATTTTGAACATTTTAACTCAATTCGAAGGAGAGTTATTGTGTTCCAAAGTCTCGGCAAATCAAATTGCTTATCGCTCTGCTTACCCTGAGCAGAAAATGCTCATTATCGATCTTAGTCAAGGTATTACTGTAATGAAACTATACACCAAGTTTCATCACTCTCACTTAATTAGAACTAAAGTTATCGTGTCTCAAAGCATCAACCAATCAAATTGCTTATCTCTGCCTACCCTAAGCGGAAAATGCTCATCTTCTAACTCCAGATTCCAGATTTTTCATACACATATTTCAAAGCCTGAAGCTGTTTTTCTTTCAAACAAGGACAACTTTGCTCTAACAATTCTAAACACTCCTCGAACGACGCAATTTTTAAAAACTGGCAAATTTTCCTAGTAAGTAAACCGGTGCCGCATCACTTAGCGTCATACAGCCAAGGGTAGGTGTTCATGGAGAGTAATGGAATCACCGAGGTTTGCTGAGTGCTATAACCGTGTGCGATCAGAAACAGATATGTTTGTGTGTGAAATAGATGAGTTATATCGCATACATATTGATTTATTTGGAGTGTTTTGTATAATTAGGACATGTGACATTTATGACTAATTTCTACGTGCTGTCAGTCGACATCACGGAGATTAAAAATCCGACAATGGGAAAATCATGGTCAATCACGTGGCGTAGAGTAAAGAGAGAGAGAAAGAAATTTTGTTTAACGTCCACTCAACACAAACTAGGTCATTTTGGGACCAACACATGGTTTAATTTTATTTCAATAATTCGCTTGCGCGTAGGGGTCTTTAGCAGTGGGAGGAAACCGGAGTGCCCGGAGAAAACCCACGAGGTTGAGAAGGCGCCCCTATCTCCATGCCACATACGCTCACACCAGGGCTCGAAACCACGGCAGCAAGCCAGAGGTGACCGGCCAGTTAGAGTTTATAATTACTCTTATTGTATTGAGAAACAATGGCAGATTAACTAGTTAATCAAGGTAGTTGCTTGCCGGTATAACACATTAAATACGTTGATCACTTAATTACCTAATCAATCCGGCGTGTTATCGACGATAATTGGGTTGAGTGGTTGTTATACACTCAGTAAACTATATCAATTTTGGAATTTTGAATATTATTCAACATGTCTTGATGTCTGATTGGGCATATTCCCGATCTGACAATTTTGGGTGTTTGGGACATAGTTTCGAACAAGTCTGGAATAAAGGGGCTAAATCCCATCACTGTTAGGAACTGTTAGTCGGATCAAGCTAAAATTGGGAATATCAGCTTTTTTGGCCCAAATAAACATCTAAACCAAATTTCAGCAAAATTGAAGGGGATTCGGTTTAAAGTAGCTAAGTCTCTAACTCAGTATCACCCACAATCTTCGACATAGAAAATATGAATTCTTTGTCAATTTAAATCAACATCGATGTTGTGATCTTACCGAGAAAAGATGGGCTTCTGATATCCAATATTTAAGACAAGATAAACATAGTAACATTGGTACACGAATCGTTACCATAATGCGTTTCGGTGCCATTATACTAAGAGTCGCGAAAAACGAGGCTAGGGATATTCCACAAATCATATAAAACGGTAAGACCATATCCTTTTCTGGAGAGCATGTGCAATAAATACTATAGATGTAGACTGAAATAACCAGATGCTACAATTGCAATTCGATTGAGAATTCTGTCGTAATTTGCCAAACATAATTGATTAGAGATTACAGTAAAACAGAAACGATTTAATGTAAATAGATTACTATACATCCATAATTACAATTCTAATTTATGTCAATTGCTAGGTCCCAAATATTAGCGATATAGCCCCTTTAAGTCATTGGGTGATAATTGACAAGCAATGGCCAATAACACAGATTTTGAAAAAATCTTAAAAAATATTGAGATGACATGGGACAAGAATGGTTTTAACATATGTTAGAGACATTAGTACAAACTATAATTCCACCAAGTTTCAGCTTTTTAGGTGCCCATCAAACAGGGTTCAATGCAGGGAATATTTTAACCGGGTTCGTATCGCAATTTGCGACTCAAACGTCCGATTTGATTAGCATTATTAGCATAAAACACTGCTTCAGCGCGAATCAAGGTTTTGAAAATTAATTTTAATTTTAAAACCATTCAGTGTCGTAAAACACATCAAAACAAATCTCAAATCTCGCAATTTTATTGTCTATATCATCAAGACTCTTTAGGTGCCTCTGCAACGGTCCAGTGGAATGAGAGCAGTACATGTTGTCGTCTGCTATTTATAGACGTAAAAGGTTTTGATGATAGAGATTACAAATTACTTGCTACAACACTACATACTTTCTATATCTGGGGTAGTCACAGTCGTTAAGACAGACATTTAAAACACTACATGATAAAATTACCAGGTGATCGAGGGTACGTCGCGAAATTTAAGATGGCAAGTCAAACACATGATAATGTTCTGTCTTCAAATTCGACATTAAAATTAGCAACAGTTCAAGATTGGGTGAGGAAATATGACCCAGAAAAGATCTGGCTAGAGTATGAAGTAAATAAAGAATGTCCAGGTTTCGTACAAAGAATAACATGTGGTCACATACTTTTTATTTTATATATATATATAAACAACAGTAATAGAAATAATATGGGTATTGTTATTGTCACATAATTAAGTGAAATAACAATTCTATTACATACTAAAAAACTGCTAATCAAATGGTAAATTTTGCTACTCAATTATAAAATTGATTAGCATTCTTACACAATTTTTCTGGAAACTGCTAATCAAATGTAAAAAAGTAAAATATTCCCTGGTTCAATGGGCTCCAAAATACGATTGTTAACATAGATTAACCCAAAACACAGATTTTCAAAAAATTGAAAAAATATCAAAATGGCCCTGGATAAGAATGGCTTATTCATATGTTGAAGACATTAGCACAAACTATATTTACAAACTATAATCAGATTTTTAGGTGCTCATCTACCGGGTTATAACCAGGGTTCTTAATCCATTTTGAAATGAACCGGCCAAGGGTAAGCCTAACGGATAGTCGTATTTTCAACAACAGACATTTTGGTTTATGCATACTTTATTCACGTTAATGATTGCATAACGTATTCCGAATAATAATAGCTTAAACTTTGAATAAAGAAAGCCTTTGTTGTAATTGCATACATGTATTCATACATCGATAATAATATCGAAATTTATAGTCAAATTTCAGCAACTTGCATAATGCATATTCCTACTTTTGCTTTCATCCAACCAAACGGAAGTTATAATTTAGTAAAAAGAAAAACTACCAGGAAACATAAATATGTTTTTATACAATTGAATTATTGTGATCACTTGTCAATATATAAAAATAAAAAGAATGTAATATCAATAATAACAAATTAGCACAAATTAGTTTCTGTGTATAGTCGGAACTCGGAAATATGCCGAGGTTTGTCGAGTGATGCCATACGTGCTAAAAGTCACGTGGCCAATTGTCATGATAGGCTATTACTTGACATAATAATTATATACGGGTCAGTAGGTTATTATCAGATTTACTCAACGCTAACATAATAATAATAATTATTAATAAATAATATACAAGATCAGTAGGTTATTACGTGACTTAAAAAAGAAGACAAAATTAATAACTTACGAGACAAAACATTTTTTGTGAAATTTTGTCAAACGAAAGCCATTTGAAAGTAGTTAACCATTCGGAATTAAAATATCTCAAAATACTTCAACAATGTTATAGATATAAACAAGCCAACAGTGAGGCTGATGTCCCCCGCCGAAATCCCAAAATAAATAGAAGACACATATTAAATAATCGCACATTTATTTTTTTCAATGTATCGAGCAATCAAACTGTACACGAAGTGTCATCTAAAAGTGTTTTATAAAGAAAAATGCTAAAGCCGACGAGAAAAATGAAAATGTACCCTAGTTAGGGGGACCCTAAAGGCAGACAAAAGGGCCCCTCTGGCCAAAGGAAAGGGCCCTCGTGTCCAAGTCAATTGTTTCTATACACTGTTACTGTCGAATTGATTACTAAATGAGAATGCAGTCATTGTATTGGCATAAAAATCATCAATCAAGATGAACCTAAGTTATCTTGTCCCAAAGTATCAACCAATCAAATTGCTTATCTCTGCTTACCCTAAGTGGAAAATGCTCATCTTCGAACTCCATCAAGGCATTGACCTTATAAGCATATACACCAAGTTTGAACATTTTAACTCAATTAGAAGGAGAGTTATTGTGTTCCAAAGTCTCGACTACTCTCGACCAATCAAAATGCGTATCGCTCTGCTTACCTTGAGCAGAAAATGCTCATTATTGAACTTAGTCAAGGTATTACTGTAATGAAACTATACACCAAGTTTCATCACTCTCACTTAATTAGAACTAAAGTTATCGTGTCCCAAAGCATCAACCAATCAAATTGCTTATCTCTGCTTACCCTAAGTGGAAAATGCTCATCTTCGAACTCCATCAAGGCATTGACCTTATAAGCATATACACCAAGTTTGAACATTTTTACTCAATTAGAAGAAGAGTTATTGTGTTCCAAAGTCTCGACCAATCAAATTGCGTATCGCTCTGCTTACCCTAAGCGGAAAATGCTCCTCTCCGAACTCCATCAAGGCATTGACCTAATAAGCATATACACCAAGTTTGAACATTTTAACTCAATTAGAAGGAGAGTTATTGTGTTCCAAAGTCTCGACCAATCAAATTGCTCTGCTTACCCTGAGCGGAAAATGCTCATTATCGAACTAAGTCAAGGTATTACTGTAATGAAACTATACACTAAGTTTCATCACTCTCACTTAATTAGAACTAAAGTTATCGTGTCCCAAAGCATCAACCAATCAAATTGCTTATCTCTGCTTACCCTAAGCGGAAAATGCTCATCTTTGAACCCCATCAAGGCATTGACCTAATAAACACATACACCAAGTTTGAACATTCTAGCTCAATTAGGAAGAGAGTTATTGTGTCCCAAAAAGTGTGACGGACAGACGGACAGACAGACAGACAGACAGACAGACAGACGGACAGACGGACGGACGAACCCATTTTAATAGTCCCCCAACTTTCTTCGAAAGGCGGGGGACAATGAATGAACCGACATTGGATTATATACATTTTTTTACTTGATTGACTGAACTAATTAAGTTGTTTATTTAGGAAATGAGCCAATACGGATTGAAGCCGAAGGTATTCATATTGTATTGACTGACTCTTTGATGGGTTTCTTAATCGACGAGTAATAATTAACTCTTTGTTATCGGCCGAAAGTTGATTGATTAATGATACCATAGTGGCCAGTTCATTGTTTTACAAACCGGCTAGATTAAAGATCAATCGGCTAAAGCCGACAAAAAACAGCCGATTAAGATCCCTGGTTATAACGGCTCGAAAATATGAGGCAATTTTCGAAAATTTGTGTCTGAAACCATATCCGTGGTCAATTTTCTGGGAATCTATTCAAGACTGATGCATTTTAATGCGTTTCTTATGTAGTAGTACTACTGGCAATCTCTGGATATACCAATATTTGGGTCTATATCTATTACTTTGTGGCACCTGGAGCACTACAAAATTCAGACAATATACAATTGCCCCAAATTTTTGTCAGTTTTCTCGGCCAAGTAGCATGCGAATCCTACAACTCACCGGTAATCTGATTGCAGATTCATAATCTACACAAAACTTTCTCCAAGACTATCAAATTTGAGTGGTATATCTTCACTATAAGGCTGTGTTGAATTGGATCTATGTTTCTTGTCGCCCGCGCGCTTAGGATCGGGGGGTCTTATTTCGGCCGCATAGCTTTTCAACACAAAAAAGATTGAAGTTTTATTTGAATGTTTCCGACATTTTTAACAATTATTTTAGAAATAAGTTACCCCGTAATGTAGGGCCGAAAGGATTCACCGGTGAACCGCGATTTTTTCCATGAAAACGATGAACAATATTTTTTTAAAGAATATCGATAATCGAGATTTTTTTTTCAATTTAAGGTTCATGATTATTTTCATACTAGCTATAAATAGACTAGGAACAGCACGCGTCTTCTATAGGCCCGGGCATCCAGACTTCACAATTATTGAAAAACTGACCTACTAATCGCGTGCAAAATACGACTCAGAAACTGGATAAGACAATTTTTTCCATTGGACAAAATACTGGAAGCCATGCATTTTACACCAATGAAATCGCATTTTATTTAACAGTCATTTCTTCCTCGCGAAGCCGGTGGCTCTTATTCGAATGAATGAAAAGCGTGTTGAAATTTTGGTTAACAGTCTCTCTTAGTCTTTCGACTATTATGTTCACGCCCAGTACTGGTGGTAGCAGTGTTACACTTGGTGAAGTTGAAATAGAAAAGCCACCCGCCGGTAAACTGATCCCGCAGTGAATATATTCGCTTGGCCGCTGCAATCACTGATAAGCATGACATCGACGAGGCTTAATGAGTTCGGCATATTAACTTTTTTACTCCGACAAATTAAATTCTCAACCATTTTTTTGAGGTAAAAGAAAAATAAATAAAGACGTTTGAAGTATTTGTAGTTAAAAAATATTTCCTATTTAGTGTAAATGGGTATTAAAATGAGTAAAAAGCATCATTTTGCCTGAAGCAGTTAGGTGTTAAGTAAACATTGCACAAGCCGTTGAGCCAATGACTGACGCCGCCTGCAGTCAACGCACGTGTTGTGGACAGTCATCTGTAACAGAGTTAATTCGTAAGTAATTCTCTGTGAAACAGCTTGTGATCGAAGGTGTGGGAGTATATTGGTTTTCCTGTTTCGTACTTCCTGTTTGAGTGTTTCGCACAAAATAAAAAATGTGCCAAAAATATTGGTTAAAAGTTAAATATAAATTTTAATTTATCTAATAATAAACAATATAAATTTAAAACATTGTGTATTTTTTTTCATTATTTCAAGAAAACTTTAGTCAATTTCACATTAATGGCGTGTGTATCGTGATGCACCCGTATCGTTGGGCTACGACATCATGCTGTATCATATCGTGGCACATCGTATCGTTTCGGCCCTACCGTAATGTCTCCTTTATCAATATTTACCGGCTAAACAAAAATAAGTGACATTATTTTGCGGTCAATTGCTGTGTTTAATACAGAGCGATATAACAGTCGATTTCTTTAGCAGAGAGCTGCAATTTACATAAATTTTATGCGCCCATGGCCACTTTGCTCTATTAGATGTATATCAACTAGAAAAACTTTTAATATAAATCTAAAAACAGGTATTCCACGAGCGAAATTCTCAGCTTTTGCTCGGTGCGGCCATGTTTTTGCATACATAATGAAATTATTTTAAGAATAAGTTATTTGATTGGTCGGTCGCTAAGGTCAATGGTTGAAGTGTCCAATCAGAAACAAGCAGGTCAGATTATTAGGCATGCGCACTGAGCTGATGTCCTAGATATTCCTTTTCGTCGGTTTATCGCTAATATTCTTGATAAATACATCATCGTTTGTAGATATTTTTGAAGACTTTCAAATAAAATGGCTTTAAATTTTTTGTAGATCACTCAATAAGTTTGACAGAAACCCATAATTCCATTAAGAATAATAATACCACTACTAAGTTCTGTTGTTTTGAATAACATTTATGTCATTGTCTGTCAAAGTTACATGTATATGTGTCAAAGTTACATATGTAAATATACACACAACAAGAAATAAAATAAGCCAATATTGAAATATTGTATAATTTATAAGAAATACATGTATGAAAAGTCATTTTATTAAAGTAAAATAAATTAATGGAACATATCTGCCTAACAGATCCCAAATCATTTTTTTTCTACAGTTAACAATTTTAGTCAAAATTATATCTCTGAAAGTTATGGTCAGATTTTTATTGAAACTTGGAACCATTTCCTATACTGACTTTTGTGCAATGGGAGAATTTTTTTTTTGAAGTCTGCAAAATAGTTGCTGATGTATTGCACCAAGTAAAACATTTGGTGTTGAATACTGTTTGACAATTGTTTGTTGAATCAAAAAGTTAATTTAGTAGGGGATATTGGTCAAACCAACTATTATTTGGTGATGGCATTCAAGTTTTAAAATGTATTTCAGACAACTTTTGTAGTTTACTTCATTATTTCATTCATTCAGTTTACCATATAGGTTAATACCTGGGAATATGAATTGACTTTGAGCTTAGATTAAAATGATGGTTTGTGTTGGTTTGTATACTTTGTGTTGAAAAATACACTTTGTGTTGTGTTTGCCTCACACCCTCATTGGATTGTCTCAAAGGTAGTGACAAGAAACATAGTTTCAATTCAACACAGCCTAAAGGTAAAATCAAGATATCCTCAAACTCGAGTAAATTAAAGATACATATTTTGTTTCGAAAACTTATTGATATTGATACCAATGCATTGACCTAATAAAGAACTACACTCAATAAGATGGAGAGTTGTTGTGTTCAAAATCTCGGCCAATCAAATTGCTTATTGCAGAAAATGCACATTAATGAACTTAGTCAAGGTATTGATGCAATGAAACTATACACCAAGTTTCATCACTCTCACTGAATTGGAACTAAAGTTATCGTGTCCCAAAGCATCAACCAATCAAATTGCTTATCTCTGCTTAACCTAAGCAGAAAATGATCATCTTCGAACTCCATCAAGGTATTGACCTAATAAACACCTACACCAAGTTTGAACATTCTAGCTCAATTAGAAAGAGTTATTGTGTCCCAAAAAGTACGGTAAGACGGACGGAAGGACAGGCAGGCAGACAGACGAACCCATTTTAATAGTCCGACACTTTCTTCGAATGACAAGGGGACAAAAAATACATACATTTTGATAAGCAAGTATACCTATACCAGAATATAATGCAAGTACTGTTTTAAATCAAACCTATTGAGTATCATTATTTATTGGAAATCAGTTGATTCACTGAACATGTCCGCAAATTTCATTTTCATGCCACAAACTTTTCTAACTTTACAATATTATCATAGGTTCTATTCTGGTTCAATAAAGTGCAAGTAAATTAAAATTTATATATATATATACACAAACCCTTATATCTTTTGGATGTTCTCCTTCAGCAATTCGCACCATCCATAGAAATTTATTGATATCATCTCCCGAATAACCAATAACACCACCAAAAATAACTAATACATAATCTACATCTAATGCTCTCATGATATTATAGGCTGCTGATTCATTAGATGACATAGCTTTACCAACCTGTTAATATAAACACTTTCATGTCATAAGATATAACATTTCTAATTATTGCCATGTCAATTAGTAATAAATGGTAAATAAATTTGAAGTTATTGTGAAATTACAGTGCCTCAAGCATATGATAGATCATATCCTAATTAACACTAACATTGGTATCATTTAATTTTGCATTAACACCACTACTTACTATTCGGTGTCCAATTATTCATAACTATTGTTGAATTTCTGCTAATAATGTTCCATTTGTACTTGCATCCAATCTAATTCTCAGTGTTTAATTTTGATTACCAAGCGTCTAATTAACTAGTGTTTAGTTCAGGGTTCTTAATCCATTTTGAAATGAACCGGCCACGGGCAGCCCTAATGGATAGTTGTCTTTTGAACAACAGACATGTTGGTTTATGCACACTTTATTCGCGTCAATAATTGCATAACGTTACAGTATTCCGAATGATATTATAATAATACCTTCTAATAAACAAAGCCTGTGTTGTTATTCCATACTAGTATTCATATATCCATACATTATCGAAATTTATAGTCAAATTTTGGCAACTTGCATAATGCATAATCTACTTTTGCTTTCATCCAAACAAACGTAAGTTAGAATTAATTTAGTAAAAAGAAAAACTACAAGCAAATACAAATAAGTTCGTTTTTAATTATTTTATACGTAAACACTTGTCAATATATAAAAGAATATATGTAAGAACGTGTCAATAATAAAACAATGTAGCACAATTATTTTCCATTAATATTCGATTGACTTTAAATTTATACAGAGTGTTTAAGGTCATGAGACGAAGAAGCCTATTGTTTTTCAGCGATTTCTGATAATATAACTACCAGAGTTATTGCCCTTGATCACTTCAAAATAAGGTCATGAGACGAAGTATCCTATTGATTTTCAGCGCCAGAGTTATTGCCCTTGATCACTTAAAAAAATCTTGTGGACGCTCTAAAGGCCAAAGTTAATATCCGATTGACTTTAAATTTATACACAGTGTTTAAGGTGATAAGACGAAGACGTCTTTTGATTTTCAGCGATTTCTGATAATTAGTGCCAGAGTTGTAGTCCTTGATCACTTCGAAAAATCTTGTGGATGCTCTAGAGGCCAAACTTAATATGCGATTGACTTCTCCGGAAAAATAAGGCGCCAAATTTTGAAAAATTAAATTTTGATAAAAAACTTTTTTATTAATCAATATTTTTAAATGACCTTTTACCAAGGGTTAAAGGGTCGTCTGATTTGGGCAAAAATGTGAACATTTTTTTTCTGGATAACTTTTCTTGGTCGCTATTGGCTAATTCAGTTTATCGGTTCTATATAAATTATTTATTGTCCGATTTGTATAAAACAAAATTTATATGCTCCATGGTCCAAAATGTCATTTTTTTGTTACCGGCAAAGTTTTCCATCGGCACCGTAAGTGACGTAAATTTAGCAAAAACTACAATTTTAACAGTTCGGTACCACTTTTTGAAAGCAAAAATTAATTTTTTCAAATCTAATATGACAGAAAAGATGTGCCATATAAAGGCACACTAAACATCGGGCTCAGTTTTTTAATTTCGATTTCGTTTTCGGGCAATTTGGATTAAAGGGTGAAAAAAGGTGTCAAAATAAGCTATTTACAACCCATCCAGTGTCTTCATATTAAAAAATATATATCTTCGTAACATTCATAATCTCGTAGCAATAACCCATACGAAGAGAATGTATGTGAAAATCAATTTGTAATATGCGCAGTTGCTGAGAAAAAGTTAATTTTGAATGAGTCACTTTTCACGTTATTTTGGCTGTAAATGAATCAATTATTATGTGATTTTCAATTTTCTTTCACCATTGGATGCCTAATGCCTTACTGGACAAGGTCAAACCATTCTACCTCATATGCTGCCACCGGAAATGGCATCATTTGCTAAAAACTTAATTTTTAGCATTACAAAACAATAATTTATTCAAATGGGTCGTACTTGTTATTTTTTTCAAATTATGATATTTGATTCTAATCATCAAATAGAATGAACCCATATGATCATACAGATATCACAAGATAGGCTGGCACTGCCAGGCAGGATATGCCCACATTTTCGAGAGATGGATAGAGAACAAGCAATACCGAAAGTGATTCTTCCTACATCATTAAGTCCTGTATTTCATACTGTATTGGGAGCAGCCATTTAGTTGGTCAGTTCCAGTCTGATATTCATGAAATGCGAAGCCGACAATGATTATGGTGTGACGGTACACAACCTAGAAATGTGACTTTTCATCAAAATCGGAAAAGAATTGTGACCTGTAGAGAGTCCACAACCATGATATACCATATTTTTACACTATTCGCGTACAAACAGAGACCATTTCGTCCGGCAATTTTGGTACGATTTTCACGAAAATTAGAACTCAACCTTCCTCATCAAAATCGAATTAAAATTGTGACCTATACAGGATCCACAACCATGATATACCATTTTTTTAACAGTATTCGCGTACAAACGGCGGCCATTTTGTCTGTCAATTTTGGTCCGATTTTCCCGAAATTCACACTCGACCTTCCTTAGGGTGTAACGGTGATATAATCAAACGGTTTTTTAAATCGGATAATAATTGTGACCTCCAGAGGGACCACAAGCTAAAAAGGGTGATTTTTCGGACAATCAGGGGCCATAATTCAGGAAATTACATAGCCTCAAATATCGAATGGAACCAAGATCTTCGGGTTACAAACATGCATGTCAAGTTTCATCAAAATCGGTTCAAAATTGTGACCTCTATAGGGTCCACAAGCTAAAAACGTGATTTTTCGTACAATCAGGGGCCATAATCCATGAAGTTTTGATCCGATACATGCCAATATCGAAAGCAGCCGAGATCTTTTGGGGATAAACCTATTTTTCAAGTTTCGTCAAAATCGGATAAGAATTGTGACCTGTAGAGAGTCCACAAACAAATTGTGGACGGACGTCCGGACGGACAGGGGCGACGACATAATACGTCCACATGAAAATGTGGGCGTATAAAAACGATTTCTAACTTGTACGGTTGCAGAGAAATGGGCGATTTTCTACAAGTCACTTTTCGAGGATTTCGGTCTATAAAAGTGTCGGTTATTATTCGATTTTCATAAAATTTTCACCATATGATATCTTATGTCATTTATGATTTCATAGAACTGGTTGCAGAGAAATAGACGATTTCCTACAAATCACTTTTCAAGGTTTTGGGTCTATAAAAGTGGCAATTCTTATAACATAAAATGTTCACCATGTGATTATTATTTCTGATTTCATGAAACTAATTTAATATTTTCATTATCGCTGGAAGTACTGTGATATGGTCAGGATCACTTACATGTTACAAATGTATAAAATGAATTGATATTTTTGGATTTTTGTTGATTCTGTTTCCCTTTTATTTTATGTGTGCAATGTTTATGTGGAAATCTGTTTATCGGTGCCATTGGTTCAATGGCAACATGGGAGCGAAAGTGAGATAAGTTTAAAGTTAACGTGGCACCAGTGAAACCCGTCATTCCTGCATGCAGGTCTAGTTTTTAATTCATAATGCTTCCTTTATTTATCTTAATTTTTCGATTAAAATCCCGCAACCACCCTTTAAACAAAAATAGGTTGCCAGGCAACGAAACATACGCCCACACAGCAGCTAAATCGTCCAGGCAGTCAACAAGAGTTGTCGCATATTAAGTAATTATCAGAAAATCATTAGAATTTGTTTGGTTTTTATAAAGTTCTGCTCCATGCTAATGTAAAGTATACAAATCATTTAATATCATGGAATAAGCTGTCACCTCCACTGGATACGAAACATTTAATATTATGGCGACTTTTCGTACAATCAGGGGCCATAATTCAGGAAGTTACGATCAGATATGTCCAAATATCGACAGGAACCAAGATCTTTCAGTTTGACCAAAATCAAATTAAAATTGTGACCTCTACAGGGTACACAACCTTGATATATCATATTTTTACACTATTCGTGTAGAAATGGCAGCCATTTTGTTCATCAATTTTGGTCTGATGTTCACAAAATTCAAACTGAAAATTCATTACAGTGTAATGGTGATATAATCAAATGTTTTTGAACTCCATAAAGGCAATTTTCCGTATAATCAGAGGCCATAATTCAGGAAATTACAATCCAATATGCGCAAATATCACAAGGAACCAAGATCTTTAGGTTATAAAAATGTATTTCAAGTTTCATCAAAAACGTATTAAAATTGTGACCCCTAAAGGGTTCACAACCTTGATATACCATATTTTTACACCATTCGCGTACAAACGGCGGTCATTTTGTTTGTCAATTTTGGTCCGATTTTCATGAAATTCAAACTCAACCTAGATTACCCTGTAACGGTGATATAATCAAACATTTTTTTAAATCAGGTAATAATTGTTACCTCCAGAGGGACCACAAGGTGATAAAGGCGATTTTTAGTACAATCAGGGGCAGGGCTCACACTGGCTTTCAATTTTTTTCCGCCAAAATGGATGATAATTTTTATGTAAAGAAATGTTCATATATTTTTTCCGCCAACTTGAATATTTTATCCGCCAAAAATATTTGATAAAAAATTATACAATATCTAACAATTTTATGTCTCAGTTAGGCTTATTATAAAACAATTACCAATATATACAATATACAACAACTTTTAACAAATCAGTCTTTGCATAATACATTTAGCACAGTTTGGGTTTACTAAGATCGGATTTTACTTATGGTAACTTTAGTCTCTTTGAACATCGCCGTATTGCACTATATATTCAATATTTACACGTCTAATCTCGTCCAAGGATTGCGTGTACAATAGAACTATTGTTATTTTCAGGTATCTGAATCTCTGATAGAATGATATGTACTTTTTAATTATATTTGTAAGAAATGCTTACAATTATACCCGTCGTTCACCTTTAGACCATTTTAGCGACGGTAATATGATACAAATGGCGAACCGCTTTCTCGCTCAAGAATCGCCGATATTCAAGTAGTCTAGTTCATGCGTTTTCGACCATGATGATACGATAATTTGAAATAATGATATCCAATAGGCATACTTGTATGTTTTACATGCCGTATATGATGCCACAGTAAACGGAATTGAACTATATTTACTTCTTTTCGATAGAATTGTCGGCCATTTTGGTTACATGTATTACCTTTCTTCGTTTTAAGACGAAACGAAACATCAAATAATCACCGCTTAATTTAATCATTAAGATTAAATAGTGACGCGAGATGGGTTTAATATACATCATTGGCAATTATCAATCAACTAATCATTAATCCGAGACAATTGATTAGTATTACTCGGTGACGCTATCCGGATTATCAGCCAGTTGATTAATTTATTATTGTGTTTAGCCACGTGATTGACACTCAATAATGGTTAAAACATTATGAATACGATTAGAATTTTAAGATTTTTTTCCGCCAGTTCTCAAAAAGAATCGCCAGTACCGTAAAACTTTATCGCAAAAATTATCGCAAAAATCAAATTTTAATCGCCACTTTCATTTTTTTATCGCAAATTGCGACTTTGGCGACCGACAGTGTGAGCCCTGATCAGGGGCCATAATTCAGGAAGTTACGATCCAATATGTGCAAATATTGAAAGGAACCAAAACATGTATTTCAAGTTTCATCAAAATCAGTTCAAAATTGTGACCTCTATAGGGTCCACAACCTTGATATAACATATTTTCACACTATTCGCGTACAAACAGCGACCATTTTGTCCGTCAATTTTGGTCCAATTTTCATGAAATTCCACATCATCTTTTATAACAATGTAACGGTGATATAATCAAACGTTTTTTTAAATCGGATAATAATTTTGACCTACAGAGGGGCCACAAGCTAAAAAGGGCAATTTTTCGGTCAATCATGGGACATAATTCAGGAAGTTACGATCAGATGGGCGCAAATATAGAAAGTACCCAAGATCTTTGGGTTGTAAACATACATGTCAAGTTTCATCAAAATCGGTTCAAAATTGTGACCTCTATAGCTTGATATAACATTTTTTCACACTATTCGCGTACAAACGGCGGCCATTTTGCCTGTCAATTTTGGTCCGATTTTCACGAAATTCGATTTCGGCCTCCATTACCATGTAACGGTGGTATAATCAAACGTTTTTTTAAATCGGATAACAATTTTGACCTCCAGAGGGACCACAAGCTAAAAAGGGTGATTTTTTGGACAATCAGGGGCCATAATTCAGGAAGTTACGATCCGATGGGTGCAAATATTGAAAGGAACCAAGACCTTTGGGTTATAAACATACATGTCAAGTTTCATGAAAATCAGTTCAAAATTGTGACCTCTATAGGGTCCACAACTTTGATATAACATTTTTTCACACTATTCGCGTACAAACGGCAGCCATTTTGTCTGTCAATTTTGGTCCGATTTTCACGAAATTCGAGCTCAACCCCCAAAACTATGTAACGGTGATATAATCAAACGTTTTTTTGAATCGGATAACAATTTTGACCTCCACAGGGAACACAAGCTAAAAAGTGTGATTTTTCGGACAATCAGGGGCCATAATTCAGGAAGTTACGATCCGATATGCGCAAATATCGAAAGGAACCAAGATCTTTCGGTTATAAACAAGCATTTCAAGTTTCATGAAAATCGGTTCAAAATTGTGACCTCTATAGGGTCCACAACCTTGATATAACATATTTTCACACTATTCGCGTACAAACAGCGGCCATTTTGTCTGTCAATTTTGGTCCGATTTTCACGAAATTCGAACTCAACCCCCATAACTATGTAACGGTGATATAATCAAACGTTTTTTTGAATCGGATAACAATTTTGACCTCCACAAGGAACACAAGCTAAAAAGGGTGATTTTTCGGACAATCAGGGGCCATAATTCAGGAAGTTACGATCCGATATGCGCAAATATCGAAAGGAACCAAGACCTTTTGGTTATAAACATGCATTTCAAGTTTCATAAAAATCGGTTCAAAATTGTGACCTCTATAGGGTCCACAACCTTGATATAACATATTTTCACACTATTCGCGTACAAACGGCGGCCATTTTGACTGTCAATTTTGGTCCGATTTTCACGAAATTCGAACTCAACCCCCATAACTATGTAACGGTGATATAATCAAACGGTTTTTTGAATCAGATTAAAATTTTGACCTCCACAGGCAGCACAAGCTAAAAAGGGTGATTTTTCGGACAATCAGGGGCCATAATTCAGGAAGTTACATCCGATATGCGCAAATATCGAAAGGAACCAAGATCTTTCGGTTATAAACATGCATTTCAAGTTTCATCGAAATCAGATCAAAATTGTGACCTCTACACTGTTCACAAGCTAAAAACATGATTTTTCGTACAATCAGGGGCCATAACCCATGAAGTTACAGTCCGATACATGCCAATATCGAAAGGAACCGAGATCTTAGGGTGATAAACCTATATTTTAAGTTTCATTGAAATCGGATAAAAATTGTGACCTGTAGACTGTTCACAAACAATTGTGGACGGACGGACGGACGGACGGACAGGGGCGACGACAATATACGTCCACATAAAAATGTGGGCGTATAAAAATTATGTCATCCATGCTTTTTTTATTATTGGATCTCCACGAAACCGGCAGACGTAAAATGTTCAAATAATAATCCTGTCATACAAGCTTTTTTTATTATTGGATCTCCACGTAACCGGCAGATGAGAAATGTTCAAATTTCTAAACATGTTGCTATTTTGACACTAGAACAAGTTTAGCCACGAACAGAGAGCGTTTTATCTGGGAGGCCATGATAATTCACTCATCTCTCTTCCATGTTGTAGATATCCCGAGCTTCGTAACCAATGACAATGTCAGGTACACTATCAGTCCATTCTTTCACAACGTCGTCATTTACGCTACCACTTTCAACGTACATCTTGAAAAATGAAATGTTGTCTTTCTCTAAATCTGCTTTTTCACGAAGCGTAGGAACGGAGATCGACACATCATTGTCACGCACACGCTGAGAGCCTAAATATAGATATATCTAAAAATCCTGTAATTCTAGTTCTTTCCTCGGTTGACAGTACAGTACATGTAGTATGTATGGTGTTTTAACCTGAAAAAATTATGGTGTATATCGAAAATCTACGTCCTCGTTTATTTCAACATGTACATATCCGGAATATTGTCCTTGATAGAGCTGTTTTAAACGTGTACACACAATCACGTGATCATTACGTTACGTCAGTATAAAATGGCAGATTGATTTTTGATTGAAAGTTTATTTCTCTTAAGTTAACTTGTCTACGTGACAATTGCCGACCTGGTCTTGCTATTACTATACGGACGCCGACAACAGACCAATCCAACCGTTTTTTATAAACCCACATGGAAATTGCCGTCGCCCCCGTTCGTCTCATTGTCGGTCCGTCCGTCCATTGTCCACAATTTCTTGTGAACGCACTAGAGGCTAAAGTTCGTCTCTCCGTCCGTCCGTCCATTGTCCACAATTTCTTGTGAGCGCACTAGAGGCTAAAGTTTATATCCTCATTGTTTAAGTGACCCTTGATCACTTTCAAAAATCTTGTGAACACTGTGTATCAATTTAAAGTCAATTGGATATTAACTTTGGCCTCAAGAAGTGATCAAGGGCCGTAACTCTAGCAGTAATTATCGGAAATCGCTGAAAATCAATAGAATTCTTCGTCTCATGACCTTAAACACTACATGTAAATTTATGGTCAATTGGACATTTACTTTGGCCTCTAGAGCACCCACAAGATTTTCTGTAGTGATCAAGGGCCATAAATCTGGCAGTAATTATCGGAAATAGCTGAAAATCAATATGTGTATAAATTTAAAGTCAATGGGATATTAACTTTGGCCTCTAGAGCGTCCACAAGATTTTTTGAAGTGATCAAGGGCCATATCTCGGGCAGTTATTATTGGAAATCACTGAAAAACAATAGACTTCTACGTCTCATTACCTTAGCCCATTCATGACCGGACCGCCCGAAACTGCCCGTCATTTTGGTTGCCTTATGACTCCGAACTGCCTGAAACCGCCCGATACAGGTCGCCTTCATATTTCGCGGATTTATTGGAAATCATGTTCTCGTATCGGCGAGATGAGACTTCAACTAACTTCCTTTGTTTACAAGCTAGAAATTGGCGCTTAACATAGACTAGTTTGATAATGAAGTTGAGCGAGATATTTTCATTTTAAAGTTGGCGATCTTCGATACAAATTTTCTAGTAATGGCTGCCTATATTACCAATGAGTCTATTGAGGATATTAGTGATAATTTCGCCAATTCCGATGAAGAATTTGGTGGTTTTACAGCGACAGACATTGCAAATACTCGACCACGTAAAAATAGTTCAAATGCGGAATCTGATGTGGATATTTCTTCTGAAAGTGGCAATGATTTTGATGAAGTAGATGACGTTTTCAGAACGACCGATGACTTGGTTTGGCAAGAGGATGATTTTGAGCCGGTAATTCCGTATGAGTTTGAAAAGACACGCGAGTGTGGGCCAACAAATAAATTAAATGTTGATGCTGAATCCCTCTCGTTTTTTCAACTTATTTTGGAACCAAATTTTCTTATTCAAATAAAAGATGAAACCAATAAATATGCTGGTCTTCGACAACAAACAAATCCAGACCCGTCATGGAAGCCAGTAGAGGTAGAAGATATTGAAACTTTTCTTGGGATAAGTATTTTGATGGGAATTAATAACTTACCAGAAATAAATAATTATTGGAGTACAGATGATAGCCTTGGGAATTAATTTATAAAAAAAACAATGTCACGCAACCGATATCAATCCATTCTTTGATATCCCCATGTGAATGACAGTTCATCTCAGCCGGAAAGAGGTAATGAAAATTATGACAAACTTTTTAAGATTCGCCCATTGCTTGATCACTTTGAAAAAACATTTCTAAATAATTTTGTACCTGGTAAAGAAGTCAGTGTTGATGAAGCTATGGTTAAATTCAAAGGACGACTAGGCTTCATTCAATACATGCCTATGAAACCGATCAAACGTGGAGTGAAGGTGTGGATGTTGGCGTTCACGTTCGATGTCTACACGGGAAGCAACAATGATGGCTCAGTTGAGAACGGCCTTGGCCACAAAGTGGTAATGATGTTGACGAAACCAATGCATGGAGCCTATAGACAGATATATTTCGACAATTTCTTCAACAGCCCCCAGTTACAACTCGACCTAATGAATTTAAAAACTTATTCCTGTGGTACCATACAAGCAAACACGGGAAGCAACAATGATGGCTCAGTTGAGAACGGCCTTGGCCACAAAGTGGTAATGAAGTTGACGAAACCAATGCATGGAGCCTATAGACAGATATATTTCGACAATTTCTTCAACAGCCCCCAGTTACAACTCGACCTAATGAATTTAAAAACTTATTCCTACGAGCAAACAGAAAAGGCTTTCCTGCACTGCGCAAGGTGAAATTGAAGCGAGGTGATACAAAATTTGAACAGTGTGGTGACATGGTTGCTAGCACGTGGCAAGACAAGCGCACTGTGAATGTTTTGTCCACAAATTCATCACCGGCAATGGTTCAAATAACAAGAATTGGGAAAGGTGGCAGAGAGGAGAATGTGATGAAGTAGTAGTAAATTACTACGCCGTAGTAAATTATATTCGTTTTATGGGGGGAGTCGATCTGTATGATGAAAATAGGTCTTATTATGATCTTGGCAGAACAAGTATAAAATGGTGGCGATATTTGTTTTGGTGGTTTTTAAACTCTGCCATCGTAAATAGTTTCATTTTGTACAAACTAAAGAGAACTTCGCAACAAAAACCTGCAATGAACCACTTCCAGTTTCGACATCTTCTGGCCAAGCAACTCTGTGGTGGAAGACAATCAATTCGACGCGTGCCACAAAAAAGGAAAATTGAAAGAAGTTTGAGTGTTGAATGTTTGTTGGGACATAAACTGGTAAAAATGCCCGGTCGGAAACGAGTCTGTGTCATGTGTTCAGCTGAAGGAAGGAAGACCCTAAAAGGGGGTGGTGTTCAGACGACCTTTGGATGTGAACACTGCAGTGTCAATTTATGCAAATCGATGTGCTTTGTTAAATACCATGAACAATCTTTATTAAAATAACAAAAAAAAAGAAAAAAAAAAAGAACAATTGTAAATAAAATGGATTTATTGGGGGACTTATTGGAATTTTTTGTGTGTGCTGTAATTTTACTTTGACTTCAACTATTGACTAATTATTGAAAGACAACAAAATTTGTATATGGAGATTGGTAAGTTATTTTTCTTCAAAATAAAACAAACTTGTAATAGTAAATATTCAATTGTTTTCGAGTGACAGGTGTTTTTTATGAGACATACCAAAATTTGGCGGCCATCTTGGAATTGTCTGGTATTCTAAGACCAGCCAGAGCTTGGTGCCAGTGGTCATGAGAGGGTTAAACACTGTGTATAAATTTAAAGTCAATCGGATATTAACTTTAGCAATTGTGGACGCTGGACGGACAGAGGCAACGACAATATACGAACACATTTCAATGTCGGCGTATAAAAATGTTCAGTCTTTTCTCTCTTTAAATATATTATTTAATAGTTTGGCTTAATGCATAATTGTTGTTTTGTTTTTCTTATTAATGGAACAACGTTAAATATGCTGTACTCAACTCGGTTTCTAGCAATCATGTATTACTAGAAAGTATGTTTCTTTGGCTCTTTCACCGCACTACAACAGTAATCAAGCTGGCACACTATAAGAATTACATTATTAGTAGGCAAGTCATCAACATTTGGTGTCCCTTTACATGTTGGATTAAAATTGTCACCTATAGAGGGTCCACAACCTTGGTATTATATACTTATACACTATTTGCATACAAGGAGCGACCATTTTGTCAGGCAGTTTCAGTACTCAACTTTCATTGATGTATAATGTTACAATATAAATCTAATAGAAAAACGGTCCTTGTTACTTACCAATGCTATATGGCTATTATTCCAGGTATTATTATCAACTAATGTTGTTTTATTACCCATACCAGCTATCTGATAACCATAATCCCACCAAGACATAATCCGTGCTTTATCATCTGTATTGTGACGTAACCAGAAATAAGCTTCTCGAAAATCATCTAAAATTGTTCGACTTCTAAAAATATCAATTGAATTAAGTGAAGTTTTCAACATCAACTATTTATAAAATTTCCATTGCACAATATAATGCCAGTGGTTGCCAGGCAAGATACACTACAGATATGGTATCGTCTAAAATGGTAGTTTTACCAATAGTTTCTATTCATACCGTGTAATTTCAAAACATCGTTCAATAAATGATAAAACCCGTTGAAAAATAACAAAAATGGTTTAATTAGTACCATGGTTTAGATCAATAGCAACGGGTTTAGTTTCTCCGAGATGCGTTTAAAAATGGACACTCTGTGCACTTATCTATGGCGATCATTTATTGGCCGAGCCGTTGAGTTTCCCCCGAGATGGGTTTAAAAATGGACTTCCCGTTCACTTATCTATGGTGTTCAGTTATTAGACGAGGCGTAGAATTGAATACAATTGGTGTATGTACGATTCAAGTATTTAGCACGATTACTTTATTATATTGGGCATGTGTGAAATGACTTTATTTTACACCCGCTTCCAAGCCATTTTATATCGGCACATGCACCATTCCTTAAATAGCACCATGCCCCTTTAACAAAGAATTGCATGCTTTTTTGTGAGGTAAAGAGTCTTTGTACCCTGTGATGCAATGCATAGTTCTCCAGACAAACTGTCGCCTCGATAATCCAAATGTTACTATTAATAATCTGTTTATCTGTGGGATAGGTTGCAATTCATAAGATCTTGTTTGATATTTCTTTGGTAGCGTCTTCGGAGTGATGACGCATAAAACAATGACAATTAATATTTGTGGCTGTGATAATTACTGGAAACAGAACGGGGTTTAATTGGAATACGTATCGTCTTTTGTATGAATACGGTAAGCAGTTTGTATGTTGAATTTGTAAGTTAAACAGCTTCAAGTACAAAAATATTTTGTAAAAGGGACGACGTGGCTATATTTAAGAAATGACTGAAATGTCATGTAATTATAAATACACCATGCATGAATGTAATTCCCAATTGCATGAAAATTCCGAAACCAAAATATATATAAAAAAAAAATCTCATGTAATAATCGCATTGTTTGCCATTGCTTCATTTAATTAGCTATGTGAAAGTTGGGTTGTATTTACATACGTTATTCATTTTTAAATAAAAATTCAAACACTTAAATATAAAACTCTGAGGTCATTTACAGTCAACATTTTATTGACCCAAATCCTGCGATTAAGTAACATCAAGGCACTAATCATTGAAGCGTATTTTGTAGGTGACTTCTTTTGGCGCCAGTACATGTCTAATTCTCTCGCGGGTCTATCGCACTGCTATTGTGGGTTTGACTTCTGGCCACATGTACACGTTAATTCATTTGTGATTTAATGAAGATGCATTACCTGTGTGATTTACCGAGTTTCTGATTGTATAATTACCCGGGACGAGATTTACCAATTTTTGACGTATTTGTCAATGGTGGGATACTATTTTTTATAGGATAATGGATAATATATAGTACGGCCACGGTAAGGTGAATATCGTGATTTACCGATTTTTGACGTATTTATCAATGGTGGAATACTATTTTTATAGGCTAATGGATAATATATAGTACGACACGGTAAGATGAATATCTATGTGTGCGCATTTTTTTACACTCAAATTTTTATTCGTACTTTGTATGTAAATAATCCTAATCAAAATTAATTGATCGGATAAACAGCACGCGGGAAATTACAAGTTAAACACTATAGATAAATTATTCGTATGTTGATTTATATACTTATCTCGGGAAATTCGACAAATCTCGGGAAATTCGACGCCTCGTCTAATAACTGAACACCATAGATAAGTGAACGGGAAGTCTATTTTTAATCCCATCTCGGGGAAACTCAACGGCTCGGCCAATAAATGATCGCCATAGATAAGTGCACGGAGCGTCCATTTTTAAACGCATCTCGGAGAAACTAAACCCGTTGCTATTAATCTAAACCATGGTACTAATTAAACCATTTTTGTTATTTTTCAACGGGTTTTATCATTTATTGAACGATGTTTTGAAATTACACGGTATGAATAGAATCTATCGGTAAAACTACCATTTTAGACATTACCATATCTGTAGTGATATGCCCAAATGGATAGAGAAAAGCAAAAAACGAAAGTAATTTATCGTACAATCAGGGACCATAATCCAGAAAGTTAGGTCTGAAGTGCACAAATATCCAATGGGACCGAGACCTTTGGGACATAAACATATATTTTAAGTTTCATAAAGATAGGTTGCCCGGCAACGAAATATACACCCACAGCAGCTAAATCGTCTGGGCAGTCAACAAGGTTTGTCGCATATTTTTACTTTTTTTGGTAATGAAACATTTGTAATGCACTAAAATCTGATTAAGAGTAACAACTCATTATGTAATTATCTGAAAATCATAAGAATTTGTTTGCTTTTTTATAAAGTTTTGCCCCACGCTAACAATTAGTATAGGAAACATTTAACATCATGGATTTAGCTGTTCAGTTATCAAAATTCATTGAAAATCAAAATACTTGTTCGTTTCAACACCTTAAACTCTGTGTATCAATCTGAAGTCTATCGGATGATAAGTTTGACATCTATAGCGTCACAAGGTTTTTTGAAGTGATCAAGGGAGATAACTCTGGGAGTAATTATTTGAAATCACTGAAAATCAGTAGGCTTCTTCGTCTTATGACCTTAAACAGTGTGTGTAAATTTAAAGTCAATCAGATATTAACTTTGGCCACTAGAGCGTCCACAGGATTTTTTGAAGTGATCAAGGGCCATAACTCTGGCAATAATTATCACAGATCGATGGAAATCAATAGACTTCTTCGTCTCATGACCTTAAACACTGTGTATGAATTTAAAGTCAATCGAATATTAACTTTGGCCTCTAGATCGTTCACAAGACTTTTTTGAAGTGATCAAGGTCCATAACTCTAGCACTAATTATCGGAAATCGCTGAAAATCAGTAGGCATCTTCGTCTTATGACCTTAAACACTGTGTATAAATCTAATATTAACTTTGGCTTTTAGAGTGTCCACAAGATTTTTTGAAGTGATCAAGGGCCATAACTCTGGCAATAATTATCACAGATCAATGAAAATCAATAGACTTCTTCGTCTCATGACCTTAAACACTGTGTATAAATTTAAAGTCAATCAGATATTAACTTTGGCCTCTAGGGCGTCCACAAGATTTTTTGAAGTGATCAATTTTGGTCTGTTTTTCCCGAAATTCGACCTCAACCTTCCTTACGGTGTAACGGTAATATAATCAATCGGTTTTTTTCAATCGGATAATAATTGTGACCTCCAGAGGGGCCATAAGCTAAAGATAGGCTGGCACTGCCAGGCAGGATACGCCCACATTTTCGAGAGATGGATAGAGAACAAGCAATACCGAAAATGATTTTTCCTACATCATTAATTTTGGTACGATTTTCACGAAATTAGAACTCAACCTTCCTCATCAAAATCGAATTAAAATTGTGACCTATACAGGGCCCACAAGCATACCATTTTTATACGCCCACATTTTCATGTGGACGTATATTGTCGTCGCCCCTGTTCGTCCGTCCACAATTGTTTGTGAACAGTCTACAGGTCACAATTTTTATCCGATTTCAATGAAACTTAAAACATAGGTTTATCACCCTAAGATCTCGGTTCCTTTCGATATTGGCATGTATTGGACTGCAACTTCATGGGTTATGGCTCCTGATTGTACGAAAAATCGCGTTTTTTAGCTTGTGAACAGTGTAGAGGACACAATTTTGAACCGATTTGGATGAAACTTGAAATGCATGTTTATAACCCAAAGATCTTGGTTCCTTTTGATATTTGCGCCAATCGGATCGTAACTTCCTGAATTATGTCCCCTGATTGTCCGAAAAATTGCCCTTTTTAGCTTGTGGTCCCTCCGGAGGTCAAAATTGTTATCCGATTTAAAAAACGTTTGATTATATCACCGTTCCATGGTTATGAAGGTTGAGTATGAATTTTGTGAAAATCGGACCAAAATTGACGGACAAAATGGCCGCCGTTTGTACGCGAATATTGTGAAAATATGTTATATAAAAAGGTTGTGGACCTTATAGAGGTCACAATTTTGAACCGATTTTGATGAAACTTGACATGTATGTTTATAACCCAAAGGTCTTGGTCCCTTTCGATATTTGCGCCCATTGGATCATAACTTCCTGAATTATGTCCCCGGATTGTCCGAAAAATCGCTTTTGTTTGCTTTTGGTCCCTCTGAAGGTCAAAATTATTATCCGATTTAAAAAAACGTTTGATTATATCACCGTTACATGGTAATGAAGAGAGAGTTTGAATTACGTGAAAACCGGACTAGAATTGACGGACAAAATGGCCGCCGTTTGTACACGAATAGTGTGAAAATATGTTATATCAAGGTTGTTGACCCTATGGAGGTCACAATTTTGAATCGATTTTGATGAAACTTGACAGGTATGTTTATAACCCAAAGATCTTGGTTCCTCTGGAGGTCACAATTATTATCTGATTTAAAAAAAAACGTTTGATTATAAAAACCAAATATGCGACAACTCTTGTTGACTGCCCGGACGATTTGGCTGCTGTGTGGGCGTATGTTTCGTTGCCTGGCAACCTATTTTTTTTTTAACAGTATTCGCGTACAAACGGCGGCCATTTTGTCTGTCAATTTTGGTCCGATTTTCCCGAAATTCTAACTCAACCTTCCTTACGGTGTAACGGTGATATAATCAAACGTTTTTTTAAATCGGATAATAATTGTGACCTCCAGAGGGACCACAAGCTAAAGAAAGGGTGATTTTGCGTATAACCAGGGGCCATAATTCAGGAAGTTACGATCCGATATGCGCAAATATTGAAAAGCACCAAGATGTTTGGGTTATAACCATGAATTTCAAGTTTCATCGAGGGCTTGCCACGAGACGCGAGCAGTTGCTCGCGCTCGCGCTGTGCTCGCGTAACGGTAGATTTACGCGAGCTGTTCGTTGCTCGCGCAAAAATTTTAGGAAAAACCTGTAAAAATAATCAAAATATTGACAAGTTTATTGCCAAAACTAATCCAAAAATGTCAATAACGTCATAAATTCGTCTGTCAAACTGAGATTCATCAAGCTCCACGCGGCATTTCGTCCTTAAATTTGATTGGCTAATGAATCGTGTTACTAAAAATACACTTTATACCTGAACGTCATGACTGGTTTTCCTACGAACACCAGTAACAAACGCGTGATAATCGAGTCTAAAGCAAAGAATGTTTACATCCGGATGATTTGGCATTTCACGCTAAATGAACACGTTTCAAACTTATAATTATCGGTATTTCTTATTTTATCAGAATGTCGGTTTTTATTCCATTGTGCAGTCGTATAATTTTAAATCTAAGCGTAATAATTGGTTAATGGAAACCTGATTGCCCTACCTATCCACATTTATGTCGTGGGGTGAAGAAACCCGTAAGGAAATTGATTATAAAAAGAGTATGACTGTCAAAAACAGAAAAACGAGGGTCACACATGTTTACTGCAAACTCTGTGCCAGGAATAGCAATTTTGTTGCTCAATCGTTCATTTTGTTGTTTTGTTATACTAGTGCCAACTCATAGTAATAGTACTATCATGTAAATAAAGAATTGGAAAAAAAAAAATTAATTACAAACTTTAAACAGCTTTGTCATTATTTATTTAACAAAAGTATCCAGGCAACAAATTGATTTTAAATTGAAACAATTTTACAAAATATGTTTGCTCACGCAAGCAACATTTTACGTGAGCACTTTTTATTGCTCGCCCTGCTCGCCCAAACCTAAATTTGCGAGAGCAGTCATCTGCTCGCCATCAATTTATTCGTGGCCAGCCCTGTCATCAAAATCGAATTAAAATTGTGACCTTTACAGGGTCCACAACCTTGATATACCATTTTTTAACAGTATTCGCGTACAAACGGCGGCCATTTTGTATGGCAATTTTGGTCCATTTTCCGAAATTCGAACTCAACCTTCCTTAGGGTGTAACGGTGATATAATCAAACGGTATTTTAAATCGGATAATAATTGTGACCTCCAGAGGGACCACAAGCTAAAAAGGGTGATTTTTCAGACAATCAGGGGCCATAATTCAGGAAATTACATTCCGATAGCCGCAAATATCGAAATGAACCAAGATCTTTGGGTTACAAACATGCATGTCAAGTTTCATCAAAATTGGTTCAAAATTGTGACCTCTATAGGGTCCACAAGCTAAAAACGTGATTTTTCATACAATCAGGGGCCATAATCCATGAAGTTTTGATCCAATACATGCCAATATCGAAAGCAGCCGAGATCTTTTGGGGATAAACCTATATTTCAAGTTTCGTCAAACAAATTGTGGACGGACGGACAGGGACAACGACATAATACGTCAACATGAAAATGTGAGCGTATAAAAAGGTGATTTTTCGGAAAATCAGGGGCCATAATTCAGGAAATAACGTTCCGATATGCGCAAATATCGAAAGGAACCAAGATCTTTGGGTTATAACCATGCATGTCAAGTTTCATCAAAATCGGTTCAAAATTGTGACCCTATAGGGTCCACAAGCTATAGACATGATTTTTCGTACAATTAAGGGCCATAATCCATGAAGTTTTGATCCGATACATGCCAATATCGAAAGCAGCCAAGATCTTATGGAGATAAACCTATATTTAAAGTTTCGTCAAAATCAGATAAGAATTGTGACCTGTAGAGAGTCCACAAACAAATTGTGGACGGACGGACGGACAGTGGCGACGACATATAATACATCCACATGAAAATGTGGACGTATTAAAAAGAGCTACAGAACCATAACAAACTGGTTCTATCTTTCAACAAAACACACGTGCTAGGAATTTTCCTATTGCACAATTTGGCTTAAATTAACCAATCACAGGTTCATGGTCATGAACATGCATGGGTCTCATGAAACTCATGAAACTATGACACTTGTGAAAATTGGTTAGAAGGCAGTTAGATTCCTGAGAGATGACCATCTGAGTTCCTAGACAGCAAAATACTCACCCAGTGAGTTTGGCTGACTAGTGGTTGAGAATGATTTTTGTATTGTAATATATACCATGCTTGATTGTATCCAGCTTGATATAAAATGTAGAAAATAACAGTTGCATTGTTATTCCTGATAAGACAGACGTCTTAAGAAAACAACAAGAAATTAATACACAACGTGAAGGAGAAGAAAGACGATCAAAGATAAATTCTAGACAATCACATGGCTACTAAAATATGTAGTAAGAAAAGATGCATGGATCATCATAAGATGTGGCGACCGGTTTGACCACCGCAACCACCACCCGCTCTCCAATGGTGCTACATATTGCTAAAAATCAATAGGCTTCTTTGTTTCATGATCTTAAACACTGTGTATAAATCTAAGGTCAATCGGATATTAACTTTGGCCTCTAGAGCAATCACAAGATTTTTTGAAGTAATCAAGAGCCATAACTCTGGCAGTAATTATCGGATTTCGCTGAAAAACAATAGGCTTCTTCGTCTCATGACCTTAAACAATGTGTATAAATTTAAATGTGTTGCAGAAAAAGGGCTTGCAAGCCAAATCCCCACTCAATTACCAGGATTCCACTCTCCACCGACACAGGTTGCAATGCACGGCAAACACACTGCCCCATTACAGGGATCCTTTTAGTCGCCTTCTACGACACGCAGGACATACGAAGGGTATATTCTTATCACCCCCAACACCCTAGGGGGGTGGAACCAACGGAATGTTGAGCAAAAAGCTACAGCCTGTGATGTTACAGCCATTTAACATTGAAGTCAATGGGCAAATAGTTACTAGTCTGAGCTCAAATGGGTAATTTAAATGACTGTACTTACCCTCCTTGACCATAAGAAGCTAACACAATGCTTGGACTAGAATAGGCACTACTCGTTACCCATGTACAATGTACAGCAAATAACATTAACATCATTAACATGGCTATAACAATCACACTTTTAATATTAACACCTAATGTATCATCATCTTTAGGTTTATTTTCACTAATTTTCTTTGCTTTACCAACCTGTAATACAATATAATATTCATGTTCTGTATCACTTGAATAAATATCAACGGTACCAATGATCTCTTTTATAAAGATAGGTTGTCAGGCAATGAAACATACACCCTCAGCAGCTAAATTGTCCAAGCGGTCTACAAGGATTGTCACATATTTATTCTTTTGTATGTAATTGGGGGCATTTACTTGACAATTTCACACATATCAACAACAAGGATTCCACTTCAAAATTTTTTACTGCCAGTCATATTTGCCATGTCCCCTACCAAAATACCAAAATAAATAGATGACACATTAATTTATCAAACTATACACTAAGTTTTACCACTCTCTATCAGATAGAATCAGAGTTATCGACCAATGAAACTGCTTAGATCTGCTTAGCCTTAGCTCCAAATGTTAATCATTGATTAGACATTCACCTATCAATATCAAGTTTAAGATTGCTTATCACTCCTTTGCCTAAGCACAAATTCTCATCATCAAACTAAGTCATGGTAATGAAATTATAATGAATCTATACTAGGAGTTTCATCACGCTCACTTAATTTTAACAAAAGTTAGAGATAAAGCATCAACCAATCAGATTGCTTTATCTCTGCTTACCGTGAGCAATGAAAATGAAATGAAATGCTTACCCCAAGCAGGGCTGCCGACAACCAGTATCGCAGCGCAATTTGCAATACATATTTTGTCCGTTGCTAATCAAAAATCTAACTTATATAATCCTTTAGTGGCATTTAGCGATTTAGTGATTTAGTGAAAGCAATAGGCCGTACTTTGGAGAATATGTCTCCTATTTCCAAAATGAATACATTTCTGGATAGCTGGGATCAGGGTCGAAATATTGTTATTTGAAAATGTCACATTTTCGAATTTTGTCTTTGATGTTTTTCGTGCCGATAAAGTTGTTTACGAGTGAAAAATCATAAAACCTTCGCTATATTTTGACCGATTTTAATGATTTTTTTTTTCTTGATGAGATTATTTACATGACCTATGACAGGAAGTAACTGTGAATATGAAAGCTTTAAAATCGGCTTTTCAGATCTAGTTAAGCTTTCATATTTCATAAGCTTATTGTTTCTGTTAAGATTATTATTATTTTTTTTTTTGTGTTTTTCCTGCAAATCGGATTTCACAGAATCTAACCATAGGATGTTTCTGAAACTTTGACCTACCCCCCAAAAATGGGTGGTGGCTGTTGATTAAATATATTTTGAAAACGTTTTGCGAATTCGAAATCACCGAATTTTACGAACGAAAAGCTGACAATGCATAGTCGTAACTTTGCTATTTTTTGACCGATTTTACTAATTCTTTTTTCTTTGAATACCTTGAAAAAAATCAATTTCAACTGCAGTTTCACATTTTCGAATTTCGAAAATTCGTCGCTGTGATTTCGAACCCGAAGTTTAGACCAATTTGACAACTTCTTTAATAGTTGTACGATTTTCATGAAATTTAGTATATAAGTAGATCTTACCCATGTGACTTCAAAAATATTATTAGAAATTTTCTAAATTATCTCCCCTTGGTGAAATTAAGGATCAAAGTTTTAAAAAAAATCGTCGAAATATAGGTCAGAATGACCTAAAAAAAAATTTAAATACTCAACAAGTAATTACTGATTCCTACACAAAATATGGAGTTTGTCGATCGAACCGGAAGTGCCACCATCTTCAAACATGAAAAATCCCTAAGGTTTTTTTGCTATTTTACTTACAGACACGGGAATTATATTTTCTAAATCCTTGAAGGAGGGCCCAAAAATCGCTGGGAGCAGAATTTTGATTTAGGTCAACTGATGGTTGCCATTTTGAAGTGAATATGAAAAGTAGTAGTAATTTGAAGGGCCGAGACTTTGAAACACAATAACTCTCCTTCTAATTGAGCTAGAATGTTCAATCTTGGTGTAGACGTTCACTAGGTCAATGTCATGATTGAGTGCAAAGATGAGCATTTTCTGCCTAGGGTAAGCAGAGATAAGCATGCTGATTTGTTGATTCTTTAGGGCACAATAACTTCGCTTATAATGAAGGGAGGGTGGTGAAACTCTTGTCAATCGAGAGTCTAATAGCTAGCCTGTTGTGTGAAATCATTGTATCATTTTTTTTAAAATATCAGGGGTAGCAGAAAAAAGAGATCGAAAATCCAAAAAGTCGTATTTTTACGATTTGGAGCATTTTTAAAGGTCCTTGTCTCTTAAAGTCAACATAATATTTTTGGGGAACTTCTACAAAGAGTCTTATCGGTAGTCTTTTATATGAAACCATCGATCAACAGTCCAAAATATCTGGAGTAGAAGAATAAAAGGATCGAAAATTGAAAACGGGCACCCTTTCATTGTTAAGCAAAACATGCAGTGTGGGTGGCTACAATCTGCACATTTAGTCATCGTTTTGAGCTTTTTCAACAATATCGAATTCCAACTGCTAAGGGATCTTTTACGTGCACTCCAATGTGTACCCGGCGGGTGGGGGGACACGCGCTCTTTTGCACCACTCCAGCTCTCCGCTCGGCCCGTCTCCCCAGGGAAATAGACACACAAAGAATTTGAGTAAGCACAAGTATGGGTTCTGTCCACCTTCTCTCGTCTACAGTCACACCACGTTGAAAACACCAGTTCATGTCCGATCACTGAAGTTAAGCAACGTCGGGCCCGGTCAGTACTTGGATGGGTGACTGCCTGGGAACACCGGGTGCTGTAGACGCCTTTTTAAAACCGACAACCCCCACTCCCCCCCAAAAAAATCAATAAGCGGGTCAATTCAAGTAAGTATAACTTCGGGTTCTGTCCACCTTCTCTCGTCTACGGCCATACCACGTTGAAAACACCAGTTCTCGTCCGATCACTGAAGTTAAGCAACGTCGGGCCCGGTTAGTACTTGGATGGGTGACCGCGGGAACATCGTGTGCTGTAGACGCCTTTTTGCCTCAAACTCATTAATTTACCATTTTGTTGTGAGCGGCTTGTTATTCTCCCTATATGACATATTGCACGTGTCTGATTTCAAAGGGGGGGGGGGCCTGAATGGTTAGCACGCGCGCCTATCATTGAGTTAACTAGCGTGTTTTCGAATGCCCGGTTGTACGTGACAAGGAGTAAGGTCGCCTGTCCAACCTGCCATTTTTAAATTTTTTCCGGCAATTTTCATTTCATTTTCTCATCCGTCTCATTACAGTAATACAAGTTTTGGTTATTTCCCTTTAGTTTTCAGATCATTGTTATGCCTGGGTGCAATGTTTCATACTATATTTAGACTTGTAATTTTGCGAGTTTTTGACCAATTTTGATAATTTTTTCTTCTTATCGTTTTATTTAGGATACTTGATACAATCGATGACACGTGACGATGAATATGAAAGCTTTCATATCTGCATGGGACAGTAGCAGATCTAGTTATTATTGTTTCTTTTTTTGTGTTTTATCCGCAAATCGGATTTCTCAGAATCTAACCATATAGGATCTTACTGAAACTTTTACCTATCCCCCCCCCCCCAAAATGGGTGGTGGCTGTTGATTAAATATATTTTCAAAACGTTTTACGAATCCAAAATCACCGAATTTTACTAACGAATGCATTTGACCTACAATGCTGTAACTTTGTGACTAATTGACCTATTTTACTAAATCTTTTTTCTTTGAGTACCTTGAGACAATTACTTCAAGTCTGCAGTTTCAGATTTTCAAATTTCGAAAATTCGTGGCTGTGATTTCGAACCGGAAGTTATGACCAATTTGACAACTTTTTTAATAGTTGTACGATTTTCATGAAATTTAGCATATAACTAGATTTTACCAATGCGACTTCAAAAATATGATTATAAGTTTTCTGAATTATCTCCCCTTAATCAAATTTTAGATCAAAATTTCCCAAAAAAATCATCGAAATATAGGTCAGAATGACCTAATTACTGATTAGTACACAAAATATGGAGTTTGTCCATCGAACCGGAAGTGCCACCATCTTGAAACGGGAAAGTCCCCAAGGCTTTTGCGATATTGCACTTACAGAGAAGGGAGTTATATTTTCTGAATCCTTGAAGGAATGCCTAAACAACGTTCAGAGCAGAAATTTGATTTACGTCAGCTGATGGTCGCCATTTTGAAGTGAATATGAAAAATAGTGAAAAATCGACATTTACAGATTTGTAAACAAACACAATAGGGCATAGTATGTTTAATGCGTCTCCTATTTCTGAAATTAATACGTTTTAGGATAGCCGGGATACGAGTCGAATTTTTGGTATCTGACTATTTCAAATATTCCAATTTTGCTTTTGATGTTTTTCGTCCCGACAAAGTTGTTTACAAGTGAAAAATGACATTAACTTCACTAGATTGTGACCGATTTTTATGATTTATTTTTTCTTCTTTGGATTATTTATATGACCCATGACATGTGACATGAAGTGACTGTGAATATGAAAGCTTTAATATCTGCTTAGCAGATATAGTTATTTTTTTTTTTGTGTTTTATTCACAAATCGGTTTTCTCTGAATCTAACCATAGGATCTTTCTGAAACTTTTACCTATCACCCCCAAAATGTGGTGGCTGTTGATTAAATATATTTTCAAAACGTTTCACCAATTCGAAATCACCGAATTTTACGAAAGAAAAATATTACAATGCATAGTCGCAACTGTGTTTTTTTGGCCGATTTTACTAATTCTTTTTTCTTTGAGTACCTTGAAAAAAATGTTTTCAACTGCAATTTCAGATTTTCGAAAATTCATCGCTGTGATTTTGAACTGGAAGTTGAGACCAACTTGGCAACTTCTTCAATAGTTTAACGATTTTCATGGAATTTAGTATGTAAGTAGATCTTGCAGATGCAGATTAACTTTAGAAATTTCTTAACTTATCTCCCCTTGGAGAAATTAAGGATCAAAGTTTTAAAAAAAATCGACGAAATAAAGGTCAGATTGCCTTGAATTTTTTTTTCTATACTAGTTTAGTAATTACGAATTAGTACACAAAATATGGAGTTAGACGATCGAACCGGAACTGCTCCCATCTTGAAATGTGAAAATCTACAGGGCTTTTTTAATATTTTACTTACAGATAAGAATCCTTGAAGGAATGCCTACAAAATGTATAGAGTAGAATTTTGATTTAGGTCAACTGATAGTCACCATTTTGAATCGAAAAGTCTACATTAATGGGCATGTAAATGAACAAAATAGGTTGCCAGGCAACGAAACATACGCCCACACAGCAGCCAAATCGTCCGGGCAGTCAACAAGAGTTGTTGCATTTTAAGTAATCACCAGAAAATCATAATTCAAACTCACCCATAACTACGGTGTAACTGTGATATAATCAACCCTTTTTTTTAAATCAGATAATAATTGTGACCTCCAGAGGGACCACAAGCTAAAAAGGGTGATTTTTCGTACAATCAGGGGCCATGATTCAGGAAGTTACGATCCGATATGGGCAAATATGCAATGGAACCAAGATCATTAGGTTATAAACATGTATTTCAAGTTTCATCAAAATCAGTTCAAGATAGGCTGGCACTGCCAGGCAGGATACGCCCACATTTTTGAGAGATGGATAGAGAACAAGCAATACCGAAAGTGATTTTTCCTACATCATTAAGTCCTGTATTTCATACTGTATTGGGAGCAGCCATTTTGATGGTCAGTTCCAGTCTGATATTCATGAAATTCGAAGCCGACAATGATTATCGTGTGACGGTACACAACCTAGAAATGTTACTTTTCGTCAAAATCGGATAAGAATTGTGACCTGTAGAGAGTCCACAACCATGATATACCATATTTTTACAATATTCGCGTACAAACAGTGACCATTTCGTCCGGCAATTTTGGTACGATTTTCACGAAATTCGAACTCAGCCTTCCTTACGGTGCAACAGTAATATAATCAGAGTTTTTTTTAAATCAGATAACAATTGTTCGAGAGATAGACAGAGATCAAGCAATACCGAAAGTGATTTTTCCTAGAATCAAAGGCCATAATTCATTAAGTTACAATTTGATATGCGCAAATATCGAAAAGAATAAAGATCTTTAGGTTATAAACAAGCATTTCAGGTTTCATCAAAATCGAATTAAAATTGTCACCTCTACAGGGTCCACAACTTTGACAT
This sequence comes from Patella depressa, assembly GCA_948474765.1. Lineage (NCBI taxonomy): Eukaryota > Metazoa > Mollusca > Gastropoda > Patellidae > Patella > Patella depressa. The sequence goes on from OX419719.1 coordinate 35,432,447, forward strand.
ACCATATTTTTACACTGTTCGCGTACAAACGGCGGCCATTTTTTCTGGCAATTATGGTCCAATTTTCTCGAAATTCGAACTCAACCTTTCGTAGGGTGTAACGGTGATAGAGTCAAACGTTTTTTCAAATCGGATAATAATTGTGACCTCCAGAGGGACCATAGGCGATTTTTCGGACAATCAGGGGCCATAATTCAGGAAGTTACGATCCGATATGCGCAAATATCGAAAGGAACCAAGATCTTTGGGTTATAACCATGAATTTCAAGTTTCATCAAAATCGAATTAAAATTGTGACCTCCACAGGGTCCACAACCTTGATATATACCATTTTTTAACAGTATTCGCATACAAACGGCGGCCATTTTGTATGGCAATTTTCGTCCGATTTTCCCGAAATTCAAACTCAACCTTCCTTAGGGTGTAACGGTGATATGATCAAACGTTTTTTTAAATCAAATAATAATTGTGACCTCCAGGCTAAAAAAAAGGCGATTTTGCGTATAATCAGGGGCCATAATTCAGGAAGTTACGATCCGATATGCGCAAATATCGAAAGGAAGCAAGATCTTTTGGTTATAACCATGAATTTCAAGTTTCATCAAAATCGAATCAAAATTGTGACCTCCACAGGGTCCACAACATGGATATACCATTTTTTAACAGTATTCGCGTACAAACGGCGGCCATTTTGTATGGCAATTTTCGTCCGATTTTCCCGAAATTCAAACTCAACCTTCCTTGGGGTGTAACGGTGATATAATAAAACGGTTTTTTAAATCGAATAATAATTGTGACCTCCAGAGGGACCACAAGCTAAAAAGGGTGATTTTTCGGACAATCAGGGGCCATAATTCAGGAAATTACATTCCGATAGCCGCAAATATCGAAAGGAACCAAGATCTTTGCGTTACAAACATGCATGTCAAGTTTCATCAAAATCGGTTCAAAATTGTGACCTCTATAGGGTCCACAAGCTAAAAACGTGATTTTTCGTACAATCAGGGGCCATAATCCATGAAGTTTTGATCCGATACATGCCAATATCGAAAGCAGCCGAGATCTTTTGGGGATAAACCTATATTTCAAGTTTCGTCAAAATCGGATAAGAATTGTGACCTGTAGAGAGTCCACAAACAAATTGTGGACGGACGGACGTCCGGACGGACGTCCAGACGGACGGACGGACAGAGGCGACGACATAATACGTCCACATGAAAATGTGGGCGTATAAAAATTGTGACATCTATAGGGTCCACAACCTTGATATAACATATTTTTACACAGACGGCGGCCATTTTCTCCGTCAACTCTGGTCCGATTTTCACAAAATTCAAATTCTTTCTTCATTACCATGAAACCGTGATATAATCAAACGTTTTTTTAAATCGGATAATAATTTTGACCTCCAGAGGGACCACAAGCTAACAAAAGCGATTTTTCGGACAATTAGGGGACATAATTCATGAAGTTATGATTCGATGGGTGCAAATATCGAAAGGAACCAAGATCTTTGGGTTATAAACATACATGTCAATAGAGGTCACAATTTTGAACCGATTTTGATGAAACTTGCACTACAACTATGCTATCGTCTAATATGGTTGTTTTAGCGATAGTTTCTACTCGTGTCGTTTACTTTCAAAACACCGTTCAATAAATGATAAAACTCGTTGAAAAATAACAAAAATGGTTTAATTAGTACCATGGTTTAGATTAAAAGCAACGGGTTTAGTTTCTCCGAGATGCGTTTAAAAATGGCCGAACCGTGCACTTATCTAAGGCGATCATTAATTGGCCGAGCCGTTGAGTTTCCCGCGACGTGTATAAAAATGGAGTTCCCGTCCACTTATCTATGGTGTTTAGTTATTAAACGAGACGTCGAATTTCCCGAGATGCGTCGAATTTCCCGAGATACGTATATAAATCAACATACGAATAATTTCTCCATAGTGTTTAATAATAAGATAAAACTTCCCGCGAGCCGTTTATCCGATCAATTCATTTTGATTACGATAATTTAAATACGGTGTACCAATAAAAATTTGAGAATAAAAATATGCGCAAACATAGATATTCACCTTACCGTGGCCGTACGATCTGTTATCCATTAGCTATAAACAAAGTATTCCACCATTGACAAATACGTAAATCTGTAAATCACGTCCCAGGTAATTATACAATCAGAACTCGGTGCATCACATCACAGGTAATGCATCTTCATTAAATCAGAATAAAAATTTGAGAATAAAAAATGCGCACACATAAATATTCACCTTACCGTTTCCGTACTATCTGTTATCCATTATCTATAAACAAAGTATTCCACCATTGACAAATACGTAAATCGGTAAATCACGTCCCAGGTAATTATACAATCCGAACTCGGTAAATCACATCACAGGTTATGCATCTTCATTAAATCACAAATGAATTAACGCAGCCTTCCACGTGTACAAGTCAACCCAACAATGTCAGTGCGATAAACCCGCGAGAGAATTAGACATGGACTGGCGCCAAAAAGTAACCAAATCACTGTCGCCCAGGAAATACGCTTCAATGATTACTGCCTTGACGTTACGTAATCACTTGATTGGGGGCAATAAAATGTTTGACCAGTCATCACTAGCCCAGTTTAGGAGCGCGTTAAACCATATTTCATTTGTTATAACTAATCAAACGAAATTGCGTTATATCAACACCAAAGACACTGTCCAAATATATGATATTATAATAACGCGTCGGGGAGGGGAGGGGAGGTCAGGTCAGAACGAGGATTCAAAATCAATATTCCTGAAAAAGAAAAGGGTTTATAAATAAAACACAACATATACTTAGCTATGATAATTTAATAACAAAAACTAATTGTATGTATTTATATGCAGGTACACTGAATGCTAAAAGCAACCACAAATAATAGCATGCATACTAAAAAATACAAAGAATTGGAAAACAATCAAGTTTGGTACATACACAAAATTAACATCGAAATCGAAATAAATAACACAGAACAAACAATTATATGATAATTTAACACCAGACAACAAATTGATAATGTAAATGAACCATTTAAAATCCTACATCACACTTTATATACAGCACGTCATTTAAAATGAAAAACACTACATTTAAGATCCTACACCCCTTATACTGTATACAGCAAATTAAAATACACAACATGGTATTATTCAAAAACACAGCACTGGTTTATATATATATATATATATATATATATATATATAAAGTTAAGTTTTTAAAAATATCATTGGGAAACAATCACTGGTTTTATTCATATATATATCTCAGATTTATAAACCCACAAATAATAATATTTTGATGGAATAATTACATATTATACATGTATATGAAATATTTACAATGTGATTAGCGAAGGGTGTACAAATTAATGAAATATATACGGTTGCTGAAGCGTTACATTTACTTGTTTTAATCCGCGAAATATCTTTTTTTATTGTTATCGAGGTCATTATTTTAATAACGGTATATTTGAATCATAACCAGTATTAAATATGATTAATGGTCAGCCCCAAATGTTTTAATCCGCAAAATATCTTTTTTTATTGTTATCGAGGTCATTATTTTAATAACGGTATATTTGAATCATAACCAGTATTAAATATGATTAATGGTCAGCCCCAAATGTGGTCAGCAGCCACAAGATATCTCCGTCCCTAGCATATGAGACTGGTCTTGACAATCTTAGTAAATCAATGTAATTGTTCATAATCAGACGACTTTTTTCCACAAAAAAACATTTCGACCTTTGGCATTTTCTTACGACACCCTTCCACTCTACCTCCCCGATTATAACAGTTTGTGTTGGAGTTGCAAATAGGCGTACAACCTGTCCGCAAAATAAATCCCCCCTTTCTTTTAATGTTACCATCGATGGTGCTTTTGCTGTAAACGCCCCGCGGTAGGTATAATTAGAATTGTCCCTGGTTGTATGTACCATTTTAAATTCATATAAATCTTCCTGTGATGTCCAATGCTTCAGTTTGTCCTTGATTTCTGTTGATACCGGTTTTCCACATTTATTTACTGGTTTATTTTGCTTTACGGTTCCAATACCACAACACGCCATTATCGATGTTAACCACTGGTACTAAAAATAATAAAAATAGGTTGCCAGGCAACGAAACATACGCCCACACAGCAGCCAAATCGTCCGGGCAGTCAACAAGAATTGTCGCATATTAAGGAATTATCAGAAAATCATTAGAATTTGTTTGGTTTTTATAATCAAACGTTTTTTTTTTAAATCATATAATAATTGTGACCTCCAGAGGCACCACAAGCTAAAAAGGGTGATTTTTCGTACAATCAGGGGACATAATTCAGGAAGTAATGACCCGATGGGCGCAAATATCGAAAGGAACCAAGATCTTTGGGTTTAAAACATACCTGTCAAGTTTCATCAAAATCGATTCAAAATTGTGACCTCTATAGGGTCCACAACCTTGATATAACATATTTTCACACTATTCGTGTACAAACGGCGGCCATTTTGTCCGTCAATTCTAGTCCGGTTTTCACGTAATTCAAACTCTCTCTTCATTACCATGTAACGGTGATATAGTCAAACGTTTTTTTAAATCGGATAATAATTTTGACCTCCAGAGGGACCAAAAGCGAACAAAAGCGATTTTTCTGACAATCCGGGGACATAATTCAGGAAGTTATGATCCAATGGGCGCAAATATCTAAAGGAACCACGATCTTTGGGTTATAAACATACATGTCAAGTTTCATCAAAATCGGTTCAAAATTGTGACCTCTATAAGGTCCACAACCTTTATATAACATATTTTCACAATATTCGCGTACAAACGGCGGCCATTTTGTCCGTCAATTTTGGTCAGATTTTCACACAATTCATACTCAACCTTCATAACCATGGAACGGTGATATAATCAAACGTTTTTTTAAATCGGATAACAATTTTGACCTCCAGAGGGACCACAAGCTAAAAAGGGCATTTTTTCGGACAATCAGGGGCCATAATTCAGGAAGTTACGATCCAATTGGCGCAAATATCGAAAGGAATCAAGATCTTTGGGTTATAAACATGCATTTCAAGTTTCATCCAAATCGGTTCAAAATTGTGTCCTCTACACTGTTCACAACCTTGATATAACATATTTGCACACTATTCGCATACAAATGGCGGCCATTTTGTCCGTCAATTTTGGTCCGATTTTCACGAAATTCGAACTCGACCTTCATAACCATGGAACAATGATATAATCAAACGTTTTTTTAAATCGGATAACAATTTTGACATCCAGAGGGACCACAAGCTAAAAAGGGCAATTTTTCGGACAATCAGGGGCCATAATTCAGGAAGTTACAATCCGATTGGCGCAAATATCGAAAGGAACCAAGATCTTTGGGTTATAAACATGCATTTCAAGTTTCATCCAAATCGGTTCAAAATTGTGTCCTCTACACTGTTCACAACCTTGATTTAACATATTTTCACACTATTCGCGTACAAATGGCGGCCATTTTGTCCGTCAATTTTGGTCCGATTTTCACGAAATTCGAACTCAACCTTCATAACCATGGAACGGTGATATAATCAAACGGTTTTTTAAATCGGATAACAATTTTGACCTCCAGAGGGACCACAAGCTAAAAAGGGCGATTTTTCGGACAATCAGGGGCCATAATTCAGAAAGTTACGATCCGATTGGCGCAAATATCGAAAGGAACCAAGGTCTTTGGGTTATAAACATGCATTTCAAGTTTCGTCCAAATCGGTTCAAAATTGTGACCTCTAAACTGTTCACAAGCTAAAAAACGTGATTTTTCGTACAATCAGGGGCCATAACCCATGAAGTTACAGTCCGATACATGCCAATATCGAAAGGAACCGAGATCTTAGGGTGATAAACCTATGTTTTAAGTTTCATTGAAATCGGATAAAAATTGTGACCTGTAGACTGTTCACAAACAATTGTGAACGGACGGACGGACGGACGAACAGGGGCGACGACAATATACGTCCACATGAAAATGTGGGCGTATAAAAAAACAGTAAATTTGTAGGCCAGTATAACTGCAATAATAAGTTATCATAGCTAACAATTATCTCTTACGGGATCAAGGGGGGTTGGATGGACGAATGGTTAGCACGTGCGTGCTGTATCATAAAGCCTGTCATTGAGTCGGCTGGGGACCTATAGTTGGTGTCGAGTGGACGGTAAACACCATTTTTTTCTCTCTTACGGGATCAAGTGGAAACCGAAATGGCTAAATTTAAAAAAAAAAAAAAATTTCTCACCTTAATGACATGCATGGCAGATTTTTCCGGTAGACTTTTACTTCTTATGGCATCCACCAGAGTCTGGTTGTATCGTTCAAAGTCGTACATCCAAAAACTTTTGACAGTTCCAAACCTCTGAATGTAGTATGGTAAATGGTGGGCTATATGGAAGTTTATCGTATAAAATAGAAAAAGATAATTTGAGTATATAATCGACCGGGTTCCTGTACAGAACATACCCCCGAAGAATCGTGGTTTGCATGGTACTTCGGTAATAGGTCGGAGGTCGGTTAAAAGCAACGTACCTGAATGGACATTGGGAAGTCCCGCTCGACTTTCGCTAGGGCGACGTGCCAGCTCTTCTCTAGTTCACCTGCTATTTCTGGTCTATTGAACAGCAGACTGAGGTTATAACAAAGGTTGCTTAATGTCTCCTGTTGTCTGCTGTTCAATAGCCCACGAATGCAATAACCTAAAACACCAGTAGTCATAACCTGTAGAAATAAAATAATACAAAGGTGAACTCTCAAACACATTTAACAAATGTGTGAAAATAAGTGAAATATAGTGGGGTTTAACATCATACTGTTTTGCATCGACTGGGATAATGAAGAAGGAACCAATGTTCCTAAAATCGTGTTGAATAAAATACTCTGAACTTCGTGTTCTCGCACTGAACCACTTCAATATTTCTTACAAGTACTCTTGAAGAACATAATGCCTACCTGCATCCAAGTATGACTCTTTGTTTTCCCCTCAATAGATTTTGGTATGTCGCCAAAAATGTCGGGAAATGCTATTTGGTTTAATCGGTAGTCGGCCTGTGATTTTTCTGATTGGGTTAGCGTGAAATCATGAATACGGGAACTGTAAACGAAAAAACTTAATTTAGCAACCAATACAAAAAGACATTCTTCACTTGATATCGCGTGTGTAAAGTTGATCTGTTTTTTTTTTTTTGAAAAAAAAGAAAAACAATAGACCTGTTCGAGGTTGTCTATTGCGTTGATGTACGTCAAGCCAACATATCGTACATACAAGTAAAGTAAGTATATATACAATATATGCTTACCTGCCATCATCGGATAATCTTCTTCTCTTTGCCTGTAATACAATTATAATTCACTATATTAAAGATACATTATTGGAGATTAGATAAAGAGTTGGCAGTTCTCATTTTTACAAACTACATAGGGTAAAGGTAATTTTCTGAAAATTACAGTCAAATTGATCCACTATGAGACGAGAACGAAGCGTGTGAAAGTCCGCCTAGCCTCGGTCACCATTACTAAAATCATTAATATAAACAGCATAGTCTCGGTTATCTTAAATTTAATTTCAACGGCCCGTCAGTGACACATAGGAATCTAAATCCAGCTTACATCGAAGGCGATCCTTGACATCCAGAGTTTATTATTCAAATCATTTTTTTTATATATCATTTCGGTTTATTGCAATGATGCCTTTAATTTCAGGTAGATTACACTTGGATATTAACTTACTGTATTTTGTTGAAATCTCCCAATCTCGCACTCTGCCGCCAAAACCTTTGCGTTAATGTCTTGGCCATTTATAATTTTCATTATTGTTGAGGCAATTCCCTGCGAGAAAATAAGATCATAATGAAAGATAGGCTGGCACTGCCAGGCAGGATACGCCCACATTTTCGAAAGATGGACAGAGAACAAGCAATACCGAAAGTGATTTTTCCTACATCTTTAAGTCCTATATTTCATACTGTATTGGGAGCAGCCATTTAGTTGGTCAGTTCCAGTCTGATATTAATGAAATTCGAAACCGACAATGATTATGGTGTGACGGTACACAACCTAGAAATGTGACTTTTCATCAAAATCGGATAAGAATTGTGACCTGTAGAGAGTCCACAACCATGATAAAAATCGGATAAAAATTGTGACCTGTAGAGAGTCCACAACCATGATATACCATATTTTTACACTATTCGCGTACAAACGGCGACCATTTCGTCCGGCAATTTTGGTACGATTTTCACGAAATTAGAACTCAACCATCCTCATCAAAATCGAATTAAAATTGTGACCTATACAGGCTCCACAATCATGATATATCATTTTTATACGCCCACATTGAAATGTGGTCGTATATTGTCGTCGCCCCCGTCCGTCCGTCCGTCCGTCCGTCCGTCCGTCGGTCCGTCGGTCCGTCGGTCCGTCCGTCGGTCCGGCGTCCACAATTGCTTGTGGACGCTCTACAGTCTAAAGTTAATATTCGATTGACTTTAAATTTATACACAGTGTTTAAAGTCATGAGACGAAGAAGCCTATTGTTTTTCAGCGATTTCCGATAATAACTACCAGAGTTATGGCCCTTGATCACTTCAAAAAATCTTGTGGACGCTCTAGAGGCCAAAGTTAATATCCGATTGACTTTAAATTTATACACAGCGTTTAAGGTCATAAGACAATGACGCCTATTGATTTTCGGCAATTTCCGATAATTAGTGCCAGAGTTATGGCCCTTGATCTCTTTAAAAAATCTTGTGGACGCTCTAAAGGTCAAAGTTAATATCCGATTGACTTTAAATTTATACACAGTGTTTAAGGTCATAAGACGAAGAAGCCTATTGATTTTCAGCGATTTCCGATAATTAGTGCCAGAGTTATGGCCCTTGATCACTTCAAAAAATCTTGTGGACGCTCTAGAGGCCAAAGTTAATATCCGATTGACTTTAAATTTATACACAGTGTTTAAGGTCATAAGACGAAGACTCCTATTGATTTTCAGCGATTTCCGATAATTAGTGCCAGAGTTATGGCCCTTGATCACCTCAAAAAATCTTGTGGACGCTCTAGAGGCCAAAGTTAATATCCGGTTGACTTTAGATTTATACACAGTGTTTAAGATCATGAGACGAAGAAGCCTATCGATTTTCAGCGATTTCCGATAATTAATGCCAGAGTTATTGCCCTTGATCTCTTTAAAAAATCATGTGGACGCTCTAAAGGTCAAAGTTAATATCCGATTGACTTTAAATTTATACACAGTGTTTAAGGTCATAAGACGAATAAGCCTATTGATTTTCAGCGATTTCCGATAATTAGTGCCAGAGTTATGGCCCTTGATCACTTCAAAAAATCTTGTGGACGCTCTAGAGGCCAAAGTTAATATCCGATTGACTTCAAATTTATACACAGTGTTTAAGGTCATAAAACAAAGACGCCTATTGATTTTCAGCGATTTCCATTAATTAGTGCCAGAGTTATGGCCCTTGATCACCTCAAAAAATCTTGTGGACGCTCTGGAGGCCAAAGTTAATATCCGATTGACTTTAGATTTACACACAGTGTTTAAGTTCATGAGACGAAGAATCCTATTGATTTTCTGCGATTTCAAATAATTACTGCCAGAGTTATCTCCCTTGATAACTTCAAAAATTCTTGTGACGCTATAGAGGCCAAAGTTACCATCCGATTGACTTCAGATTGATACATAGAGTTTAAGGTGTTGAAACGAACAAGTATTTTGATTTTCAATGAATTTAGATAACTGAACAGCTAAATCCATGATATTAAATGTTTCATGTATATACTAATTGTTAGCGTGGGGTAAAACTTTATAAAAAGCAATCAAATTCTAATGATTTTCTAATAATTACATAATGAGTTGTTACTCTTAATCAGTTTTTAGTGTATTACAAATGTTTCATTACCGAAAAAAGTAAAAATATGCAACAACCCTTGTTGACTGCCCGGACGATTTAGCTGCTGTGGGCGTATGTTTCGTTGCCTGGCAACCTATCTTTTTAACAGTATTCGCGTACAAACGGCGGCCATTTTGTCTGTCAATTTTGGTCCGATTTTCCCGAAATTCAAACTCAACCTTCCTTACATTGCAACGGTGATATAATCAAACGTTTCTTTAAATTGGATAATAATTGTGACCTCCAGAGGGACCACAAGCTAAAGAAAGGGGGATTTTGCGTATAACCAGGGGCCATAATTCAGGAAGTTACGATCCGATATGCGCAAATATCGAAAAGAACCAAGATCTTTGGGTTATAACCATGAATTTCAAGTTTCATCAAAATCGAATTAAAATTGTGACCTTTACAGCGTCCACAACCTTGATATACCATTTTTTAACAGTATTCGCGTACAAACGGCGGCCATTTTGTGTGGCAATTTTGGTCTGATTTTCCCGAAATTCGAACTCAACCTTCCTTACGGTGTAACAGTAATATAATCAAACGTTTTTTTAAATCGGATAATAATTGTGACCTCCAAGCTAAAAAAAAGGCAATTTTGCGTATAATCAGGGGCCATAATTCAGGAAGTTACGATCCGATATGCGCAAATATCAAAAGGAAGCAAGATCTTTGGGTTATAACCATGAATTTCAAGTTTCATCAAAATCGAATCAAAATTGTGACCTCCACAGGGTCCACAACCTTGATTTACCATTTTTTAACAGTATTCGCATACAAACGGCGGCCATTTTGTATGGCAATTTTCGTCCGATTTTCCCAAAATTCGAACTCAACCTTCCTTAGGGTGTAACGGTGATATAATCAAACGGTTTTTTAAATCGAATAATAATTGTGACCTCCAAGCTAAAAAAAAGGCGATTTTGCGTATAACCAGGGGCCATAATTCAGGAAGTTACGATCCGATATGCGCAAATATCGAAAAGAACCAAGATCTTTGGGTTATAACCATGAATTTCAAGTTTGATCAAAATCGAATTAAAATTGTGACCTTTACAGGGTCCACAACCTTGATATACCATTTTTTAACAGTATTTGAGTACAAACGGCGGCCATTTTGTATGGCAATTTTGGTCTGATTTTCCCGAAATTCGAACTCAACCTTCCTTACGGTGTAACGGTAATATAATCAAACGTTTTTTTAAATCAGATAATAATTGTGACCTCCAAGCTAAAAAAAAAGGCGATTTTGCGTATAATCAGGGGCCATAATTCAGGAAGTTACAATCCGATATGCGCAAATATCGAAAGGAAGCAAGATCTTTGGGTTATAACCATGAATTTCAAGTTTCATCAAAATCGAATCAAAATTGTGACCTCCACAGGGTCCACAACCTTGATATACCATTTTTTTTACAGTATTCGCGTACAAACGGCGGCCATTTTGTATGGCAATTTTCGTCCGATTTTCCCGAAATTCGAACTCAACCTTCCTTAGGGTGTAACGGTGATATAATCAAACGGTTTTTATACGCCCTCATTTTCATGTGGACGTATTATGTCGTCGCCCCTGTCCGTCCACAATTTGTTTGTGGACTCTCTACAGGTCACAATTCTTATCCGATTTTGACGAAACTTGAAATATAGGTTTATCCCCATAAGATCTCGGTTCCTTCCGATATTGGCATGTATCGGATAAGAACTTCATGGATTATGGCCCCTGATTGTACGAAATATCATGTTTTTAGCTTGTGGACCCTATAGAGGTCACAATTTTGAACCGATTGTGATGAAACTTGACATGCATGTTTATAACCCCAAAATCTTGGTTCCTTTCGATATTTGCGCCCATCGGATCGTAACTTCCTGAATTATGGCCCCTGATTGTCCGAAAAATCGCCCATTTTAGCTTGTGGTCCCTCTGAAGGTCAAAATTATTATCCGATTTAAAAAACCGTTTGATTATATCACCGTTACATGGTAATGAGGGTTGAGTTCAAATTTCATGAAAATCGGACCAAAATTGACAAACAAAATGGCCGCCGTTTGTACGCGAATAGTGTGAAAATATGTTATATCAAGGTTGTGGACCCTATCGAGGTCACAATTTTGAACCGATTTTGATGAAACTTGACATGTATGTTTATAACCCAAAGATCTTGGTTCCTTTCGATATTTGCACCAATCGGATCGTAACTTCCTGAATTATGGCCCTCGATTGTCCGAAAAATTGCCCTTTTTAGCTTGTGGTCCCTCTGGAGGTCAAAATTATTATCCGATTTAAAAAAAACGTTTGATTATATCACCGTTACATGGTAATGAAGGCCGAGTTCAAATTTCGTGAAAATCGAACCAAAATTGGCAGAGAAAATGGCCGCCGTTTGTACGCGAATAGTGTGAAAATATGTTATATCAAGGTTGTGGACCCTATAGAGGTCACAATTTTGAACCGATTTTGATGAAACTTGACATGCATGTTTATAACCCAAAGATCTTGGTTCCTTTCGATATTTGCGCTCATTGATTCGTAACTTCCTGAATTATGGCCCCTGATTGTACGAAAAATCACCCTTTTTAGTTTGTGGTCCCACTGGAGGTCAAAATTATTATCCGATTTAAAAAAACGTTTGATTATATCACCGTTACATGGTAATGAAGACTGAGGTAAAATTTCGTGAAAATCAGACCAAAATTGACAGACAAAAGGGTGCCGTTTGTACGCGATTAGTGTGAAAGTATGTTATGTCAAGGTTGTGGACCCTATAGAGGTCACAATTTTGAACCGATTTTGATGAAACATGACATGCATGATTATAACCCAAAGATCTTGGTTCTTTTTGATATTTGCGCCCATTGGATCATAACTTCCCGAATTATGGCCCCTGATTGTACGAAAAATGACCTTTTTTTTTAGCTTGTGGTCCCTCTGGGGTCAGAATTATTATCCCATTTAAAAAAACGTTTGATTATACCACCGCTACATCGTAATGAAGGTTGAGGTCGAATTTCGTGAAAATCGGACTAAAATTGACAGCTGTTCTTGTCAGGCCATCCATCCTTCATCACGAACAAGGGGAAACCACGCTAGAAAATCTAGATGAACTTTGTCACCCAATGCAGGGATCAAACACCAAACCTCAAGGCAACCAAGCCAGCATCTTACCCACTTAGCAACATGATCCCCAGTTGAATTTGAAGCCTACTGAAATGAACCTTTATAACCCAAATATCTTAATTCATTTCAATATTTGCACATGGGTCATTCCATAAATGAGGGGGCCAAAGTGGGACATGGGTACTAAAATTTTAAGTAATCTCAATCACTGATAAATTTATACCAATAATAGGAGTAATGTATGCCATTTGCGGGACAGTTAATGATTTCTTATTGTTGAGTTCCAAAAAAAAGTAATGAACGATTTTACATGACAGGTTACGTACAGATTTCTCGTGTAAAGGGACACCAAATTAGACTTTTAATGCTAAATTTCTGTGGATGTATAAGATATATTAATGTGTTTATGATGTATTATTATTCAAATGAGGCACCTTCATAAGAAATCTAAGCAGAAATAGTGAATATTTGTGCCAACACCTCTTGTCAGCCAATGTCGATTACATGGATATTCACAACTTCTCCATACAAACTTAAAAGTGTCTTTAGATGTTTAAAAAAAAAAAGATTTTACAAAATTGTTGAAGTTTGTATGACCCTAACCCTCGACATGAACTACTGTACTTGAAAATCAGTATTGTATCATGAAAAATCACCAAGGAAAGGTTTAATGTGATCCGGAGTACTGCAGTTTCACGTGTAAAGGGACACCAAATGTTGACGACTTGAATACTAATAATTTAATCAAGCCATATTAAGTAGTATTTCAACTTTAAAACTTGAACAATGAATGAACTTTCAAATATTAAAAAAAAATAAAACTTTCAACAATCAAAATGAGTAGCAGTCTTTGAGAATTGCTTGTGTCCCTTTCAATAGCTTACGTTGTGAACCCGTTTAGCCAAAAAAATAATTAAAAAAGACTTGAAAGAGCAAGGTAATATTTCAAAATTGTCAGCTTGTTACAGGGAAGCAAAGAAAATAATGGAGCATTAGTTACATACGTGTATACTAATACAATATCTCGTTAATGATAGGGACACGACATTTTTGGTTTCCCATTTTTATAATAATATTCCGACACCTCAACCATTCTGTCACATGATCCCCGAATACCAAGGAAGCGATAATTTTCAGGTATCGAAGAATACTATTATTTTAGACTCGGCAATTATAACGTTCAGCATTTATGCACCGTATGCAAGAGGAAAATTCGCGTCACAACGTAATTTCGATCACAACGTAAATACTGGGACACTAAACTTTGATTCGAACTTATTCAGAAAATATCCATTCGCCGGGCCACCGACTGCTTTGGATGTGTGTATCATGTGACCGTAAACCAAACATCTCTCTCTGACGTAATTCACAGGTAATAGACGGCGTTAGCGGTGGCATAAACAAGCACTTCGTAAATTGAACGAGGGACGCAATTTTGAATATCGATAAAGCTAATAAAATTTTTACGGACAATTTTACACTATACATCTGATTACGTATTCGGAATTTGTTATTTATTACAACGCCAACGAGATGGAATAGAGATGAAACATTTTGGTTTTATTTTTCAAGTTAATATCGTGGCTAAACTGACAAAAATACAACGTAAATATTGGGAACACAAAAATTTACGTTGTGACGCGTGAATAAAAATCCTCCGACTGAGATTATTTAACATTTGTTTAGAAATGAAAAATTACCAAACGAAATTTTACATCTTCTGCTGCATGTCTTATGAAAATATTTGGAAATATTAGTATTTTGCTCAACATGGTCTAGTTGTTAAAATGTTAAGTAAAAAATGTCCCCAAGACGTACACAAAATTTCAGGGACACCATGAATTGCAACATAAAAATATTTAACCACAAACCGATTTTCTATGTTTTTATAGAACATAAGGATAAAATAATAAACATATTACATGATGAATTACTTTTTTAAATAATTGGTGATCAGAAAATAGGTATTTTTGCTGCTTTGAGCAATGATATGTATGAATTTTCAATTGGACCCCTCATTTATGGAATGACCCACATATCAAATTCTAACTTAATGATGTAGGAAAAATCACTTTCGGTATTGCTTGTTCTCTATCCATCTCTCGAAAATGTGGCGTATCCTGCCTGGCAGTGCCAGCCTATCTTTTAAATCGAATAATAATTGTGACCTCCAGAGGGACCACAAGCTAAAAAGGGTGATTTTTCGGACAATCAGGGGCCATAATCCAGGAAATTACATTCCGATAGCCGCAAATATCGAAAGGAACCAAGATCTTTGGGTTACAAACATGCATGTCAAGTTTCATCAAAATCGGTTCAAAATTGTGACCTCTATAAAGTCCACAAGCTAAAAACGTGATTTTTCGTACAATCAGGGGCCATAATCCATGAAGTTTTGATCCGATACATGCCAATATCGAAAGCAGCCGAGATCTTTTGGGGATAAACCTATATTTCAAGTTTCGTCAAAATCGGATAAGAATTGTGACCTGTAGAGAGTCCACAAACAAATTGTGGACGGACGGACAGGGGCGACGACATAATACGTCCACATGAAAATGTGGGCGTATAAAAATGCATGTACTCACCTTTAACATGTGCATGGGCTCGACTGGCAAACAGTCGACATTTATGTCTAGCTTTAATTTTTGCCACGGAGATCCAGTTGCCCTCCCTGTCGCCCGGGCTAAGCTTTTGATACTTGTACCAAGTCTGTAAATAAGAAGTATGTTAATAATCGGGTTTATATACAATAAGGAATAATATAATAATAGATAACAGTACCCTTTTGTACATTCCCAAAACTATTTATACCAATATACATGTAGTATAACCCATACCTTGCACGAGGATTATTGTTATTTTCTGTTGTCATCTCTTCAAGAACTCTTGATATTTGGTTTTCCCGATTCATGTCGCGGGGCCGTGGTGGTGGTCTTGTTTCTGTGCCATTATTTGGGAAACAAGTTTCGACCCTCATGGGATCGTCCATATCGAGGAAACGCCTGCTATCACAGTAAATTGTTTTCCCCAACACTGACGAGTAACAACCTGGAATATATTTATATATGGTCAACGATATCAAATAAGATTAGGGCTCGTCATAAACACATGCATAGCACCAATTTCATTTATCTGCCTATTCATCCAGGAGATACAATAATATACTTAAAATCACATACGTAAAATCACATAACATAAGAATGTTATCAACGTTGTCTAGACTGCATCTTTTAAAACTTACATACCTTCCGTATTACACCGTGGACATGCCATTATAGCGTTCTGCTGCATGTGCCCCAACTCCTTTGCGGCACCAGGTATGTCCAGAATAAACATTCCTAGAAAAGTAAAACAAGTCTATAGTAACACTGTTCATGGATCAACTGTATCATTATTTGATTTTAATTTACGAGTGCAATTAGCAAAACCATGCCGCTACCAGCCACTAAATCAGTTGTTTGCTCAGTCGGATGTATATCGTTAGGCGCTAGATTTTAATTGCATATATCTACTTTCCTCTCTCTCATGTTTTAAATATATATTTTTATAAAGTTTGTAATATTTATTTTTAGTTGATATTTACTGTCATTTGTTTTCATTTATTTATATAATAGATTTGTTTCTAGTTTGTCTCATAACAATATTTCATTCATTCATTAATTCACGAACATGTAACCACAAGGAACAATCAATTGGGATTTCGGTCATTTAAACAAACATTTTGCAAGAGGTTAATCTGCCTATTGCATGACTTTCTTTGGGCCTGAAATGCGATCTAAATTATTATGTCTAATAAATAAACATGCAGACAATTCAAATCTCGATGAAATCGCTAGCTCGTGAGATTTGGCGGATTGGAACATCATTTTTTCATTTTTTTTATTAAACCGATAATCGAGGAAATGTTTTTCATCGTATCAAATCTCTCATAATGCTTTTTAAAGAATTCAGTAATCGTCCAAGGACTTACCAACTCGTGCGTTTAAAGTGAAGGACTGTTTTCGATATGCATCAAATGCTACCACACCCCCTTTCAACTGCATAAATTCTTCTACCATTATTGCTGTGATAAATTTCATGTCAATATCCATCTTGGGACCTAAATAGGGTAAATAAAAGTCAAGGTGAAGGCACTAAAAAATCCATAATCTCACATTAGTACGATACAATACAATATTATATTACATCATGTTTGTCATGTCTAATTACCATCCATCATTGACATATATTAAACTAAATATATTTTGTGATGTAAGTATAAATTAATCAATTACCTGGAATAAGACCGAGCAGTAGTTTTGGGATATTCTTAGAGACTGGCAAGGGTAAATTTAAAATATCGCATGTCTGCGCCCAGATGCTGTAACTTCCTTTCTTCACAATATGGTGGTAGGGGTTAAAACCATCACTACAGTACGAAAGTACAAGTTCTCTGGGGTCGTCGCTGCCTTCCTGCCACATGACACTGTCATGGATTGGTCTGGTTGAAATGGTTTGTAATGCACGGGCTATAGTGGGAATATCAAAAAGTTGTTTCAACCTGGGGGTTATGGGTAAATGTAGGTATTTTTGAGCTGGTTCTTCACTTTCTTTACCATTAATTTCTGCCTTACAAGTTGAACACCGGGATGGTGGGATTTCGTTGTTCACAATGTTGTGGTGATTATTTTTGCAAAATATGTATGTTGTATGTCGTACAGTCAGATCTTTGACATTTCTCTTTACCTGAAAATTATTTTCGACGAATACTTGGTAACCGTGTATGAAATATTAAAGAGACATTTCTCAAGATCTAATTCTGCCTTTCTGTAGGTCTTGTGTATAAATACATATCCATAATCACGAACAGTCAAATATTACATAATGTTACATAAATGACCAACCATTCAACCTGTTTTCATAAAGTACATATATCTAAAATATACTTGTCTACGATATCACCCTAGGTGGAAGTGGGCGTTAAAACCCCAGGAACGAACGAATTAAAACATATACCTCCTGACAATAAATCGGACTTTACAACAATTATCATTTAATTTAAATCATACCCGGTATACCCTCTTGTATACATACCTCATCGAAATTAGCAGGAATATTAGTCGAAGCATTTCCTAAAACATCACGGAACATCTCCAGCAGGTTATTGCTATCTTCGATGGAAAGTCCTGATACAGCGTGGAAATTAACCAACCTCACCAAAAACTCTATGATAGTAACTCGGGTATTATCATGCAGGCGTTTCTTACGCGGGTCTGTAGCATCCATCATAAATTTACCAATCGGTGTTCTCTGAAAATGAACATTATATGTATCAAAGCACATATTTATTTCTTGTCCGTATTACATACTTTTACTATCATTAACAGCCATTTTTTTTTCAAATTAAAATTAATATAATAAACATAAACCATTAAATGGTTATAAAGTTGTTTTCTGAACAGGAATGTTTTCTCGTGATAAAACATGAAACAAGCTAACGTTCACATGCATATATATACACCAATATTTGAATGTCTTGTAGAGTATGAAATGCATGCTTTGTTGGTAACGTCGAGATATTTGAAGCATCAGTTGGTCTACGGTCACTTGACTGACAAACCATGTGATTTAAACAATATTTTATTCAAATAAGATAGGTGCTGTATACATATACAATTCTGAAGGTAAGGATTCAAAAACAAGCCAAAGGCTTATATTAATTCGTCTCCTTATATATTGAGTATATTACAAATACAACTGTGATATGTACACTTCTCATACAAAATACGTTTAACAGTACAATATTTAATATTCACACTAATCGTGCATGCAAGTAAATTTAACAGTTAGTGTCACTTACATTGCCTTACTATTTCATAATACGCTTGCTTTGCATCATGTTTTGTGGAGGTCAGATGTATATTAACCGAAAAATAATTAATTTAGATGGTATTTTACGATGGTTATTGTAGTCTTTTAGATAAATGTATAAATGTGTGGACTGTATTGAAAATGTGCGTATTTATTTGTAAGGTATTATTGCTATCACCGTTGGTTAATGTTTGTAAGTTAATAAAAATATTTGGTAATGTATTTATAGTTTGGAATCTAACATTGGTAAATTTTGGACAATATAATAAATAATGTTCAGTATCCTCTATATAGTGGCCACAGGAACATGCTGGGTTGTCCGTTAAGTGCATGACGAATTTATGGTAGTTTAAGTTACTTTTGTTGTGACGCAGTTTTGTATGGATTATTTGAGAAGAACGCTTTCCGGTGTAAAAATATTTAGGTACTAATTTATCATCATTGGTTAACTGTGCTTTAAAAAGTTTTATACTAGGGCATGATTTCATGTGCTCAGGTAAATTATTCCAGTCTTTTATTACGGACGGTAAAAAGGAATTTTTATAAAATGTAGTATTAGCAGGAATATTTCTATATAGTTGTGAATTCCGCGTTTCGTAAGGGTTTACGTCCGAAGATTTGGGAGGAACTAGAATAGACAAGTAACCTGGAGTTATTTTATTCACCATTTTGTAAAACAAGATTAATTTATGACGATATCGTCTAGTTTCAAGCGAAGTGAACCCAGATTCTTTATACAATAGATTATGAGATGTACCTCTCACTAATCCAGTAATTGTTCTAAGGGCATCAAGATTTAAGTTTTCAAGTACAGTACTTTCGTGTTTAGTACAGTTATTCCAGATTACGTCAACGTAATCGAATAACGGTAGTATAAATGCTTTATATATGTCATTATCGACTTAAACTTGGAATAGATATGAGCAACCTACCTTGGTAAAGTCTTCTTCTTTGTTCAAATAATCTGTAGCTACAAATTGTTCTTGCCATGCTGTATAAATTCCATTGTTCTGATCTCGTCCAACATGCATATCTATTGTCCTTCGAATTAAATTCTTACTGCCACCACAGTTCTCACACCAACATTGAATCTTACCAGACATCGCTAATATATGTTGCATAAAACTACCGATATTGACGATAGAACACGTTAATACCTCTTTGCGAGCAGACCCAAATTTTATATCATATTGGTAGAATTGAATGGTTTCAGAGCCAAGCCAGGGTTATCTTAGTGATCAACATGAAGGCATTCTTTATGTCGTGAAAGCCGTCTTTCAACTACGATTACCATATTAGTCATTAATCTCCTCTTAATCTATATCCCATACACATTAATTACAGAAATGGTCTGTGTATACACGGTATTATGAGCTGATTGTAATTTTGAATATAGTGTGTAGTCATAAATGTCAGTTATTACAGAATAGATTAATTATTTGATTGGTCGAATGCTATTGTCTGGGCACCATATGAAACCATATTTTTGAATTTTCATGTTCGTTTGTACAGTATGGAGTATTTCCTTGATTGGTCGAATGCTATTGTTTTATTAATTCCCACCTGTGGTTACCTGTCTGGGTGCCATATAAAAACATGCCTTTGAACACACACTTGAGTCACAAACTTCCCTTTTTATTAACATTAATTACTTGATTGGTCGAATGCTATTGTTTTATTAATTCCCACCTGTAATTACATGTCTAGGTTCCATCCGCTCCAGTCTGTATAAAATAACGAACGAACGCTAAGTGGACGTTAAACCCCAGGAACGAACGGACGAACGAACCATAGTTTTCACTAATAATCTTGCTTATCATTGTGAATTTTAAATCTGGAAATCTATAATATCGAAATGGATCAACAGACCGGTGTCAGTGGATGTACACCCCCAAATCAAATTGGAACAACACCTAATGTAAGACATCTCTTTTTTTGATTTTTCTAAATCTTTTACATATAATTATATCATATTATATACTATACAGTGTAATTACAACTGAAGGAATCGATGACCATTTGGTACAACGTCCGTAATAAATACGTTTAGCAAATATCGATTCTTTAAGTCGTTGTACAAAAGCACCATTGAAAGATTGTATATGGCGTTAAACGGAATGACGCACGTGCATTCAGCCCTATTAGCTTAAATTTTTTTTGCGAAAATGGGTTGACCTATTTTAAACCCCTCTTTATTTTTGGCCTTTTTTTCTGACGGATGTGAATATCGTAGACTTATTATCACGAAAATATATTGATATTTTAAATCAGTTATCAAGTAATGTATTATTTTTTCCATTCGATATAGAGATCATGGCCGTGGTTTTCGGTGACCCCACAGCAGCACAGCTTATTTCAACTTTTGAACCAGGTAATTTCAGCTCCTGAATCCACCATACCGGTTTCACAGCCAGCTGCACCTGAGGCTACCGTTCCCGTGCCACAACCAATTGTCTCCGATTATACTGATTCCGCACCACAACCTGCAACCGTGTCCGTGTTTACCCCACCACTAAACAGACCAGAAAGAACAAGTGACCTCACGTCTGGTTTTAATAGGTAACCAAGTGAAGACTTGATGTTTACTGGAAGAGGAAATACACGCACAAAGTCACAGAAAGAGGCAAGGAATTATTTTAATGTGAGTATAAGCTGCACTGCAAGGACAAAGGGTGTGGAGCAAAAATATTGCAATACGATATATTATAGTTGGTACATTTCTGTCGTACTACCGATATATTATATATTCCACTTTTGTACTAAACAATAAGCCGGAAAAGACAAGACCAAAAAACTAATTATAAGTGTAGACTTTGCAGTAATGTGTCCAGGGCCAAAGAAGTAACATTGGCATATTGTTATTTTTGACTAGCGAGAGCTGTCAGTTCTTTATATAATCCTACCCAATGCTCAATATTTTGTGATTTTCAGGCTACTGTTCGGCAAGCTATCGACCGATTTCGCCTTAAAAACATAACAGAGATACAGACTTATCGAAAGGTTGAGGAGATGGTAAGTACCCACAGTCGGTTTCTTTTTCGTGGTAAGTTGAATATCACACATGGGGAAAATGTAAATAATTGAAACGAAATGGTATTGAACGTCACAGTGAATTATCTCGACTAAATCCGGGCGCGAGCCAGCGGCATACATGCTAGAAAGGCGTTATCTGCCACGAAATGTACTGCTCCTTTCATATTATTTCAGATTTTGAGGCATAACCCAAGTTTGAATAAAGAAGGAAACACAGCTGAAATGAAAATGATAAGAAAAACTGTGGTCTCGAGATTGAAATTTCGCAGATACACTGTCAGGTAAGAAGGAATGAATTATCAAAGCCCCTTATGTTATTATTTTTTCGGGCGACTTTTCGTTTAGTGGTGCATTTTCACTTTGTATATCCCGGGAATCACGGTGGCTAAGTGGGTAAGGCACTGGCTCCTTGTCAGTTATGCAGGAGGGCCTGTCTGTCTAGTCGTTCGGATGGTACGCAAAACCATTAGCGTACACGTAAAAAATCCCTTGGCAGTTGGAATTCGATGTAAGAGTAGGCCGCAGCGCTGCTGCCCGAGCAAAATTCCATCATAGCACACTATATGGCGTATGCCCGTCTTCCATTAGCCCAGGTCAGGTGAAGAGTAGGACGTTAAATTTCATTTCATTTTGTATATCTCATTCTTACTAAATCAACGAAATATCATTGTATTCGTGTATCTACCAAATGTTTACTAAGTGAACGAAATACTGTATCTACTTTTATATCCAATATTTAACTAAATCTTTTTATAGGAAGCATAATGGATTGCTGGGTGACGAGGCCCAAGAGGAGGTCCAAGAGGAGGAGGAAGCTGCTACCGTGGAGGACACAGTTAAAGAAGGGTAATGACTATCGAAATATACATAAAATCATATTTCAAACATCCCAGAGGTCGTCGTCCCTGATTACGTGGGGGTTGGATGACTGAATGGTTAGCACGTGTGCGTTATATCTCCGATTGTAGGTGACAAGGAGTAAGGTCGACTGTCCAATTTCGTGGGTTTTACCCGGGTCCTCCGCCCCCCACCCACCCAACGCACAAGCGAATTAATGAACTAAAATTAAACCATATGTTAGTCCCGAAATGACCTGGTTTGTGTCGAGAGGACGTCAGACCCCAAATCTATCTCTCTCTCCCCGATCATGATCCGAACAACCTCGTTTAAATCTTATAGTACATCCCACTCTGAATTAGGAAAACAAAATTATTAATAACCGAACCTTAATTCGCAGGAGCACAGCATTAATGATATACAACGGAAAACCAGTGGCAACGGGAAATGTCCAGGTGGGAAGCAGAACAACAATTAATGGTTAGTACATACATAATTATACATTGCGTGCAATATATATTTCTCAAAAATGTGCAAGATCAAATAATTAAAATGTTCTCTTGTTGTAGATATAGAAAACTTCGTGCTTCTTGTTGGTAGAAAGCATCCGAAGTCCGTTGTTGATAGGCAGACGATCACAGAGGAGATGAAAGCACTGAGGTGGGACGAAGTGGGGGTATGTATAACTTACATGAATCAACAATTTGAATAGAACTACACAGTTTCTTACAAGGTTGATATATTGTGATTACGCCACACCTAAGTATCCAATGTCTTTGTGTGTTTCAGTCGGGAAGTTCTGTACACTGGCCCATAGAGGATCTTGTGAAAAAGACAGCCAAAAAGTTTCAGACAAGACCCAGTAAAACGGTAAGACCATCGCACCCGTTTGTAAATTGTAACACGGGTCTGACATTAAACAGTGTCAATTCCTGCCGGTGGGACGAAAACGAGAGTTAGTGTAAGCTATGTGTTAGTCTGTGACTTCCGGTATAGCACACTGTATCATGTGCCCATTAGCTCGACTGGTGTAGGAAAGGGGGACGGTACAACCCTATTTGTCAAGTTAATAGATGAATGTGTATTTAGAGCATATTTAAAAGTTAGTGAGGATTGTGGGTCGATACAAATTAGGTTTCGCCAGAAAAAGTAATACCAATGAAGCGTTATGGGAAGTGTGTCTTATGTAGGTAGCAAAATGCATTATTTTTACACCTTTTTTAGGAAAGATCAGTGACACAAATTATGTCGACTAAATCAAGCAATCATATTATATCATGTATGCATTTGTCAGACTCGTTTTTTTTCTCCAGACAAAAACTGTAGATGTTCTAGAAATTGATGACCTTGGGGATATTGAGAATCAAGGAATAGAGGCCCTAGCTAATCAACTTGGTGACATTGAAAAACTGCCAGAGGAAATATAAAAACAGCCAGAGGAAATGGTTAGCGCCTTTTTTGATATTTTATTATAATGATACAAATGTTATTGACAGTGTATTTGGATTTAACGTCCTACATTTTAGCACCTCAGGGTTAATAAAAACTTACTGACAAAAACACTATTTTAAATTTCAGCCAATCATTCCAGATCTGTTTAGCTGTCAATACAGTGATTCGGAAGAGGTACTGTTTTAATCATTTAAATTTAATACCAGCAAATGCATACAAGCAACCAACCCACCTAGTTCAAAACCATATGGAAGTTCTTATCAAGAAAACAGTCTGAGACGTGTCCACATTCTAGGCAGCTCAACACTTTCTACCGTACATTCAGATATTGATATCGTAGCTAAGTCAATATTTTGATGTGTTTCAGCGCCATTTGTAGACTTGAAGAACGGGACTAGAAAAATTTCACAAGTCATGTCAAACGCCAAACATTACTGATTTGAAATTGCATTCAACAAAAATGGTTGAA
Organism: Patella depressa; assembly: GCA_948474765.1. Classification (NCBI taxonomy): domain Eukaryota; kingdom Metazoa; phylum Mollusca; class Gastropoda; family Patellidae; genus Patella; species Patella depressa. The sequence continues at coordinate 35,457,180 of OX419719.1, forward strand.
TGTAAATCAGTTTATAATATATACTCTCAAATATTAGCGATTCAGTAATTATTGTTGTATATTTCAGATTCCATCGAGTTGTGCAAAAAATTGCAAATCGGACTTTTTAAAAGAGGGGGTATTTTTTTTAAACAATGATCATTACTCTCAGAATTGGCTCAGTGTGTCTTCAGCTCCTTTGGTGTAGGCAATTGTACCATTCTTCATTCTTCATTTCGATACACAGCATAATGCCCGAATTATACCCTTTCATGACTTTAATACCTTTTTACGATATTTTTTAGATTTCGGTGGATAACGGAGATTTTGTCGGGGTTTTTTGGAGTGAGGGGCTCTTCGTCGGGCAAGTACAAAAAGTTTTGATTGAGCGACTCAAAGTAAAATACCTAACGAACCCTGACAGTAGAGGATTTTCACAATGGGTGCAGCCTATAGATATTTCGATAACAAAAAACATTTATGTATTAGGAATGGCAAATGTATCGCACATAGAAGGAGAAGACTTCATAATTGAAAACTGGAAAATGTTGGAAAAAAAATATCAACTGTATGAAAAAGAATACTGCCAGTAGTGTTTCCAGTGTAGTGTTTCTCATTTTAAATATGTGAATAAAACCGATGATTGTTTTCGAGTGTCGTATTTAAAATCTGAGATATATATATGAATAAAACCAGTGACAGTAGAGGATTTTCACAATGTGTGCAGCCTATAGATATTTCGATAACAAAAAACATTTATGTATTAGGAATGGCAAATGTTTTGCACATAGAAGGAGAAGACTTCATAATTGAAAACTGGAAAATGTTGGAAAAAAAAATATCAACTGTATGAAAAAGAATACTGCCAGTAGTGTTTCCAGTGTAGTGTTTCTCATTTTAAATATGTGAATAAAACCGATGATTGTTTTCGAGTGTCGTGTTTAAAATCTGAGATATATATATGAATAAAACCAGTGATTGTTTCCCAGTGATATTTTTAAAAACTTAACTTTATATATATATATAAACCAGTGCTGTGTTTTTGAATAATACCATGTTGTGTATTTTAATTTGCTGTATACAGTATAAGGGGTGTAGGATCTTAAATGTAGTGTTTTTCATTTTAAATGACGTGCTGTATATAAAGTGTGATGTAGGATTTTAAATGGTTCATTTACATGATCAATTTGTTGTCTGGTGTTAAATTATCATATAATTGTTTGTTCTGTGTTATTTATTTCGATTTCGATGTTAATTTTGAGTATGTACCAAACTTGATTGTTTTCCAATTCTTTGTATTTTTTAGTATGCATGCTATTATTTGTGGTTGCTTTTAGCATTCAGTGTACCTGCATATAAATACATACAATTAGTTTTTGTTATTAAATTATCATAGCTAAGTATATGTTGTGTTTTATTTATAAACCCTTTTCTTTTTCGGGAATATTGATTTTGAATCCTCGTTCTGACCTGACCTCCCCTCCCCGACGCGTTATTATAATATCATATATTTGGACAGTGTCTTTGGTGTTGATATAACGCAATTTCGTTTGATTAGTTATAACAAATGAAATATGGTTTAACGCGCTCCTAAACTGCCCCCAATCAAGTGATTACGTAACTTCAAGGCAGTAATCATTGAAGCGTATTTCCTGGGCGACAGTGATTTGGTTTCTTTTTTGGCGCCAGTCCATGTCTAATTCTCTCGCGGCTTTATCGCACTGACATTGTTGGGTTGACTTGTACACGTGGAAGGCTGCGTTAATTCATTTGTGATTTAATGAAGATGCATAACCTGTGATGTGATTACCGAGTTCGGATTGTATAATTACCTGGGACGTGATTTACCGATTTACGTATTTGTCAATGGTGGAATACTTTGTTTATAGATAATGGATAACAGATAGTACGGAAACGGTAAGGTGAATATTTATGTGTTCGCATTTTTTATTCTCAAATTTTTATTCTGATTTAATGAAGATGCATTACCTGTGATGTGATGCACCGAGTTCTGATTGTATAATTACCTGGGACGTGATTTACCGATTTACGTATTTGTCAATGGTGGAATACTTTGTTTATAGCTAATGGATAACAGATCGTACGGCCACGGTAAGGTGAATATCTATGTTTGCGCATTTTTTTATTCTCAAATTTTTATTGGTACACCGTATCTAAATTATCGTAATCAAAATGAATTGATCTGATAAATGGCTAGCGGGAAGTTTTATCTTATTATTAAACACTATGGAGAAATTATTCGTATGTTGATTTATATATGTATCTCGGGAAATTCGACGCATCTCGGGAAATTCGACGTCTCGTTTAATAACTAAACACCATAGATAAGTGGACGGGAACTCCATTTTTATACACGTCGCGGGAAACTCAACGGCTCGGCCAATTAATGATCGCCTTAGATAAGTGCACGGTTCGGCCATTTTTAAACGCATCTCGGAGAAACTAAACCCGTTGCTTTTAATCTAAACCATGGTACTAATTAAACCATTTTTGTTATTTTTCAACGAGTTTTATCATTTATTGAACGGTGTTTTGAAATTACACGGTATGAATTGAATCTATCGGTAAACTATCGGTAGCGCCATTCCCCTTTAACAAAGAATTGCATGCTTTTTTGTGAGGCAAAGAGTCTTTGTACCCTGTCATGCATAGTTCTCCCGACAAATTGTCGCCTCGATAATCCAAATGTTACTATTAATAATCTGTTTATCTGTGGGATAGGTTGCAATTCATCAGATCGTGTTTGATATTTCTTCGGAGTGATGACACATAAAACAATGACAATTAGTATTTGTGGCTGTGATAATTACTGGAAACTGAACGGGGTTTAATTGGAATACGTATCGTCTTTTGTATGAATACGGTAAGCAGTTTGTATTATGAATTTGTAAGTCAAAAAGCTTCAAGTACAAAAATATGTTGTAAAAGGGATGACGTGGATATATTTAAGAAATGACTGAAATGTCATGTAATTATAAATACACCATGCGTGAATGTAATTCCCAATTGCATGAAAATTCCAAAACCAAAATATATAAAAAAAAAATCTCATGTTATAATCGCATTGTTTGCCATTGCTTCATTTAATTAGCTACGTGAAAGTTGGGTTGTATTTACATACGTTATTCATTTTTAAAAAATAGGTTGCCAGGCAACGAAACATACGCCCACACAGCAGCCAAATCGTCCGGGCAGTCAACAAGAGTTGTCGCATATTAAGGAATTATCAGATAATCATTAGAATTTGTTTGGTTTTTATAATCAAACGGTTTTTTTTAAATCAGATAATAATTGTGACCTCCAGAGGGACCACAAGCTAAAAAGGGTGATTTTTCGTACAATCAGGGGACATAATTCAGGAAGTAATGACCCGATGGGCACAAATATCGAAAGGAACCAAGATCTATGGGTTATAAACATACATGTCAAGTTTCATCAAAATCGGTTCAAAATTGTGACCTCTATAGGGTCCACAACCTTGATATAACATGTTTTCACACTATTCGTGTTCAAACGACGGCCATTTTGTCCGTCAATTCTAGTCCGATTTTCACGTAATTCACACTCTCTCTTCATTACCATGTAACGGTGATATATACAAACTTTTTTTTAAATCGGATAATAATTTTGACCTCCAGAGGGACCAAAAGCTAACAAAAGCGATTTTTTGGACAATCCGGGGACATAATTCAGGAAGTTATGATCCAATGGGTGCAAATATCGAAAGGAACCAAGATCTTTGGGTTATAAACATACATGTCAAGTTTCATCAAAATCGGTTCAAAATTATGACCTCTATAAGGTCCACAACCTTTATATAACATATTTTCACACTATTCGCATACAAACAGCGGCCATTTTGTCCGTCAATTTTGGTCCGATTTTCCCAAATTCAAACTCAACCTTCATAACCATGGAATCGTGATATAATCAAACGGTTTTTTAAATCAAATAACAATTTTGACCTCCAGAGGGACCACAAGCTAAAAAGGGCGATTTTTTGGACAATCAGGGGCCATAATTGAGGAAGTTACGATCCGATGGGCGCAAATATCGAAAGGAACCAAGATCTTTGGGTTATAAACATACATGTCAAGTTTCATCAAAATCGGTTCAAAATTGTGACCTCTATAAGGTCAACAACCTTGATATAACATATTTTCACACTATTCGCGTACAAACGGCGGCCATTTTGTCCGTCAATTTTGGTCCGATTTTCACGAAATTCGAACTCAACCTTCATAACCATGCAACGGTGATAAAATCAAACGATTTTTTAAATCGGATAACAATTGTGACCTCCAGAGGGACCACAAGTTAAAAAGGGCGATTTTTCGGACAATCAGGGGCCATAATTCAGGAAGTTACGATCCGATGGGCGCAAATATCGAAAGGAACCAAGATCTTTGGGTTATAAACATACATGTCAAGTTTCATCAAAATCGGTTCAAAATTGTGACCTCTATAAGGTCCACAACCTTGATATAACATATTTTCACACTATTCGCGTACAAACGGCGGCCATTTTGTCCGTCAATTTTGGTCCGATTTTCACGAAATTCGAACTCAACCTTCATAACCATGCAACGGTGATATAATCAGACGATTTTTTAAATCGGATAACAATTGTGACCTCCAGAGGGACCACAAGTTAAAAAGGGCGATTTTTCGGACAATCAGGGGCCATAATTCAGGAAGTTACGATCCGATGGGCGCAAATATCGAAAGGAACCAAGATCTTTGGGTTATAAACATACATGTCAAGTTTCATCCAAATCGGTTCAAAATCAGGGGCCATAACCCATGAAGTTACAGTCCGATACATGCCAATATCGAAAGGAACCGAGATCTTATGGTGATAAACCTATATCTTAAGTTTAATTGAAATCGGATAAAAATTGTGACCTGTAGACTGTTCACAAAAAAATGTGGACGGACGGACGGACGGACGGACGGACAGGGGCGACGACAATATACGTCCACATAAAAATGTGGGCGTATAATAAAAATTCAAACACTTAAATATAAAACTCTAAGGTCATTTTCGTTTTGGTCTTCTCCAACTAAATACTGAAACCGGGCGATATAATAAAATCGATAGAAATAAAAGATTATGCAAATGTTGAAGATGAATATCACTTTCTGCTGTGCTGTCCCGCTTATATATTCATCCGTAGAAAATATTTTGGGTCTTTTCGATCAAAAAATCTCACGAATCACAGTGATAATAATATAAAACTGCTAAATCTTGGAAAATATTTGTACCACTCAATAAAAAATAAGAGAAAACCCATACCTAATGGCAAATGGTTTGGGGTTGGGTTATGTATACATCTATCTATATTTCAGTTTACAAGGGTGAGGGGAGATTATACATTATATACTCTTATTGTTATCTGTAGGTATATTTATATTACAATGCATAATATTTATATCTGTATATAATATTGGGCAATAGCAAACTTTTTGCTTCGCCTGTAATAAAAGTTCAATTAATTGTTATGGATTGGCAATAAAAACATGATTAACTGAGTGGGTTGTATGAAACAATTCTTTAAAAATAGGTTGCCAGGCAACGAAACATACGCCCACACAGCAGCCAAATCGTCTGGGCAGTCAACAAGAGTTGTCACATATTAAGGAATTATCAAAAAGTCATTAGAATTTGTTTGGTTTTTATAATCAAACGTTTTTTTTTTTAAATCAGTTAATAATTGTGACCTCCAGAGGCACAACAAGCTAAAAAGGGTGATTTTTCGTACAATGAGGGGACATAATTCAGGAAGTAATGACCCGATGGGCGCAAATATCGAAAGGAACCAAGATCTGTTATAAACATACATGTCAAGTTTCATCAAAATCGATTCAAAATTGTGACATCTATAAGGTCCACAACCTTGATATAACATATTTTCACACTATTCGCGTACAAACGGCGGCCATTTTGTCCGTCAATTTTGGTCCGATTTTCACGAAATTCGAATTCAACCTTCATAACCATGTAACAGTGATATAATCAAACGTTTTTTTAAATCGGATAACAATTTTGACCTCCAGAGGGACCACAAGCTAAAAAGGGCGATTTTTTGGACAATCAGGGGCCATAATTCAGGAAGTTACGATCCGATGGGCGCAAATATCGAAAGGAACCAAGATCTTTGGGTTATAAACATGCATATCAAGTGTCATCCAAATCGGTTCAAAATTGTGACCTCTACACTCTTCACAACCTTGATATAACATATTTTCACACTATTCGCGTACAAATGGCAGCCATTTTGTCCGTCAATTTTGGTCCGATTTTCACGAAATTCGAACTCAACCTTCATAACCATGTAACGGTGATATAATCAGAAGGTTTTTTAAATCGGATAACAATTTTGACCTCCAGAGGGACCACAAGTTAAAAAGGGCGATTTTTCGGACAATCAGGGGCCATAATTCAGGAAGTTACGATCCAATTGGCGCAAATATCGAAAGGGACCAAGATCTTTGGTTTGTAAACATGCATTTTAAGTTTCATCCAAATCGGTTCAAAATTGTGACCTCTACACTGTTCACAAGCTAAAAAACGTGATTTTTCGTACAATCAGGGGCCATAACCCATGAAGTTACGGTCCGATACATGCCAATATCGAAAGGAACCGAGATCTTAGGGTGATAAACCTATATTTTAAGTTTCATTGAAATCGGATAAAAATTGTGACCTGTAGACTGTTCACAAACAATTGTGGACGGACGGACGGACGAACAGGGGCGACGACAATATACGTCCACATAAAAATGTGGGCGTATAATAAAAATTCAAACACTTAAATATAAGATAGGTTGCCAGGCAACTAAACATACGCCCACAACAGCTAAGTCGTCCGGGCAGTCAACAAGGGTTGTCGCATATTGTTTCTTTTGTCAGTAAGGAGAACATTTACAACACATGATAATCTTATTACGAGTAATAGCCCATTAAATAATTATCAGAAATGATTAGAATAGTTTTGATGATTTGTCTCAAGGCGTTTGTCCACAAGATATTTCAAAGTGATCAAGTGCCAGAAATTATCAGATATCGCTGAAAATCAAATAGGATTCTTCGTCTCATGACCCTAAACACTGTGTACAAATTTAAAGTCAATCGAATATTAACTTTAGCCTCTAAAGCGTTCACAAGATTTTTCAAAGTGATCAAGGGTCATCAGGGGCGGATCCAGAGGGGGGGTTTGGGGGGTCCAAACCCCCCCCTGCTCAGCTACATAAAAAAAATAATGCCTTGCATCAATGAAATTACATCACAAAGTGATCCTACATCAGTATAAAACGATTTCTCTGTTTAAAAAGCTCAATTTGTATGTATGCCTATGTAATTTAGAGACGATGATGGCAGATTTCCCTAACCGAAAGCGGGCAAACCCCCTCCTGCAAAAATTCCTGGATCCGCACCTGGTCATACTCATAACTCTGGCAGTAATTATCAGATATCACCGAAAAACAATAGGCTTCTTCGTCTCATGACCTTAAACACTGTGTATAAATTTAAAGTCAATCGGATATTAACTATAGCCTCTAGAGCGTTCACAAGATTTTTCAAAGTTATCAAGGGTCATAACTCTGGTAGTAATGATCGGATATCACTGAAAATCAATAGGCTTCTTTGTATCATGACTTTAAACACCATGTATAAATTTAAATTCAATCTGATATTAACTTTAGCCTCTAGAACGTTCACAAGATTTTTCAAAGTGATCAAGGGTCATAACTCGAGCAGGAATTATCGGATATTGCTGAAAATCAACAGGCTTCTTCGTATCATGACCTTACACACTGTGTATAAATTTAAAGTCAATCGGATATTAACTTTAGCCTCTAGAGCATTCACAAGATTTTTCAAAGTGATCAAGGGTCATAACTCTGGTAGTAATTATCGGATATCACCGAAAATCAATAGGCTTCTTCGTCTCATGCCCTTAAACACTGTGTATAAATTTAAAGTCTATCGGATATTAACTTTAGCCTCTAAAGCGTTCACAAGATTTTTCAAAGTGATCAAGGGTCATAACTCTGGCAGTAATTATCAGATATCACCGAAAATCAATAGGCTTCTTCGTCTCATGACCTTAAACACTGTGTATAAATTTAAAAACAATCGGATATTAACTATAGCCTCTAGAGCGTTCACAAGATTTTTCAAAGTGATCAAGGGTCATAACTCTGGTAGTAATTATCGGATATCGCTGAAAATCAATAGGCTTCTTCGTCTCATGACCTTAAACACCGTGTATGAATTTCAAGTCAATCGGATATTAACTTTAGCCTCGAGAGCGTTCACAAGAAATTGTGGACGATGGACGGACGGACGGACGGACGGACGGACGGACCGACAGACGGACGGACGGGGGCGATGGCAATATACGACCACATTTCCATGTGGGCGTATAAAAACTCTAAGGTCATTTTCGTTTTGGTCTTCTCCAACTAAATACTGAAACCGGGCGATATAATAAAATCGATAGAAATAAAAGATTATGCAAATGTTGAAGATGAATATCACTTTCTGCTGTGCTGTCCCGCTTATATATTCATCCGTAGAAAATATTTTGGGTCTTTTCGATCAAAAAATCTCACGAATCACAGTGATAATAATATAAAACTGCTAAATCTTGGAAAATATTTGTACCACTCAATAAAAAATAAGAGAAAACCCATACCTAATGGCAAATGGTTTGGGGTTGGGTTATGTATACATCTATCTATATTTCAGTTTACAAGGGTGAGGGGAGATTATATATTATATACTCTTATTGTTATCTGTAGGTATATTTATATTACAATGCATAATATTTATATCTGTATATAATATTGGGCAATAGCAAACTTTTTGCTTCGCCTGTAATAAAAGTTCAATTAATTGTTATGGATTGGCAATAAAAACATGATTAACTGAGTGGGTTGTATGAAACAATTCTTTAAAAATAGGTTGCCAGGCAACGAAACATACGCCCACACAGCAGCCAAATCGTCCGGGCAGTCAACAAGAGTTGTCACATATTAAGGAATTATCAAAAAGTCATTAGAATTTGTTTGGTTTTTATAATCAAACGGTTTTTTTTTTAAATCAGATAATAATTGTGACCTCCAGAGGCACAACAAGCTAAAAAGGGTGATTTTTCGTACAATGAGGGGACATAATTCAGGAAGTAATGACCCGATGGGCGCAAATATCGAAAGGAACCAAGATCTGTTATAAACATACATGTCAAGTTTCATCAAAATCGATTCAAAATTGTGACATCTATAAGGTCCATAACCTTGATATAACATATTTTCACACTATTCGCGTACAAACGGCGGCCATTTTGTCCGTCAATTTTGGTCCGATTTTCACGAAATTCGATTTCAACCTTCATAACCATGTAACGGTGATATAATCAAACGTTTTTTTAAATCGGATAACAATTTTGACCTCCAGAGGGACCACAAGCTCAAATGGTTTTCTCAAATTAGCTTAAAGTTCATATAGACACAAATCATTAAATGGTTAAACAGCTGTGATACCTGACAAAAAGTTACTACACTAAAAAACAATGACTTCGGATTGTAATTCATGTAAATTTAGTGAAATTCCACGTGACGCTCTTTCTATTATTCTTAATATTTTAACAGATTGTGTTATATTTTAAATGATTCATATTCATGTAATTATCAATGTATACAATTCGCTTTTTGTTATTACATCATCGTAACCAATTCAATTTCGGGGAACTAATTAAACAATGCGATATACTTAATTATTACTAAAACATCGGTGAACTGACCTAAAAATTTAAATTAAAACACCAATTCAAAAATACTAATATACAGCCGTGAACTAATCTCGTTCGTGATCGGTAATCAACAAAAATCAAAGTGTAAAACTTATTTATTCCATACATTATTGTCTATTTAACAATAAGTAAGCGTTTAACAGTTTATTTAACAATAAGTGCAACTTGGTTAATACGCCCAAGTCTTGTCAGTCTCATTTTAAGAATCCACATAGAATTTCGTATCTGAAATGACACTTGCGCATTTTCTCTGCAGGATAGAAATCTTAGCTTACCATCTTTGCACTGCTTATTATAAAAAGAGTAAGTGGTTTCGCATTATATTATATGTAACGCCACGTAAAATCAATTACACTATATACGAGTAGCTTTGTTGATCTCCTTGTATCAGTGTTCAAATATGCCGTTTATACTTTGATGTTTTAAATTTATTTAATTCATAAATGTCAGTTATTACAATATAGATTAATATTTGATTGGACGAATACTATTGTTTTATTAATTCCCACCTGTGATCACATGTCTGGTGCCATCATACTCCTGCGCAGTGTTTCGTTTGATTAGAACTAAGAGAGGGATTTCTCACGCCATTGCTTCAAGAATATGGGGTGCCATATGAAACAATGTTTTTGAATACGCACGCCGTTATTACAGTATGGATTAATTGTTTGATTGCTGGAATGCTTTTGTTTTATAACTTCTACCAGCATTATTTTTGATAAATGCACCTGTGATATAATGCAATATGGTTTGATTTAGGTGTAACAAAAACTGTTGTACGGCACCAATCATTGAAGCGTATTTCCTGGGTGACTTCTTTTGGCGCCAGTACATGTCTAACTATCTCGCGGGTCTATCACACCGCCATTGTGGGGTTGACTTCTGACCACATGTACACGTTAATTCATTTGTGATTTAATGAAGATGCATTACCTATGTGATTTACCGAGTTCTGATTGTATAATTACCCGGGACGAGATTTACCAATTTTTGACGTATTTGTCAATGGTGGAATACTATTTTTAATAGGATAATGGATAATATATAGTACAGCCACGGCAGGGTTCTTAATCCATTTTGAAATGAACCGGCCAAGGGTAAGCCTAACGGATAGTCGTATTTTCAACAATAGACATGTTGGTTTATGCATACTTTATTCACGTTAATAATTGCATAATGTATTCCGAATAATAATAGCTTAAACTTCGAATAAACAAAACCTTTGTTGTAATTGCATACCTGTATTCATACATCGATAATAATATCGAAATTTATAGTCAAATTTCAGCAACTTGCATAATGCATATTCCTACTTTCACTTTCATCCAACCAAACGGAAGTTATAATTTAGTAAAAAGAAAAACTACCAGTTAATATAAATATGTTTTTTTACAATTGTATTATTGTGATCACTTGTCAATATATAAAAATAAAAAGAATGTAATATCAATAATAACAAATTAGCACAAATTAGTTCTGCGTATAGTCGGAACTCGGAAATATGCCGAGGTTTGCCGAGTGATGCCATACGTGCGAAAAGTCACGTGGCCAATTGTCATGATAGGCTACTAACTTGACATAATAATTATATACGGAACAGTAGGTTATTACCAGATTTACTCAACGCTAACATAATAATAATAATTACTAATATACGAGATCAGTAGGTTATTACGTGACTTAAAAAAAGAAGACTAAATTAATAACTTACGAGACAAGACATTTTTTGTGAAATTTTGTCAAACGAAAGCCATTTGAAAGTAGTTAACCATTAGGCATTATAATATCTCCCGGACTTCGACTTTGGTTGACCTATATTGGACGTGGGAGATTCTCCGACTTTTGGAACTTCCAATGACGACGGGCATGCTTGAATTTCAAGGTCAATGTCGCCATCACTATCGTCGGCTAAAACTCGTTTACGTTTTCTATGGTCATCCTGCGAGGTGTTCAAGTACTTCAACATTGTGTTAGATATAAATGAATTAATGAACCGACATTGGATTATATATACATTCTTTTACTTGATTGACTCAACTAATTAATGTGGTTATTTAGGAAATGAGCCGATACGGATTGAAGCCGAAGGTATTCATATTCATTGTATTGACTGACTCTTTGATTGGTTTCTTAATCGACGAGTAATAATTAACCCTTTGTTATCGGCCGAAAGTTGATTGATTAATGATACCATAGTGGCCGGTTCATTGTTTTACAAACCGGCTAGATTAAAGATCAATCGGCTAAAGCCGACAAAAAACAGCCGATTAAGATCCCTGGGCCACGGTAAGGTGAATATCGTGATTTACCGATTTTTGACGTATTTCTCAATGGTGGAATACTATTTCTATAGGCTAATGGATAATATATAGTACGACACGGTAAGGTGAATATCTATGTGTGCGCATTATTATTCAAATTTTTATTCCTACTTCGTATGTAAATCATCGTAATCAAAATGAATTGATCGGATAAACGGCACGCGGGAAATTACAAGTTTTATCTTATAATAAAACACCATAGATAAATTATTCGTATGTTGATTTATATACGTATCTCGGGAAATTCGACGCCTCGTCTAATAACTGAACATCAAAGGTAAGTGAACGGGAAGTCCATTTTTAAACCCATCTCGGGGAAACCTCACCGCTCGGTCAATAAATGATCGCCATAAATAAGTGCACGGATCGTCCATTTTTAAACGCATCTCGGAGAAACTAAACCTGTTGCTATTAATCTAAACCATGGTACTAATTAAACCATTTTTGTTATTTTCAACGAGTTTTATCATTTATTAAACGATGTTTTGAAATTACACGGTATGAATAGAAACTATCGGTAAAACTACCATTTTAGACAATACCATACTTGTAGTGATAAGTTCCACAACCTTGATATAACATATTTTCACACCATTCGCGTACAAACGACGGCCATTTTGTCCGTCAATTTTGGTCCGATTTTCACGAAATTCGAACTCAACCTTCATAACCATGGAACGGTGATATACTCTTATGGTTTTTTAAATCGGATAACAATTTTGACTTCCAGAGTGACCACAAGCTAAAAAGGGCGATTTTTCGGACTATCAGGGGCCATAATTCAGGACGTGGGTGTGACTTAGAGATTAAAGCTATTTCCGGCATTCTGCGACAATGCGAAATCACCAAAGTTGTCGTTTTTTGAAATATTGCCGTAATATTAACAACAATTGTTGGATTTTATCGTGTGATAGTTTTTGAAATAGCCAGAGACATGGCACATAGCTACGGGTCTTTAGATTTTAAAATTTTGCTGAATCTTCAGAAAAATAAGGCGCCAAATTTTGAAAATTTAAATTTTGACAAAAAACTTTATTATTAATGAATGTTTTTTAATGACCTTTTACCAAGGGTTAAAGGGTCGTCGGATTTGGGCAAAGATAGGCTGGCACTGCCAGGCAGGATACGCCCACATTTTCGAGAGATGGATAGAGAACAAGCAATACCGAAAGTGATTTTTCCTACATCTTAAGTCCTGTATTTCATATTGTATTGGGAGCAGCCATTTAGTTGGTCAGTTCCAGTCTGATATTCATGAAATTCGAAACCGACAATGATTATGGTTTGACGGTACACAACCTAGAAATGTGACTTTTCATCAAAATCGGATAAGAATTGTGACCTGTAGAGAGTCCACAACCATGATATACCATATTTTTATACTATTCGCGTACAAACGGCGACCATTTCGTCCGGCAATTTTTGTATGATTTTCACGAAATTAGAACTCAACCTTCCTAATCAAAATCGAATTAAAATTGTGACCTATACAGGGTCCACAACCATGATATACCATTTTTTTAACAGTATTCGCGTACAAACGGCGGCCATTTTGTCTGTCAATTTTGGTCCGATTTTCCCGAAATTCAAACTCAACCTTCCTTACAGTGTAACGGTGATATAATCAAACGTTTTTTTAAATTGGATAATAATTGTGACCTCCAGAGGGACCACAAGCTAAAGAAAGGGGGATTTTGCGTATAACCAGGGGCCATAATTCAGGAAGTTACGATCCGATATGCGCAAATATCGAAAAGAACCAAGATCTTTGGGTTATAACCATGAATTTCAAGTTTGATCAAAATCGAATTAAAATTGTGACCTTTACAGGGTCCACAACCTTGATATACCATTTTTTAACAGTATTTGAGTACAAACGGCGGCCATTTTGTATGGCAATTTTGGTCTGATTTTCCCGAAATTCGAACTCAACCTTCCTTACGGTGTAACGGTAATATAATCAAACGTTTTTTTAAATCAGATAATAATTGTGACCTCCAAGCTAAAAAAAAGGCGATTTTGCTTATAATCAGGGGCCATAATTCAGGAAGTTACAATCCGATATGCGCAAATATCGAAAGGAAGCAAGATCTTTGGGTTATAACCATGAATTTAAAGTTTCATCAAAATCGAATCAAAATTGTGACCTCCACAGGGTCCACAACCTTGATATACCATTTTTTAACTGTCTTCGCGTACAAACGGCGGCCATTTTGTATGGCAATTTTCGTCCGATTTTCCCGAAATTAACTCAACCTTCCTTAGGGTGTAACGGTGATATAATCAAACGGTTTTTTAAATCGAATAATAATTGTGACCTCCAGAGGGACCACAAGCTAAAAAGGGTGATTTTTCGGACAATCAGGGGCCATAATCCAGGAAATTACATTCCGATAGCCGCAAATATCGAAAGGAACCAAGATCTTTGGGTTACAAACATGCATGTCAAGTTTCATCAAAATCGGTTCAAAATTGTGACCTCTATAGGGTCCACAAGCTAAAAACGTGATTTTTCGTACAATCAGGGGCCATAATCCATGAAGTTTTGATCCCAGGGGTTGAAAGGAATAAAATCATGGAGAGCTATAAAAGCTGTACCTAAAATTACAAATTCTGCAAATCGCTCTCCTAAAATCCTGCACCTCAGATATTCTAGGAGAGTGTTTTTCAAAAGCAGATTTTGCTTATATTAAGTGCCCCAAATACTCTTGGAAGAATCAATTAGTAGTAGTTTTGGGGTAGGCCAACACCTTGGGGTATAACTAATAAATGTGGATTATAAGTGAAACAAATTGTTTATCCATTTCAAAAATATTAATTTTTAATTTTCTTATAGTCATCAAAATAAACAATAACAGCCAGCATCATTATGCATTTTTATATTTATATGTTGTTTTATATATGTAGGATTGTTATGAATTTAATAAATACATGAACATACATGTACATAAAAACTAAACTATTTAGTCTGAATCTCTCAGATCTATGTTTTAAATGTTTAACCAGGTGAAGTAAGTAACAAATGTTAATGTTAATCTCTTAATATCGAACTCCACATGTTTTCCAATTTTTCTTCCTCAACAGGATCCATGTCGATTTCAATTTCGGAATCACAATCACCACTTTCAATATCAACTTCTTTTGATAGAGCACACAATGATACTTCACCCATAGAATTACTAGAGGTGCTTGGAATACTGTCATGATCAATTTGTCTTTTTCTCCTCTTACTACTCAAGAATTTGTCTACCGCAGAATTGATAATTAGCTCTTTTTCTTTTTCAGTCCAGACTAGATCATTTATTTTAATAAGCAGCAAGTCAGCCATGCTCCCATGGTTTAAACACAATCGTCGGTCTAAGAGCATGCTGTTAAGGTGACTAAAACCAGCCTCCACTACCCCATTACTGGGACCAATGCATAAAATAATTTCTGCTAACTTACAAATGTTAGGAAATTGTTCTTTCCTATGTTGAAAAATTTGCTGCCACATATTACGAGCACAAACTCCATCAAAGAAATAATTAACTGTATACTTGAAGTCTTTCCATTCACTTTTTAATTTGCTAACTTCAAAATTTTGATATTCAAGGGGCACCTTAAAGTATGTATAACACCATTCCAAAAATTCATTTTCGGTTGTGAGATCTGTCCAATTGGCTGGATCTATCCAAAATAAATGTTTAAAGAAATCTCGGTTGTCAAATGAGGAAAATCTTTTTTGCAGGCAGTTTATCAGAGACTCAATTGCTGGTACTCTCAACCTATCCAATCCACTTTGGGCCTTAGATACATATTTGATTCCATTAACACTTAATAAGACGGTATCTTGACCTTCAGGATCTCTTTTCTTGAAACAACTGAAAGTCTTCTGAAGTTGAGATTCCGTACCAAAATTTGACTCAATTTCAACAATACTAAAGTCATGTGATGCAGCCACTTGTTTTGCTTCTTCCACGTTGCACTTTATATTTTCCAGTGAGGATATGTGTCTGTTTATAATGGGCATTACCTCTGTAATTACCACATTATGCCTTTCTAATGACAGGGAGAGTTGAGAAAGTTCTGAAAGAATGTTTAAATAGAGTATGCAGGTGCACAGAAAACTAAAATCTTTTAACTTTCTTAATATTCCATTCAATTTCGGTGTAGATTTTGCATTTGGTTGCGTTCTAACAAGGTCTTCAATGGTGAGTGCTAATATAATCCAGTTATGTATTAAAGTTTGTAGACCACGAACCTGGTGGCTCACAAATCTAGTACCATGAACTTTTTTGAATTTCAATGTTTTTATATTATTTATTTCACCCATTTGTTTGAAGTGTCTAGTTAATTTTCCTGAATTTTTAAATTGATAGTGGATTAAAACCATCAAATCAAAAACATCCTTAAAAAACGTTGAAACAGAGTCTTTAGCAGCAAGTTCGACACGGTGCAAGACACAGTGTATCTCCACCAACCAATCCCGACCATCCTCCCGCATTCTTTGAATTAACCCGTTCTTTACGCCCGTATTTACAGAGGCCCCATCACTAGTAAATGAAATTAGTTTTTTAGTATAATCTTCTTTTGACAAATGTATCTTTTCTTGAACACCGGGGCCTGGAGCAGATGACAAAAATACACTATCTATTGATTGTTTGAGATTATATGCAGTGGCATCGCCATAATCATCAACATTTTCGAGAGCAGCACATAAAAACACTGGAATACCCATATGAACAGTTCTGACATATACAAGTTCTTTCTCACTTCCTGTTTTGCGCGCCTGTGACCCATCTGTAAGAACAGAAAATGAACCCGACTTGTTTAAGATTTTACTTATGTGTTCTCTAACTCCGTTTGCAATAAAACCAACAAATTCTTGTGCACGTTTTCCGGAATCACATTTTGATATTAATTGTATTCCGTTAAGTTTTAATAAATTAACAAGAGTCTTAAAGTGTGTAAATGGTAATCCATCCACAGCCAAAATATATGCAGCATTAAACAGTTTTTTATAGGCTTCATTAGATGTGTTAACGATGCTGTCATTTATTTTCGGTTGGGTCAATTTTTTATTGATATGGATTTGAGTTGATGTGGATGGATTTTTGTCTTGTTGTAGATCGGTTTCGGACAAGAGACCGTTGACGTCATCAATAAGCCACTCCCAGTCACAGGCGATTTTATGTGCTGTTGATCCTAAGTGTCTTAAAACTGTGTGTTTTGTAACGTAATTTGTACCGCAGATGTAACTTTGAATATCATTCTTGGCTTGACCACGGATTTTCGGGTCTTTGATAATCTTGTCCCCATGCTTTGCACAGAGTTTGCACCATATTGACTTCACATTGCCGTTGTTGTCAACAACTGTACCGATCTGCCCACCTGTGGACCATTTGTTGAAGGTTTTCAGTTGTACGGTTTTCCCAGCCATGGATACGTGTAAACAAATGAAAGCGGGAATGAAACGGAAAGAATAGTAGTCACAGACTGCTTAGACGTAAATCCCATCACAATGAATTATGTCTAGTATAACCTAGACTCGAGAACACTCGATTAACTGTACCGCCGAACGAAGGCTTTTTTTTAAAAAGACAACAAGACATGCTAAGCAAGTCTACTATAAATAGAACACTCGATCAATTGTCTTTGAACGAAAACGTATTTTAAACAGGACAGAAAGACATGTTAAGCGAGTCTAAACCTACTCTTGAAAATCACCGTGTCGATCACCGTGGTATTTCTTGAGACCGTTAAATAAAATAGATTATTTTTACGAAAATATTATTAAAAGCGTTCGCGTTATGTCATATAATATAAAAGGTCAGGGATATTTTAAAAAGAGAACCGTGAGTTAGCCTTCGGTACGAGGAGCGTTGTTTATAAAATTCGGGTGCGTCTAAAAATATGTACCTGGGTTTCACTTTAGGTGCGTGGTAGGTGCGCGAGCGCTTTCGCGCGCCTTTCGTTTCGAGCCCTGTGATCCGATACATGCCAATATCGAAAGCAGCCGAGATCTTTTGGGGATAAACCTATATTTCAAGTTTCGTCAAAATCGGATAAGAATTGTGACCTGTAGAGAGTCCACAAACAAATTGTGGACGGACGGACGGACGTCCGGACGGACAGGGGCGACGACATAATACGTCCACATGAAAATGTGGGCGTATAAAAATGTGAACATTTTTTTTCTGGATAATTTTCCTTGGTCGCTATTGGATAATTCAGTTTATCGGTTCTATATAAATTATTTATCGTCCGATTTGTATAAAACAAAGTTTATATGCTCCATGGTCCAAAATGTCATTTTTTTTGTTACCGACAAAGTTTCCCATCGGCAATGTAAGTGACGTAAATTTAGTAAAAGATAGGTTGCCAGGCAACGAAACATACGCCCACAGCAGCTAAATCGTCCGGGCAGTCAACAAGGGTTGTCGCATATTTTTACTTTTTTCGCTAATGAAACATTTGTAATACACTAAAAACTGATTAAGAGTAACAACTCATTATGTAATTATCAGAAAATCATTAGAATTTGATTGCTTTTTATAAAGTTTTACCCCACGCTAACAATTAGTATATACATGTATGAAACATTTAATATCATGGATTTAGCTGTTCAGTTATCTAAATTCATTGAAAATCAAAATACTTGTTCGTTTCAACACCTTAAACTCTATGTATCAATCTGAAGTCAATCGGATGGTAACTTTGGCCTCTATAGCGTCACAAGAATTTTTGAAGTTATCAAGGGAGATAACTCTGGCAGTAATTATTTGAAATCGCTGAAAATCAATAGGCTTCTTCGTCTCATGACCATAAACACTGTGTATAAATATAAAGTCAATCGGATATTAACTTTGGCCTCCAGAGCGTCCACAAGATTTTTTGAGGAGAGGTGATCAAGGGCCATTACTCTGGCACTAATTATCGGAAATCGCTGAAAATCAATAGGCGTCTTTGTCTTATGACCTTTAACACTGTGTATAAATTTGAAGTCAATCGGATATTAACTTTGGCCTCTAGAGCGTCCACAAGATTTTTTGAAGTGATCAAGGGCCATAACTCTGGCACTAATTATCAGAAATCGCTGAAAATCAATAGGCGTCTTTGTCTTATGACCTTAAACACTGTGTATAAATTTAAAGTCAATCGGATATTAACTTTGACCTTTAGACCGTCCACATGATTTTTTAAAGAGATCGAGGGCCATAACTCTGGCACTAATTATCGGAAATCGCCGAAAATCAATAGGCTACTTCGTCTCATGACCTTAAACACTGTGTATAAATCTAAAGTCAATCGGATATTAACTTTGGCCTCTAGAGCGTCCACAAGATTTTTTGAGGTGATCAAGGGCCATAACTCTGGCACTAATTATCGGAAATCGCTGAAAATCAATAGGCGTCTTCGTCTTATGACCTTAAACGCTGTGTATAAATTTAAAGTCAATCGGATATTAACTTTGGCCTCTAGAGCGTCCACAAGATTTTTTGAAGTGATCAAGGGCCATAACTCTGGTAGTTATTATCGGAAATCGCTGAAAAACAATAGGCTTCTTCGTCTCATGACCTTAAACACTGTGTATAAATTTAAAGTCAATCGGATATTAACTTTAGCCTGTAGAGCGTCCACAAGCAATTGTGGACGCCGGCCGGCCGGACGGACGGACGGACAGACCGACGGACGGACGGGGGCAACGACAATATACAACCACATTTCAATGTGGGCGTATAAAAACTACAATTTTAACAGTTCGGTACCACTTTTTGAAAGCAAAAATTAATTTTTTCAAATCTAATATGACTGAAAAGATGTGCCATATGCGCACTGAAGCAAATACAAAGGCAGCAGATCCTCTGAAAATACAACAAGAAGGGTTGAATTTTCATAAAAGACCATGGCCAACCCCAACTTCAAAAAAAAATTTTCCCTCGCTTCGCTTGCACATTTTTTTTTCTAACACCCACCAAATCCTGGCTGCATCCCTGAATGGGGGATACCTCGGTTCAGAGTGAAGAAATTTGACTGCAATTTTTAACACATGATTTGTTTGCATTAAATAAAGTTAGTGTGTCCAAAGTATCAACAAATCAATTTGCATATCACTGCTTACTCTGAGCAGAAAATACTCATTAACGAACTTAGTCAAGGTATCCTGCTCAATTAGAAGGTGCTATTGTGTCCCAAAAAGTGTGACAGGGACAATTACATAAACTTTGATGGGATTCAAGTCAGGGCTTCCACTTCAAAATTTTCACTACCGGTCATTTTTGATAACGCACGAAAACTTTGCAAAAAAAATCCATATTTCATGTTTTTTATTCTCGGTCGGGTATGGTGAATTCATGTGTCTATACCACTTTGTCAGCACGAGGTACACAAAAAATTATATATTAGACTTAAAAAGGAAATATTTATTGTAAGGCTTGTGATAATTATTTATAAGTTAAATATTCTCTTTTGGCTACGGTACTTAAATAATCGAAATTGCTGATGAAAAAACATGTCACTGGCTGACACGTAATTACCACGTGCTCAATAGAAAACACACTGACCTGGATAATTATGAGTTGTAATACAATAACTTCGATATGAAGATAAATATATAATTATCCACGTCATATATTTCACATTGGTTTTAGAACATCTCTTACGGCGTTACGGGCCGCAGAATATTGACGAAAATCTTAGTAATGAATAGCTGTCGGGTAGCTAACTTGGCATTCATGTTTGCTAACTTCAAGCGACACTAGCGCCGTCTAGAATATCGTCGTGTATAAGATTTACAATTTATTTATGCACGACAATTTTTCTAACACGTGGAATTATCAATATTGCTACACAATAGCACTGGAATACGTAATATTCTTAATTTGTCGGTAAGCAAGTTAACTAATCTCTAGATATTTCTACAATTCCCACAAGGCCGTAATATCACTATAAAAAATTATAATTCAATTTTCTCCCAACATGTACGTTGTTAAGAATTTACGTAATTTTTATGCTGTTATATTTAATATGGCAGTTGGTTGGATTCGAAGAGCAGTACTTCATATTAATTTTCCTTTTTTCGAAGATCGTAACATTCACGTGTACATAGTGCGTGACTGTAATAGCGGTACACGGCTTTGTTCTAGAAAGTTCTTATGACACGTGGACAATACGTGATTGACTAAGAATGGACTGTTTCACGCCTTTGATAAGATTCCCGAATATCAATTAACTTTTATTGTTCTACTACACGACAATCATCATCAGTTATCAACATAATGCCCAGTATAATCTACTGACGACTATGTATACAACTCTATAACACCAATCACGAGATAATGTGGCTTCTTCTATCTTTACATACGCAATATTCTGCACTGGCCGTACAGTGTTATAGTTACATAGTGGATGTCGATGGTAGCCACGTTTGAAAATTGAGTTTTTGTAAAAAGGTTATTTTTCCGGCATGCAAAATGACCGTTGGGTCACGTCTAGTTACGGTCATTTTCCATAGCCCTAGGTCCCGACCGGCATATACGGCCGACATGGAACCCATGATTCAAGTCGTAATAAACTTGATACAGTGACACCAGTAGTGGGAGTGGTTAAAAAAAAATTTGTGATACCTATGACTTTGTGTTTTTAACCACATTTCCATGCGAGCATATGTATATAAAATTCATCATGGATGACACACAGCTATAAATGAATTCTTGAATATTTATACATGTAATAGGAACCATATACACTTCAACCCATCATTCAGTGAAATGGTTTGGAATTCCTATATTCTAAGTCAAAATAATATAGCACATATATGTATAACACTGTTTCATTTACAGTATATACATACAAGTGCACAATGATTTATCTATAAAAACAATTTATAACTAAATATTTATATCATAAACCTACTTTATCATACAATCTTTCATTTTTATTTTCTTGATCCTTCTCACAGCTACGATGATTTATTTTGGGTGTATCATCCTTCAAATATATTTCCATTGTTTTAGAGAAAGCTATGGCTGCTAGAACACATACAATAGGTGTCAGAGTAAGCATTAAACGGACCATTACCCCAGCAAAATAACTGGCAAATATGGCATATAAAACAACTGAAAAATATTAAAAAAAATAACAAACATTACGTCATGTAATAGTTATCTTATTTACCGGTGGTTTTAATGATAACAAATATCCGCCAGTACAAACTACCAGCAAAAATACTGACAAACCAAACTGTTTATCAATATATATGTTATAATTTTCTAACCAACAAGCAATAAATGACAGTTGAATCATTGCTATTGTTTTATCTACTTATAAAGCTTTGAATGTCTCTCAATAAAAGATTGCATGCTGCAGAATCTTGTCATCAATTATTATTTTCTTTGTCTTGTAAACATATATATATAGGTATTACATCCTCATAATCAACGCCGGATTAACCATGGGGCACCATGGGGCACAGGCCCCAGGGCCCCCCACATCAGGGGGCCCCCCACAAAAATCTCAGTTGCGCGCCTCGAGCATGGTCGGTCCGAGGGCCCTCCATCGGAAGTCCCTGGGGCCCCCCTCAATCCCCTCAATGGTGTGTTACGATCGACATCCGAGAATTCGGTGTAATCCGGTGATGGGTGTTACACATGTTTTTTTATTGTCGTGAGATCCTCTATCGGACCGAACATCGTCTAACTCGAATTATCGTATAACTCGAACAAATTACACGTCCCCATCATTTCGAGTAGCGCGAATTTTGCCTCAGATTGACGTACGATTGTATTAAGCTGTAGTTGTTGTTGTTGTTGCTATTTGTTGTGGGTATAAGCTGAATTTGATGAGATGCACATCATGATCACACGAAATATTCAGATTTCTTGATTAAATCTCATATTACCATTTGGTACTTATACAGTTTTAGGCTTTCGTCAAAAATCGAGTCCGGCTTGGTCGTAATGTTACGGCCTCCATTCATCAAATCATCGTGGGTGATATAATACGATTCCGAATCAAGTGACCCCGTTATCACTGAGCGACTTCAAAATTAGGTTTGATGTCGCTCTGTTCACTTAAAGTGGCGGATTTAGCCGGCTCAATGGACTCCAGTCCCCTCCTCTAGAAATGTCATCATTTCATAGCACTCGCATGGACTGCTCCACTGAAATAACGCCAGAATGTGCTAATTTTGTGGCAGAATTTTATTTTTTCTGGGGGAGGTACTTCTAAATGGCTCCGACACAAGTGCCTGAAATACCACGAAATCACGTTTCTGGTCTCTAATTTCTGAAAATTTCTTGTCTTGGTGGGAGAAAGCCCCCAGACCCCCACCCTCGCTCGCGGTCAGTGATCAGGGACCCCCCACATGTTCCAGGCCCCAGGGCCCACACCATGGTTAATCCAGCGTTGCTCATAATGTGTGGTAATAGGATGTAATACTAAGGATTTTAATCAGCCGTTTTAGCCGCTTGAAGTTCAATCAAGCCAATTGTTAAATAATGAACCGGCCACTATGATATCAATAAACTAATCTCCTGTTGGCTAAATTACATTGGGTTCATTATAACTTGTTGATTATGTAGTCAATCAACTTGCTTGTCAGCTACAACAACAGTCATACCTTAATGAGAATCGGCCATTGGTTTATATTCCGAGTAATAAGCACATATGTAACAGTAATTTTGATAATATAGGGGGAAAAAACAAAACAAGCTTGCTGATTATTCATAACAGGTCCAGCAAGTTGTCGTTGTGAATAGCCATGTGGTGATCGAATGAACTTAGGAAGATGATCTATCTCAGCATTGACTGTGCATCTCGCTCTGGAATTGCCGATCTTTGGCGAACCATATGAATTCCAGATGCTCATAGACATTAAAATAAGTAAATCACAGATGTAATGGTTTCGCTAGCCAGAATAGAACACTGAATACTCTGAGAATCAGTCAATGCTGAATTCCCTGATATAAACGTCAGTTGGAATAAGGTCAATAAATCAGCGATGCTATTTTTAGTTTTAGATATCATTTACCATTATGATATTTTATTTTATACACACAATGACAGAGGTTTAATTAATATAGCATGTGCTAGTATAGGGCCCTAAAACTTTGCATACAGTTAGAAAAAAACCTGAGAATCATTAATCTGTTTAAATTTTAAAAATCAATTCAAAACTTTCATTTTTATAGCTGGTTTTATATACCCATAGGTAAACAGCGTTTTGCAAAATTCCATCAAAAACGGGCAAAACTGTTAAAATGATAATTTGACTCACTAAATTACTTTGGAGCAGGCTCAGATTTTACTCACATGTTCTAGGTATACACATTAACTAAAATCAACCACAAAAATATTGTTTTTAACATTTATTTGGACATAATTTAACTGAAAGGAAATTGGACATATTTCGTACAGAAAAGTAATAAGAATAACTATAAAGTAGACGTGCGTAGCAGGAATGACGGGTTTCACTATTGCCACGATACCTTGCAACTTATGTCACTTTCGGTGCCACGTTACACTTGAACGCATTTCACTTCCAGTACAAATCGAACAGATAAACAAAATTCCACATAAACATTGCACACATCAAATTAAATGGAAGCAGAATCAACCAAATCCAGCAATTCATTTTATACATTTGTTCCATTTAAGTGTACAGTACTTCCGATGATGATGAAAATGTTCAATTACTTTTATGAAATCAGAAATGGCATAAGGCATCACCATGGTGAAAATTTTATGCAAATCGATTAATATATATGCCATTTTTATAGACCCAAAACCTTGAAAAGTGAATTGTAGAAAATCGGCTATTTCTCGGCAACCGTACAAGTTAGAAACGATTTTGTGGCATCTGTATGATCGTATGGGTCCATTCTATTTGTTGATTGGCATCAAATATCAAAATTGTAAAACATTACAAATCAGACTCATTTGAATAAAATATCTGTTTTGAAGGCTAAAAATACAGTTTTTGCCAAAATGACATTACTTCCGGTGATACTAAAAACATGAAATTAGTTTTATAACATCGTCTATGAAAATCGAATGATAATTGACACTCTTATGGGCCAAAAACTTTCAAAAGTGACGTTTAGAAAACCGCCTATATCTGGGCAACTGAACAAGTTAAAGATAAGCTGGCACTGCCAGGCAGGATACGCCCACATTTTCGAGAGATGGACAGAGAACAAGCAATACCGAAAGTGATTTTTCCTACATCTTTAAGTCCTGTATTTCATACTGTATTGGGAGCAGCCATTTAGTTGGTCAGTTCCAGTCTGATATTAATGAAATTCGAAACCGACAATGATTATGGTGTGACGGTACACAACCTAGAAATGTGACTTTTCATCAAAATCGGATAAGAATTGTGACCTGTAGAGAGTCCACAACCATGATATACCATATTTTTACACTATTCGCATACAAACGGCGACCATTTCGTCCGGCAATTTTGGTCCGATTTTCCCTAAATTCAAACTCAACCTTCCTTGCAGTGTAACGGTGATATAATCAAACGTTTTTTTAAATTGGATAATAATTGTGACCTCCAGAGGGACCACAAGCTAAAGAACGGGGGATTTTGCATATAACTAGGGGCCATAATTCAGGAAGTTACAATCTGATATGCGCAAATATCGAAAAGAACCAAGATCTTTGGGTTATAACCATGAATTTCAAGTTTCATAAAAATCGAATTAAAATTGTGACTTTACAGGGTCCACAGCCTTGATATACAGTATTACTGTAATGAAACTATACACTAAGTTTCATCACTCTCACTTAATTAGAACTAAAGTTATCGTGTCCCAAAGCATCAACCAATCAAATTGCTTATCTCTGCTTACCCTAAGCGGAAAATGCTCATCTTTGAACTCCATCAAGGCATTGACCTAATAAACACGTACACCAAGTTTGAACATTCTAGCTCAATTTGGAAGAGAGTTATTGTGTCCCAAAAAGTGTGACGGACAGGCGGACAGACAGACAGACAGACTGACGGATGGACGAACCCATTTTAATAGTCCCCCAACTTTCTTCAAAAGGCGGGGGACAAAAACGAAAATCCATTACTAATTTTTGGAACTGATTCACCTCAGCAACCAAACCGTGACCAGTTAACTGAGTATTCGTTAAGTTTACATACATCGGCTGATTATACTATAGTTGGCATCAGCTGTTTGAAAAAGGCGATTGATAAAAGAATTATTAAAATATAGGGATTTAGTTTTTGCATTTAGTTCTCAAAGTCTGGTCCCCCCCCTCACAAAAAAAAAAAATTTGCCTACCTACCTACCCATACCTAATCATCATGAGTCGGGTTTGGGCAAACTGAAACATTTTTAACCCTGGCCTAATGTTTCTCACTTTAAAGTCAGCAATTTGCCGATTTTAGGGGGCAAACGTTTATTGCGAACGATTAAGCTGGTCAGGGGTCGGCTTATTTTTAAAAGTTTTGTAATATTCGAAAATTCGTCGCTGTGATTTCGAACCGGAGGTTGAGACCAACATGACAACTTCTTTAATAGTTGTACGATTTTCATGAAATTTAGTATGTAAGTAGACGTTCCTGATGCGACTTGAAAAATGACTTTTAAAATTTTCTAAATTATCTCCCCTTGGTGAAATTAAGAATCAAATTTTTCAAAAGAATCGTTGAAATAAAGGTCAGAATGACCTAAATTTTATATTCGATATTAGACAAGTAATTACTAATTCGTACACAAAACATGAAGTTTGTTGATCGAACTGGAAGTGCCACCATCTTGAAACGTGAAAAAACAATAGAACTTTTGCGATATTGCACTTACAATCATGGGAGTTACATTTTCTGAATCCTTGAAGGAAATCCTAAAAAACGTTCAGAGCAGAATTTGGATTTAGGTCAGCTGATGGTCGCCATTTTGAAGTGAATATGAAATATAGTGAAAAATCGACATTTATGGACTTGTAAACCAACACAATAGGGCATAGTATGTTCAATGCGTCTCCTATGTCTAAAATTTAATACATTTCAGGATAGCCGGGATTTGGTATTTGAATATTTCAAAAATTTGAATTTCGCCTTTGATGTTTTTCGTGCCGACAAAGTTGTTTACGAGTGAAAAATCACATTAATTTCGCTAGATTGTGACTGATTTTAATGATTTATTTTTTCTTGTTCGGATTATTTATATGACCCACGACATGTGACAGGAAGTGACTGTGAATATGAAAGCTTTCATATCTGCATGGGACAGTAGCAAATCTAGTTGTGTTTTTTCCCCATATACCTGACATTTTTTCGACTACTTTTTTGATCATTGTCAGGATAGCTTTAACATCTATTCAGTAGTTTTTTGTAAATAAGATAAATAAAAGAACACTTTCAATAATTAAACGATTTTTCAACTTTTTTCAAAGATTGAGTCCATTTTTAGACCCCTTATATTATTTCAAACCTTTTCCTTTTGGATTCACACCACAGACCACCGATATGACTCTGCGTTAAAAACGTTTAGAAAAATCGTAGGCATCGTTTTCGAGAAAAAGGCGTCTAAAAAGGTTCCAAAAACGGAAAATTCTAGATATTTGGCAAATCATTATTTATTTTCTAACCATCGAAATCGTATCATTGAGATGCCATATAATAGTCGATTAATGGGGCTATCCATAGACACTGAGTCCATTTTTGGACCCCTTATATTATTTCAAACCTTTTCCTTTTGGATTCACGCCACAGACCACCGATATGACTCTGCGTTAAAAAAGTTTCAGAAAAATCGTAGGGATCGTTTTCGAGAAAAAGGCGTCGAAAAAGGTTCCAAAAACGGAAAATACTAGATTCTTGGCGTACCATTATTCATTTTCTAACCATCGAAATCGTACCATTGAGATGCCATATAATAGTCGATTAATCGGGCTATCCATAGACACTTATCCGTATGAGCAGCCACTCCTATTCAGCGACATCTCCTTGTAAGCGGTCACAATAAATTCCCCCAACAAAAATTCTATTGTTTCATCTCTTTATTCAACAGCCACTCCTCTAACGCGGCCAACGGTCACTATTTTGCTAATAAATTTTACAAAATATCGCCCATTGTTGAATGATACCATCTTGTCGTTCTTCTTAGCACCCCCGCTAATCTCGTGAGTAGTAATCAATTAACTGTGGACTCCCACTGATCACGTAAAAAGAAATGTGAAAATAACAATTAAGTTTTCAAGATACAGGCATCCAAAAACGCTCCAAATCAGAAAATACTTGATTTTCAGTGTGCCATATTTTGCTTCCTGCTCATCGTATCTGTACGAATTGGGTATCATTCAGTGGTCCAATCACTGCCCGACCAAATGATACCTTAATTGTTTAATCCGTTGATATCGGACGGAGAAATCGTGTTTTTACCCAAAACACCAATTTTTCACGTTTTTTTTCAAAATATCGCATATTATTTCGACTACTTCGGGTTTACGGAAATTATTTTAAATGATGGTTTGACCCAGTGACCGCCCTAGACATTCGCCAATTCGCCAATGACGACAAATATTTTTATTGGCGAATAAAGTGATGATTCTGGCGAAAATTTTGGCGAATGAATTATTTTGTAAATCTGTTAATATTAAAGTTGAAATCGTTTCGTCAAACGCTTCTTTCGATCATTCATTCAATGGAGTGTCTATTTTTAGTACATCAATTACTCTAGTCTCAATCGTACAAGTTGCTAATAAGTCAATGTCACGCATTAAAATGACTGAAAGATTGAGTCTAGAGACTATGCAACACTGCACTGTTTACATTCGCTCGCCACTTGCTGAGTGTACATTCGCTTCACTACAAGTAGTGACATTCCGATATGACACCTACCGGTTTTACCGATATCAGATATTGACGGCGAAGTATATCGGCCGATACAAATAAATTACCGATAGTGGTGGATATAAAACCATTACACATTAAAATGTCTTGAATGGCATGATGATCTATGTAGATATTTGTCTTTATTTTAGTCGGGAAACGCATGGTACTTTTACTATTTTACTGCGGTTGTTGAAGTAATAATTGGGCCATGCTTCTTACGCAATCAAAAATATACACCATCCGTTATGAATTTAATTATTTGCTGTATCATTAATGATTGAGATTATCATATTTTAAGTGTTAATTACTATATAATTCCTTACAGTAATCGGCACGGCATCTGTACATGTATATCTATACGTGTGCATTAGTTCATGTGGTAATGAAATGAGACGTCAAAGCAATATCTTCATCTTCACGACCTGTTTGTCAACAGTGGCTATCACGTGACATTCGCCCGCCATTTCTACAACAATTGTTAACAAGCCAACAGTGAGGCTGATGTCCCCCGCCGAAATCCCAAAATAAATAGATGACACATATTAATTAATCGCACATTTATTTTTTTCAAAAGTATCGAGCAATCAAACTGTACACAAAGTGCCATCCAAAAGTGTTTTATAAAGAAAAATGCTAAAACCGACGAGAAAAATGAAAATGTACCCTAGTTAGGGGGACCCTAAAGGCAGACAAAAGGGCCCCCACACTTGACAAAAGGGCCCCTCTGGCCAAGGGAAAGGGCCCTCGTGTCTGAGTCAATTGTTTCTTTCCACTGTTACTGTCGAATCCATTACTGAATGAGAATGCAGTCATTGTATTGGCATAAAAATCATCAATCAAGATGAACCTAAGTTATCTTGTCCCAAAGTATCAACCAATCAAATTGCTTATCTCTGCCTACCCTAAGAAGAAAATGCTCATCTTCGAACTCCATCAAGGCATTGACCTAATAAGCATACACGCCAATTTTGAACATTTTAATGCAATTCGAAGGAGAGTTATTGTGTTCCAAAGTCTCGGCAAATCAAATTGCTTATCGCTCTGCTTACCCTGAGCAGAAAATGCTCATTATCGATCTTAGTCAAGGTATTACTGTAATGAAACTATACACCAAGTTTCATCACTCTCACTTAATTAGAACTAAAGTTATCGTGTGTCAAAGCATCAACCAATCAAATTGCTTATCTCTGCTTACCCTAAGCGGAAAATGCTCATCTTCGAACTCCATCAAGGCATTGACATAATAAGCATATACACCAAGTTTGAACATTTTAACTCAATTAGAAGGAGAGTTATTGTGTTCCAAGGTCTCGACCAATCAAATTGCGTATCACTCTGCTTACCCTGAGCAGAAAATGCTCATTATCGAACTTAGTCAAGGTATTACTGTAATTAAAATACTATACACCAAGTTTCATCACTATCACTTAATTAGAACTAAAGTTATCGTGTCCGAAAGCATCAACCAATCAAATTGCTTATATCTGCTTACCCTAAGCGGAAAATGCTCATCTTTGAACTACATCAAGGCATTGACCTAATAAGCATATACACCAAGTTTGAACATTTTAACTCAATAAGAAGGAGAGTTATTGTGTTCCAAAGTCTCGACCAATCAAATTGCGTATCGCTCTGCTTACCCTGAGCAGAAAATGCTCATTATCGAACTTAGTCAAGGTATTACTATAATGAAACTATACACCAAGTTTTTTTAAACGTATCGAGTTACCGTGTCCCAAAGCATCAACCAATCAAATTGCTTATCTCTGCTTACCCTAAGCGGAAAATGCTCATCTTCAAACTCCATCAAGGCATTGACCTAATCAACACATACTCCAAGTTTGAACATTCTAGCTCAATTAGGAAGAGAGTTATCGTGTCCCAAAGTATCAACCAATCAAATTGCTTATCTCTGCTTACCCTAAGCGGAAAATGCTCATCTTCGAACTCCATCAAGGCATTGACCTAATAAACACATACACCAAGTTTGAACATTCTAGCTCAATTAAAAGTTATCGTGTCCCAAAGCATCAACCAATCAAATTGCTTATCTCTGCTTACCCTAAGCGGAAAATGCTCATCTTTGAACTCCATCAAGGCATTGACCTAATAAACACATACACCAAGTTTGAACATTCTAGCCCAATTAGGAAGAGAGTTATCGTGTCCCAAAGCATCAACCAATCAAATTGCTTATCTCTGCTTACCCTAAGCGGAAAATGTACATCTTCGAACTCCATCAAGGCATTGACCTAATAAACACATACACCAAGTTTGAGCATTCTAGCTCAATTAGGAAGAGAGTTATTGTGTCCCAAAAAGTGTGACGGACAGACAGACGGACAGACAGACGGACGAACCCATTTTAATAGTCCCCTGCTTTCTTCGAAAGGCGGGGGACAAAAATAAAACATCTAATGGGAACTTATTTGTTGATAATATTATTAATTAATAAAGTATGATCTTTATTATGAGTTCTTATTTGTCGACACACTAACCAAGCACAACAATCTAAATCACTAAATTATTTTAAAATTTATATCGGCATCTAGAAGCTGGAATGTATTAGACAGTGATTACGTGACATCAAAGGAATATCCCCCCTTTCATCCTTTATTCCACCACGCGCAAACCAGGTGATATTTCCCACCTTTTCCAAAACTTCTACTCATATTTTGACAGACAATATAGTGAACTAGATAAAACGAAGTAAAAAAAAAAATACGTAGCAATTTAGATAAAGGATACACATAAGGATTTTGTACTGTTTACTATTTCCTTTCTACGGCTGCTATGAGTCTTGTATTACCGGTACGTTTAAAAAGCAACAAGCACGTAGTTTCATTTTTAATTAACAAACATATGAATAAAACTGATATAAAATATTTGGCTAAAACTTTCTGAATTGGCTAATAAAATTTTGATTTGGCTAAAAATTTGGCTAATGGTTTTAAGGGTCTAGGGCGGTCACTGTTTGACCATATTGCTTTATGTTCCAGGAATTTCAGAAACGTCGATCCGGCCATAAAACGAAACTTAAGCTCACAAAATATGAAGAAAATTAAAAAAAAACTCGAAAAATAAAGGGCGATAACTCTGAATGAAACTTATATTACTGGAATCGGATTGCCTTCAGGTATCCAAAAATGTAGGTCAAATTTGAAAATTTTGTAAAAAAACAAAAAATGTGTCTTAAACAACATATTTTCATTTTTCGAACGCTAGAAGTCAGCGGCAAAGTTTTGAAATTGCAAAATTTTCAACTGCTATCGTCTGAGAAAAGACTCAAGGTTTCCGAAAATGTAATTTGTATGAAAATAGGTACAGAATTGACAAATCTACGGCCGTTTTTTTATTTTTTGGCACCGCACGAAATTCGGCCACTTCCGGTCTGCGCAGAAGTTTCAAATACAGTCGATCAGTTAGCCACCATATGGTTTCCTGATAGAAAATTGTGTCCCAGATCTGTATCTGTTACAGACCCCGAAAAATAAAATAATAATAATAATTTTAGTAATCACAATAGTCTGAAAGCCTAATAATAATAATTTTAGTAATCTCAATAAGAATAATAATTTTAACAAAAATAGGTTGCCAGGCAACGAAACATACGCCCACACAGCAGCCAAATCGTCCGGGCAGTCAACAAGAGTTGTCGCATATTAAGAAATTATCAGAAAATCATTAGAATTTGTTTGGTTTTTATAATCAAACGTTTTTTTTTTAAATCAGATAATAATTGTGACCTCCAGAGGCACAACAAGCTAAAAAGGGTGATTTTTCGTACAATCAGGGGACATAATTCAGGAAGTAATGACCCGATGGGCGCAAACATCGAAAGGAACCAAGATCTTTGGGTTATAAACATACATGTCAAGTTTCATCAAAATCGGTTCAAAATTGTGACCTCTATAAGGTCCACATCCTTTATATAACATATTTTCACACTATTCGCGTACAAACGGCGGCCATTTTGTCTGTCAATTTTGGTCCGATTTTCACAAAATTCATACTCAACCTTCATAACCATGGAACGGTGATATAATGAAACGTTTTTTTAAATCGGATAACAATTTTGACCTCCAGAGGGACCACAAGCTAAAAAGGGCGATTTTTTGGACAATCAGGGGCCATAATTCAGGAAGTTACAATCCGATGGGCGCAAATATCGAAAGGAACCAAGATCTTTGGGTTATAAACATACATGTCAAGTTTCATCAAAATTGGTTCAAAATTGTGACCTCTATAAGGTCCACAACCTTGATATAACATATTTTCACACTTTTCGCGTACAAATGGCGGCCATTTTGTCCGTCAATTTTGGTCCGATTTTCACGAAATTCAAACTCAACCTTCATAACCATGGAACTGTGATATAATCAAACGTTTTTTTAAATTGGATAACAATTTTGACCTCCAGAGGGACCACAAGCTAAAAAGGGCGATTTTTCGGACAATCAGGGGCCATAATTCAGGAAGTTACGATCCGATTGGTGCAAATATCGAAAGGAACCAAGATCTTTGGGTTATAAACATGCTTTTCAAGTTTCATCCAAATCGGTTCAAAATTGTGACCTCTACACTGTTCACAACCTTGATATAACATATTTTCACACTATTCGCGT
Source organism: Patella depressa (assembly GCA_948474765.1). NCBI lineage: Eukaryota > Metazoa > Mollusca > Gastropoda > Patellidae > Patella > Patella depressa. Next base: position 35,490,775 of record OX419719.1, read on the forward strand.
ACAAATGGCGGCCATTTTGTCCGTCAATTTTGGTCCGATTTTCACGAAATTCGAACTCAACCTTCATAACCATGGAACGGTGATATAATCAAACGTTTTTTTAAATCGGATAACAATTTTGACCTCCAGAGGGACCACAAGCTAAAAAGGGCGATTTTTCGGACAATCAGGGGCCATAATTCAGGAAGTTACGATCCAATTGGCGCAAATATCGAAAGGAACCAAGATCTTTGGTTTATAAACATGCATTTCAAGTTTCATCCAAATTGGTTCAAAATTGTGACCTCTACACTGTTCACAAGCTAAAAAACATGATTTTTCGTACAATCAGGGGCCATAACCCATGAAGTTTCGGTCCGATACATGCCAATATCAAAAGGAACCGAGATCTTTGGGTGATAAACCTATATTTTAAGTTTCATTGAAATCGGATAAAAATTGTGACCTGTAGACTGTTCACAAACTATTGTTTTTATACGCCCACATTTTCATGTGGACGTATATTGTCGTCGCCCCTGTTCGTCCGTCCGGACGAACGGACGGACGAACAGGGGCGACGACAATATACGTCCACATGAAAATGTGGGCGTATAAAAACAATAGTTTTTCACACAAGCTACGCAGTGTGAAACCCTAATAATACAAAATCATAAAGAAAATCATTAGATCTTAAAAATTGGTTTTCTGATTATAGAATAATAAAATCAAACTAGGAAGTATGTTTTCTTTGACCAGATATTAAATAAAATATATGAAATTTAATAAAATTAAAGGGAAATGAAACTAACAAAAACCTGTTACATTTGGGTAGACCTACATGTATTTTAAGTTTAAATGAACAATAAAACTTTTTCAATAATTTTTAATGGGGACAAAAGTAATGGAAATCTTTCTTATTTCTGACTGGAATTGAAAAGATAGGTTGCCAGGCAACGAAACATACGCCCACAGCAGCTAAATAGTATTTCACATTGTGAATGTAGTATTGACTTCTTTAAATAAAGATTTATTGACATCAACTTACCAAATACTCTTTCATCATTGACATGTTTAACACAGTACCAAACACCAGCAGGAAAAGCACAAATTAAAATATGAAGATCAAAGAAGAAAGAGACCCAGGTAGTCGGCTGATGTTCTGAGACAGAAGCTATAATAGGAATGTGAATTTTGGCATAACCAGTGTCCCATAAAGAATAAAATCTACCACTCCATGGTGCAATATAACCTGTTGAAATAAAAAGAAAATGACCACAATATTTTGCATTAGAACTCACATTTCTTTTCAACTTGACAGCTAGTCATGCGACGACCTAATATACCAAGTAAAATTAAAACCCAGTGAACACAATCTAATTTTTAGACTGATAACTGTGAGCACAAGCCTTGAAATAACTGCTAAGGTTCAGTCTGCCATCTTGTCAGGCTGAACTGATTTTCGGCCGGACATTTCCGATTTTCAGCCTGACAAATACTATTATTCCATGCAGTGGAAAATTCCCTCATATATTTGATATTTTAAAATACTTTATACAGAGTTCACATTTTAGTGTAGTCACAAACCCATCGTCTTCTTCGTATGTTAATCACACGCTACCATTGGATTTTGCTACGTCATTTTTGACCCACTTTTCTCGTTTCTTATTGTATGTAATTTTCGAACTAGTGACGGCGATGGTCCCCGTTTAGAAGTGTCATTTTGAGAGACATTAGACACAGTACCAGTCTTAAAATTTTCTGGAACTGTCCCACCTGTCGTGATATCCCATGTCCGAGGGTTGGGAAAAATAAGAAGTTATGTTATTCGACATGTTTTCCAGGCTCTTCTATTTACATTCACATCGGAAGTGTCCAATAAAGTGAGATATTTTAATTTTCGTACAAAAAGTCTCTCCCAAATTACACCCACAGTCAACTTGAACATTTTCTTGTAACATTTTAAATATTATTACTTTTATTACTAATAATTTGTATAATTACATGTCATGTTAGGTGTGATTTAGAGCTAATCATATACGAAAATAACGCAAAGCTAGCTACTACACGTAGACTCGAATAACCAGCGTAAAAGAGCTGATTCTCAATATTATTCATTATTTTATCTTCACGCGGCCGAGATACATGTAAATAGTGATATTTTCACTATGACTCTGGTCGTTGATATAACCAGCACGAAAGAGCCGATTCTTAAAAAATAGTAATATCTTTACTATGACCTGGTTCGTTGATATAATCCGCATAAAAAAGCCGATTCTAGAAATTATTGATTATTTTATTTGCACGCAACCGAGATATAAATAGTAACATTTTCACTATTACTCGGGTAGTTGATATTTTTGGGCCTGGATTTTGAGCCGATTCTATAAAAAATAGTTATATTTTTACTAGGACCCGGATCGTTGATACAACCAGCGTAAAAAAAGCTGATTCTAAAAATTATCGATTATTTTATCTGCACGCAGCCTAGATATAAATAGTAACATTTTCACTATGACTTGGGTCGTTGATATTTTTGTGGCTGGATTTTCGAGTCCAGTAATAATTAGCGATCAACTCGAATTCGCGAATTTTTGGCTTACTGTTTTACCCAAACTCGGTCGGACAATTATGTCTGGATGAAACACAATTTGGCCTGTCAAAGGGGGTCAATTCGCGCGAACATTGTCCGCGTCCGGCCGCTTATTTCAGCGCTTGTGTGAGCATTGTCCAATACTTTCATACTCCCTTCATCAGTATATCTTAACCCTGACAAACAGAAAACTGGGCTGGTTTGATATTTATAAGAATGTAACTGTAACATTCCTAACCACTTACTCCATTGTTTAAAAACCAACTGCTTTACCGATTTATTCACAGTAGGTGGAAAAGGTATTTTTGCAATACAGTTGATTTTATTAGGTTTTCAAGTATAGTATGCATCAAGTGGAAGAATGAAATAATTCCTTGTGATTGTTTTTTCCACACAAAAATCGCTTGAGTTTTACCCTTATACAATAGAGATGTTCTGGGAGGAAAAAAAAAAAGGCGGAAATATAAGAAAGTTGATGAATTATTCTTGGCAAAAATATAAAATTCGTGGTGGATTACAGTAGGTGGAAATGTAAAATTTTTCATGGGTTACGGCCCACAGTGATTGAAAACAGAGTAATATAGTCCATATTGTAAGAGGGTTATTAGAAAACAAGTGGTTGCCATGCAAGATACACCCACATTTTGCAAGAGGTGGATAGATAACAAGATTTTTTGTACATTCAGGGGCAATAATCCAGGAAGATATGGTCCGATATGCGTGAAAATTGAACACAACATGCATTACATTGTTACGGTGATACAACGAAGTCAAGTTATATCAAAATCGGTTTAAAATTGTGACCTCTGTAGGCTCCACAAACTAAAAAATTGATTTTTCAGGGGCCATAATCCATGAAGTTTCAATCCGATACATGCAAATACCGAAAGCAGCCGAGATCTTATGGGGATAAACCTATATTTCAAGTTTCGTCAAAATCGAATAAGAAATGTCACCTGTAGAGAGTCCACAAACAATTCTGGACAAAAGAACATCCGGACCAACGCTTCCACTTCAAAATTTTCACTACCGGTCATTTTTGATAACGCACGAAAACTTTGCAATGTAAATCCATATTTCAGGTTTTTATTCACCGTAGGGTATTGTGAATTCACCAGTCATTGTTTTTTAAGGCGAGTGATGCTCTCAAGCACCTACAGCTCACCTGAATGTCGACCGAGGGGAGGTTTTTTTCCCTCCCCTTAAAATTGAAAATCACTCTCCTTTACAAAGTCATTGGGGGTTTATTAACATTTATCTACCAATCACTCTCCTTAATATCAGATCACTCTCCTTAATATCAGATCACTCTCCTTAATTTCTAAATCACACTCCTTAATTTCTAAAGCATTCCTCTTATCCAAACTGGGAGAACCTTTTAGGAGAGCCATTTTTTTCAATTTGTTGGGAGCTTTTTTTTTTGGCTCTCCTCTGAAAAACAAAAAACGACTGATTCACGTGTCTATACCACTTTGTCAGCATGGGGTACACACACAAAAAAATATTTATTAGACTTAAAAATGAAATATTTATTGTAAGGCTCGTGATAATTATTTATAAGTTAAATATTCACTTTTGGCTACTTAAATAATCGAAATAGCTGAAGAAAAACCATGTCAGTGGCTGACATGTAATTACCACATGCTCAATAGAAAACACACTGACCTGGATAATTATGAGTTGTAATACAATAACTTCCATATGAAGATAAATATATAATTATCCCTGGCATATATTTCACAATTATTGGTTTTAGAACATCTCTTACGACGTTACGGGACGCAGAATATTGACGAATATCTTAATAATGAATAACTGGCAGATAGCTAACTTGGCATTCGTGTTTGCTAACTTATATCAAGCGACACTAGCGCAGCCTAGAATATCGTCCTGTATAAGATTTACAATATATTTATGCACAACAATTATTCAAACACGTGGTAATTATCAATATTGCTATGTACACAATAGCACTGGAATACGTAATGTTCTTAATTTTTCGGTAACCAAGTTAACTTATCTCTAGATATTATTTCTACAATTCCCACACGGCAGTAATATCACTATAAAAAATTATAATGCAATATTCTCCCAACATGTACGTTGTTGAAGATTTACTTCATATTAATTTTCCTTTTTTCGAAGATCATAACAATCTCGTTTACATCGTGCGTAACTGTAACAGCAGTAAACGGCTTTTATTGTTCTACTACACGACAATCATCATTAATTATCAACACAATGCCCAGTATAATATATTGACGACTATGTATACAACTCTATAACACCAATCATGAGATTTTGCAGCTTCTTCTATCTTTACATAAGCATTACTCTGCACTGGCCGTACAATGCTATAGTTACATAGTCCAGGTCGAAAATTGGGTTTTTGAAAAAAAGGCTATTTTACAGGCGTGCTAAATGACCGTAGGGTCACATCTAGTTACGGTCATTTTCCATAGCCCTCGGTCCAAACCGGCATATATGGCCGACATGGAACCCATGGTCTGGACGTACCAACGAATAGTCACTCCATGGGTAGTTCCAAAAAAAACATTGGCTATATACTGTTGGGTATTTAATTCCATACTTGCGAATGACCATTTGTTGAGCAACTTCTAAAATACAATCTTGTGTATTTTTAAGGGCTGTCAAATATGTCCAGATGGTATTTTTTTTCTCTGTATTAGGGATGCCAGGATTTTGGACTTTCTTTTGGTGCATTTCAATATGTAAAAGTGACCAAACACCCGATATGACATCAAATTGAATTTCAGATTGAAAAGAGAAAACTTTATCAACATATTTACAACAATCCAAGCCTCCTCCTCCGTCACAAGGTAGCATAAGTTTGTTTTAATAGCTTGGTTTACAAAATGGTAGATCTTATTGTCTAAATCTTCATTTTTAGAAATAATCGGACCAAGTACCCAACACTTTAAATATCCAAGAATATTTTGGACAGAGCAATACCCATGTGTGTTTGGACAATATACCCAATAAATAAACAGACCAAGTATCCAATAACATTTTGGACAGAGCAATACCCATGTGTGTTTGGAGAGTATACCCAATAAATAAATGAACCAAGTAACCAACAATATTTTGGACAGAGCAATACCCATGTGTGTTTGGACAATATATCCAATAAATTAACGGACTAAGTACCCAATAATATTGTTTCAACAGAACAATACCCAAGTGTGTTTGGACAGTATACCCAATAAATTAACAGTCTAAGTACCCAATATTGTCTCAACTTGAATAGATTCCAACAGTGTGGTCTCTCCCCTAATGTGTTGTCTGCCCTTAGACCACATTCAACAATCCTAACCTGAAACAGTCCAAATATGGGGTTGGACTGGACTTGCCGTTACTAGCTTGATTCCAATATATCCCCAACTTCATAAGAATTCATTTCTTGACGTCATATACTGTCAAATACACATTGACATTTAACTTTCTTTGATTTGTATTACTGAACACAGGATGTCTGTAGAGGCATATGGGTTTTCTCTGTGTTCCACCCCACCATCCGTGCATTTTATTCAAGTTGTGAGAACTAGTTTCACAATCAATTTAAAACAGACTTTAAACTTTTAATTCAAGTTAAAAGAGCTGTATTTTTATTTCAGATTAATATAAAATATTTTTCATTAATTTGATTTTTATGCACTTGCAATAATTATTCAAATTAACAACTCATCTTTGTTCTCTAACCATGTGACCTCATTTACATGCAAGGAGAAAATGTTTAGTTAAATTTCTTTGACTAAGTACATAAATTAGTTAAATTCTATCATCAAGCAGCATTATAGATAACTCATGGCAACATTAGGACACACCAAAAATGTTTCTTTTCTTTTTTATTGATGAATTATGGCTGTAATACTCAATTATCATTTCCAGGACATGACGACTGATGCTGTATTAACGTCTTTTCTAAGTGAATCACTTTGCTACCTACACATGTGTTCCTTTGTGAAAGGGAGAAAATCATACTGTTTTCATCTGAATTACTGTCACCATCATTACTTTCTTTCTAAACTTGAGGTATAGGACGATCTGAACACGTTCCTTTGAACAACACCAATTTTCCTAAAATTGTGCTTCACATTGCTACCTACAAATGTTTTCCTTAAAATGTCTGTGTTCCTTTGTGAAAGAGGAAAAATCACATTGTTTTCATCTGAATTACTGTCACGTTCATCAGTTGGAATATATTTTTGAGTCTGAACTGCGGTTGTTGGAGCCAGTTGGGCTACTTGGATCCTCCAAATCATCGGGTGGTTGGGGGGTTCCATCTACTTCAATCTGAAAAAAACAATTTAGTCAAAAATTAAGAGTTTGAGAGCTGGCTCAGTTCCGGGTATTTCGGTTGTTTGGACATTTTTTTTTTTTTCGCACTATGCTCATGTACAACCCATGTTTTCTTTTTAAATATTGGAGCAATTCAGCTGAAATTGTCAGAGAATCATCCTACATGTATTCTGGGGTGGCTGTGCAAATTTCAGCGTCATAGCTCAATTAGAACTGTATATTATAGGCTGTCATACGCATAAAATGACATTTTTCAATTGAAAGCTGTACAAAATGCAGTTTTTGGATCAAGTGAATTTGCTGTTATTTAATTTTGTCTGAACCTATTAAACAGGCTGAAATCTTAATACCACCATCCTGAATATATTACCAAAGTGCTGTGCAAATTTCAGGTTAATAGGTTCAGTCAAAATTAAATGACAGCACATTCACTTGAGCCAAAAAACGCATTCTGTACAGCTTTGAGAACTGGCTCAGTTCGGGGTATTTCGGTCGTTTGGACAATTTTTTTTTTTTTTCTGCACTAGGCTCATGTACAACCCCTTTTTTTTTTTTTAGTTATTGGAGCAATTCAACTGAAATTGTCAGAGAATCATCCTACATGTATTCTGGGGTGGCACTTTTTAATTAAATATGGGTGGGGTGATACAGTGATAACAACCATGACTATTAAACCAAAGGTTTATAAACGCAACCCCATTGTGGGCAAGGCCTTTTTTCCCAGACGCAAAGTACTGATCCATCCCAGGAACTATTCATAGAGATTGCATTGACATGTTTTGAAAACTCGATTAGACAGCAAAATATAGAAGCAAGGGCCAATTACCTGACATCCAAGCCCTAATTTTTCTTCTGGTTTGTGTCTAAGGGGGGTTCTATCTACTTCCGCCTAAAAAACAAATTTCAAACATGAAAATTAAATGCTATAACGGTGCACATAAATCATTTTGTGTCCTAACATCAAAACTGAAATGTTTTCATTCATTACAATATAAATGACTGAACCAGCATAAGCGCAGTTGGTAGCATACATAACTTCGAATCCTAAAGCCTGGGTGTCCTTAAGCAAGACACTATTTCTCTAGAGGGACACATGAAATATACAAAGAACTTTATATCATTGTACTCAGTAATATACTGGACAAAATACCTTTCAATTCTTTACATCATTCTATAATTTAATTTCAAAGAAACATGTCATCAGCTTTTCTACACAGCAGTTACGAACAAACTACCCAGTAATACACTGGACAAAATATTCAGCAATACTTAACTTCCCTCAATAATTTAATTTCAAAGAAACACGTCATCAGCTTTTCTACCCAGCAGTTAAGAACAAACTACCCAGTAATACACTTGACGAAATACCCAGCAATACTTAACTTCTCCCTATAACTTAATTTCAAACAACTATTTCATCAGCTTTTCTACCCAGCAGTTACGGACAAGGCCAGGGTTAAAAATATTTCAGTTTGCCCAAACCCGACTCATGATGATTAGGTATGGGTAGGTAGGTAGGCAAATTCTTTTTTTTTTGTGGGGGGGGGGGCAGACTTTGAGAACTAAATGCTAAAACTTAATCCCTATATTTTAATAATTCTTTTATCAATTGCCTTTTTCAAACATGTAAACTTAACTTAACGAATACTCAGTTAACTGGTCACGGTTTGGTTGCTGGGGTGAATCAGTTCCAAAAATTAGTAATGGATTTTCGTTTTTATATCATATATGACATTCAAAAACCAGGAATGGTAGCTACCACATCGTTGTCCGTTGCTGAAGACTACATTCATCCTTCATACTAACTAGGTCTACACTTGTCATTTGTGTAATCATTCTTCCAAGCACGTAACATGAGATAGCCTTAAACGTAGGTAGCGACCGATTGACAAAATTAAAAGTGTTTACTAACCTCAGCACCCTACAAAGTAAGTCTCAAAAGAAACAGAATAATTTGATGTGATGAAATAATATTAAAATAGACAGGACAGTGAAATCGTTTACATTGGCTGTCAAGCGATGCCATGTGTCGGTGGGGGTCAAAGTTGACGACAGACATACGGGTCAGTTGAACTACCGCACAGCATGGCTAAAGTGAAAGGAACACATGTAGTAGATTCTTTGGAAATATAGCTGTCGCTGACATGTTCAAATATTTATGACATAACTAATCATTTAAAGAATTAGGGGTAGGGCCATTTTAAATCAATTAACCTGCTTGCAACTCGTCAATACCTGATGTCAAATATACGTGATCTGTCAAAGTGGAAGTACTAGTAAGAATGATGATGGAGAAATGAAATGCCAAGAATGAATGAATTGAGTTTGTGCTATAATACTAATAATTTAGACAAGTGTCACATATAAATATTGATCAAATGTGAATAAATTTGTTAATGAAAATTGTCAACGTAACCGATATTTGAATTTGTGTAACCAGAAAATCGGTCGCATGTTTTTGAGCTGGCGTGACCGCACTAACCGATTGGTATCGTCGTTCGCGTGAAATTTCGTGGCAGTATTGATAGTGCCTGTTCAATCCCCCGACCGATTATTTCGCGTTTGGGTGTCATTGTCAAGCGTAAAAATAATGTTGTAAAAAAAAAAAAAAAATCTTCAAAAACGGCAATAAAAGAATTTGACTAGGCGGATTTTTTTTGGGTCGGTCGCGTTTGGGCAAACAAACAATCTTTTAATTTTGGCCCAAACTACCCACTAATATACTGGACAAAATACCCAGCAATACTTAACTTCCCTCAATAATTCAATTATATAATTCCCCCTATAACTTAATTTCAAACAAACATTTCATCAGCTTTTCTACCCAGCAGTTACGGACAAACTACTAATATACTGGACGAAATACCCAGCAATACTTAACTTCCCTCAATAATTTAATTTAAAAAAAACCACATCACCAGCTTTTCTACCCAGCAGTTACGAACACGCTACCCACTAATACACTGGACGAAATACCCAGCAATACGTAACTTCCCTCTATAACTTAATATCAAAGAAACATGTCATCCGCTTTTTTACCCAGCAGTTACGGACAAACTACCCACTAATATACTGGACGAAATACCCAGCAATACTTAACTTCACCCTATCAATTAATTTCAAAGAAACATGTCATCAGCTTTTCTACCCAGCAGTTACGGACAAACAACCCAGTAATACACTTCACGAAATACCCAGCAATACTTAACTTCCCTCTATAACTTAATAACAAAGAAACATGTCATCAGCTTTTCTACCCAGCAGTTACGGGCAAACTACCCAGTAATACACTTCACGAAATACCCAGCAATACTTAACTTCCCTCTATAACTTAATTTCAAAGAAACATGTCATCAGCTTTTCTACCCAGCAGTGAAAGACTGATATCAAATTTACGTCCACATTCCTGCTTTGATTGATATGGTATTTTGAAAAGGAAGCGAGGCGTTTGGTTTGTTTAGCATTGAGGGGCGTGCATCCATATCAATAGTTGCCGTCCTTAGAGTATAAGGAATAAGTATACCAAGATAATCCATTTAGAATTGTGGCTTTCAGACGTTAAAGCCAAAGATAGGCTGGCACTGCCAGGCAGGATACGTCCACATTTTCGAGAGATGGATAGAGAACAAGCAATACCGAAAGTGATTTTTCCTATGTGCAAATATCGAAATGAATTAAGATCTTTGGGTTATAAAGGTTCATTTCAGTAGGCTTCAAATTCGACTGGGGATCATGTTGCTAAGTGGGTAAATGGGATAATAATTCTGACCCCAGAGGGACCAAAAGCTAAAAAAAAAGGTCATTTTTCGTACAATCAGGGGCCATAATTCAGGAAGTTACAATCCGATATGCACAAATATCGAAAGGAACCAAGATCTTTGGGTTATAAACATGCATGTCAAGTTTCATCAAAATCGGTTCAAAATTGTGACCTGTATAGGGTCCACAACCTTAATATAATGTATTTTCACACTAATCGCGTACAAACGGCGGCCATTTTGTCTGTCAATTTTGGTCCGATTTTCACAAATTTTACCTCAATCTTTATTACCATGTAACGGTGATATAATCAAACGCTTTTTTAATTCGGATAATAATTTTGACCTCCAGTGGGACCACAATCTAAAAAGGGTGATTTTTCGTACAATCAGGGGCCATAATGCAGGAAGTTACGAATCAATGAGCGCAAATATCGAAAGGAACCAAGATCTTCAGGTTATAAACATGCATGTCAAGTTTCATCAAAATCAGTTCAAAATTGTGACCTCTATAGGGTCCACAACCTTGATATAACATATTTTCACACTATTCGCGTACAAACGGCGGCCATTTTGTCCGTCAATTTTGGTTTGATTTTCACGAAATTCAAACAGAGCCTTCATTACCATGTAACGGTGATATAATCAAACGGTTTTTTAAATCGGATAATAATTTTGACCTCCAGAAGGAACACAAGCTAAAAAGGGCAATTTTTCGGACAATCAGGGGCCATAATTCAGGAAGTTACGATCTGATGGGTGCAAATATCGAAAGGAACCAAGATCTTTGAGTAATAAACATACATGTCAAGTTTCATCAAAATCGGTTCAAAATTGTGACCTCTATTAGGGTCCACAACCTTGATATAACATATTTTCACACTATTCGCGTACAAACGGCGGCCATTTTGTTTGTCAATTTTGGTCCGATTTTCACGAAATTTGAACTCGACCTTCATTACCATGTAACGGTGATATAATCGAACGATTTTTTAAATCGGATAATAATTTTGACCTCCAGAGGGACCACAAGCTAAAAAGGGCGATTTTTCGGACAATCAGAGGCCATAATTCAGGAAGTTACGATCCGATGGCCGCAAATATCAAAAGGAACCAAGATTTTGGGGTTATAAACATGCATGTCAAGTTTCATCACAATCGGTTCAAAATTGTGACCTCTATAGGGTCAACAAGCTAAAAACATGATATTTCGTACAATCAGGGGCCATAATCCATGAAGTTCCGATTCGATACATGCCAATATCGAAAGGAACCGAGATCTTATGGGGATAAACCTATATTTCAAGTTTCGTCAAAATCAGATAAGAATTGTGACCTGTAGAGAGTCCACAAACAAATTGTGGACGGCCGGACGGCCGGATGTCTGGACGGACAGGGGCGACGACATAATACGTCCACATGAAAAGTGGGCGTATAAAAAGTGGTATAAGGAATAGGTATGGAAAGTTTTAAAAGGATCTGTTAAGAATTGCATCATGTAGACGAACACAAGACAAACATTGGGCGTGGCTCTGTACCAGGGGGGTCGGACAAGCACCAAAAATTATAGTGGTCATCCTTAGGGTATAAGGAATAAGTATAAAAAAAAGTTTTCAAGACGATCGATAAAGAATTGTGGCCTGTAAGTGACACACAGACACACAAAAAGAAGATAGGCTGGCACTGCCAGGCAGGATACACCCACATTTTTGAGAGATGGATAGTGAACAAGCAATACCGAAAGTGATTTTTCCTCATTAAGTCCTGTATTTCATACTGTATTGGGAGCAGCCATTTTGTTGTTCAGTTCCAGTCTGATATTAATGAAATTCGAAGCCGACAATGATTATGGTGTGACGGTACACAACCTAGAAATGTTACTTTTCGTCAAAATCGGATAAGAATTGTGACCTGTAGAGAGTCCACAACCATGATATACCATATTTTTACACTATTCGTGTACAAACGGCGACCATTTCGTTCAGCAATTTTGGTACGATTTTCACGAAATTCGAACTCAACCTTCCTTACGGTGCAACAGTAATATAATCAGAGGTTTTTTTTAAAATCAGATAATAATTGTTCAAGAGATAGACAGAGAACAAGCAATACCGAAAGTGATTTTTCCTACAATCAAAGGCCATAATTCATTAAGTTACAATTTGATATGCGCAAATATCGAAAAGAATAAAGATCTTTAGGTTATAAACAAGCATTTCAGGTTTCATCAAAATCGAATTAAAATTGTGACCTCTACATGGTTCACAACTTTGATATACCATACTTTTACACTGTTCGCGTACAAACGATGGCCATTTTTTCTGGCAATTATGGTCCGGTTTTCTCGAAATTCGAACTCAACCTACCTTAGCGTGTAACGGTGATAGAATCAAACGTTTTTTTAAATCGGATAATAATTGTGACCTCCAGAGGGACCATAGGCAATTTTTCGGAAAACCAGGGGCCATAATTCAGGAAGTTACAATCGAATATGTGCAAATAACGAAAGGAACCAAGATCTTTGGGTTATAACCATGCATTTCAAGTTTCATCAAAATCGAATTAAAATTGTAACCTCTACAGGGACCACAACCATGATATACAATTTTTTAACAGTATTCGCGTACAAACAACGGCCATTTTGTCTGTCAATTTTGGTCCGATTTTCCCGAAATTCGAACTCAACCTTCCTTACGGTGTAACGGTAATACTATCAACCGTTTTATTAAATAGGATAATAATTGTGACCACCAGAGGGACCACAAGCTAAAATATGGCGATTTTGCGTATAATCAGGGGACATAATTCAGGAAGTTACGTTCCGATATGCGCAAATATCGAAAGGAACCAAGATCTTTGGGTTATTACCATGAATTACCATCAAAATCGAATTAAAAATGTGACTTCTACAGGGTCCACAACCTTGATATACCATTTTTTAACAGTATTCGCGTACAAACAGCGGCCATTTTGTATGGCAATTTTCGTCCGATTTTCCCGAAATTCGAAATCACCCTCCCTTAGGGTGTAACGGTGATATAGTCAAACGTTTTTTTAAATCAGATAATAATTGTGACCTCCAGAGGGACCACAAGCTAAAAAGGGTGAATTTTCGGACAATCAGGGGCCATAATTCAGGAAATTACATTCCGATAGGCGCAATTATCAAAAGGAACCAAGATCTTTGGGTTATAATCATGCATGTCAAGTTTCATCAAAATCGGTTCGAAATTGTAACCTCTATAGGGTCCACAAGCTAAAGATAGGCTGGCAGTACGCCCACATTTTCGAGAGATGGACAGAGAACAAGCAATACCGAAAGTGATTTTTCCTACATCTTTAAGTCCTGTATTTCATACTGTATTGGGAGCAGCCATTTAGTTGGTCAGTTCCAGTCTGATATTAATGAAATTCGAAACCGACAATGATTATGGTGTGACGGTACACAACCTAGAAATGTGACTTTTCATCAAAATCGGATAAGAATTGTGACCAGTAGAGAGTCCACAACCATGATATACCATATTTTTACACTATTCGCGTACAAACGGCGCCCATTTCGTCCGGCAATTTTGGTACGATTTTCACGAAATTAGAACTCAACCTTCCTCATCAAAATCGAATTAAAATTGTGACCTATACAGGGTCCACAACCATGATATATCATTTTTTTAACAGTATTTGTGTACAAACAGCGGCCATTTTGTCTGTCAATTTTGGTCCGATTTTCCCGAAATTCATACTCAACCTTCCTTAGGGTGTAACGGTGATATAATCAAACGTTTTTTTAAATCGAATAATAATTGTGACCTCCAGAGGGACCACAAGCTAAAAAGGGTGATTTTTCGGACAATCAGGGGCCATAATTCAGGAAATTACATTTCGATAGCCGCAAATATCGAAAGGAACCAAGATCTTTGGGTTACAAACATGCATGTCAAGTTTCATCAAAATCGGTTCAAAATTGTGACCTCTATAGGGTCCACAAGCTAAAAACGTGATTTTTGGTACAATCAGGGGCCATAATCCATGAAGTTTTGATCCGATACATGCCAATATCGAAAGGAACCTAGATCTTTTGGGGATAAACCTATATTTCAAGTTTCGTCAAAATCAAATAAGAATTGTGACCTGTAGAGAGTCCACAAACAAATTGTGGACGGACGGACGGACGTCCGGACGGACGGACAGACAGGGTCGACGACATAATACGTCCACATGAAAATGTGGGCGTATAAAAAGGCGATTTTGCGTATAATCAGGGGCCATAATTCAGGAAGTTACGATCCGATATGCGCAAATATCGAAAGGAAGCAAGATCTTTGGGTTATAACCATGAATTTCAAGTTTCATCAAAATCGAATCAAAATTGTGACCTCCACAGGGTCCACAACCTTGATATACCATTTTTTAACAGTATTCGCGTACAAACGGCGGCCATTTTGTATGGCAATTTTCGTCCGATTTTCCCGAAATTCGAACTCAACCTTCCTTAGGGTGTCACGGTGATATAATCAAACGTTTTTTTAAATCGAATAATAATTGTGACCTCCAAGCTAAAAAAAAGGCGATTTTGCGTATAATCAGGGGCCATAATTCAAAAAGTTACGATCCGATCTGCGCAAATATCGAAAGGAAGCAAGATCTTTAGGTTATAACCATGAATTTTAAGTTTCATCAAAATCAAATCAAAATTGTGACCTCCACAGGGTCCACAACCTTTATATACCATTTTTTAACAGTATTCGCGTACAAACGGCGGCCATTTTGTATGTCAATTTTCGTCCGATTTTCCCGAAATTCGAACACAACGTTCCTTAGGGTATAACGGTGATATAATCAAACGTTTTTTTAAATCGAATAATAATTGTGACCTCCAGAGGGACCACAAGCTAAAAAGGGTGATTTTTCGGACAATCAGGGGCCATAATTCAGGAAATTACATTCCGATAGCCGCAAATATCGAAAGGAACCAAGATCTTTGGGTTACAAACATGCATGTCAAGTTTCATCAAAATCGGTTCAAAATTGTGACCTCTATAGGGTCCACAAGCTAAAAACGTGATTTTTCGTACAATCAGGGACCATAATCCATGAAGTTTTGATCCGATACATGCCAATATCGAAAGGAACCGAGATCTTTTGGGGATAAACCTATATTTCAAGTTTCGTCAAAATCGGATAAGAATTGTGACCTGTAGAGAGTCCACAAACAAATTGTGGACGGACGGACGTCCGGACGGACAGGGGCGACGACATAATACGTCCACATGAAAATGTGGGCGTATAAAAACGTGATTTTTCGTACAATCAGGGGCCATAACCCATGAAGTTTTCATCCGATACATGCAAATATCGAAAGCAGCCGAGATCTTTTGGGGATAAACCTATATTTCAAGTTTCGTCAAAATCGGATAAGAATTGTGACCTGTAGAGAGTTTACAAACAAATTGTGGACGGACGGACGTCCACACCCAAAAAGATAATAGCCGTGGCTCGGCCCCCGGGGCCTGGGCATGCACCAAAAACAATAGGGATGGGAATAAATATGCAAAGTTTGAAGTGGATCTGTTAAAAAATGTGACCTGTAGACGGCAAACAAACAAATACAAAAAGGGCGTGGCTCTGCCCCTGGGGATCGGGCATGCCCCAAAAATAATAGGGATCATCCTTAGGGTATAAGAAGTAAGTATGTAAAGTTTCAAGACAATCAGTTAAGAATTGTGGTTTGTAGGCGACACACAGACACGTCCAACATGTACAAAATAATATGTGTAGTTTCAAACATAAAAAAATAGGTTGCCAGGCAACGAAACATACGCCCACACAGCAGCCAAATCGTCCGGGCAGTCAACAAGAGTTGTCGCATATTAAGGAATTATCAGAAAATCATTAGAATTTGTTTGGTTTTTATAATCAATCGTTTTTTTTTTAAATCAGATAATAATTGTGACCTCCAGAGGGACCACAAGCTAAAAAGGGTGATTTTTCGTACAATCAGGGGACATAATCCAGGAAGTATTGACCCGATGGGCACAAATATCGAAAGGAACCAAGATCTTTGGGTTATAAACATACATGTCAAGTTTCATCAAAATCGGTTCAAAATTGTGACCTCTATAGGGTCCACAACCTTGATATAACATGTTTTCACACTATTCGTGTACAAACGACGGCCATTTTGTCCGTCAATTCTAGTCCGATTTTCACGTAATTCAAACTCTCTCTTCATTACCATGTAACGGTGATATAGTCAAACGTTTTTTAAATCGGATAATAATTTTGACCTCCAGAGGGACCAAAAGCTAACAAAAGCGATTTTTTGGACAATCCGGGGACATAATTCAGGAAGTTATGATCCAATGGGTGCAAATATCGAAAGGAACCAAGATCTTCAAAATTTTGACCTCTATAAGGTCCACAACCTTTATATAACATATTTTCACACTATTCGCATACAAACGGCGGCCATTTTGTCCGTCAATTTTGGTCCGATTTTCCCAAATTCAAACTCAACCTTCATAACCATGGAATCGTGATATAATCAAACGTTTTTTTAAATCGGATAACAATTTTGACCTCCAGAGGGACCACAAGCTAAAAAGGGCGATTTTTTGGACAATCAGGGGCCATAATTGAGGAAGTTACGATCCGATGGGCGCAAATATCGAAAGGAACCAGGATCTTTGGGTTATAAACATACATGTCAAGTTTCATCAAAATTGGTTCAAAATTGTGACCTCTATAAGGTCCACAACCTTGATATAACATATTTTCACACTATTCGCGTACAAATGGCGGCCATTTTGTCCGTCAATTTTGGACCGATTTTCATGAAATTCGTATTTGACCTTCATAACCATGGAACGGTGATATAATCAAACAGTTTTTTAAATCCGATAACTATTTTGACCTCCAGAGGGACCACAAGCTAAAAAGGGCAATTTTTCGGACAATCAGGGGCCATAATTCAGGAAGTTACGATCCGATGGGCGCAAATATCGAAAGGAACCAAGATCTTTCGGTTATAAACATGCATTTCAAGTTTCATCCAAATCGGTTCAAAATTGTGACCTCTACGCTGTTCACAAGCTAAAAAACGTGATTTTTCGTACAATCAGGGGCCATAACCCATGAAGTTACAGTCCGATACATGCCAATATCGAAAGGAACCGAGACCTTATGGTGATAAACCTATATTTTAAGTTTAATTGAAATCGGATAAAAATTGTGACCTGTAGACTGTTCACAAAAAAATGTGGACGGACGGACGGACGGACGGACAGGGGCGACGACAATATACGTCCACATAAAAATGTGGGCGTATAACAATGAAAGACTGATCAAAAGAAAGCAAGATTTAATACTTACCATCATAATAAGTATGCACCATCCGAATGAGAAAACAGTGCAACAATACTAGCCATTTAGCTTTTTTCAGTAAGCCAGGAAGGCTCGACCAATACATTTCTTATATGACAACCATCAACTATACCGATAATCCTGATGTTATTATAGCATGTGCACAATACATTGTAAGTTTACTAACTAGGCCTACATGTACCATGAAAAACTTATTAAAAATGTTCTGACAAAATTCTGTTTAAAGTTCATCATTTAACCAAGTAAATATGAATTCGAGTCACTTTCCCTTCATTCGTAACTGTGTTGATAACTATTTTGATATTCCAGTTTTCTGTCGAGTTGATAATAGATGCCATGAAATAATATGTGAGAGGTTCAAAAATCTCATCTTTGCGGAAAATTCTCCGCCCCCAGTCTGACATCAAAAGTTCATAGTCGGGGAAGCCATGTTAAGAGAATGGTGGTATTATAAGGTTTCCAGCCAATTAATTTTGTCGGTTGATCCTGCAACAAAGATTATACCCAGGTCGCACATAGCAATGTAAATTTTGTGAGGAGATAAACGCAACGTTATTGATGATTCATTTGTGATTTTTAAATTTCCTGTGATCTACAACTTTTATGGTAAGGTTTGTTGTGATATTCATATACATGAAAATTCTATTTTATGGATTTTATTTCGATAAAGGTAAGATACTCCATAAATAGAGTTGTAACTAAAACTAAATCTTAAAGCGTTTTCATATTTAGCAGAATATAACACTGCTAAGTGAGACATGTATTTTAACCGGACATAAAATTACGAATGCATGGGAAAGGGGTTTAAGTAATCATTGGCGATAGCGTAACAGTTTTGATTGTTGAATAATGTGTCAAAATTTGTTTGTAGGCCTACTGTAATTATAACTACTGGCAATCTACAACAAGCCAACAGTGAGGCTGATGTCCCCCGCCGAAATCCCAAATTAAATAGATGACACATATTAATTAATCGCACATTTATTTTTTTCAAACGTATCGACCAATCAAACTGAACACGAAGTGTCATCCAAAAATTGCTTATCTCTGCCTACCGTAAGAAGAAAATGCTCATCTTCGAACTCCATCAAGGCATTGACCTAATAAGCATACACACCAATTTTGAACATTTTAACTCAATTCGAAGGAGAGTTATTGTGTTCCAAAGTCTCGGAAAATCAAATTGCTTATCGCTCTGTTTATCCTGAGCAGAAAATGCTCATTATCGATCATAGTCAAGGTATTACTGTAATGAAACTATACACCAAGTTTCATCACTCTCACTTAATTAGAACTAAAGTTATCGTGTCTCAAAGCATCAACCAATCAAATTGCTTATCTCTGCCTACCCTAAGCGGAAAATGCTCATCTTCAAACTCCATCAAGGCATTGACCTAATAAGTATATACACTAAGTTTGAACATTTTAACTCAATTAGAAGGAGAGTTATTGTGTTCCAAAGTCTCGACCAATCAAATTGCGTATTGCTCTGCTTACCCTGAGCAGAAAATGCTAATTATCGAACTTAGTCAAGGTATTACTGTACACCAAGTTTCATCACTTTCACTTAATTTGAACTAAAGTTATCGTGTCCCAAAGCATCAAATTGCTTATCTCTGCTTACCCTAAGCAGAAATGCTCATCTTCAAACTTCATCAAGGCATTGACCTAATAAGCATATACACCAAGTTCGAACATTTTAACTAAATTAGAAGGAGAGTTATTGTGTTCCAAAGTCTCGACCAATCAAATTGCGTATCGCTCTGCTTACCCTGAGCAGAAAATGCTCATTATCGAACTTAGTCAAGGTATTACTATAATGAAACTATACACCAAGTTTCATCACTCTCACTTAATTAGAACTAAAGTTATCGTGTCCCAAAGCATCAACCAATCAAATTGCTTATCTCTGCTTACCCTTAGCGGAAAATGCTCATCTTCGAACTCCATCAAGGCATTGACCTAATAAGCATATACACCAAGTTTGAACATTTTAACTCAATTAGAAGGAGAGTTATTGTGTTCCAAATTGCGTATAGCTCTGCTTACCCTGAGCAGAAAATGCTCTTTATCGAACTTAGTCAAGGTATCACTATAATGAAACTATACACCAAGTTTCATCAATCTCACTTAATTAGAACTAAAGTTATCCTGTCCCAAAGCATCAACCAATCAAATTGCTTATCTCTGCTTACCCTAAGCGGAAAATGCTCATCTTCGAACTCCATCAAGACATTGACCTAATAAACACATACACCAAGTTTGAACATTCTAGCTCAATTAGGAAGAGAGTTATTGTGTCCCAAAAAGTGTGACGGACGGACGGACGGACGGACGGACGGACGGACGGACGGACGGACGGACGGACGGACGGACGGACGGACGGACGGACGGACGGACGGACGGACAGACAGACAGACAGACAGACAGACAGACAGACAGACAGACAGACAGACAGACAGACAGACAGACGAACCCATTTTAATAGTCCCCCAACTTTCTTCGAAAGGCGGGGGACAATTAAAGTTTACAAGGCAACAATGTGTTGATAAAGGGGCGTCTATATTCTGTCAATCACTTTCTTATGATGCCACGTTTCAATTCACATTATTGAACCCTGATTGACAGTATGCAATCACCCATACCCTTTTGTGCCGAAATTAAAAAATAGGTTGCCAGGCAACGAAACATACGCCCACACAGCAGCCAAATCGTCCGGGCAGTCAACAAGAGTTGTCGCATATTAAGGAATTATCAGAAAATCATTAGAATTTGTTTAGTTTTTATAATCAAACTTTTTTTTTTAAATCAGATAATAATTGTGACCTCCAGAGGCACCACAAGCTAAAAAGGGTGATTTTTCGTAAAATCAGGGGACATAATTCAGGAAGTAATAATCGATGGGCGCAAATATCGAAAGGAACCAAGATCTTTGGGTTATAAACATGCATTTCAAGTTTCATCCAAATTGGTTCAAAATTGTGACCTCTATAGGGTCCACAACCTTGATATAACATATTTTCACACTATTCGTGTACAAATGGTGGCCATTTTGTCTGTCAATTCTAGTCCGATTTTCACGTAATTCAAACTCTCTCTTCATTACCATGTAAGGGTGATATAGTCAAACGTTTTTTTAAATCGTATAATAATTTTGACCTCCAAAGGGACCAAAAGCGAACGAAAGCGATTTTTTGGACAATCCGGGGACATAATTCAGGAAGTTATGATCCAATGGGCGCAAATATCGATATGAACCAAGATCTTTGGGTTATAAACATACATGTCAAGTTTCATCAAAATTGGTTCAAAATTGTGACCTCTATAAGGTCCACAACCTTGATATAACATATTTTCACACTATTCGCGTACAAACGGCAGCCATTTGGTCCGCCAATTTTGGTCCGATTTTCACGAAATTCGAACTCACCCTTCATAACCATGGAACAGTGATATAATCAAACGTTATTTTAAATCGGATAACAATTTTGACCTCCAGAGGGACCACAAGCTAAAAGATAGGCTGGCACTGCCAGGCAGGATACGCCCACATTTTTGAGAGATGGATAGAGGACAAGCAATACCGAAAGTGATTTTTCCTACATCATTAAGTCCTGTATTTCATACTGTATTGGGAGCAGCCATTTTGTTGGTCAGTTCCAGTCTGATATTCATGAAATTCGAAGCCGACAATGATTATGGTGTGACGGTACACAACCTAGAAATGTTACTTTTCGTCCAAATCTGATAAGAATTGTGACCTGTAGAGAGTCCACAACCATGATATACCATATTTTTACACTATTCGTGTACAAATGGTGACCATTTCGTCCAGCAATTTTGGTATGATTTTCCCGAAATTCGAATTAAACCTTCCTTACGGTGCAACAGTAATATAATCAGAGTTTTTTTTTTAAATCAGATAATAATTGTTCGAGAGATAGACAGAGAACAAGCAATACCGAAAGTAATTTTTCCTACAATCAAAGGCCATAATTCATTAAGTTACAATTTGATATGCGCAAATATCGAAAAGAATAAAGATCTTTAGGTTATAAACAAGCATTTCAGGTTTCATCAAAATCGAATTAAAATTGTCACCACTACAGGGTCCACAACTTTGACATAGCATATTTTTAAACTGTTTGCGTACAAACGGCGGCCATTTTTTCTGGCAATTATGGTCCAATTTTCTCGAAATTCGAACTCAACCTTCCGTAGGGTGTAACGGTGATAGAGTCAAACGTTTTCAAATCGGATAATAATTGTGACCTCCAGAGGGACCATAGGCGATTTTTCGGACAATCAGGGGCCATAATTCAGGAAGTTACGATCCGATATGCGCAAATAACGAAAAGAACCAAGATCTTTGGGTTATAACCATGCATTTCAAGTTTTATCAAAATCGAACTAAAATTGTGACCTCTACAGGGTCCACAACCATTATATACAATTTTTTAACAGTATTCGCGTACAAACGGCGGCCATTTTGTATGGCAATTTTTGTGCGATTTTCCCGAAATTCGAACTCAGCCTTCCTTACGGTGTAACGGTAATATAATCAACCGTTTTATTAAATTAGATAATAATTGTGACCACCAGAGGGACCACAAGCTAAAATAAGGCGATTTTGCGTATAATCAGGGGCCATAATTCAGGAAGTTACGTTCCGATATGCGCAAATATCGAAAGAAACCAAGATCTTTGGGTTATAAACATGCATTTCAAGTTTCATCCAAATCGGTTCCAAATTGTGACCTCTACACTGTTCACAACCTTGATATAACATATTTTCACACTATTCGCGTACAAATGGCGGCCATTTTGTCCGTCAATTTTAGTCCGATTTTCACGAAATTCGACCTGAACCTTCATAACCATGGAGCGGTGATATAATCAAACGGTTTTTTAAATCCGATAACAATTTTGACCTCCAGAGGGACCACAAGCTAAAAAGGGCAATTTTTCGGACAATCAGGGGCCATAATTCAGGAAGTTACGATCCGATTGGCGCAAATATCGAAAGGAACCAAGATTTTTGGGTTATAAACATGCATTTCAAGTTTCATACAAATCGGTTCCAAATTGTGACCTCTACACTGTTCACAACCTTGATATAACATATTTTCACACTATTGCGTACAAACGGCGGCCATTTTGTCCGTCAATTTTGGTCCGATTTTCACGAAATTCGACCTCAACCTTCAAAACCATGGAGCGGTGATATAATCAAACGTTTTTTAAATCCGATAACAATTTTGACCTCCAGAGGGACCACAAGCTAAAAAGGGCAATTTTTCGGACAATCAGGGGCCATAATTCAGGAAGTTACAATCCGATGGGCGCAAATATCGAAAGGAACCAAGATCTTTGGGTTATAAACATACATGTCAAGTTTCATCAAAATTGGTTCAAAATTGTGACCTCTATAAGGTCCACAACCTTGATATAACATATTTTCACACTATTCGCGTACAAACGGCGGCCATTTTGTCTGTCAATTTTGGTCCGATTTTCACGAACTTCAACCTCAACCTTCATAACCATGGAACGGTGATATAATCAAACGTTTTTTTAAATCGGATAACAATTTTGACCTCCAGAGGGACCACAAGCTAAAAAGGGCAATTTTTCGGACAATCAGGGGCCATAATTCAGGAAGTTACGATACGATTGGCGCAAATATCGAAAGGAACCAAGATCTTTGGGCTATAAACATGCATTTCAAGTTTCATCCAAATCGGTTCAAAATTGTGACCTCTACACTGTTCACAAGCTAAAAAACGTGATTTTTCGTACAATCAGGGGCCATAACCCATAAGTTACAGTCCGATACATGCGAATATCGAAAGGAACCGAGATCTTAGGGTGATAAACCTATATTTTAAGTTTCATCAAAATCGGATAAAAATTGTGACCTGTAGACTGTTCACAAACAATTGTGGGGGTGACGACACTATACATATAAAAACGTGATTTTTTGTACAATCAGGGGCCATAACCCATGAAGTTACAGTCCGATACATGCCAATATCGAAAGGAACCGAGATCTTAGGGTGATAAACCTATATTTTAAGTTTCATTGAAATCGGATAAAAATTGTGACCTGTACACTGTTCACAAACAATTGTGGACGGACGGACGAAAAGGTGCGACGACAATATACGTCCACATGAAAATGTGGGCGTATAAAAATCAGAAAAATATTTTCGGACAAATACATGTATCGGATAATCAAATGGAGGTTTATCGGGATATCAGTAAATAGCAATATTGCATGCGACCAATTCTAAGACACATGCATTTATAGTTCAGTGGTACCACAATAATGTTAACAAATGAAATCCACAAAAAGACAAGAAAAATAAATAACTGCAGCCTGCAAATAATTATTATTGAACAGCTAACATTTCTATTGTTTTTGGTATAGAGTTTTTTTTATAATAAGTTGCAATGAAACACGTAAAATGGCTATGAGTTACGTATGGCGGGGGAAAGCGGCAAAAACCTAATGCTATGTAGAAATGTCTAATTCAAAACACACATGTAACAAAATGCCATGCCAAATACCTAAAACGTCTAATGCAAAAAACAAAATACAAGAAACCTCTAATACAAAATACCTCATACGTCTATTGCAAAAGACAAAATACAAGAAACCTCTAATACAAAATACATATAACCTCTTATGCACAATTGATTTTACAATCTGAAACATCTACCATAAGCATTAGATGACATATCTCGTTGTCATTACTTACATTTCTCCACTGAATTATCTTTATTTAGGTCAATGTCAAGGTCACCGAACACAACTTGGCGACCTATTCGGCTAGCGAGCTATTCGACCGATCCAGCTGGCAACCTGTTCGTTGGCAACCTATTCAGAATTAGACAACAGTCACCCAAACTCATCTATTTTTAACAACCAATAAAATCCAACGTTACGTCTATCAAATGAAAGTAGAATAATATATTATTTTTATCAATTCCTTTAGCTCAGAATAGATATGTAATTTCGCATTATCGTACAAAATTCTAGACATCCAACTAAATATATTCCGAAAGGTAATTAAATGGGCTTTCTAAGTATTATCAGTAAAAATTGGCACATTCATATTAAAGGGGTGCACTCTCTTCCTGAACATGACCAATTTTTTAAAAATTTTAAAGGGAAAAACTGTTAATATCCCGTGTCCAAATTCGGACCATCGTACAAAATTCTGGTGATCCAACTAAATATATTCTAAAAGATAATTGAATAAGCTTTCCACATATTATTAGTAAAAGTTGGCACAATCATATTAAAGGGGTGCGCTCTCAACCTGAACATAGCCAATTTTTCAATATTTTAAAGTGAAAGAACGGTAATATTTCGAGTCGAAATTCGGACCATCGTACAAAATTCTTAGCAACCAGCTATATATATTCTGAAAGGTAATTGAATAAGCTTTCTAAATATTATTAGTAAAAGCTGGCACAGTCATATTAAAGGGGCGCGCTCTCAACCTGAACATAGCCAATATTTCAATATGATTGTGCCAACTTTTACTAATAATATTTGGAAAGCTCATTCATATACCTTTCCGAATTTATATAGCTGGATGCTCAGAATTTTGTACGATGGTTCGAAATTGGCTATGTTCAGGTTGAGAGAGCGCCACTTTAATATGATTCTGCCAACTTTTACTATTAATATTTGGAAAGCTTATCCAATTACCTTTCAGAATATATTTTTAGCTGGATGGTCAGAATTTTGTACGATGGTCCAAATTCGGACTTCGAAAAAAATTCCGGTCTATCTTTACATATAGAATATTGAAAAATTGGCTATGTTCAGGTTGAGAGCGCGCCCCTTTAATATGATTGTGCCAACTTTTACTAATAATATTTGGAAAGCTTATCCAATTACCTTTCAGAATATATATAGCTGGATGCTCCAAATTTTGTACGATGGTCCGGACTTTGACACGGAATATTACCGTTCTTTCACTTTAAAATATTGAAAAATTGGCTATGTTCAGGTTGAGAGCGCGCCCCTTTAATATGACTGTGCCAACTTTTACTAATAATATTTAGAAAGCTTTCAGAATATATATAGCTGGTTGCTAAGAATTTTGTACGATGGTCCGAATTTCGACTCGGAATATTACCGTTGTTTCACTTTAAAATATTGAAAAATTGGCTATGTTCAGGTTGAGAGCGCACCCCTTTAATATGATTGTGCCAACTTTTACTAATAATATTTGGAAAGCTTATTCAATTACCTTTTAGAATATATTTAGTTGGATCACCAGAATTTTGTACGATGGTCCGAATTTTGACACGGGATATTAACAGTTTTTCCCTTTAAAATTTTTAAAAAATTGGTCATGTTTAGGAAGAGAGTGCACCCCTTTAATATGAATGTGCCAATTTTTACTGATAATACTTAGAAAGCCTATTTAATTACCTTTCGGAATATATTTAGTTGGATGTCTAGAATTTTGTACGATAATGCGAAATTACATCTCTATTCTGAGCTAAAGGAATTGATAAAAATAATATGTTATTCTACTTTCATTTGATAGACGTAACGTTGAATTTTATTGGTTGTTAAAAATAGATGAGTTTGGGCGACTGTTGTCTTAATTCTGAATAGGTTGCCAACGAACAGGTTGCCAGCTGGATCGGTCGAATAGCTCGCTAGTCGAATAGGTCGCCAAGTTGTGTTCGGTGACCTTGACATTGACCTAAATAAAGATAATTCAGTGGAGAAATGTAAGTAATGACAACGAGATATGTCATCTAATGCTTATGGTAGATGTTTCAGATTGTAAAATCAATTGTGCATAAGAGGTTATATGCATTTTGTATTAGAGGTTTCTTGTATTTTGTCTTTTGCAATAGACGTATGAGGTATTTTGTATTAGAGGTTTCTTGTATTTTGTTTTTTGCATTAGACGTTTTAGGTATTTGGTATGGCATTATGTTACATGTGTGTTTTGAATTAGACATTTCTACATAGCATTAGGTTTTTGCCGCTTTCCCCCGCCATAGTTACGGGTTGTGCGGTACTCATTTCAACATGCAATGACAATGAGTTACTGTTTACGTGGTACGCATTTCAACACGCACAACAATAAATTGTCAGAACAAAAGAAAATATATAGACATACGGAAAATTAAGCTTATCGATATATACCTGGATATAATCAAATTGGGGTCTGACTGCTGGATACGTATAAATGACGACAGGTTAAGGTCTAAATTTATATTTTATTATGCAACTTTATAAGTGGCATGACTATTAAACCTGTACTGTGTCTTTATGTTCATCAACAAATACAACACCCCCCGGTGGAAACAGCCCCGTACAATTCCACATACAAAGACCTGTCCTTATGCAAAGACCTATTTGCATAAAACACACCGGCGAATGAGACATCGCACGGTAAAAATAATTTTCCATCCCAAGTTTTGATTTAACACTCACGCGTCAGATAATGTCTCTTGGTCCTTGATTATACCCTTTCGAGAAAACACACCAATTAAACAATACACACCGTGTCATTCGTTTTTAACCCGTCGGTTAATTAACACACTCAGTACAGAAAAAGCACCGTCAGAGAGTTGTTCAACCCCAGCGATAATTAACTCACCTTACAGTCCATTTTTCACCCTTGTTAATTAACACAACTTATCTAGAGATTTTAAGCCATAATGAGGAGTTATAATCCAAATTTTATGTTTTTATCCAGATACATCATTATTGACACTTTGACATAGATTTTTATGAAGGAAAATTTTAATTTTAAACCCTACCTATTTCTCAGTGAGAGGGACCACAAGCTAAAAAGGGCGATTTTTCGAACAATCAGGGGCCATAATTCAGGAAGTTACGATCCGATGGGCACAAATATCGAAAGGAACCAAGATTTTGGGGTTATAAACATGCATGTCAAGTTTCATCACAATCGGTTCATATTGTGACCTCTATAGGGTCCACAAGCTAAAAAGATAGGTTGCCAGGCAACGAAACATACGCCCACAGCAGCTAAATCGTCCGGGCAGTCAACAAGGGTTGTCGCATATTTTTACTTTTTTCGGTAATGAAACATTTGTAATACACTAAAAACTGATTAAGAGTAACAACTCATTATGTAATTATTAGAAAATCATTAGAATTAGATTGCTTTTTATAAAGTTTTACCCCACGCTAACAATGAATTAGTATATACATGAAACATTTAATATCATGGATTTAGCTGTTCAGTTATCTAAATTCATTGAAAATCAAAATACTTGTTCGTTTCAACACCTTAAACTCTATGTATCAATCTGAAGTCAATCGGATGGTAACTTTGGCCTCTATAGCGTCACAAGAATTTTTCAAGTTATCAAGGGAGATAACTCTGGCAGTAATTATTTGAAATCGCAGAAAATCAATAGGCTTCTTCGTCTCATGAACTTAAACACTGTGTATAAATCTAAAGTCAATTGGATATTAACTTTGGCCTCCAGAGCGTCCACAAGATTTTTTGAGGTGATCAAGGGCCATAACTCTGGCACTAATTAACGGAAATCGCTGAAAATCAATAGGCTTCTTCGTCTTATGACCTTAAACACTGTGTATAAATTTAAAGTCAATCGGATATTAACTTTGACCTTTAGAGCGTCCACATGATTTTCTAAAGAGATCAAGGGCAATAACTCTGGCACTAATTATCGGAAATCGCCGAAAATCGATAGGCTTCTTCGTCTCATGACCTTAAACACTGTGTATAAATCTAAAGTCAATCGGATATTAACTTTGGCCTCTAGAGCGTCCACAAGATTTTTTGAGGTGATCAAGGGCCATAACTCTGGCACTAATTATCGGAAATCGCTGAAAATCAATAGGCGTCTTCGTCTTATGACCTTAAACACTGTGTATAAATTTAAAGTCAATTGGATATTAACTTTGGCCTCTAGAGCGTCCACAAGATTTTTTGAAGTGATCAAGGGCCATAACTCTGGCACTAATTATCTGAAATCGCTGAAAATCAATAGGCTTCTTCGTCTTATGACATTAAACACTGTGTATAAATTTAAAGTCAATCGGATATTAACTTTGACCTTTAGAGCGTCCACAAGATTTTTTAAAGAGATCAAAGGCCATAACTCTGGCACTAATTATCGGAAATCGCAGAAAATCAATAGGCGTCATTGTCTTATGACCTTAAACGCTGTGTATAAATTAAAAGTCAATCGGATATTAACTTTGGCCTCTAGAGCGTCCACAAGATTTTTTGAAGTGATCAAGGGCCATAACTCTGGTAGTTATTATCGGAAATCGCTGAAAAACAATAGGCTTCTTCGTCTCATGACCTTAAACACTGTGTATAAATTTAAAGTCAATCGAATATAAACTTTAGCCTGTAGAGCGTCCACAAGCAATTGTGGACGCCGGACCGACGGACGGGGGCGACGACAATATACGACCACATTTCAATGTGGGCGTATAAACATGATATTTCGTACAATCAGGGGCCATAATCCATGAAGTTTCGATCCAATACATGCCAATATCGAAAGCAGCCGAGATCTTATGGGGATAAACCTATATTTCAAGTTTCGTCAAAATTGGATAAGAATTGTGACCTGTACAGAGTCCACAAACAAATTGTGGACGGACGTCTGGACGGACAGCGTAATACGTCCACATGAAAATGTGGGCGTATAAAAACATGATTTTTTTGTAAAATCAGGGGCCATAATTCAGAAAGTTTTGATCCAAAATGCATGATTAATGAAAGGAACCACGATCTTTGGGTTATAAAGTTACATTTCAAATTTCATTAAAATCGGATTTAAAAGGTCCACAACCATGATATATCAAATTGTTACACTATTCGTGTATTCTCAGCCGCCATTTTGTCCGACAATTTCGGTCCGATTTTTACGAATTCAACCTCAATCTTTATTACAGTGTAACTGTGATATGATCAAACGTTTTTTAAAATTGGATAATAATTTAGACCTTTAGGGACCACAA
This sequence comes from Patella depressa, assembly GCA_948474765.1. Lineage (NCBI taxonomy): Eukaryota > Metazoa > Mollusca > Gastropoda > Patellidae > Patella > Patella depressa. The sequence goes on from OX419719.1 coordinate 35,520,821, forward strand.
GCTAAAAGATAGGCTGGCACTGCCAGGCAGGATACGCCCACATTTTCGAGAGATGGACAGAGAACAAGCAATACCGAAAGTGGTTTTTCCTACATCTTTAAGTCCTGTATTTCATACTGTATAGGGAGCAGCCATTTAGTTGGTCAATTCCAGTCTGATATTAATGAAATTCGAAACCGACAATGATTATGGTGTGACGGTACACAACCTAGAAATGTGACTTTTCATCAAAATCGGATAAGAATTGTGATATACCATGATATACCATATTTTTACACTATTCGCATACAAACGGCGACCATTTCGTCCGGCAATTTTGGTACGATTTTCATGAAATTAGAACTCAACCTTCCTTATCAAAATCGAATTAAAATTGTGACCTATACAGGGTCCACAACCATGATATATCATTTTTTTAACAGTATTCGCGTACAAACGGCGGCCATTTTGTCTGTCAATTTTGGTCAGATTTTCCCGAAATTCAAACTCAACCTTCCTTACAGTGTAACGGTGATATAATCAAACGTTTTTTTTAAATTGGATAATAATTGTGACCTCCAGAGGGACCACAAGCTAAAGAAAGGGGGATTTTGCTTATAACCAGGGGCCATAATTCAGGAAGTTACGATCCGATATGCGCAAATATCGAAAAGAACCAAGATCTTTGGGTTATAACCATGAATTTCAAGTTTCATCAAAATCAAATTAAAATTGTGACCTTTACAGGATCCACAACCTTGATATACCATTTTTTAACAGTATTCGCGTACAAACGGCGGCCATTTTGTATGGCAATTTTGGTCTGATTTTCCCGAAATTCGAACTCAACCTTCCTTACGGTGTAACGGTAATATAATCAAACGTTTTTTTAAATCAGGTAATAATTGTGACCTCCAAGCTAAAAAAAAAGGCGATTTTGCTTATAATCAGGGGCCATAATTCAGGAAGTTACGATCCGATATGCGCAAATATCGAAAGGAAGCAAGATCTTTGGGTTATAACCATGAATTTCAAGTTTCATCAAAATCGAATCAAAATTGTGACCTCCACAGGGTTCACAACCTTGATATACCATTTTTTAACAGTATTTGCGTACAAACGGCGGCCATTTTGTATGGCAATTTTCGTCCGATTTTCCCGAAATTCGAACTCAACCTTCCTTATGGTGTAACGGTGATATAATCAAACGGTTTTTTAAATCGAATAATAATTGTGACCTCCAAGCTAAAAAAAAGGCGATTTTGCGTATAATCAGGGGCCATAATTCAGGAAGTTACGATCCGATATGCGCAAATATCGAAAGGAAGCAAGATCTTTGGGTTATAACCATGAATTTCAAGTTTCATCAAAATCGAATCAAAATTGTGACCTCCACAGGGTCCACAACCTTGATATACCATTTTTTAACAGTATTCGCGTACAAACGGCGGCCATTTTGTACGGCAATTTTCGTCCGATTTTCCCGAAATTCGAACTCAACATTCCTTAGGGTGTAACGGTGATATAATTAAACGGTTTTTGAAATCGAATAATAATTGTGACCTCCAGAGGGACCACAAGCTAAAAAGGGTGATTTTTCGGACAATCAGGGGCCATAATTCAGGAAATTACATTCCGATAGCCGCAAATATCGAAAGGAACCAAGATCTTTGGGTTACAAACATGCATGTCAAGTTTCATCAAAATCGGTTCAAAATAGTGACCTCTATAGGGTCCACAAGCTAAAAACGTGATTTTTCGTACAATCAGGGGCCATAATCCATGAAGTTTTGATCCGATACATGCCAATATCGAAAGCAGCCGAGATCTTTTGGGGTTAAACCTATATTTCAAGTTTCGTCAAAATCGGATAAGAATTGTGACCTGTAGAGAGTCCACAAACAAATTGTGGACGGACGGACGGACGGACGGATGTCCGGACGGACGGACGGACGGACGGACGTCCGGACGGACAGGGGCGACGACATAATACGTCCACATGAAAATGTGGGCGTATAAAAAGGCGATTGTGCGTACCATCAGAGGCTATAATTCAGGAAGTTACAATCCGATATGTGCAAATATCGAAAGGAATTATCTTTGGATTATAAACATGCATTTCAAGTTTCATCAAAATACCATATTATAACAGTATTCGCGTACAAGTGGCGGCCATTTTGTTGGTCAGTTCCAGTCTGATATTCATGAAATTCGAAGCCGACAATCATTATGGTATGACGGTACACAACCTAGAAATTTGAGTTTTCGTCAAAATCGGATATGAATTGTGACCTGTAGAGAGTCCACAACCATGATATACCATATTTTTACACTCTTCGCGTACAACCTTCCTTAGGGTGCAACAGTAATATAAACAGAATTTATCTTTAAATCGGATAATAATTGTTCGGGAGATAGATAGGGGACAAGCAATACCGAAAGTGATTTTTCCTACAATCAAAGGCCATAATTCATTAAGTTACAATTTGATATGCGCAAATATCGAAAAGAATAAAGATCTTTAGGTTATAAACATGCATTTCAGGTTTCATCAAAATCGAATTAAAATTGTGACCTCTACAGGGTCCACAACAAGGAACCAAGACCTTTGGGTTATAACAACAACTTTGATATACCATATTTTTACACTATTCGTGTACAAACGGCGGCCATTTCGTGCGGCAATTATGGTCCGATTTTCTCGAAATTCAAACTCAACCTTCCGTAGGGTGTAACGGTGATAGAGTCAAACGTTGGGTTATAACCATGCATTTCAAGTTTCATCAAAATCGAAATTTTTAACAGTATTCGCGTACAAACGGCGGCCATTTGGTATGGCAATTTTGGTCCGATTTTCCCGAAATTCGAACTCAACCTTCCTTATGGTGTAACGGTAATATAATCAAACGTTTTTTTAAATCCGATTTTCCCGAAATTCGAACTGAACCTTCCTTACGGTGTAACAGTAATATAATCAAACGTTTTTTTTTAAATCAGATAATAATTTTGACCTCCAGAGGGACCACAAGCTAAAAAGATAGGCTGGCACTGCCAGGCAGGATACGCCCACATTTTTGAGAGATGGATAGAGAACAAGCAATACCGAAAGTGATTTTTCCTACATCATGAAGTCCTGTATTTCATACTTCATTGGGAGCAGCCATTTTGTTGGTCAGTTCCAGTCTGATATTCATGAAATTCAAAGCCGACAATGATTATGGTGTGACGGTACACAACCTAGAAATGTGACTTTTCGTTAAAATCGGATAAGAATTGTGACCTGTAGAGAGTCCACAACCATGATATACCATATTTTTACACTATTCGCGTACAAAGGTGACCATTTCATGCGGCAATTTTGGTACGATTTTCACGAAATTCGAACTCAACCTTCCTTAGTGTGCAACAGTAATATAATCAGAGGTTTTTTTTAAATCAGATAATAATTGTTCGAGAGATAGACAGAGAACAAGCAATACCGAAAGTGATTTTTCCTACAATCAAAGGCCATAATTCATTAAGTTACAATTTGATATGCGCAAATATCGAAAAGAATAAAGATCTTTAGGTTATAAACAAGCATTTCAGGTTTCATGGTTGTGGACTCTCTACAGGTCACAATTCTTATCCGATTTTGACGAAAAGTCACATTTCTAGGTTGTGTACGGTCACACCATAATCATTGTCGGCTTCGAATTTCATGAATATCAGACTGGAACTAACCAACAAAATGGCTGCTCCCAATACAGTATGAAATATAGGACTTAATGATTTAGGAAAAATCACTTTCGGTATTGCTTGTTCTCTATCCATCTCTCGAAAATGTGAGCGTATCCTGCCTGGCAGTGCCAGCCTATCTTTAAGCTTGTGGAACCTATAGAGGTCACAATTTTGAATCGATTTCGATGAAACTTGACATGCATGTTTATAATCCAAAGATCTTGTTCCTTTCGATATTTGCACCTATCAGAACGTAATTTCCTGAATTATGGCCCCCGATTGTCCGAAAAATCACCTTTTTATACGCCCACATTTTCATTGTGGACGTATTATGTCGTCGCCCCTGTCCGTCGAGAATTTGTTTGTGGACTCTCTACAGGTCACAATTCCTATCCGATTTTGACGAAACTTGAAATATAGGTTTATCCCCATAAGATCTTGGTTCCTTTCGATATTGGCATGTATCGGAACTTCATGGATTATGGCCCCTGATTGTACGAAATATCATGTTTTTAGCTTGTGGACCCTATAGAGGTCACAATTTTCGATCGATTGTGATGAAACTTGATATGCATGTTTATAACTCCAAAATCTTAGTTCCTTTCGATATTTGCGCCAATTGGATCGTAACTTCCTGAATTTTGTCCCCTGATTGTTCGAAAAATAGCTTTTGTTAGCTTGTGGTCCCTCTGGAGGTCAAAATTATTATCAGATTTAAAAAAACGTTTGATTATATCACCGTTACATGGTAATGAAGATTGAGGTAAAATTTTTAAATCAGATAATAATTATGACCTCCAGAGGGACAACAAGCTAAAACAAGATAGGCTGGCACTGCCAGGCAGGATACGCCCACATTTTCGAGAGATGGATAGAGAACAAGCAATACCGAAAGTGATTTTTCCTACATCATTAAGTTAGTATTTCATATGTGCAAATATCGAAATGAATTAAGATCTTTGGGTTATAAAGGTGCATTTCAGTAGGCTTCAAATTCGAGTGGGGATCATGTTGCTAAGTGGGTAAGATGCTCGCTCCGGTAGCCTTGAGGTTGGGTGTTTGATCCCTGCATTGGGTGACAAAGTTCACTAAGATTTTCTGGCGTGGTTTCCCCTTGTTAGTGATGAAGGATGGATGGCCTGACAAATCAGCTGTCAATTTAGGTCCGATTTTCACGAAATTCGAACGGTGATATAATCAAACGTTTTTTTAAATCGGATAACAATTTTGACCTCCAGAGGGACCACAAGCTAAAAAGGACGATTTTTCGGACAATCAGGAGCCATAATTCAGGAAGTTACCATCCGATTGGCGCAAATATCGAAAGGAACCAAGATCTTTGGGTTATAAACATGCATTTCACGTTTCATCCAAATCGGTTCCAAATTGTGACCTCTACACTGTTCACAACCTTGATATAACATATTTTCACACTATTCGCGTACAAACGGCGGCCATTTTGTTTGTCAATTTTGGTCCATTTTCATGAAATTTGAACTGAACCTTCATTACGATGTAACGGTGATATAATCAAACATTTTTTTAAATGGGATAATAATTCTGACCCCAGAGGGACCACAAGCTAAAAAAAGGTCATTTTTCGTACAATCATGGGCCATAATTCAGGAAGTTACAATCCGATATGCACAAATATCGAAAGGAACTAAGATTGTTAAGTTGTAAACAATGTGTTTCAAGTTTCATCAAAATTGAATGAAGATTGTGACCGCTACAGGGTTCACAACAGCGCTTCCACTTCAAAATTTTCCCAACCGGTCATTTTTTTCACGGAGAAGGTGGTGCTATTTTAAGCATATAATAAGAAGCCAAAAACTACATGCTATCTGAAGGTCGATCGACTTTAATTGGGTCATGGACAGTCACACAAAAAGTCAATCTCACATCGACATTTATATGCCCACCCACCTATCCCCCTAATAAATAAAAGTACACATGTAATCAATTATTATCATTTAGTTATTATTTATACATTCATAAAGTATAACAATAACAAGATGCATTCATTTATCGAAAGTACAGTATTTACTGAATTTGTTTACGACATCACCCGTATATACTTGTTGGTTTTTACAGGATTTCCATTTCGGCAAAGCACGTGCTGCTTGAAAATCTGCAAGTGGTGGCCCCTTCATAGAAATTCTCATTAATTCGTCAAGATTTTTCATGCTCAAGGAACATCGTAACTTGGTTTTAATTATGTTTTGGTGGGAGAATCACCATTCTTAGTGCGTATGTGACATATTCGGCGGTTGACTATTTTCTCCATACACGGGGAAAAAGTAGTTCTGAATGATTAGCACACGTAAATAATTCAAAGTCATACACATGTACAATAATTAACATAATTCTTAAAGGGACAATAACATTCTTGCTGGCTTGGTAGCTCCAGAAAATAAATAATACCCTTATTCTAAGTACTATGTTTAAATGTCCTACCTGTTGTGTAAATTATCCATTACAACCTATTTTATTTGTCAAGAGGGTTCGAAAATATTTTAAAATCCAAGTCACAGTTGAAAAGGTTTACGTTAGACTTTTCAAATTAATTGGTTGAATTTTTCCAATTTTTTAAATTAGGTGTGTTAAGATGAAATTTATATCATCATTTAATTGGAATATTCTAAAATAATACGATTTGTTGACCAGAATGAAGATTGGGTCATATTTTTCAGTTACAACAAGAGTGTTATTGGGGCTTTAAACTTATCAATTTATTAACTTGTATTGATATTTTGAGAGCTTAAATAATATCGTGCTAGTATTTTAACTCTATAACATGTAAAGACATTTGCACATATTTCAAAATGGCGGCGGTCGTAAAAGCTCATTGTTTTAACCAAATGACGTCTATATAAAAGGAAAAGATAGGTTGCCAGGCAACGAAACATACGCCCACAACAGCTAAGTCGTCCGGGCAGTCAACAAGGGTTGTCGCATATTGTTTCTTTTATCAGTAAGGAGAACATTTACAACACATGATAATCTTATTACGAGTAATAGCCCATTAAATAATTATCAGAAATGATTAGAATAGTTTTGATGGTTTGTCTCAAGGCCTTTGTCCACAAGATATTTCAAAGTGATCAAGTGCCAGATATCACTGAAAATCAAATAGGATTCTTCGTCTCATGACCCTAAACACTGTGTACAAATTTAAAGTCAAACGGATATTAACTATAGCCTCTAGAGCGTTCACAAGATTTTTCAAAGTGATCAAGGGTCATAACTCTGGTAGTAATTATCGGATATCGCTGAAAATCAATAGGCTTCTTCGTCTCACGACCTTAACCACTGTGTATAAATTTAAAGTCAATCGGATATTAACTTTAGCCTCTAAAGCGTTCACAAGATTTTTCAAAGTGATCAAGGGTCATAACTCTGGCAGTAATTATCAGATATCACCAAAATCAATAGGCTTCTTCGTCTCCTGACCTTAAACACTGTGTATAAATTTAAAGTCAATCGGATATTAACTATAGCCTCTAGAGCGTTCACAAGATTTTTCAAAGTGATCAAGGGTCATAACTCTGGGAGTGATTATCGGATATCGCTGAAAATCATTAGGCTTCTTCGTCTCACGACCTTAAACACCGTGTATAAATTTCAAGTCAATCGGATATTAACTTTAGCCTCTAGAGTGTTCACAAGAAATTGTGGACGATGGACGGACGGACGGACCGACGGCCGGACGGGGGCGACGGCAATATACGACCACATTTCCATGTGGGCGTATAACAAAATTAACAACTGTAATTCAGACAGCAAATTTTAATACACATTTTAGTTGAAGTAAATAATCCATGTAGCTTGTTGATTAGTTTATTACTTTATGACACCAATTAAGTGTATAACCGCACCTGTTACACAACACATATATAGGTCAACGTTTTAAAACATTCTGATCAATCAACCTAAACAAAAAGATGGCAATACTTTCCCCCCAGTTTGACTGTATATACAAGATACAAGTGCTCTAATATTGTATTTTAGAAAACGGTAAGACATATAGGCGGTGTTATTAATGAACTATTTAAATGTTCGCAACACATCCCAAGTATTAATATCGTCTTGTTATCGGGAGCAGATCTATCGTTCAGTGTCATAAGTTTTATAATTTGTGCTGGATCAGCGGGACAGATACAATACCATGCTGATTTCTATTTTTCATTTTGGCCCCAACGACTCGGCCTTCAATGCATACTATCAATCATAAGTCAATATGTGAACTAACGGGAACAAGTTGTTTCGACATCGAGCTGGTGCGACACCCACTACTGGAATTGTTTCGACACCATCTATTTGGGTGAGTTTGACTAGGATTTAATTCGATTGATTATATAAGATTTGTGCGTGGTTGATTTAAATAATAAAGATTTTATAATTTTAGCGGCTGTCTTTTCTTTCATAAACATCTTATACACATTTCATTTCTTGATGAATACAACGTGTTTTATACTTCGTTCCAATTTAATTATATATATTCTCATCTCCATTGTCAAATCTCAGAGCCAGCTAAGAAACCATAGGTTTCTGTGATTGTGAATCCAGCCTTTGTTTTACAATACTGTCGATCCATGCACGCTTTTCACGCGGAATTGTCCTTTGATGTTGTCAGGCGACACATAGTTAGCTCTGCTCTTTGATGTTGACAGGCGAGGCACAGTTAGTTAACTCGTGCACTAACGGACTAGCTGAGATAGGTGGTTGGAATTTGGTAATTGTTACAGTTTTTAACTTTAATTATAATTTTTTTTTTAATAAACATAGCGTTTACCTTCGCACATTTTGGCGGAAGTAATGACACAAATGACCCCGATTTCTCACTTGAGAATCGTCGCTATTCCGACTCGTTCGTTGTACACAAATTTCCGACCCATTTCATGGTCATGCCGATAATATATAATTTCAAATAATATCATTACTGGTTGTATATTTTACATTCCAAATGAACCACAGTAGACGGGAATTCAACAATCAAAATATTGAATTCTCTTGCATTTCGTGTGATAGATTAAGGTCAATATTTTTATTTTATTTATCTATAAGTAGCGTGACTTACTATATTGGGTCTTAGAAAAATTGTTGGTTCACTCTTTCTACAGATTCAAATCCGACGTACTAAAACGCGGACGACATGTTTATGATATATGTAAAAAAGATAGGCTGGCACTGCCAGGCAGGATACGCCCACGTTTTCGAGAGATGGACAGAGAACAAGCAATACCGAAAGTGATTTTTCCTACATCTTTAAGTCGTGTATTTCATACTGTATTGGGAGCAGCCATTAAGTTGGTCAGTTCCAGTCTGATATTAATGAAATTCGAAACCGACAATGATTATGGTGTGACGGTACACAACCTAGAAATGTGACTTTTCATCAAAATCGGATAAGAATTGTGACCTGTAGAGAGTCCACAACCATGATATACCATATTTTTACACTATTCGCGTACAAACGGCGAACATTTCGTCTGGCAATTTTGGTATGATTTTCGCGAAATTAGAACTCAACCTTCCTCATCAAAATCGAATTAAAATTGTGACCTATACACGATCCACAACCATGATATATCATTTTTTTAACAGTATTCGCGTACAAACGGCGGCCATTTTGTCTGTCAATTTTGGTCCGATTTTCCCGAAATTCAAGCTCAACCTTCCTTACAGTGTAACGGTGATATAATCAAACGTTTTTTTAAATTGGATAATAATTGTGACCTCCAGAGGGACCACAAGCTAAAGAAAGGGGGATTTTGCGTATAACCAGGGGCCATAATTCAGGAAGTTACGATCCGATATGCGCAAAATATCGAAAAGAACCAAGATCTTTGGGTTTTAACCATGAATTTCAAGTTTCATCAAAATCGAATTAAAATTGTGACCTTTACAGGGTCCACAACCTTGATATACCATTTTTTAACAGTATTCACGTACAAACGGCGGCCATTTTGTATGGCAATTTTGGTCTGATTTTCCCGAAATTCAAACTCAACCTTCCTTACTGTGTAACGGTAATATAATCAAACGTTTTTTTAAATCGGATAATAATTGTGACCTCCAAGCTAAAAAAAAGGCGACTTTGCGTATAATCAGGGGCCATAATTCAGGAAGTTATGATCCGATATGCGCAAATATCGAAAGGAAGCAAGATCTTTGGGTTATAACCATGAATTTCAAGTTTCATCAAAATCGAATCAAAATTGTGACCTCCACAGGGTCCACAACCTTGATATACCATTTTTTAACAGTATATGCGTACTAACGGCGGCCATTTTGTATGGCAATTTTCGTCCGATTTTCCCGAAATTCGAACTCAACCTTCCTTAGGGTGTAACGGTGATATAATCAAACGGTTTTTTAAATCGAATAATAATTGTGACCTCCAAGCTAAAAAAAAGGCGATTTTGTGTATAATAATCAGGGGCCATAATTCAGGAAGTTAGGATCCGATATGCGCAAATATCGAAAGGAACCAAGACCTTCGGGTTATAACCATGAATTTCAAGTTTCATCAAAATCGGTTCAATATTGTGACCTCTACAGTGTTCACAACCTTGACATACCATATTTTTACACTTTTCGCATACAAACGGCGGCCATTTTGTCCGTCAATTTTGGTCCGATTTTCACGAAATTCGAACACAACCTTCTTTGCGGTGTAACGGTGATATAATCAGACGGTTTTTCAAATCGGATGATAATTTTGGCCTAAAGAAGTACCAGAAGCTAAAAAGGGCGATTTTCGTACAATCAGGGGCCATAATTCAGGAAGTTATGATCCGATATGCGCAAATATCAAAAGGAAACAAGATCTTTGGGTTATAAACATGCATTTCAAGTTTCATCAAAATCGGTTCAATATTGTGACCTCTACAGTGTTCACAACCTTGACACACCATATTTTTACACTTTTCGCGTACAAACGGCGGCCATTTTGTCCGTCAATTTTGGTCCGATTTTCACGAAATTCAAACACGACCTTCTATACGGTGTAATGGTTATATAATCAGACAGTTTTTAAATCGGATTAAGAGTAACAACTCATTATGTAATTATCAGAAAATCATTAGAATTTGATTGCTTTTTATAAAGTTTTACCCCACGCTAACAATTGAATTAGTATATATACATGAAACATTTAAAATCATGGATTTAGCTGTTCAGTTATCAAAATTCATTGAAAATCAATATACTTGTTCGTTTCAACACCTTAAACTCTGTGTATCGATCTGAAGTCAATCAGATGATAAGTTTGGCCTTTAAAGCGTCCTCAAGATTTTTTGAAGTGATCAAGGGCCATAACTCTGGCACTGATTATCGGAAATCGCTGAAAATCAATAGGCTTCTTCGTCTCATGACCTTAAACACTGTGTATAAATTTAAAGCCAATCGGATATTAACTTTGGCCTCTAGAGCGTCCACAAGATATTTTGAAGTGATCAAGGGCCATAACTCTGGTAGTTATTATCGGAAATCGCTGAAAAACAATAGGCTTCTTCGTCTCATGACCTTAAACACTGTGTATAAATTTAAAGTCAATCGGATATTAACTTTAGCCTCTAGAGCGTCCACAAGCAATTGTGGACGCCGGACGGACGGGGGCGACGACAATATACGACCACATTTCAATGTGGGCGTATAAAAAGGCGATTTTTCGTACAATCAGGGGCCATAATTCAGGAAGTTATGATACGATATGCGCAAATATCGAAAGGAACCAAGATCTTTGGGTTATAAACATGCATGTCAAGTTTCATCAAAATTGGTTCAATATTGTGACCTCTACAGTGTTCACAAGCTAAAAATGTGATTTTTCGTACAATCAGGGGGATAATCCATGAAGTTTTCATCCGATACATGCCAATATCGAAAGGAACCGAGATCTTGGGGTGATAAACCTATATTTCAAGTTTCATTGAAATCGGATAAAAATTGTGACCTGTAGACTGTTCACAAACAATTGTGGACGGACGGACGGACGGACGAACGGACAGGGGCGACGACAATATACATCCACATAAAAATGTGGGCGTATAAAAACGAGGATTAAGAAGAAAACTATGGGGTCTGTGCACAAAGTAACTCCTTATTTGGATATAGTATACAAATAATTGAAAAACTTCCCGGTTCTGGACACCATACTAATGGTAAAATTGATCCTGCAAATACACAAATTAGAACGCACGCAGAAGAAACTTGGATTATAAAACTACAGACCATTTTCCCTTATGGTCTTAATGATAGATTCAAAAATATCGATTATAACAACCGGAATGAAAACACTTTGATCACCAGAAATTGCTATAAAAAACTTGACCATAATTTTAAAAATAAAAAACGTTCCATTAAAAAATCGAAATTTCAAAAAGATCCGGAAAGTATTTTGAACGAATTGTATTCTGCATGCCAATGCCATACTTCCGACAAATTGTCTTGTGCAGCTTGTGTTCTTAATCTAGCTCGACAAATTATACATACCTTGAAAAAATCAACAGCTAAAAAACTTGGTGTCCTCATACAAGATATTATCTATTCTAATCAACTTAATGAAAGCTTTCTTCCTCAATATTACGATGTTATTACCGATTTGATAAATAGTAAATTTTCACCTAAACATTCAGCACAGCAAAATAAAGTACATAAGAAAAAACCTGAGATTTTATGTAAAATACTTTTTACAGATAAACATATACAAGATATTGGACTAAATAGAATTTTCCGAGATAGATCTGTAATCAAATCTATACCAGATACTATTCCTAAAATTTCACCTACAGTCGTATACAAATTTTTACCTCCAATTCGTAATAAAATATTTAACTACCATGAAACTATAGCAAACCTTAACGTTCAAGAATTTATTAACAGTTACGACAATACAATATGTCAATGTCATAACTCTCCTTTTAAAGATAAATTTCACGACCATGTACTGACTGGAAACTTCGATATTGTTGAAGACAATAATCTTAAAAAACTATTTCGCTTTGGACCACAATTTCGAGAACAACCTAATAAAACTAACTTCAAAAAATTACATAATAATCTAAAATCAGAAATCCGGAAATGCATAGTAGCTTGGTCAGATAAATTTCGTGCACCAATAGAATCTTTTGGAGAATGGAGAAACACTGTTTTTGACCTCTTATCAAAGAGAATCAAACATATTAAAGATAGGCTGGCACTGCCAGGCAGGATACGCCCACATTTTCGAAAGATGGACAGAGAACAAGCAATACCGAAAGTGATTTTTCCTACATCTTTAAGTCCTGTATTTCATACTGTATTGGGAGCAGCCATTTAGTTGGTCAGTTCCAGTCTGATATTAATGAAATTCGAAACCGACAATGATTATGGTGTGACTTTTCATCAAAATCGGATAAGAATTGTGACCTGTAGAGAGTCCACAACCATGATAAAAATCGGATAAAAATTGTGACCTGTAGAGAGTCCACAACCATGATATACCATATTTTACACTATTCGCGTACAAACGGCGACCATTTCGTCCGGCAATTTTGGTACGATTTTCACGAAATTAGAACTCAACCATCCTCATCAAAATCGAATTAAAATTGTGACCTATACAGGCTCCACAATCATGATATATCATTTTTTTAACAGTATTCGCGTACAAACGGCGGCCATTTTGTCTGTCAATTTTGGTCCGATTTTCCCGAAATTCAAACTCGAAATATCGAAAAAAACCAAGATCTTTGGGTTATAACCATGAATTTCAAGTTTCATCAAAATTGAATTAAAATTGTGACCTTTACAGCGTCCACAACCTTGATATACCATTTTTTAACAGTATTCGCGTACAAACGGCGGCCATTTTGTGTGGCAATTTTGGTCTGATTTTCCCGAAATTCGAACTCAACCTTCCTTACGGTGTAACAGTAATATAATCAAACGTTTTTTTAAATCGGATAATAATTGTGACCTCCAAGCTAAAAAAAAGGCAATTTTGCGTATAATCAGGGGCCATAATTCAGAAAGTTACGATCCGATATGCGCAAATATCAAAAGGAAGCAAGATCTTTGGGTTATAACCATGAATTTCAAGTTTCATCAAAATCGAATTAAAATTGTGACCTCCACAGGGTCCACAACCTTGATATACCATTTTTTAACAGTATTCGCATACAAACGGCGGCCATTTTGTATGGCAATTTTCGTCCGATTTTCCCAAAATTCGAACTCAACCTTCCTTAGGGTGTAACGGTGATATAATCAAACGGTTTTTTAAATCGAATAATAATTGTGACCTCCAAGCTAAAAAAAAGGCGATTTTGCGTATAATCAGGGGCCATAATTCAGGAAGTTACGATCCGATATGCGCAAATATCGAAAGGAAGCAAGATCTTTGGGTTATAACCATGAATTTGAAGTTTCATCAAAATCGAATCAAAATTGTGACCTCCACAGGGTCCACAATCTTGATATACCATTTTTTAACAGTATTCGCGTACAAACGGCGGCCATTTTGTATGGCAATTTTCGTCCGATTTTCCCGAAATTCGAACTCAACCTTCCTTAGGGTGTAACGGTGATATAATCAAACGGTTTTTTAAATCGAATAATAATTGTGACCTCCAGAGGGACCACAAGCTAAAAAGGGTGATTTTTCGGACAATCAGGGGCCATAATTCAGGAAATTACATTCCGATAGCCGCAAATATCGAAAGGAACCAAGATCTTTGGGTTACAAACATGCATGTCAAGTTTCATCAAAATCGGTTCAAAATTGTGACCTCTATAGGGTCCACAAGCTAAAAACGTGATTTTTCGTACAATCAGGGGCCATAATCCATGAAGTTTTGATCCGATACATGCCAATATCGAAAGGAACCGAGATCTTATGGGGATAAACCTATATTTCAAGTTTCGTCAAAATTGGATAAGAATTGTGACCTGTAGAGAGTCCACAAACAAATTGTGGACGGACGGACGGACGGACAGACGGACGGACGGACGGACGTCCGGACGGACAGGGGCGACGACATAATACGTCCACATGAAAATGTGGGCGTATAAAAACAACCCAAGACATCCACCACCCGAAGTCCTAAAAAATGCATCTGCAGCTGAATGCCTTTCTGCTCTTCAAGAGAAATTTGTTCTAACACCTGTCGATAAGGCCAGCAATAACATTGCCTTTATCTGTAAAAAGTACTATATTAAAAATATCCTTACCGAAGTTGGACTTTGGCCTAACACCAATAATAACACTTATAAATGTATTACGGAATTATCTAAACTAGATATTTTACAAAATCAATATTCGTTTAACAGGAGTAATGATATAAAAGACAATGTAAAAGTAGATGCCCTTCCATATATTTATTCTATACCTAAATTTCATAAAAATCCAGTAAAATTCAGATACATAATTTCCTCTAGCAGTGACTATTACTAAAGGACTTAAATTATGCCAGGCCCAACATGCCATCTGGTGCAAAACACTTCGCAATTATACTGGGATTAATAGCTTTTTCGTAATTGATAAAAATAAACCAATAGTAGACACTTTAGATAAAATCAATCAAAAAGACAATGCAAAATCAATAGAAACTTTCGACTTTTCTACTTTATATACTATGCTACAACATGCAGACCTTAAAAAGAATTTGGATTGGTTCGTGGATAAGGCCTTTAATGGTGCTTTTGGAAAAGGCAGAAATCTGATGGCCATCTACTCACAAGATGCAAGATGGATCATAAAACGGCGCAATGCCAATACTGTAGTTTTCGATAAAGAAAAATTTCAAAATATTATACATTTTCTCATTGACAATGCCATATTTGAGGTTGGGGATCAGATTATACAACAAACTATTGGTTTACCAATGGGAACTGACCCCGCCCCATTTATGGCAAATGCACATTTATATAAATACGAATTCGACTTTCAAGACCATAAAAGAAAAACAGATTACAAGGTAGCAAAAAGTCTAAATTATACCTTCCGTTACATTGATGACATAACACCAATCAATGATAATGGTAATTTCAATAAATACAAAGATGAAATATATCCTCCTGAACTTATATTAAATAAAGAAAATTCGGGCACTATAAATGCATCTGTCCTTGACTTGGACATCAATATAATTAATAATAAATTTAATGTCGGTATATTCGATAAAACGGACAAATTTGGTTTTGAAGTAGTAAAATACCTGTCAGCTCATAGTAACATACCAGATACGACACTATATAATGTTTTCTATTCACAGGCATTACGATTTTTAAAAATATGCAACAATAAAGAACTATTTCTTTCCCGAATAAAAACTCTTAATTTTAAGTGCACGGCCAAAGGTGGTACACAATTACGCATTTTGAAAGAAATTTCAAAACTTCCATTTCTTCAACATAATAAGTTTTACATTTCTTATAATGATATTACTGACTACATATTGGATAATGATTCTATATAAATTGCTTCTAGATGTCTAGTCCTATCTGGATTATTGCCCTTATTTTTAGGCCTTTATGAATACACTAATAACTTACGATTTCTTTAGCATTCCTGTTTTGCATTTCTTACGTGGGACATTATATAATAATTATACTATGGTTTGTACAATTGCATGGTCTTTAAAACTAATAGTTTTTATATTTTAACGTAATTTTATCTAGATTATCGCCCTTTTATCGGGAAATTGCACCTTCTAAACCACGACGTCATAACAACTATTACGGCAGATTCACGTCACACCACTCAGTCAGCAGACGGCTGTCTCCCTAGATAGTCTTTTCCTTTGCTTCTTTGTATTCAGTTGTGTTTTTGTTTCTGTGTCGATTGCAATGTTTGTCCTAGATGCATTTATATACTTCAATCCTTTTGTTGATTTGGTTTTGAACTAGGCCTACTTCTGATACATTTAACTATGTGGTTACTTGTGTAGCGAAATTTATACAACAATATGCTTGCATTCGTAATTCTTGCAACATATAATAGATCATGACTCATGCTGACACTATATAATTATTTCTCTGGGTTGCATTCCCAGTTGTTTTCAAATATGAGTGAAGTCTGTGTCACCACAGGCCCGGGACTGTACAGCGCAGTGGACGCTTACGGCTAGCCCCCGGATCCATTCACTCTCTTTGATTTGTTTATGTTTGTGGTTTTTGAGTATGATGTCTTGTCCGTATATTTGTTTTTGTGTAAGATTGTGTGTGGTGCAACCCTCCTGCACTTACTATTAGCAGTTCTCAGTGATATCTGTGATTGTTTTATAATAAGCCTAGCTGCGACATAAAAATTGTTAGATACATGTATTGTATTTCTTTTCACACATTTTTGGCAGATAAAAATTCAAAATGGCGGGGAAAAAATATGAACATTTCTTTATATACAAATTATCATCCATTTCGGCAGAAAAAATTGAAAACCAGTGTGAGCCCTGATTACTCTGTCCCAAAAAGTGTGACATAATCTGAGGTACGTATTTTTGATTGCGTAGGAAGCGTGGCATAATTATTACTTCAAAGATAGGCTGGCACTGCCAGGCAGGATAGGCCCACATTTTCGAGAGATGGATAGAGAACAAGCAATACCTAAAGTGATTTTTCCTACATCATTAAGTCCTGTATTTCATACTGTATTGGGAGCAGCCATTTTGTTGGTCAGTTCCAGTCTGATATTCATGAAATTCGAAGCCGACAATGATTATGGTGTGACGATACACAACCTAGAAATGTGACTTTTCGGCAAAATCGGATAAGAATTGTGACCTGTAGAGAGTCCACAACCATGATATACCATAACTTTACTCTATTCGATTACAAACGGCGACAATTTTGTCCGGCAATTTTGGTACGATTTTCACGAAATTCGAATAATTCAGGAAGTTACGATCCGATATGCGCAAATACCGAAAGGAACCAAGATCTTTGGGTTATAACCATGCATTTCAAGTTTCATCAAAATCAAATTAAAATTGTGACCTATACAGGGTCCACAACCATGATATACCATTTTTTAACAGTATTCGCGTACAAACGGCGGCCATTTTGTCTGTCAATTTTGGTCCGATTTTCCCGAAATTTGATCTCAAACCTTCCTTAAGGTGAAACGGTGATATAATCAAACGTTTTTTTAAATCGGAAAATAATTGTGACTTCCAGAGGGACCACAAGCTAAAAAGGGTGATTTTTCGTACAATCAGGGGCCATAATTCAGGAAGTTATGAATCAATGAGCGCAAATAACGAAAGGAACCAAGATCTTCGGGTTATAAACATGCATGTCAAGTTTCATCAAAATCGGTTCAAAATTGTGACCTATATAGGGTCCACAACCTTGATATAACATATTTTCACACTATTCGCGTACAAACGGTGGCCATTTTGTCCGTCAATTTTGGTTTGATTTTCACAAAATTCGAAGTCAGCCTTCATTACCATGTAACGGTGATATAATCAAACGGTTTTGTAAATCGGATAATAATTTTGACCTCCAGAGGGACCACAAGCTAAAAAGGGGAATTTTTCTGACAATCAGGGGCCATAATTCAGGAAGTTACGATCCGATGGGTGCAAATATCGAAAGGAACCAAGACCTTTGGGTTATAAACATACATGTCAAGTTTCATCAAAATCGGTTCAAAATTGTGACCTCTATAGGGTCCACAACCTTGATATAACATATTTTCACACTATTCGCGTACAAACGGCGGCCATTTTGTCCGTCAATTTTGATCCGATTTTCACGAAATTTGAACTCAACCTTCATTACCATGTAACAGTGATATAATCAAACGTTTTTTTAAATCGGATAATAATTTTGACCTCCAGAGGGACCACAAGCTAAAAAGGGCGATTTTTCGGACAATCAGGGGCCATAATTCAGGAATTTACGATCCGATGGGCGCAAATATCGAAAGGAACCAAGATTTTGGGGTTATAGACATGCATGTCAAGTTTCATCACAATCGGTTCAAAATTGTGACCTCTATAGGGTCCACAAGCTAAAAACATGATATTTCGCACAATCAGGGGCAATAATCCATGAAGTTCCGATCCGATACATGCCAATATCGAAAGGAACCGAGATCTTATGGGGATAAACCTATATTTCAAGTTTCGTCAAAATCGGATAGGAATTGTGACCTGTAGAGGGTCCACAAACAAATTGTGGACGGACGGACGTCCGGACGGACGGACAGGGGCGACGACATAATACGTCCACATGAAAATGTGGGCGTATAAAAACAATACAGCAGTGTACCAAACTTCATATACCCTCACAGTTTAACCTAAACTAATAATTTTAAGTACACAAAGAGACATATTTCAGTGAACCAAGAGATGGATAGAGAACAAGCTATTACACACTTAAAACTATTTGTGTACACTATTTATCATTAAGGTGTAACAGTGATAAATATTCGAACATTTTTATATATTTGATAAAAATTGTGACTTCCCGAACTAGCGGGACCAGAAACTAAAAACATGATTTTGCGATCAACGAAGGGCCATAGCCCATAATCCAAGAAGTTAGTCCGATATGTGGTAAACATGTATTTCAAGTTTCATCATCAAAATTGGATAATAAATGGGACAACTAGAGTGATCACAAAAATAGGTGATTTTTTGTACAATCAGGGGCCATAAGCCAGGAAGTTACCGTTTGATGTTCGTAAACAACAAATACTATGGTATTGTGCTTTTCGTGGTGTATCAAATATCAAGCTATCGTTTACTTACCTGCCCATGTTAAACAAACTACCATTAGAAAAACTAAAGTTGCTGCTACAGAAACAGCCATTATAAATATATAGCGAAATTCTGCTTTTGTTACAAATGACTGCACAAATTTCAAAGCTGCATATGCATTCAATAATGCAAATACACCTGAAATTACAAAAAAAAACAAGCGGTTACCATGCAAGACAAGTCAACAACAGTTGTCTCATATTTTTTTTTCTTTTGTTGGTAATGAAACATTTATAATACATTAAAGTAAGATTAACAATCCATAAAGTAATTATCAGAAAATCATTTGAATTTGTTTGGCTTCTAATTCTGACCCAAGCTTATGTTTCGTATACAAACATTCAGCTGTTCAAGTTATCAAAAATCATTGAAAATCAATACATTTGTTCGTGTATCAATTTAATATCAATTGGATACTAACTTTAGCCTCTAGAGCGTCCACAAGATTTTTCAAAGTAATCAAGAGCCATAACTCTGGCAGTAATTATTGGAAATTTCTAAAAAGCAAAAGGCTTCTTGTGTCATGACCTAAGACACTGTGTATAAATTTAAAGTCAATCAGGTATTAACTTTAGCCTCTGGAGCATCCACAAGCAAATGTGGACGCCAGACCAACGGACGGACGGGGGCAACGACAATATCAAATTATTATAAATGATAAAATAGCGACTGTGTGACGTTAAGTTGAAGAAAGGTTACAAATCGAGAAAAAACGACTTTCTTCCAACGGGAGCAATGGAGCTGTGATACCTAATAATAATAATCTATTTATAAAGCGCTGAATAGCCAACTAACTAGAAGAGCGCTATCTACACAAGATATCTGTAAAAGATGAAAATAACAATGACAAGATAAACATTTAAACACAGTGAAGGAATGAACTGAATAAATGTCTGAACTGGTAAAATTACCATAAACAAAACAGTTATTAACGCCAAGGGTCAACAGATTTAAAGAGTTCATCAGTCTTAAAGAGATTTCTTAAAAGATGTCACTTTTTTTTTTATAGAGTTTTTTGGCTTTTTGATAGCCTATTCCATAATAATGGGCCACTGTGGGCAAAAGTTCTCTCACCAATTTTAGTTTTCACTGGAGGACATACAAAAAGGTTCTCATTCTGTGAGCGAAGTGAACGCAAGGGTGTGTGGGGTTTAATAATTTCTTGAAGAAATATTATTCAATATTTCTCTAACCCGGGAGCCAGTGTAGCTGTTTAAGCACAGGAGAAATGTGTTCATGTGGTTTTGTTTGAGTTCAATCCAAGCTGCATCGTTTTTGGAGCTTCTGTTGTTTACTGAATTGCAAAGCAGGTAAATTGAACAGAAGAGAGTTGCAGAATCCAAGTTCGATAAAACAAAGGCATTAACCAACATTTTAGCATTGTCGATGTCAATAAATGGATGCAGTTTTCCAATATTATATAAATGGAATTTTATTTTCTTACATGTCAAGTTAATATGAGTGTTAAGTTGAATGTTACTGTCAAAAACAACTCCTAAATTCTTTACAGATTCAGTTGGTTTTACACAGGGTTCTTAATCCATTTTGAAATGAACCCGGCCACGGGCAACCCTAACGGATAGTCGTCTTTTGAACAACAGACATGTTGGTTTATGCATACTTTATTCACGTCGTATAATATTATAATAATAACTTCTAATAAACAAAGCCTGTGTTGTTATTCCATACTAGTATTCATATATCCATACATTATCGAAATTTATAGTCAAATTTTGGCAACTTGCATAATGCATAATCTACTCTTGCTTTCATCCAAACAAATGGAAGTTAGAATTAATTTAGTAAAAAGAAAAATAGGTTGCCAGGCAACGAAACATACGCCCACACAGCAGCCACATCGTCCGGGCAGTCAACAAGAGTTGTTGCATTTTAAGTAATCATCAGAAAATCATAATTCAAACTCGCCCATAACTACGGTGTAACTGTGATATAATCAAACGTTTTCTTAAATCAGATAATAATTGTGACCACCAGAGGGACCACAAGCTAAAAAGGGTGATTTTTTCGTACAATCAGGGGCCATAATTCAGGAAGTTACGATCCGATATGGGCAAATATGCAATGGAACCAAGATCATTAGGTTATAAACATGTATTTCAAGTTTCATCAAAATCAGTTCAAAATTGTGACCTCTATAGGATCCACAACCTTGATATAACATATTTTCACACTATTCGTGTACAAACGGCGGCCATTTTGTCCGTCAATTCTAGTCCGATTTTCACAAAATTCAAACTTTCTCTCCATTACCATGTCACTCACTCAAACGTTTTTTTTAAAGTGGATAATAATTTTGACTTCCAGAGTGACCAAAAGCTAAGAAAAGCGATTTTTCAGACAATCCGGAGACATAATTCAGGAAGTTATGATCCGATGGGCGCAAATATCGAAAGGAACCAAGATCTGTGGGTTATAAACATACATGTCAAGTTTCATCAAAATCGGTTCAAAATTGTGACCTCTACACTGTTCACAACCTTGATATAACATATTTTCACACTATTCGCGTACAAACGGCGGCCATTTTGTCCGTCAATTTTGGTCCGATTTTCGGAACGGTGATATAATCAAACGTTTTTTTAAATCGGATAACAATTTTGACCTCCAGAGGGACCACAAGCTAAAAAGGGCAATTTTTCGGACAATCAGGGGCCATAATTCAGGAAGTTACGATCCGATGGGCGTAAATATCGAAAGGAACCAAGATCTTTGGGTTATAGACATTCATTTCAAGTTTCATCCAAACTGGTTCAAAATTGTGACCTCTACACTGTTCACAAGCTAAAAGATAGGCTGGCACTGCCAGGCAGGATACGCCCACATTTTTGAGAGATGGATAGAGAACAAGCAATACCAAAAGTGATTTTTCCTACATCATTAAGTCCTGTATTTCATACTGTATTTTGTTGGTCAGTTCCAGTCTGATATTCATGAAATTCGAAGCCAACAATGATTATGGTCCACAACTTTGATATACCATATTTTTACACTGATCGCGTACAAACGGCGGCCATTTTTTCTGGCAATTATGGTCCGATTTTCTTGAAATTCAAACTCAACCTTCCTTAGGGTGTAACGGTGATATAATCAAACGGTTTTTTAAATCGGATAATAATTGTGACCTCCAGAGGGATCACAAGCTAAAAGATAGATGGATAGAGAACAAGCAATACCGAAAGTGATTTTTCCTACATCATTAACCCATTTAACCCTGAGCCAATTACAAGATTAGCTGCCCTAACCCTAAGCTCATTGAACCAGCAGGGCCCCATCTCCTAAGCCAATTAGAGGATTATTGTTAATCCTAATACCCTCTACAAAATTGCAAATAATTTAAAAAATATTTTTTATACATAAAAATACTCTGTTACAAAAATGTTCACATTGCCGTGTTCTTTCCAATGATATAAAATTCAATTTTACAAAGTAGCATGTATATTACTATAAATAATATTGAAAAGCCAGTTCCACTAAAATTATGACTTTTCTCTATCATATTGGCAAAATAATGTGAAAAAGTATCCCTTACGATTTAAAAAAAAAAATAAAACAAAAATATAATCCCTCGTGTTGGCAGCAGTGTTCTAAGTAAATATAAATATAACTTTTAAAAAGAAATATCACCCCAAATAACGGTCACTTCATCGCCTACGGCATTTAACATTTCTGCCTTTCTTTGGATATATCTCGGGAATTGTCGTTTTCTTTGCTTCACTGCGTCGAAAATAAAAATATATATTTGAAATCTTCGACAGTGTAATATTCCCCTATTTAGCTTGTGTTAAACCCTAAAAGTTTTGATTCAATTTAGCTTTCCAAAGTCTAGAATTATTAAAGGGACAATAACATTCTTGCTGGCTTGGAAGCTCCAGAAATAAATAATACCCTTATTCTAAGTACTAGATGTTTAAGTGTCCTACCTGTTGTGTAAATTATCCATTACAACCTATTTTACTTGTCCAGAGGGTTCGAAAATATTTTAAAATCCAAGTCACATTTGAAAAGGTTTACGTTAGACTTTTCAAATCAATTGGTTGAATTTTTCCAATTTTTTAAAATAGGTGTGTTAAGATGAAATTTATATCATTAATTAATTGGAATATTGTAAAATAATACGATTTGTTGACCGGAATGAAGATTGGGACATATTATTCAGTTACAACAAGAGTGTTATTGGGGCTTTAACCGTAAGTTTCGTGTTGTCATCTGTTTGAGCGAGCGAATCCAAGATGGCGGCGACTCGCTTGATCTCGGCTCGAGCATACGCATTCTTCGCATCATAACGTCAAAAAAAATAATAAATAGTTCATTTCTTCGACATTATCATATTCCACAATATACCTGGCAGTAAATCATAAAATCTGATTCTATTTCACTCTCATAATTATTAGCCGTAAGTGACAGCGTGAAAATATTGGAATAGTGCCAAATTGAATACTGAAAGATCCGGTGTTGAAACATATCTTTTTTATTGGATGATTAGCGAATTAAACATTCCTTTTCATCGCGGGTTTTACTTTTATTACCCAATCACCATTAATTAATGAAATAGAAACAATAGAAGTAAGTTGATTGATTTCTCGCTTAGGTTCGCTAAAGCCGTTGCCAAGTATGAAGGGTCCGCGAGTTGATTCGCTACCGTCAGTCGCGTGATGCGAGTTGTTTCGCTACCGTAAAAAATGGGTTAAGTCCTGTATTTCATACTGTATTGGGAGCAGCCATTTAGTTGGTTAGTTCCAGTCTGACATTCATGAAATTCGAAGCCGACAATGATTATGGTATGACGGTACACAACCTAGAAATGTGACTTTTCATCAAAATCGGATAAGAATTGTGACCTGTAGAGAGTCCACAACCATGATATACCATATTTTTACACTATTCGAGTACAAACGGCGTCCATTTCGTCCCGCAATTTTGGTACGATTTTCACGAAATTAGAACTCAACCTTCCTCATCAAAATCGAATTAAAATTGTGACCTATACAGGGTCCACAACCATGATATACCATTTTTTAACAGTATTCGCGTACAAACGGCGGCCATTTTGTCCGTCAATTTTGGTCCGATTTTCCCAAAATTCATATTCACCCTTCCTTGCGGTGTAACGGTGATATAATCAAACGGTTTTTTTAAATCGGATTATAATTGTGACCTCCAGAGGGACCACAAGCTAAAGGATAGGCTGGCACTGCCAGGCAGGATACGCCCACATTTTTGAGAGATGGATAGAGAACAAGCAATACCGAAAGTGATTTTTCCTACATCATTAAGTCCTGTATTTCATACTGTATTGGGAGCAGCCATTTTGTTGGTCAGTTCCAGTCTGATATTCATGAAATTCGAAGCCGACAATGATTATGGTTTGACGGTACACAACCTAGAAATGTTACTTTTCGTCAAAATCGGATAAGAATTGTGACCTGCAGAGAGTCCACAACCATGATATACCATATTTTTACACTATTCGCGTACAAACGGTGACCATTTCGTCCGCCAATTTTGGTACGATTTTCACGAAATTCGAACTCAACCTTCCTTACGGTGCAACAGTAATATAATCAGAGTTTTTTTTTAAATCAGATAATAATTGTTCGAGAGATAGACAGAGAACAAGCAGTACCGAAAGTGATTTTTCCTACAATCAAAGGCCATAATTCATTCAATTACAATTTGATATGCGCAAATATCGAAAAGAATAAAGATCTTTAGGTTATAAACAAGCATTTCAGGTTTCATCAAAATCGAATTAAAATTGTCACCTCTACAGGGTCCACAACTTTGACATACCATATTTTTACACTGTTCGCGTACAAACGGCGGCCATTTTTTCTGGCAATTATGGTCCAATTTTCTCGAAATTCTAACTCAACCTTCCGTAGGGTGTAACGGTGATAGAGTCAAACGTTTTTTCAAATCGGATAATAATTGTGACCTCCAGAGGGACCATAGGTGATTTTTCGGACAATCAGGGGCCATAATTCAGGAAGTTACGATCCGATATGCGCAAATATCGAAAGGAACCAAGATCTTTGGGTTATAACCATGCATTTCAAGTTTCATCAAAATCAAATTAAAATTGTGACCTCTACAGGGGCCACAACCATGATATACAATTTTTTAACAGTATTCGCGTACAAACGGCGTCCATTTTGTATGACAATTTTGGTCCGATTTTCCCGAAATTCGAAGTCAACCTTCTTTACGGTGTAACGGTAATATAATCAACCGTTTTATTAAATCGGATAATAATTGTGACCACCAGAGGGACCACAAGCTAAAATAAGGCGATTTTGCGTATAATCAGGGGCCATAATTCAGGAAGTTACGTTCCGATATGCGCAAATATCGAATGGAACCAAGATCTTTGGGTTATAACCATGAATTTCAAGTTTCATCAAAATGGATTTAAAAATGTGACTTTTACAAGGTCCACAAACCATGATATACAATTTTTTAACAGTATTCGCGTACAAACGGCGGCCATTTTGTATGGCAATTTTCGTCCGATTTTCCCGAAATTCGAACTCAACCTTCCTTAGGGTGTAATGGTGATATAATCAAACGGTTTTTTAAATCGGATAATAATTGTGACCTCCAGAGGGACCACAAGCTAAACAGGGTGATTTTTCGGACAATCAGGGGCCATAATTCAGGAAATTACATTCCGATAGGTGCAAATATCGAAAGGAACCAAGATCTTTGGGTTATAAACATGCATGTCAAGTTTCATCAAAATCGGTCCAAAATTGTGACCTCTATAGGGTCCACAAGCTAAAAACGTGATTTTTCGTACAATCAGGGGCCATAATCCATGAAGTTTTCATCCGATACATGCCAATATCGAAAGGAACCGAGATCTTTTGGGGATAAACCTATATTTCAAGTTTCGTCAAAATCGGATAAGAATTGTGACCTGTAGAGAGTCCACAAACAAATTGTGGACGGACGGACGGACGGACGTCCGGACGGACAGGGGCGACGACAATATACGTCCACATAAAAATGTGGGCGTATAAAAAGGGTGATTTTTCGGACAATCAGGGGCCATAATTCAGGAAATTACATTCCGATATATCGAAAGGAACCAAGATCTTGGGGTTACAAACATGCATGTCAAGTTTCATCAAAATCGGTTCAAAATTGTGACCTCTACACTGTTCACAACCTTGATATAACATATTTTCACACTATTCGCGTACAAATGGCGGTCCACAAGCTAAAAACGTGATTTTTCTTACAATCAGGGGCCATAATCCATGAAGTTTGGATCCTATACATGCCAATATCGAAAGCAGCCGAGATCTCTTGGGGATAAACCTATATTTCAAGTTTCGTCAAAATCGAATAAGAATTGTGACCTGTAGAGAGTCCACAAACAAATTGTGGACGGACGGACGTCTGGACGGACAGGTGCGACAACATAATACGTCCACATGAAAATGTGGGCGTATAAAAAGGTGATTTTTCGGACAATCAGGGGCCATAATTCAGGAAATTACGTTCCGATAGGCACAAATATCGAAAGGAACCAAGATCTTTGGGTTATAAACATGTATGTCAAGTTTCATCAAAATCGGTTCAAAATTGTGACCTCTATCACTAGGGACCGGGAATCTTCTAGTTTTTACGAAAAAAGGTAAGAAACTACCCTTATCATCTAGAATCTAATACACGTCAAGAATGTGTTAAATACCGTCCAGATTCATCAAAGATAGGCTGGCACTGCCAGGCAGGATACGCCCACATTTTCGAGAGATGGACAGAGAACAAGCAATACCGAAAGTGATTTTTCCTACATCTTTAAGTCCTGTATTTCATACTGTATTGGGAGCAGCCATTTAGTTGGTCAGTTCCAGTCTGATATTAATAAAATTCGAAACCGACAATGATTATTGTGTGACGGTACACAACTTAGAAATGTGACTTTTCATCAAAATCGGATAAGAATTGTGACCTGTAGAGAGTCCACAACCATGATATACCATATTTTTACACTATTCGCGTACAAACGGCGACCATTTCGTCCGGCAATTTTGGTACGATTTTCACGAAATTAGAACTCAACCTTCCTCATCCAAATCGAATTAACCCTCTTAGGCCCCGTGTGACATATACGTCACATGGATTTTAGGGTTGCGGGTGGATGGGTTAAAAAACATGAATTCAACTATTTTACCACTTAAGCCCAAAGTGACACTACTGTCACCCTAGTAAGTCCAACGAGAGTTATCCTGATAGACTGACCAGAGTTATGCCCCCTTTTCTAATATGGCAGTCCACGTGGATTTTTAAAGGCTGAAAGTTAATCATTAGAATTGGTCCACAACACAACCTTCAGGTAAGCATTAACAACATTTACTTGATATTTGGGATTGATTTAACTAGTAGAACACTTATAAATGGTTATCATCAGTGAATTTATCTTTCTTTAAAATCTCTAGGCCACGTTTGGTCGATGTTACGTCGGTGTAACATCGGGCTTTGGTGGTCCCCTATATGGACATGTGCATAAATGTACAGAACACAGTACAGAGTTTACTGGTAAATAGCATTTATGATTAATTGTTCCGCCTTTGTTTGCAAACACAGAGCATGTATTTTAGACATTTCTGGGACTTATTCTGCCTCATTGATTTTATAGTAAAGTGTGTGTGTTGGGGGGGGGGGGCGTCTGCGCGAGTGTCCTATCTATCTATGACTAATGTCTGTTTTTTTAAATTTCAGCATGAGCCGCAGATCCAATCTGACTGTAAAGGATGTTTTAAGAGTACTTGACACTGATGACAGCGACTTCGATGGTTGCGAGCCAGAGTCAGGGGATGATGACGAGGATGAGTTTATTGCCATTGCCGGTGCTGCTGATTCTCCAGAAAGTTCAAGTTCAGATGATGATTCCGATTTCAATACTGATGACGACTTACCCTTGGCAGGCATGGTACCTCAACAGCAAAAGAAACGAAAAAAGTCTGATTACCTGTGGAGAACGAAAGACTTTGATCCACCGGATACAACTTTCAAGGGGGATCAAGTTACTTATCCAGCAAACTTTGATATCCCCACTCCATATGAATATTTCAGAACATTTATCACTGATGATATGCTTGAACTCTGTGTGGAACAAACCAATATTTATAGCGTAGAGAAAAGTGGAAAGTCTGCTAACCTTTCTACGAAGGAGCTTGAGAAAGTCCTTGGGATGTTTTTGCGCATGGGGCTCTACCAGATGTCGGGTAACCGTGCATACTGGGAGGAGGAATCGAGATTTGGCCCTGTAGCTGACGTCATGGGCCGTAACCGTTTTTCCTATTTGCTTACTGTCCTTCATTTCGTAGATAACAACAAGGTAACAGAAGAGAAAAAGGTAGACAAAATTTGGAAAGTTCGCCCTTGGGTCGATATGTTTCGGAATAAATGCCGGAGTCTTGTGCCGAGTGAAAAGAACTCGATCGATGAACAAATGATCCCTTTCAAAGGGAAGCGTTGTCCCATCAAACAATACATAAAGGGCAAGCCCCACCCATGGGGATTAAAAGTATGGGCACGCTCGTCTGATACTGAGTTATTATTTGACTTCGACGTATATCAAGGAGGGACTGGTAAAAAAACCGACCTAGGCATGGGTGGAGATGTAATAGTCAAACTCTGTGAAACTCTGCCAAAGCACCAAAACTACAAAGTTGTTGCTGATAACCTTTTCACCTCCATAGCTCTGGCAGAAAAGCTACTTGATGATGGTATACTTTATGTTGGGACTGTGCGGAAAAATCGTCTAGGAGGATGTCCCCTCGATTCTGATAAAGATATGGAAGCTAAGGGTCGTGGTTCAATTGATAGCAAAGTGGAGACTAAGTCGAATGTAGCTATTGTCAAGTGGTATGATAACAAAGCTGTTACATTGCTATCAACCTATGCAGGGATACAACCAATGGATAAATGCATCCGATGGGACAAGAGAAAGAAGGAAAAGGTTGAAGTGGATCGCCCATTCATTGTAAAGGAGTACAACAATTACATGGGTGGGATAGATTTGATAGATGCTTGCGTGTCAAGGTATAAATACCACATGCGGTCACGGAGATGGTACCTGTACTTATTTTGGCAAACAGTTATTCTTGCTGTTGTCAATTCTTGGATGCTTTACCGAAGGGCCTGTGAAAGTGTTGGAGACAAAAACATCAAATCACAGCGCAAGTTTCAGGCTGAGATTGCTGCTAGCCTGATACTGGTGAATGCCGTACGCAGACCTGGACGACCATCTTTGGACTCAACAGTATCAGCACCTAAGAGAGTTTGTGTTGCTCCGCCAACTGATGTGCAAAAGGACCAGTATGGACACTGGCCAGTCAAATGTGC
The DNA here is from genome assembly GCA_948474765.1 of Patella depressa. Classification (NCBI taxonomy): domain Eukaryota; kingdom Metazoa; phylum Mollusca; class Gastropoda; family Patellidae; genus Patella; species Patella depressa. The sequence continues at coordinate 35,550,649 of OX419719.1, forward strand.
CAAGCGCGGACGGTGTAAATTGTGCTCCATAAATAATACGGATACACTCTGCGAGAAATGTGATCTCCGCCTCTGCTTTACACATGACCGTAATTGTTTTAAAAGATACCATAACTAACTTTACATTCAGAACAGTCACTTTTTAAAAGCAAAAAACCCCTCTAAGATATGTCTCGATCAGAGGGTGACGGTTACTATGGGTTACCATCAAAGCCCGATGTGACATATGTGTAACATAGTCCAAAAATACTGTTTGTGACAAAAATAAAATTTTAATGTCAAAAATGTGTTAATTTATGTCTAAATAGTCTAGATATTATAGGAAATAATTTTAGGAATAGTACAAGTACCTTTGGATCTAAGAGGGTTAAAATTGTGACCTATACAGGGTCCACAACCATGATATATCATTTTTTTAACAGTATTCGTGTACAAACGGAGGCCATTTTGTCTGTCAATTTTGGTCCGATTTTCCCGAAATTCAAACTCAACCTTCCTTACAGTGTAACGGTGATATAATCAAACGTTTTTTTAAATTGGATAATAATTGTGACCTCCAGAGGGACCACAAGCTAAAGAAAGGGAGATTTTGTGTATAACCAGGGGCCATAATTCAGGAAGTTACGATCCGATATGCACAAATATCGAAAAGAACCAAGATCTTTGGGTTATAACCATGAATTTCAAGTTTCATCAAAATCGAATTAAAATTGTGACCTTTACAGGGTCCACAACCTTGATATACCATTTTTTAACAGTATTCGCGTACAAACGGCGGCCATTTTGTATGGCAATTTTGGTCTGATTTTCCCGAAATTCGAACTCAACCTTCCTTACGGTGTAACGGTAATATAATCAAACGTTTTTTTAAATCGGATAATAATTGTGACCTCCAAGCTAAAAAAGATAGGCTGGCACTGCCAGGCAGGATACGCCCACATTTTCGAGAGATGGATAGAGAACAAGCAATACCGAAAGTGATTTTTCCTACATCATTAAGTTAGAATTTGATATGTGCAAATATTGAAATGAATTAAGATATTTGGGTTATAAAGGTTCATTTCAGTAGGCTTCAAATTCGACTGGGGATCATGTTGCTAAGTGGGTAAGATGCTGGCTTGGTTGCCTTGAGGTTTGGTGTTTGATCCCTGCATTGGGTGACAAAGTTCATCTACATTTTCTAGCGTGGTTTCCCCTTGTTCGTGATGAAGGATGGATGGCCTGACAAGAACAGCTGTCAATTTTAGTCTGATTTTCACGAAATTCGACCTCAACCTTCATTACGATGTAACGGTGATATAATCAAACGTTTTTTTAAATGGGATAATAATTCTGACCCCAGAGGGACCACAAGCTAAAAAAAAAAGGTCATTTTTCGTACAATCAGGGGCCATAATTCAGGAAGTTACGATCCAATGGGCGCAAATATCAAAAAGAATCAAGATCTTTGGGTTATAAACATGCATGTCATGTTTCATCAAAATCGGTTCAAAATTGTGACCTCTATAGGGTTCACAACCTAGACATAACATACTTTCACACTAATCGCGTACAAACGGCGGCCATTTTGTCTGTCAATTTTGGTCCGATTTTCACGAAATTTTACCTCAGTCTTCATTACCATGTAACGGTGATATAATCAAACGGTTTTTTAAATCGGATAATAATTTTGACCTCCAGTGGGACCACAAGCTAAAAAGGGTGATTTTTCGTACAATCAGGGGCCATAATTCAGGAAGTTACGAATCAATGAGCGCAAATATCGAAAGGAACCATGATCTTTGGGTTATAAACATGCATGTCAAGTTTCATCAAAATCGGTTCAAAATTGTGACCTCTATAGGGTCCACAACCTTGATATAACATATTTTCACACTATTCGCGTACAAACGGCGGCCATTTTCTCCGTCAATTTTGGTTCGATTTTCACGAAATTTGAACTCAGCCTTCATTACCATGTAACGGTGATATAATCAAACGTTTTTTTAAATCGGATAATAATTTTGACCTCCAGAGGGACCACAAGCTAAAAAGGGCAATTTTTCGGACAATCAGGGGCCATAATTCAGGAAGTTACTATCCGATTGGTGCAAATATCGAAAGGAACAAAGATCTTTGGGTTATAAACATACATGTCAAGTTTCATCAAAATCGGTTCAATATTGTGACCTCGATAGGGTCCACAACCTTGATATAACATATTTTCACGCTATTCGCATACAAACGGCGGCCATTTTGTTTGTCAATTTTGGTCCGATTTTCACGAAATTTGAACTCAACTCTCATTACCATGTAACGGTGATATAATTAAACGGTTTTTTAAATCGGATAATAATTTTGACCTCCAGAGGGACCACAAGCTAAAAAGGGCGATTTTTCGGACAATCAGGGGCCATAATTCAGGAAGTTACGATCCGATGGGCGCAAATATCGAAAGGAACCAAGATTTGGGGGTTATAAACATGCATGTCAAGTTTCATCACAATCGGTTCAAAATTGTGACCTCTATAGGGTCCACAAGCTAAAAAACATGATATTTCGTACAATCAGGGGCCATAATCCATGAAGTTCTTATCCGATACATGCCAATATCGAAAGGAACCGAGATCTTATGGGGATAAACCTATATTTCAAGTTTTGTCAAAATCGGATAAGAATTGTGACCTGTAGAGAGTCCACAAACAAATTGTGGACGGACGGACGGACGTCCGGACGGACAGGGGCGACGACATAATACGTCCACATGAAAATGTGGGCGTACAAAAACCAAACAATCATTGATGTGTGGAGGACATTTCAAATTATTAGAAAAGTGGGCATTTTTTTTGTCCTTTCAAATACAAATACTGTGCCTTCTCAGACCCGCAGTCTTGCATCACTGTCAAGTGGGAACCATGCCAGAAAATATTGATGAACTTTCTCAGCCAATGCTGAGATCGAAAAACATGGGACTCCCAAGTTAGAGAACAGCTTTTTACCCAATGTGGGTCCCCGCCATTCCCACTCAATAAAGAAATAATTTAATTTGATGTACAAAGATAGGCTGGCACTGCCAGGCAGGATACGCCCACATTTTCGAGAGATGGATAGAGAACAAGCAATACCGAAAGTGATTTTTCCTATGTGCAAATATCGAAATGAATTAAGATCTTTGGGTTATAAAGGTTCATTTCAGTAGGCTTCAAATTCGACTGGGGATCATGTTGCTAAGTGGGTAAATGGGATAATAATTCTGACCCCAGAGGGGTAAAAAGCTAAAAAAAAAGGTCATTTTTCGTACAATCAGGGGCCATAATTCAGAAAGTTACAATCCGATATGCACAAATATCGAAAGGAACCAAGATCTTTGGGTTATAAACATGCATGTCAAGTTTCATCAAAATCGGTTCAAAATTGTGACCTGTATAGGGTCCACAACCTTGATATAACATATTTTCACACTATTCGCGTACAAACGGCGGCCATTTTGTCCGTCAATTTTGGTTTGATTTTCACGAAATTCAAACAGAGCCTTCATTACCATGTAACGGTGATATAATCAAACGTTTTTTTAAATCGGATAATAATTTTGACCTCCAGAGGGACCACAAGCTAAAAAGGGCAATTTTTCGGACAATCAGGGGCCATAATTCAGGAAGTTACGATCCGATGGGTGCAAATATCGAAAGGAACCAAGATCTTTGAGTTATAAACATACATGTCAAGTTTCATCAAAATCGGTTCAAAATTGTGACCTCTATAGGGTCCACAAGCTAAAAATATGATATTTCGTACAATCAGGGGCCATAATCCATGAAGTTCCGATTCGATACATGCCAATATCGAAAGGAACCGAGATCTTATGGGGATAAACCTATATTTCAAGTTTCGTCAAAATCAGATAAGAATTGTGACCTGTAGAGAGTCCACAAACAAATTGTGGACGGACGGACGGACAGACGGACGGACGTCCGGACGGACAGGGGCGACGACATAATACGTCCACATGAAAATGTGGGCGTATAAAAAGGCGATTTTGCGTATAATCAGGGGCCATAATTCAGGAAGTTACGATCCGATATGCGCAAATATCGAAAGGAAGCAAGATCTTTGGGTTATAACCATGAATTTCAAGTTTCATCAAAATCGAATCAAAATTGTGACCTCCACAGGGTCCACAACCTTGATATACCATTTTTTAACAGTATTCGCTTACAAACGGCGGCCATTTTGTATGGCAATTTTCGTCCGATTTTCCCGAAATTCGAACTCAACCTTCCTTAGGGTGTGAAGGTAATATAATCAAACGGTTTTTTAAATCGAATAATAATTGTGACCTCCAAGCTAAAAAAAGTTACGATCCGAAATCAGATCAAAATTGTGACCTCTACACTGTTCACAAGCTAAAAACGTGATTTTTCGTACAATCAGGGGCCATAACCCATGAAGTTACAGTCCGATACATGCCAATATCGAAAGGAACCGAGATCTTAGGGTGATAAATCTATATTTTAAGTTTCATTGAAATCGGATAAAAATTGTGACCTGTAGACTGTTCACAAACAATTGTGGACGGACGGACAGACAGACAGACAGACAGACAGACAGACAGACAGACAGACAGACAGACAGACAGACAGACAGACAGACGGACGGACGGACGGACGGACGGGGGCGACGACAATATACGTCCACATAAAAATGTGGGCGTATAAAAACTGGTTATAGACTAAATTAATTGATTGTGCTTACTGTGTGATGCATGGATCAGTAAAATGTAACTTCATAATTCATAATCGTAATCTTATTTTACATAGTTCTTTTTATGATAAAGAATAACTTTGTTGTTTTTTGGTATTTTTGTTTTAAAGGATAGGCTGGCACTGCCAGGCAGGATACGCCCACATTTTCGAGAGATGGACAGAGAACAAGCAATACCGAAAGTGATTTTTCCTACATCTTTAAGTCCTGTATTTCATACTGTATTGGGAGCAGCCATTTAGTTGGTCAGTTCCAGTCTGATATTAATGAAATTCGAAACCGATAATGATTATGGTGTGACGGTACACAACCTAGAAATGTGACTTTTCATCAAAATCGGATAAGAATTGTGACCTGTAGAGAGTCCACAACCATGATATACCATATTTTTACACTATTCGCGTACAAACGGCGACCATTTCGTCCGGCAATTTTGGTACGATTTTCACGAAATTAGAACTCAACCTTCCTCATCAAAATCGAATTAAAATTGTGACCTATACAGGGTCCACAACCATGATATATCATTTTTTAACAGTATTCGCGTACAAACGGCGGCCATTTTGTCTGTCAATTTTAGTCCGATTTTCCAAAAATTCAAAATCAACCTTCCTTACAGTGTAACGGTGATGTAATCAAACGTTTTTTTAAATTGGATAATAATTGTGACCTCCAGAGGGACCACAAGCTAAAGAAAGGGGGATTTTGCGTATAACCAGGGGCCATAATTCAGGAAGTTACGATCCGATATGCGCAAATATCGAAAAGAACCAAGATCTTTGGGTTATAACCATGAATTTCAAGTTTCATCAAAATCGAATTAAAATTGTGACCTTTACAGGGTCCACAACCTTGATATACCATTTTTTAACAGTATTCGCGTACAAACGGTGGCCATTTTGTATGGCAATTTTGGTCTGATTTTCCCGAAATTCAAACTCAACCTTCCTTACGGTGTAACGGTAATATAATCAAACGTTTTTTTAAATCGGATAATAATTGTGACCTCCAAGCTAAAAAAAAGGCGATTTTGCGTATAATCAGGGGCCATAATTCAGGAAGTTACGATCCGATATGCGCAAATATCGAAAGGAAGCAAGATCTTTGGGTTATAACCATGAATTTCAAGTTTCATCAAAATCGAATCAAAATTGTGACCTCCACAGGGTCCACAACCTTGATATACCATTTTTTAACAGTATTCGCTTACAAACGGCGGCCATTTTGTATGGCAATTTTCGTCCGATTTTCCCGAAATTCGAACTCAACTTTCCTTAGGGTGTAACGGTGATATAATCAAACGTTTTTTTTAAATCGAATAATAATTGTGACCTCCAAGCTAAAAAAAAAAGGCGATTTTGCGTATAATCAGGGGCCATAATTCAGGAAGTTACGATCCGATATGCGCAAATATCGAAAGGAAGCAAGATCTTTGGGTTATAACCATGAATTTCAAGTTTCATCAAAATTGAATCAAAATTGTGACCTCCACAGGGTCCACAACCTTGATATACCATTTTTTAACAGTATTCGCGAACAAACGGCGGCCATTTTGTATGGCAATTTTCGTCCGATTTTCCCGAAATTCGAACTCAACCTTCCTTAGGTTGTAACGGTGATATAATCAAACGTTTTTTTAAATCGAATAATAATTGTGACCTCCAGATGGACCACAAGCTAAAAAGGGTGATTTTTCGGACAATCAGGGGCCATAATTCAGGAAATTACATTCTGATAGCCGCAAATATCGAAAGGAACCAAGATCTTTGGGTTACAAACATGCATGTCAAGTTTCATCAAAATCGGTTCAAAATTGTGACCTCTATAGGGTCCACAAGCTAAAAACGTGATTTTTCGTACAATCAGGGGCCATAATCCATGAAGTTTTGATCCGATACATGCCAATATCGAAAGGAACCGAGATCTTTTGGGGATAAACCTATATTTCAAGTTTCGTCAAAATCGGATAAGAATTGTGACCTGTAGAGAGTCCACAAACAAATTGTGGACGGACGGACGTCCGGACGGACAGGGGCGACGACATAATACGTCCACATGAAAATGTGGGCGTATAAAAAGCATGCTTGTAAAGCCTGTTTTTAATTCTACATTTGGTAATATAAACATTTTTTGATTAGAGTAATAGTTTTTGTTTTATTTTGGGATATCTGCAATAGGTGAGATTAGTGGATAATCTTTAAATTAACACTAGGGATAGAAGCTATAGTCTGGTTAATTGGCTTAGGAGATTAAGCAGTAATTAACATAATTAGCTCTAGGGGTCAATGAGTTAATAGGGCAAGCCCAACTTGAAAGTGTTCTCTTGGATACACCTAACGTGGAGGAGAACATCTGCTTACATACTTGATATGATTTACCATCATGTGGAAGATGATACGTCCACGAAAAATTTCGTCTTGAACCCACTTCTGTTTTCTTCTGTTTAATATCAATTCGTTTGATTAAAGTTGAAACAAAAACTTGACGCTTCTCCCAGTCAAGCAGTTCAACCCAAAACTTTGTAAATATATCTTTTCTCATATTTTCAGTTATTTCTGAACAACATCTTTTCCTAGATTTCTTACAGAATGAGGAATTGCATTTCATTCCGATCTTTCTCTCACTCATAACTGAACCTTTTTTGTCTGGTATTCCAGTCCTTTAATTCTCCTTATCTTATCTTTATTTCTTTTCCATTTACTTTCATCTTTCTTTTGATATTTTTTCTTTCTTTCTCTTGCCTTAGTGCCGTCTTCTAATTCTGTTAGGTTTAAATCAACGTTTTTTATATTTCCATTTCTATCTTCTATTATATTTTCATTTCTATTTCTATCTGCTAATATATTTTCATTTCTATCATCTAATTCTAACAGGTTTAAATCATCTATATTATTTCCATTTCCTTTGTCTAATTCTATCTGGTTTAAATCATCTATATTTCCATTTGTTCTGTCTAATTTATCTATATTTTCATCTCTATCTTTTAATTCTACCTGCTTTGAATTATCTATATTTCCATTTCTTTTGTCTAATTCTACCTGGTTTAAATCATCTATATTTCCATTTCTTTTGTCTAATTCTACCTGGTTTAAATCGTCTATATACACATATAAATGTATCTTCTAATTCTATCTGGTTTGAATTATCTATATACACGTATCCATTTCCAGCATTTAAATCATCGGTTTCCATATTCATGTTTCTGTTTAAATAATTGGTTTCTACTTCATGAACAGTTGTATCTTCAAGTGGAAACACTGACATAATGACACCAAAATCTGATTCATCAACTGATGAATCTGAAATACAGGAAAAGAGGCATGTGTTAGTATATTTTTGGGCTAACACTGAATAAATTGTATCGGATATTTCGTTTCGGCATGAGAGAACTTGCATAATTTTACTTCATAGATAACATATGTAGCGGCTTCCTTATATGGATTGTGATAGATTCAAAGAAAATTTATATAGTTTTCTGGGTTAATAAGTTTTAGTATACGGTACTTTTTGTTTACCATAACATACCTGATATATCACTTTCTCCTTCGCTAGATCCATTTTCTAATTGCTTTAAGACATATGCAGCGGTTAATTTTGTGGATTTTGATGCCATAATTCTATCCTGATGTTTTCTTTCCAAGGCAGCAGAAATGGCGCAAAGGGGGAGATAACTCTAATTGTCTAATGCAAAAATTGCCTAAGTCATTGTTATAAGATGGCCTTTGGGCAAGTATTGCCTAAGTCAAAAATGCACGTATTGCCTAAGTCACATTTTGATTTAGGCAGTTTCAGTTTTTCTTCGAAAAACATAAAATTTTACAATTTCTGGACAAATTCCTTATAGTAGCCATTGAGGATGGTGGTCGTACACCCTGTAAACAAAAAATCTGAATTTTGAAAAAAAATGACTTAGGCAGTTTTTGCTTTAGCTTGACGATAAGGGCATATCTGTACTTTTATTTCGGGACTAACATATTTTTAAATTTTATTTCAATAATTCGCTTGTGCATGCATAGAGGTCTTTAGCAGTGGGAGGAAACTGGAGAACACCCAGAAGGGTTGGACGGGCGACCCCACTCCTTGTCACGTACAAACGAGGATTCGAAACCACGCCAGTTGACCCAATTACAGGTTCTATGATACAGCACGCACGTACTCACCATTCGGCAATCCAACCCCCCACCCTCACCCCTATCCATACGGAAATGGTGATCAAAATCCAAAGACTTTTAAAGGTAGGTGTCGATTTTATTGGCGGGGCAAAACACATTTATTACAATAGGGGTTGACAGAAATTTTATTACAATAGGGGTTATAATGCATAACCCCTATTGTAATATCAACCCCTATTGTAATAAATGAGTCTAACTGTAGAGGAGAAATTTAAAAATACGATTATTTCATTTTATCAATAGGGGTTGACAATCTATTTAACTAATTCTCCAAACGGCTTTCTAAAGCATGTTTTTGGTTGTGTTGTCGATTTTATTGGTATGGAAAAATTATTACAATTATTACAATAAGGGTTGACAGAAATTTTATTACAATAGGGGTTATACCCTATTGTAATATCAACCCCTATTGTAATAAATTTGTCTTAGTGTAGATAAGGATTTTAAAAATGCTAACAGGAGGATTATTTTATCTGATACGCACACGGAAAAGATGTTCAAAATACTCAGAGGACAAGTTTTTCAGAAACACCCTTTTACCTTTATTTAAATATCATTGATTGCAATAGGGTTTGACATTCCAGACGGTTTCAAAACATGTTTTCGATGGTGTTGTTACATATACTGTATCAAGACATACTATTATGTTATATATTGATACGGAAATGGTGATCAAAATCCATACACATTTTAAGTTAGGCATGGCAAAATACATTTATTACAATTATTACAATAGGGGTTGACAGAAATTTTATTACAATAGGCGTTGTATCGTGTAACCCCTATTGTAATAAATGTTCCTAACTGTAAAGCAGAATATTAAAAAATAGGTTGCCGGGCAACGAAACATACGCCCACCAGCAGCTAAATCGTCTGGGCAGTCAACAAGAGTTGTCGCATATTAAGTAATTATCAAAAATCATTAGAATTTGTTTGGTTTTTTATAAAGTTCTGGCCCACGCTAATGTCTAGTATACGAAACATTTAATATTATGGATTTAGCTGTACAATTATCAAAAATTCATTGAAAATCAATATATTTGTTGGTCTCAAGACCTTAAACTCTGTTTCAAGTTTCATCAAAATAAAATTAAAATTGTGACCTCTACAGGTCCACTTGATATACAATATTGTTACACTATTCGCGTACAAGCAGCAGTGGTTTTTTTTAAATTGGATAATAATTGCGACCTCCAGTGGGACCACAAGCAATAAAAGGCGATTTTTCGGACAATCAGGGGCCATAATTCAGAAAGTTACAATCCGATATGCGCAAATATGTAACCAAGACCTTTAGCTTATAAACATGTATTTTAAGTTTTATCAAAATCAAATTAAAATTGTGACCTCTATAGGGTCCATAACCTTGATAAACATATCTTTACAAACGATGGCCATTTTGTCTGTCAATTTTAGTCTGATTTTCATGAAATTCGAACTCAACCTTCATTACCAAGCAACGGTAGTGATATCATCAAACTTTTTTTTAAATCGGATAATAATTTTGACCTTCAGAAGGACCACAATCTAAAAAGGGTGATTTTTCAGACAAACAGGGGCCATAATTCAGGAAGTTAAGATCCGATGGGCGCAAATATCAAAAGAACTAAGATCTTTGGGTTATAAACATACATGTCAAGTTTCATCAAAATCGGTTCAAAGTTGTGACCTCTATAATATCCACAAGCTAAAAGCGTGATTTTTCGTACAATCAGGGGCCGTAATTCAGGATGTTACGATCCGATATGCGCAAATATCGAAAGGAACCAAGATCTTTGAGTTATAGACATGCATTTCAAGTTTCATCAAATTCGGTTCAAAATTGTGACCCCTACAGTGTTCACAACCTTGACATACCATATCGAACACAACCTTCTTTATGGTTTAACGGTGATATAATCAGACGGTTTTTCAAATCGGATAATAATTTTGGCCTCAAGAAGTACCACAAGCTAAAAAAGGCGATTTTTCGTACAATCGGTGGCCATAATTCAGGAAGTTATGATCCGATATGCGCAAATATCGAAAGGAACCAAGATCTTTGACTTATAAACATGAATTTCAAGCTAAAAACGTGATTTTTCAGACAATCAGGGGGCATAACCCATGAAGTTACAGTCCGATACATGCCAATATCGAAAGGAACCGAGATCTTGGGGTGATAAACCTATATTTCAAGTTTCATTGAAATCGGATAAAAATTGTGACCTGTAGACTGTTCACGAACAATTGTGGACGGACGGACGGACGGACAGGGGCGACGACAATATACGTCCACATAAAATTGTGAAAATCCACAAATATTTACAGTAGGCATCCTCAAACCAATCTTCCAACGAATTTCTGATGGGATCACAATTACTAGGTAACTGGATACATAAACAGCATAATTGTAGTGGTTGAAATATATAAAACTGCCATTTAAAACCATCATACATGTCCACTATCCTGACTAGTTTCGTCAAATAAATTTTAACTTTTTCAAAGGAACAGTTCAACAGAAACAGGAAACAAATTTGAAAGATAGGCTGGCACTGCCAGGCAGGATACGCCCACATTTTTGAGAGATTTCATACTGTATTGGGAGCAGCCATTTTGTTGGTCAGTTCCAGTCTGATATTCATGAAATTCGAAGCCGACAATGATTATGGTGTGACGGTACACAACCTAGAAATGTTACTTTTCGTCAAAATCAGATAAGAATTGTGACCTGTAGAGAGTCCACAACCATGATATACCATATTTTTACACTATTCGCGTACAAACGGTGACCATTTCGTCCGGCAATTTTGGTACGATTTTCACGAACTTCGACCTCAACCTTCCTTACGGTGCAACAGTAATATAATCAGAGGTTTTTTTTAAATCAGATAATAATTGTTCGAGAGATAGACAGAGAACAAGCAATACCGAAAGTGATTTTTCCTACAATCAAAGGCCATAATTCATTAAGTTACAATTTGATATGCGCAAATATCGAAAAGAATAAAGATCTTTAGGTTATAAACAAGCATTTCAGGTTTCATCAAAATCGAAAAAATTAAAATTGTCACCTCTACAGGGTCCACAACTTTGACATACCATATTTTTACACTGTTCACGTACAAACAGCGGCCATTTTTTCTGGCAATTAGAGTCCAATTTTCTCGAAATTCAAACTCAACCTTCCGTAGGGTGTAACGGTGATAGAGTCAAACGTTTTTTCAAATCAGATAATAATTGTGACCTTCAGAGGGACCATAGGCGATTTTTCGGACAATCAGGGGCCATAATTCAGGAAGTTACGATCCGATATGCGCAAATAACGAAAGGAACCAATATCTTTGGGTTATAACCATGCATTTCAAGTTTCATCAAAATCCAATTAAAATTGTGACCTCTACAGGGTCCACAACCATGATATACAATTTTTTAACAGTATTCGCGTACAAACGGCGGCCATTTTGTATGGCAATTTTGGTCCGATTTCCCCGAATTTCGAACTCAACCTTCCTTACAGTGTAACGGTAATATAATCAACCGTTTTAGTAAATCGGATAATAATTGTGACCACCAGAGGGACCACAAGCTAAAATAAGGCGATTTTGCGTATAATCAGGGGCCATAATTCAGGAAGTTACGTTCCGATATGCGCAAATATCGAAAGGAACCAAGATCTTTGGGTTATAATTATGAATTTCAAGTTTCATCAAAATCGAATAAAAAATGTGACTTCTACAGGGTCCACAACCTTGATATACCATTTTTTAACAGTATTCGCGTACAAACGGCGGCCATTTTGTATGGCAATTTTCGTCCGATTTTCCCGAAATTCGAACTCAACCTGCCTTAGGGTGTAACGGTGATATAATCAAACGATTTTTTAAATCGGATAATAATTGTGACCTCCAGAGGAACCACAAGCTAAAAAGGGTGATTTTTCGGACAATCAGGGGCCATAATTCAGGAAATTACATTCCGATAGTCGCAAATATCGAAAGGAACCAAGATCTTTGGGTTATAAACATGCATGTCAAGTTTCATCAAAATCGGTTCAAAATTGTGGCCTCTATAGGATCCACAAGCTAAAAACGTGATTTTTCGTACAATCAGGGGCCATAATCCATGAAGTTTTCATCCGATACATGCCAATATCGAAAGCAGCCGAGATCTTTTGGGGATAAACCTATATTTCAAGTTTCGTCAAAATCGGATAAGAATTGTGACCTGTAGAGGGTCCACAAACAAATTGTGGACGGACGGACGGACGTCCGGATGGACAGGGGCGACGACAATATACGTCCACATAAAAATGTGGGCGTATAAAAATGATGTCATATGTTGATGACATCACTAAGTTGTAATGGTTGCCCTGTCGTTGGTAACATGTAAGTTCTTCATTTTCTAGAAAGGTGATCTATCACATGAAAATGTGATGATACTATTAACAAAGGTGCCTATACACAAGTTGAAAATCCACAAATATTTACAGTAGGCATCCTCAAACCAATCTTCCAACGAATTTCTGATGGGATCACAATTACTAGGTAACTGGATATAGACTGTCGTCTGTCAGTAGCTATCGTTTCAAACAAATTCTATAAATGGGTTTAGTTGTAAAGTCACACATTAGTAAAATGTGAATTTATATGGATAAAAAGCCGCCTTCCCGCTTCTAGAATGTCCCAGTTTTTATAAACGAGTCGTCGCAAGTTTCTGTTCGCGCCATGAAGTTTATCAACCACTATTTACACTTGATGCATATCATTAAAATGGGTTAAAAACATCTGTCTTTCTTCACACTCCGAGACATATTTTTCCCACTTCGCATGTTTATTCAGTAGGGATTATCCTTAGGGTATAAGGAATAAAATATTCCTGAAGCAATGGCCCGAGAAATCCCTCTCTGACCATTGCTGGAATAGCGTCTGTTTCTTGAACTTATGCGGGAGTGTGTCTATTCTTTCCGTTCAATGAAAGCTATCACTTAAGTACAGCAACATGACAGTCCTGCGTTTCATCTGGGTCTTCCCTAAAACTTTGGACAGTGATTTAAGGTATTAAAACGGTGAAAGTATGTTCGTTTCCAAACAGTATTGTTTACATTTCATTCGACTTGATAGCCTCGTTTGTCACGCAATTAGTTTTACAGCAGTATTCTGCTATGCACGGGTTAATTAGGCATAATAAAATCGTGAGTCATGACGTATACGTTATGTAAACATATTTGGTCCAGTATTGGCAGCTCGTGATTGGTTGGTAGACGGACTACTGATCAATCAAAATTTAACACAACAATATCCACTCATAATAGCAGTGTGTAGTTGGATTACCTCTAATCAGACGCAACACTGCGCAGAGTATGAAGGAATAAGTATATTACTTAAGAATTGCAGCCTGTAGGTGACCCACAGACACATAAACAATCTGGGGCCATTATCCAGTAAGCTACGTGCAGATATGCCTGATTATTGAAAGCAACTAAGATCTTTGTCATATAAACATAAATTTAAAGTTTCAGCAAAATCAGATAAAGATAGGTTGCCAGGCAACGAAACATACGCCCACAGCAGCTAAATCGTCCGGGCAGTCAACAAGGGTTGTCGCATATTTTTACTTTTTTCGCTAATGAAACATTTGTAATACACTAAAAACTGATTAAGAGTAACAGCTCATTATGTAATTATCAGAAAATCATTAGAATTTGATTGCTTTTTATAAAGTGTTACCCCACGCTAACAATTAGTATATACATGAAACATTTAATATCATGGATTTAGCTGTTCAGTTATCAAAATTCATTGAAAATCAAAATACTTGTTCGTTTCAACACCTTAAACTCTGTGTATCAATCTAAAGTCAATCGGATAATAAGTTTGGCCTCTATAGCGTAACAAGATTTTTTGAAGTTATCAAGGGAGATAACTCTGGCAATAATTATTTGAAATCTCTGAAAATCCATAGGCTTCTTCGTCTCATGACCCTAAACACTGTGTGTTAATTTAAAGTCGATCGGATATTAACTTTGGCCTCTAGAGCTTCCACAGGATTTTTTCGAAGTGATCAAGGGCAATAACTCTGGCAACAATTATTGAAAATCACTGAAAATCGATAGATGACTTAGTCTCATGACTGTAAACACTATGTATAAATTTGAAGTGAATCGGATATTAACTTTGGCCTCTAGACCATCCACAAGATTTTTTGAAGTGATCAAGGGTCATAACTCTGGCAGTAATTATCAGAAATTGCTGAAAATCATAAGGCTTCTTCGTCTCATGACCTTAGACACTGTGTATAAATTTAAAGTCAATCGGATATTAACTTTGGCCTCCAGAGCGTCCGCAGGATTTTTTGAAGTGATCAAGGACCATAACTCTGGCACCAATTATTGGAAATCGCTAAAAATCAATAGGATTCTTCGTCTCATGACCTTAAACACTGTGTATAAATTTAAAGTAAATCGGATATTAACTTTGGCCTCTAGAGCGTCCACAAGATTTTTTTGAAGTGATCAAGGGCCATAACTCTGGCACTAATTATCGGAAATCGCTGAAAATCAATAGGCTTCTTCGTCTCATGACCTTAAACACTGTGTATAAATTTAAAGTCAATTGGATATTAACTTTGGCCTCTAGAGCGTCCACAAGATTTGTTTAAGTGATCAAGGGCCATAACTCTGGCACTAATTATCGGAAATCGCTGAAAATCAATAGGCTTCTTCGTCTCATGACCTTAAACACTGTGTATAAATTTAAAGTCAATCGGATATTAACTTTGGCCTCTAGAGCGTCCACAAGATTTTTTGAAGTGATCAAGGGCCATAACTCTGGCAGTTATTATTGGAAATCGCTGAAAAACAATAGGCTTCTTCGTCTCATGACCTTAAACACTGTGTATAAATTTAAAGTCAATCGGATATTAACTTTAGCCTGTAGAGCGTCCACAAGCAATTGTGGACGCCGGACCGACGGACCGACGGACGGACGGACGGACGGACGGACGGACGGGGGCGACGACAATATACGACCACATTTCAATGTGGGCGTATAAAAACTGTATATTTCAGTTTTGGTCCGATTTTTTTCAAAATTCACACTAAACCATCATTAGGGTTTAACGGTGATATTCAAAGGTCTTTTTCATCCGATAAAAATTGTGACCTGAAGAGGGACAACAAGCTCAGAGGTGCAGCAATGGCAAGAGAATATGAAGATTACCTACAATAAAGAACACTAACCTGCAGCAGCCATATGTTCACTTGTTCTTATCGGTTGAAATCCAACAAAAGGAATTTGCATTGATAAAATTAACCCTACTATAAAGAAGCTGGTATATGCTGAAAAAATAAATTGATAATCTGTACTAGGTGGAAAAGGTGACTTTGAGATTATAACTATACATCTGATTTAATTAACCTTTCCTGTAGATCTCATCATACTTACATAACATTTTTAACTATTAAAAATCTGTCGGAAATTGGTGGGGGCAAAAATTTGAGATTTTAGACTCATAACAATTACTTTTAATTCTCAGGCAATTTGGAAAAAAAAAAAAAATTCTCAAATAAAAAAAAAGATAGGTTGCCAGGCAACGAAACATGCGCCCACAGCATCTAAATCGTCCAGTCAGTCAACAAGGGTTGTTGAATATTTTTACTTTTTTTCGTAATGAAACATTTGCAATACACTAAAATCTGATTTAGAGTAACAACTCATTATGTAATTATCAGAAAATCATTAGAATTTGTTTGCTTTTTATAAAGTATAATTAGTATAGGAAACATTTAACATCATTTAGCTGTTCAGTTATCAAAATTCATTGAAAATCAAAATACTTGTTCGTTTCAACACCTTAAACTCTGTGTATCAATCTGAAGTCAATCGAATGATAAGTTTGGCATCTATAGCGTCACAAGGTTTTTTGAAGTGATCAAGGGAGATAACTCTGGAAGTAATTATTTGAAATCGCTGAAAATCAGTAGGCTTCTTCGTCTCATGACCTTAAACAGTTAGTGTAAATTTAAAGTCAATCGGATATTAACTTTGGCCTCTAGAGCGTCCACAGGATTTTTTGATGTGATCAAGGGCCATAACTCTGGCAATAATTATCAGAGATCGCTGAAAATCATTAGGTTTCTTTGTCTCATGACCTTAAACACTGTGTATAAATTTAAAGTCAATCGGATTAACTTTGGCCTCTAGAGCATCCACAAATTATCAGAAAATCATCAGAATTTGTTTGCTTTTTATAAAGTATAATTAGTATAGGAAACATTTAACATCATTTAGCTGTTCAGTTATCAAAATTCATTGAAAATCAAAATACTTGTTCGTTTCAACACCTTAAACTCTGTGTATCAATCTGAAGTCAATCGAATGATAAGTTTGGCATCTATAGCGTCACAAGGTTTTTTGAAGTGATCAAGGGAGATAACTCTGGAAGTAATTATTTGAAATCGCTGAAAATCAGTAGGCTTCTTCGTCTCATGACCTTAAACAGTTAGTGTAAATTTAAAGTCAATCGGATATTAACTTTGGCCTCTAGAGCGTCCACAGGATTTTTTGATGTGATCAAGGGCCATAACTCTGGCAATAATTATCAGAGATCGCTGAAAATCATTAGGTTTCTTTGTCTCATGACCTTAAACACTGTGTATAAATTTAAAGTCAATCGGATTAACTTTGGCCTCTAGAGCATCCACAAATTTTTTAGAAGAGATCAAGGGCCATAACTCTGGCACTAATTATTGGAAATAGCTGAAAATCAATAGGCTTCTTCGTCTTATTAACTTTGGCGTCTAGAGCGTCCACAAGATTATTTGTAGTGATCAAGGGCCATAACTCTGGTAGTTATTATCGGAAATCACTGAAAAACAATAGGATTCTTCTTCTCATGACCTTAAACACCGTGTATAAATTTAAAGTCAATCGGATATTAACTGACGGGGGCGACGACAATATACGACCACATTTCAATGTGGGCGTATAAAGAGGTTTCATCCAAATAGTCCTTGCCAAATTTTTCACCAATAATTGTTTTTATCATGTCAAAATTCAACAAGCCAACAGTGAGGCTGATGTCCCCCGCCGAAATCCCAAAATAAATAGAAGACACATATTAATTAATCGCACATTTATTTTTTTCAAATGTATCGAGCAATCAAACTGTACACAAAGTGTCATCCAAAAGTGTTTTATAAAGAAAAATGCTAAAACCGACGAGAAAAATGAAAATGTACCCTAGTTAGGGGGACCCTAAAGACGGACAAAAGGGCCCCTCTGACCAAAGGAAAGGGTCCTCGTGTCCAAGTCAATCGTTTCTATACACTGTTACTGTCGAATCCATTACTAAATGAGAATGCAGTCATTGTATTGGCATTAAAATCATTAATCAAGATGAACCTAAGTTATCTTGTCCCAAAGTATCAACCAATCAAATTGCTTATCTCTGCTTACCCTAAGCGGAAAATGCTCATCTTCGAACTCCATCAAGGCATTGACCTAATAAGCATATACACCAAGTTTGAACATCTTAGCTCAATTAGAAGGAGAGTTATTGTGTTCCAAAGTCTCGACCAATCAAATTGCGCATCGCTCTGCTTACCCTGAAGCAGAAAATGCTCATTATCGAACTTAGTCAAGGTATTACTGTAATGAAACTATACACCAAGTGTCATCACTCTCACTTAATTAGAACAAAAGCTATCGTGTCCCAAAGCATCAACCAATCAAATTGCTTATCTCTGCTTACCCTAAGCAGAAAATGCTCATCTTTGAACTCCATCAAGGCATTGACCTAATAAGCATATACACCAAGACCAAGTTTGAACATTTTAACTCAATTTGAAGGAGAGTTATTGTGTTCCAAAGTCTCGACCAATCAAATTGCTCTGCTTACCCTGAGCAGAAAATGCTCATTATCGAACTTAGTCAAGGTATTACTGTAATGAAACTATACACCAAGTTTCATCACTCTTACTTAATTAGAACTAAAGTTATCGTATCCCAAAGCATCAACCAATCAAATTGCTTATCTCTGCTTACCCTAGGCGGAAAATGCTCATCTTCGAACTCCATCAAGGCATTGACCTAATAAACACATACACCAAGTTTGAACATTCTAGCTCAATTAGGAAGAGAGTTATTGTGTCCCAAAACGTGTGACGGACAGACGGACAGACAGACCAGACGGACGAACCCATTTTAATAGTCCCCCAACTTTCTCCGAAAGGCGGGGGACAAATATTGAACCATTCATTCATCAATTCCATAATTTAATACCGTTAGTTTAGGCAATAATTCAATAATGGCTAGTTCTTTAACAAAATATTTACCTGTAAAAATTCGTTTGGAGTATCTACCCATTAAAAGTAGAGTAAAAACATGAAGAGGTATTAAATTTATTATAAACACATACCCTCCCCATGCTGATACCTGCAATGTACAATAAAGATAGGTTGCCAGGCAACGAAACATACGCCCACAGCAGCTAAATCGTCCGGGCAGTTAACAAGGGTTGTCGCATATTCTTACTTTTTTCGGTAATGAAACATTTATAATACTCTGATTAAGATTAACAATTCATAAAGTAATTACCAGAAAATCATTAGAATTTGTTTGGTTTATATAAAGTTCTGTCCCATGCTAACGCTTAGTATACGAAGCATTTAAAATCATGGATTTAGCTGATCAGTTATCAAAATTCATTGAAAATCAATATACTTGTTCTGCCCTATGCTAACGCTTAGTATATGAAACATTTAAAATCATGGATTTAGCTGATCAGTTATCAAAATTCATTGAAAATCAATATACTTGTTCATCTCAAGACCTTAAACTCTGTATCAATCTGAAGTCAATTGGGTGATAAGTTTGGCCTCTAGAGCGTTACAAAAGATTTTTCAAAGTGATCAAGGGCCATAACTCTGGCAGTAATTATCGGAAATCACTGAAAATCAATAGGCTTCTTTGTTTCATGACCTTAAACACTGTGTGTAAATCTAAGGTCAATCGGATATTAACTTTGGCCTCTAGAGCGATCGCAAGATATTTTAAAGTGATCAAGGGCCATAACTTTGGCAGTAATTATCAGAAATCGCTGAAAATCAATAAGCTTTTTTGTCTCATGACCTTAAACACTGTGTATAAATTTAAAGTCAATCGGATATTAAGTTTGGCCTCCAGAACGTCCAAAAGATTTTTTGAAGTGATCAAGGGCCATAACTCTGGCAGTTATTGTCAGAAATCGCTGAAAATTTATAGGCTTCTTCGTCTCATGACCTTAAACACTGTGTATAAATTTAAAGTCAATTGGATATTAACGTTGGCCTCCAGAACTTCCAAAATATTTTTTAAAGTGATCATTACCGGAAATCGCTGAAAATCAATAGGCTTCTTCATCTCATGACCTTGAAAACTGTGTATAAATCAAAAGTCAATCGGATATTAATTTTGGCCTTAAGAGCATCCACAAGACTTTTTGAAGTGATCAAGGGCTATAACTCTGGCAGTAATTATCGGAAATCTCTGAAAATCAATAGTCTTCTTTGTCTCATGACCTTAAACACTGTGTCCAAAGAATTTTTGAAGTGATCAAGGGCCATAACTTTGGCAATAATTATCGGATTTCGCTGAAAAACAATAGGCTTCTTCGTCTCATGACCTTGAACACTGTGTATAAATTTGAAGTCAATCGGATATTAACTTTAGCCTCTAGAGCATCCACAAATTGCTTGTGGACGCCGGACCGCCGGGGGTGACGACAATAAACGACCACATTTCAATGTGGGCGTATAAAAACACAATAATTATCCTCGAAATTCATCTATTATAAACAATCATTTCCAACAGTTGAAACCAGTATTAACATCTGGTCATAACTAAATGTTATGAAAGAAAATATATTCAAACTTTGTTTACGAAGAAAGCATACACCATGTTAATAATCTGTGAAAAATACAAGCTATTCAAGAAACACCAAAAGATTCAGATAACTCAAATTCAGCTTAAAGTGATAATGTTTAATTTCAACAACTTACCATGTAAAAGTAAGATAATGCTGTACAGATACCCCAAAATATTTGACCAGATTTTACAGCTTTTATCTGCAAATACAATGATGTTGACAAATTTTTACAGAACTTTTAACATGGGTTGATTTTACAGTAAAATGTCTGATAGACCTGCTCTCATGCCAGCAGGGCCCTGTTTCACAAAAACTTAAATCTCCTAAAAATCGTCTTAAACTAAAATTTCATCCTAACTTATGATAGAGAAGTTTCACAGAACGATTTCAAGAATTTTAGTTAAAATCCGCTAAATTAATATTTAAAGTTAAAATCTAATCTCAACTTCTAGACCTGAATGCAGGAATGACGGGTTTCACTGGAGCCACGTTACCTTTGAACTTGTGTCACTTTTGATGCCAGGTTACCCTTGAACATATGTCACTTCCGGTACCAATGAAACCATTAAAGATTGGTTGCCAGGCAACGAAACCTATGCCCACAGCAGCTAAATCATCCGGGCAGTCAACAAGGGTTGTCGCATATTTTTACTTTTTTCGGTAATGAAACATTTGTATGTAATACACAAAAATCTGATTAAGAGTAAGAACTCATTATGTAATTATCAGAAAATCATTAGAATTTGTTTGCTTTTTATAAAGCAAACGCCCCACGCTAACAATTAGTATACGAAACATGGATTTAGCTGTTCAGTTATCAAAATTCATTGAAAATACTTATTCGTTTCAACACCTTAAAATCTGTGTATCAATCTGAAGTCAATCGGATGATAAGTTTGGCCTCTATAGTGTCACAAGGTTTTTTGAAGTGATCAAGGGAGATAACTCTGGAAGTAATTATTTGAAATCGCTGAAAATTAATAGGATTCTTTGTATCATAACCTTAAACATTGTGTGTAAATTTAAAGTCAATCGGATATTAACTTTGGCCTATAGAGCATCCACAGGATTTTTTGACGTGGTCAAGGGCCATAACTCTGGCAGTAATTATTGGAAATCGCTGAAAATGAATATACCTCTTCGTCTCATGACTGTAAACACTGTGTATAAATTTAACGTCAATCAGATATTAACTTTGGCCTCTAGAGCGTCAACAAGATTTTTTGAAGTGATCAAGGGCCACAACTCTGCCACTAATTATTGGAAATCCCTGAAATCAAGAGGCTTCTTTGTCTCATGACCTTAAACACTGTGTATAGAGCGTCCACAAGATTTTTTGAAGTGATC
The DNA here is from genome assembly GCA_948474765.1 of Patella depressa. Lineage (NCBI taxonomy): Eukaryota > Metazoa > Mollusca > Gastropoda > Patellidae > Patella > Patella depressa. The sequence continues at coordinate 35,572,794 of OX419719.1, forward strand.
AAGGGCCATAACTCTGGCACTAATAATCGGAAATCGTTGAAAATCAATAGGCTTCTTCGTCTTATGACCTTAAACACTGTGTATAAATTTAAAGTCTATCGGATATTAATTTTGGCCTCTAGCGCGATCACACGTTTTTTTGAAGTGATCAAGGGCCATCAATCTGGCACTAATTATCGAAAATCGTTAAAAATCTATAGGATTTTTCATCTTATGACCTTAAACACTGTGTATAAATCTAAAGTCAATCGGATATTAACTTTGGCCTCTAGAGCATCCACAAGATTTTTTGAAGTGAGCAAGGGCCATAACTCTGGCACTAATTATCGGAAATCGCTGAAATACAATATGCTTCTTCGTCTCATGACCTTAAACACTGTGTATAAATTTAGAGTCAATCGGAAATTAACTTTAGCCTCTAGAGTGTCCACAAGCAATTGTGCACGCCGGACGTGGGCGACGACGAATATACGACCACATTTCAATGTGGGCGTATAAAAAGGTTTCCACATTAGCATTGCACACATCAAATATGGATGAAACATCAACCAAATCCGGCAATATCAATACATTTTATACATGTGTTACAAGTAAATGATCCTGACAAAATTACAGTACTTCCGGTGATAATGAAAATGTTCAATTAGTTTTATGAAATCAAAAATGGCATAAGGCAGCACATGGTGAACATTTTATGCAAAGCGAATAATAATTGCCACTTTTATAGACCAAAATCCTTGAAAAACTACTTGCAGAAAATCATCTATTTCTCGACAACTGTACACGTTAGAAACCATTATTGTTATCTATATGATCATATGGGTTCAATCTATTTGTTGATTAGAATCAAATAACATAATATTAAAAACATTACAAATTAGACCTTTGAAAAAAACATCTGTTTTGAAGGCTAAAAATACAGTTTTTGAAAAATGACGTTACTTCCGGTGATAATGAAAATCTTAAATTACTTGTATGAAATGGCAACCGGCATTGGGTATCACACAGTGAAAATTTCATGAAAACTGAATAATAATTGACACTTTTGTGGACCAAATACCTTGAAAAGTGACCTGATCAAAATCATCTTTTTCTCCACAACTGAAAAAGTTAGAAACCATTTTGTGTAATCTTTATGCTCGTATTGGTTCATTCTATCAAATTTTTAAACAAATAACAAATACGACTCATTTGAAAAAAATATTTGTTTCAAAGGCTATAAATACAGTTTTTGCTCAATTTATGCCATTTCCGGTGACATTGAAAATGTTAAGTTGGTTTGACCTAGTTAAAATTGACATTACGCATCAAATGGTGTCATTTTTATGAAAATACAATAATAATTGACTCTTTTACAGGCAAACTAGCGTAAAAAGTGACGCAAGCCAAATTGCCCATTTTTTGGCAACTGCTCATATTACAAACTAATTTTCTCATACATTCTCTTCGTATGGATTATCGCCACAAGTTAATGAAAGTTCTGAAGAAATATTTTAAAATACGAAAAGCTTGAACGGGTTATGAATAGACCATTTTTACATCTATTTTTAACTTTTAAATCGAAATGGCGCAAAAATGAAATTGAAATTTAAAAAAGTGGTTCCGACATTTTTTGAGCCGTTACATAGCACATCTTTTTACTTATTTCAACAAAATAATATTTGCTTGCGAAAAGACGTACCAAACTGACAAAATTGTAGTTTTTGTCAAAATTACTTTATTTCCAGTGCCGACAGAAAACTTTTTCGGTAACAAGCCAACAGTGAGGCTGATGTCCCCCGCCGAAATCCCAAAATAAATAGATGACACATATTATTTAATCGCACATTCATTTTTTTCAAACGTATCGAGCAATCAAACTGTACACGAAGTGTCATCCAAAAGTGTTTTATAAAGAAAAATGCTAAAACCGACAAGAAAAATGAAAATGTACCCTAGTTAGGGGGACCCTAAAGGCAGACAAAAGGGCCCCCACACTTGACAAAAGGGCCCCTCTGGCCAAGGGAAAGGCCCTCGTGTCCGAGTCAATCGTTTCTATACACTGTTACTGTCGAATCCATTACTGAATGAGAATGCAGTCATTGTATTGGCATAAAAATCATCAATCAAGATGAACCTAAGTTATCTTGTCCCAAAGTATCAACCAATCAAATTGCTTATCTCTGCCTACCCTAAGAAGAAAATGCTCATCTTCGAACTCCATCAAGGCATTGACCTAATAAGCATACACACCAATTTTGAACATTTTAACTTGAAGGAGAGTTATTGTGTTCCAAAGTCTCTGCAAATCAAATTGCTTATTGCTCTGCTTACCCTGAGCAGAAAATGCTCATTATCGAACTTAGTCAAGGTATTACTGTAATGAAACTATACACCAAGTTTCATCACTCTCACTTAATTAGAACTAAAGTTATCATGTCCCAAAGCATCAACCAATCAAATTGCTTATCTCTGCTTACCCTAAGCGGAAAATGCTCATCTTCAAACTCCATCAAGGCATTGACCTAATAAGCATATACACCAAGTTAGAACATTTTAACTCAATTAGGAAGAGAGTTATTGTGTCCCAAAAAGTGTGACGGACAGACAGACAGATGGACAGGCAGACAGACAGACTGACGAACCCATTTTAATAGTCCCCCAACCGTATCGAAAGGCGGGGGACAATAAAAAAATTGTGACTTTGCATCACTGAGCATATGAGCTCTATTTGATACAAATCGAGCAATAAATAATCAACTTAGAACCCATAAACCGAATTAGCCAATAGCGGCCAAGGTAAATTATCGAGACAAAATTTCTTCATTTTTTTGCTCAAATCACACGATCCTTAAATTATAGGTAAAACAGCATAAAAAAATTATTCATAAATAAAAAAGTTTTTTTGTCAAAATTTGGCGCCTAATATCTGCAAAGATTTGTTGAAAATCCAAAATCTAAAGAACCGAAGCTATGTCCCTTGTGTCCGGATAAGTCAAAATGTGTCAAAGATTAAAATCCGATGATTATTGTAAATATTACAGCGATATTTCAAAAATCCACAATTCAGAGATTTTGGGCATTTCTCATTGTCGCAGAAAGTTCGGAATAACTTTAAACGCTAAGTCACACCCACTTTTCCAGCGAAACCAAAGACATCGAATCGATCAGACAAGTAGTTTCTGAGATATATTAAAGTGGGAACAAAAAAATAATAAGAAGAATAACTAGATCTGCTAAGCAGATATTAAAGCTTTCATATTCACTGTCACTTCCTGTCACATGTCATGGGTCATATAAATAATCCGAAGAAGAAAAAAAATCTATTTTCACTCGTAAACAGCTTTGTCGGCACGATTAAAAGTCAGAGACGAAATTCGAATTTTTGAAGAAATAGAATACCAAACATTCGAAATTAGCCAAGCTATCTTGAATTGTATCAAAGTCAGAAATAGGAGACATATTGAATGTACTATCACGGTAACAGGCATAGTGTGTAGAAATTGCGTCAGAGCTTTTAGTATTGGGCTTCTGCGTTAGAAAATCCTCTGAGCAAGTAGTAAAGCTTAATTATGGTTACTATTAATGAAAACTAGTGAGAAATATATGTGTTGTCAGTTGTCGCTTAAAACCGTCAGTACTTGTACTGTACGTCAGTATTTCTATAAATGGTCAGTAATAATCATATGGTGAGTATGCAAGTTAATTGGTTAGTATTCCTTACTTCTGTCTGTATGTAAAAATAACAAGAGTAATTAAACAAACGTGAGTTTATCCAAACATATCACTAGTGAGACACGTGCAGGAGAAATTGATGAAAGCGTGACTAATTAACCCCTTGTGGACGGGATTTTCGACGACATTTCGTAACCCTGGACGGGATTATTTAGGGGAAAAAATCATTTTTTTTAAAATGTGAATTTAGCTTCAATCTGCTTGGCTTAAATTCTTAAAAAAGAATTCCTGTTGTAATTTTATGATGTTTTGAGTTCACAAAATGAATTTTCCTTGCCTTATTGTCTATTTTACTTCGTCGAAAGACAGCTGGCACTTCCTGGCAACCGCCATTGTTTACATGTCGTAACTATGCAGAAAATTGGAAAATTCGAGAAAATTACACGATAAAATACAAGTGATGCCATCTAGAACAACGGGAGATAACTAGTTTATGATCGCAAGGCAAAGGGGGATTCCCCGTGCTAAATTTAGCATATTTAAATGAGGACTGATTCAGGGTGTCACGTGTGACGTGTTAACACGTCAACCGTCTCTGGGCACGGAAAATATTTGCGTGTCAACACGTCATCCGTCCAAAAGGGGTTAAGAAAACATCACTATTTGCGCTACCGCTCACTACCTGAGTATAACCGGCAGTTACCTATGATGTACATTAGTAATTGGACACGGCACCAGTAGAGCGTGAAAACGCTAACTATATACATTTCTGGTGAGTATTGTTACTATAGGTAATTGTAACTTCCCGTTAAATAGTTGCTACCTTCTGAATAAAATATTAATCAATTATTTATTATATTATTCTCGAATCAGAAATTTTTTTGTTTAAGAACAGGAGTATTTTTCGGTTACCGCCGTCGTTTGCAGAATAAGGTTTTTAATAAATAATGGGTGTATTTTTCGGGGATTTCGATAACCGCCATAGTTTGCAGAATACGGGGCAATGTGTAGTTTGCAGAATACGGGGCAATGTGTATAGTGTTATTTAATTTACAATTTATATTCATTCTCGTTCACGCGGATTGGCACTTGTTTTGGGACGTGCGGCGCTTTAATATCTGTATGGTTTAAATTGGAATCACAACAAATGGTTAAAAAAAGATCAACACAAATCTGTTTTCACTAATTTTATTGAAACAGAGAACATGATAGCAGATTACAGAAATAATGAATTTCAAACATACACATACAAGCTGAAATTCTTAGCACTGAAGAATCGTGTGCACATCTTGTGTTGTCGCTTATCGTGAAATAGTTCCAAATCTTACTACTTCACGTTAGTTTTATCTAGATCACTGCTGGTATTGTCTGGATACTTAATCATTATGAATAGGAAGTATTGGAAAAGGCGGGAAAATATACCGCATGGTTTGCATGGTTTACATGTGAGTAGCATGAAAGATGAAAGGGAGGATATCCCTTTGATGTCACAAGACTGACATTCCAGCTTCTAGCTGCCAATGAAAATTTAGAAATAATTTTGTGATTTTATTTGTTATGCTAGGCTACTTTAAGAATTTAGACATAATATGTATTAACAAATAATAATTTATAATATAGAACATACTTTATTTATTAATAATATTACAAACAAATAAGTTCCCATTAGATGGTTTATAGTTCTAGAAATGACGGGAGAATGTCACGTGATTGCCACTGTTTACAGACGAGTCACGGAGCTCTTCGCTTTGATGTTTCATTCATTGCCGCATAAACCTTTCAGTTCAGACACCGATTATAGACATACAGGTGCCGATCACTCTAGGAATTACATCGTAATCAACACTAGTTACTATAATACTGAACATAACTATCAACACATGACATATTATAATCTTGACTTTATTTAATGATACGGCAAAAAATTAACGTCCACTTGACAAGATAGATGGAGTGTATTGACAAGATAGATGGAGTGTATTTGTGATTGCGTAGGAAGCGTGACACAATTTTATTGCTTCAAAAAACACGGCGTTCGTGCTTGATTAGAGGTAAAATAGTACCATGCGTTTCCTGACTAACAGTGACATTCATCTACATGGATTATTATGCCATTCGAGACATTTCAATGTGTAATAGTTTTATATCCACCACTATCGGTAATTATATGTATTAGCCAATATTATATGTTGCTGTCAATATCTGATATCGGTAAAACCAATAGGTGTCATATCAGACCATCACTATAAATATATTTAGGACCTAGAAATTGGCCCATGATTGTATATGAGGTGATTTACATTCAATTGTTTCCATTTTGACTCTAATGTCAAATCAGTTACGTTCAGCTAAATATGGCATGAAACTGAACCAAATAGAAATTTCTAGTGTCTCATTGTTTTTGGGAAAAAAAGGAGAATAGTCCATACATTAGTAATATATATAGGTATTCTATATTAAATCTTTTATGGGATTAAATTCTGTTAATCTCACCACTTAATTAGCACCTTGTTGTAGTGCTCAAGAGATAAGGAATGTTGATTGGCTAGGTTTACCACCTCAGTAGAGCGTGAAATCATTAACTTTATCATTGAAAGAAAATTTGTTATCAGGGTGACTATTGTAAAAGGACTCGAACGAAAATTTTGAATATGTAACTGGCAAATTTTAAGAAATAAAAATGCCCCCCCCCCCCCATAAATCTGGTCAATAATTTTATTTAAAAAAAAATAAAAAAAATTGTGATACGTTTCGGTGTCAATACCTTCAGCGGTGATTAAATCCCACATCCCCACTTAGTCATAAACTTGCATGTTGAGTGATTTCTTACCAAGCTGTTCGGTAGTGTCACCGATATTTCACATTTGTGTGTTTGGTTATCTGTGGTGAAGGGGGTGTATTTTTGAAAGAAGGAAGTGGGGTTAGAACGAGAAGCGCTTTTTACTATCCTCAAAGTTTTTGGGTATAGGTTCAATGCGACGAGAATATACATTCACTTTTTTTTTCTAACACTATTTATTCAGTAAATATAAATATAATATATATAAATCTGGGATCTGAAAACAAGCAGGGGCTTATATAAATTCATCTCATTCACTTGATACACTCACTCTGTTCATTTGACACCTCCATCTTTGTTAGGATAAGCTTGTGCTTTGACGACGAACAGTATCTGACCAGCTCAATTTATCTCGACAACCAGTGTATGAAATGCTGCCTGGCTGCATTTCCGACAGTCTTATTTCACAAAATATATTGGTGAATATATTCATTCACATTGAGTCACTCACCCAACTCGTTTCACACTTTCCTCTGGTCGGATAAACTAGTGATTTTGGGACATTTTCGAGAAAAATCAAGTTAAAGATATCGTTAGATTTTAACACTAAATCACATAACAACCATGTCATATATTTGTTAATGTTTGTTTAATATTTCGCTCGGTGTTATAGTTTAGAACCAAAGAGAATAGTCCGTACATTAGTAATATAGGTCTTAGTATATTAAATCTTTTATGGGATTAAATTCTGTTAATCTCACCACTTAATTAGCACCTTTGTGCTATAGTGCTCAAGAGATTAAGAATGTTAATTGGCTAGGTTTACCACTGCAGTAGAGCGTGAAATCATTAACTATATAAATTTCTGTTTATTGATAAACTGTATCATTAAAAGAAAATTTGTTATCGATGTGACTATTGTACAAAAACTCACACAAAAATTTCGGATATGTAAGTGGCAAATTTTAAGAAATAAAAAATGCTCTATTTGTTGGAAATCTTTAACAAAAGTTTTGCTATTTTGTTTTCAATTCCTTGAAATTTCTCGTGTTTAGAATTGTCTCAGTTTTGAATATATAATATAGTGTAGTTATAAATGTGTTTTTTAGGGGATGATTTTCAATGTTCCTTTAGAAGTATTTCTATTAGCCTTTTGTTTTAATAAAGAATTAATCGCACAGGATATCTATATGACTTTCGAATTTCACATATGAAAGATATCCCAAGATTGAATGTCGCACATGGTTTTACTATTTCACCGCTGCATGCAATGTATCAGTTATATTTATTGTGTGCTAAATAAAACAATTTCTAAAATATTAATAGACTCTTCCATGCTCATAATTTCGAATTACTTGAATGAAATTTATTATTTTTCTGTTACGTATGATCATATTGTATTTTATCATTGTGAATCGTACCTTGTTATATGCTATTATTATTTTCATCGTTATATATATTGTTTCATTGTTATATATATATTGTTTAATAGCTATTATTTCTCAAAAGTAAATAGATAATCACACGATTCTTCGGTGTACAGAATTTCAGCGTGTATATATGTGTATGAAGTTTAATATTATCTGCTATCATAATCTGTTTCATCAAAATTACCGAAAACAGATTTGTGTTGATGATCTTCTTAAACCATTAGTTCTGATTCCAAATTTATTAGGGGGGTTGGGATGGCCTAGTGGTCTAGAGTGCCGTGCTTCGACGTCTAGCTGGCCAGTCACCTGTGGCTTGTGTGGTACTATGATCGTCTAGGGTTTCATTCTAGGGTTTTCTTCGGACTTCACGTTGTGTAAAATATGATCAATTATTCCTATCTGCAATTAACTTACATTGGAACACTTTTTACGTTAAATATGTTTTTATATCTATCTAACATCCATAATACATGCAACTACAATATTATTGAATATAAGTTCAATATCCTTGGCTTGTGTTCTGAGGCGGTATTTCCTCGCCTCTCAGCCGGGAAGGCTGTGGTGTTCTCCCAACCTCTCAATGGTATCTATTTTCTATCGCCTCATCATGATATCTGAATCCGGCCTGTGAGCCAGGGCAGCAGCTCATGGTATGAACTTCTCCTTGAATCTCTCGAATGATATCTAAAGAAACTTAAACAGCGAATGTTCTTATAAAGAGGTTACGTGCATGAGTCAGAATTGAGCCCCGGGAAATTGACCAGGTGCTTCCTTTATCGGATTGGTCAACTGCACAGATGCTACCATGGATTTCAAGACAGTGTACTTATATGGGCACCTAGGAGAGCGACTAACCACGTTTTTAAAGGGACAATAACATTCTTGCTGGCTTGGTAGCTCCAGAAAATAAATTATACCCTTATTCTAAGTACTAGATGTTTAAATGTCCTACCTGTTGTGTAAATTATCCATTACAACCTATTTTATTTGTCCAGAGGGTTCGAAAATATTTTAAAATCCAAGTCACATTTGAAAATGTTTACGTTAGACTTTTCAATTCAATTGGTTGAATTTTTCCAATTTTTAAAATTAGGTGTGTTAAGATGAAATTTATTTGTGTGCCTCAATCAAAGAATCAACGAACGCATCAATGTGTAGTGTAAAATGTCATTTATTGACTATAAACAGATAAATGACTAACAAAATTAAAAATAAAAACATTACTCAACTGAGCATTATACATGGTAACAAAATTAAAAATAAAAACATTAATCAACTACGCATTTAATCATTAACATGCAGCCACCTCTACCTATAAATCCTGTTGGGCTAAATTAGAGCCCCGATTTATGCCTAACGTATAAAACCAACATATCGTACATAACCAGCATATCATAAGGAGGAGCGTGGGGAGGCGGAGGTAAGCACTGCAGACAACACTAGTACAAGCACAATTCCTTCCCCAAACAAGCAAGTGTACAACAAAAGCTAGAATGCCACGGTTCCCTTTGTCTCAAGTAAGCGAATCTCGTGACCTAATTAATAGCGTCATTTGACTGAGCCCACTGATTAAGAAGATTCTGATTGGCTGAATCACACATAAATTATTATGGTCATAATTTGTATTTGTGTGCCTCAATCAAAGAATCAACGAACGCATCAATGTGTAGTGTAAAATGTCATTTATTGACTATAAACAGATAAATGACTGTAACAAAATTAAAAATAAAAACATTACTCAACTGAGCATTATACATTGCAACAAAATTAAAAATAAAAACATTAATCAACTACGCATTTAATCATTAACATGCAGCCACCTCTACCTATAAATCCTGTTGGGCTAAATTAGAGCCCCGATTTATGCCAAAAGCATCCACAGCTGGAATCCAGCGCAGGATGTCTAGCCCAACACGGGACACTGACTTCAATAGCATGTATAATGACCATAACCATGTCTGCCCCACTACGTGTTTACACTAATTCGTACTAAACTTTGAAAGATTATGGGTCGCCAAAGAGTGTGATATACAATAAAATTCTAACTACTTCCACACTTACTATTGACTAGAGACACTATGATTAGTGTAATTGAAGCTAACTTTAATATAATGAGATCTCAAACGTTACTTATGCATGCAAAAATATATACAAGGTAAACAAATGCTTGCAGAATGATATACAAGGTAAAAGCAAGATGGACAACAACTTACTTAGCATGCACAATGACATACATAAAAATGGCACTTGAACATTTAAATACATGAGGTCCAACAACTATGCGTGCAAATTGGTATACAAGGACACAATATAATATTAATCTGAACAATTCAATACAATGAGATCCCAAAACTATGAATGCAAGTCAATATACAAGAACGTCATACAAAAATAAACTATAACACTAATAGTAATACAAGGAACGGGAAAAATATGACTTCGTGATCTAAGGTTGAGCAAGGTAAGAAACACGGAGACACTGCAGCAGCCTACACTGACAAAAATTGACTCCAGGTAAAGGTGGGATTACGACATTTCTAAAGTTGAAGGACGGGAAGGCGAATATAAGAACGTACCGCATTACTATGCCACCGCCCAAACAGTCTGATTTGCGTTTCGGATTGGACGTTTAAAAATGCTGTGGTTGCAGCCCCAATACGAAAGGAATGCAATTTCACACGAGTAGTGTCTAAACCAATGAACGCTACTAAGCGGGTTAAGGACGTGTTGACAAACTGATAAGATACCGAGGTTCCATTATGCCACTGGAACAGTGGACCAGTAGAGTGGGGGAACGAACGAACATACTTAAGCAATAGACATGGGGCACACGATTGAACCGATGAACTACAGGAACATTTAAAATACAACAACGCGGGTTGTATGGACGGCTGATGTTTGAAATGATGTAGCGAGAGTTCCATAGCAATTAGTCGGTTTTGGCTGAAACTAAACTGAATATGAGATATTTGTACTACCTGAGATACGTTCGATTCTGTCTTAACGACTAATTCGCCAATGCGGAAAAAACCTGCAAACGTCAGTGAAAACAAAGCCTGTAACAAAATTTGTTGTGATCGACAGCTAAATACAATTGGTATGGCATTGATAAATTTTAACAAAATAGGTAATGTAATCGGAAGCCGAGAAGCGGGAATCGAAGTTTTCAACCGTTTAGCTCCCTTTATAAGGCAATGAACCAAAAAATTATTACAGGGGTCAGGAAAACCCAACGAAATTTATATCATCATTTAATTGGAATATTCTAAAATAATACGATTTGTTGACCAGAATGAAGATTGGGACATATTTTTCAGTTACAACAAGAGTGTTATTGGGGCTTTAACTCATGGGATTACCTTTTCTGGATTATCAGACTTATGATGTCATTGCCCCACTTTAAACTTCCAGACATATTCTTGTTAGCCTAGTTCTTGTTGTCACTAACAATTTCAATATATACTATTCAAAAAAAGTAGGGGATATTTGATTTCGGGGGCATAATACTAAAATATGCAAATGACTACGAAAAAAGTCACTATAGAACCTAACAGAAGAAACATTTCCAGTTACATGTGACGCCCAAACGCACCAATAGCTACCGCATGGAATGCAGGTGATGCTTGGGATCATCATGGGGGTCCAACCCAAGATTTGCACGACTCTGACTTTGAATGTTACAGTCATTGTGGCATTGAATTGCAGGATGGAAACATCACTTTAATGTTTTAGTGACCAGAAAACAAATTTTGATATGCGTCGGCTTACCCAAAATGAAAGGTTACGTGCCCTTGGCATGCTACAGATCGGCACAACACAGGCGGTTGTGGCGCGGACGATGAATGTTTCTCAGTCTGTCATAAGCAGGCTATGGTCCAGATACCGTGATACACAATCTGTACAGGACAGACCACGCTCAGGTCGACCAAGGGCGACAACTCAAGCCCAGGATCGATTTATCCGTACCTTGGCCTTGAGAAATCGCGTCATCACAGCAAATCAGATCAGCGCTCGTCTTCAAACAAACACTGGTGTGAGAGTGAGTGGCCAGACGATTCGGAATCGACTGCATAGGGGTCACCTTCGCGCCCGACGTCCTCGCGTGATCCCTTGTTTGAGAGATCATCACATTCAGGCAAGACGTCGTTGGTGTAGGGATCGTCAACACTGGGATAATCGACGCTGGAGCAATGTGATGTTTTCAGATGAGTCAAGGTTCACTGTTGATTTTTTGGACAGACATAGGAGGGTGTGGCGTCGTCGAAACGAGCACTTCCAAGATGTTAACGTCATCAGACATGATCGATTTGGGGGTGGTTCTGTTATGGTGTGGGGAGGCATCACTGTTGCTGGAAGAACGGCTTTACATGTTGTTGCAGGGCGTGTTACAGGCCAGTACTACCGGGACAACATCTTGGCAGTCCATGTTGTGCCGTTCGCACGACGTCATGGCCGCCGTTTCATCTTCCAGGATGACAACGCAAGATGTCACAGGGCCAGGATCGTTACAGGTTACCTCCAACAACAGAACATCACCTTGGCCAGCACTGAGTCCCGACATCTCGCCCATCGAGCATGTCTGGGACATGCTTGACAGAGGTTACATCAACGTCAACAACGTCCTGCCAATGTCCAAGAACTTGCTGCTGCGTTGCAACAGGAATGGGACAATCTGGACCAAAATGACCTTAGACGTCTCATTAGGAGTATGCCACGTCGGATCAATGCTTGTTTGGCAAACAGAGGAGGATTTACCCGTTACTGACTTTGTTGTGATGCTGTGGTAACTTTGCTGTTTGACCCCGGGTATCATTTTACCCTTATAATGGTCAGTCTGTGCCTTACTTAGTCTAACGATCATTTGGAATAAATCGATGAATGTGAACATCATTTCATTTTGTCATTTGTTTCTTCGTCAGTTTCATTAGGTGACTTTAATAACACTTAAAAATAGGTTGCCAGGCAACGAAACATACGCCCACACAGCAGCCAAATCGTCCGGGCAGTCAACAAGAGTTGTCGCATATTAAGGAATTATCAGAAAATCATTAGAATTTGTTTGGTTTTTATAATCAAACATTTTTTTTATAAATCAAATAATAATTGTGACCTCCAGAGGCACAACAAGCTGAAAAGGGCGATTTTTTTGGACAATCAGGGGCCATAATTCAGGAAGTTACGATCCGATGGGCGCAAATATCGAAAGGAACCAAGATCTTTGGGTTATAAACATACATGTCAAGTTTCATCAAAATTGGTTCAAAATTGTGACCTCTATAAGGTCCACAACCTTGATATAACATATTTTCACACTATTCGCGTACAAACAGCGGCCATTTTGTCCGTCAATTTTGGTCCGATTTTCACGAAATTCGAATTCAACCTTCATAACCATGGAACGATGATATAATCAAACGTTTCTTTAAATCAGATAACAATTTTGACCTCCAGAGGGACCACAAGCTAAAAAGGGCGATTTTTTTGACAATCAGGGGCCATAATTCAGGAAGTTACGATCCGATGGGAGCAAATATCGAAAGGAACCAAGATCTTTGGGTTATAAACATACATGTCAAGTTTCATAAAAATTGTGACCTCTATAAGGTCCACAACATTGATATAACATATTTTCACACTATTCGCGTACAAACGGCGGCCATTTTGTCCGTCAACTTTGGTCCGATTTTCACGAAATTTGAATTCAACCTTCATAACCATAGAACGGTGATATAATCAAACGTTTTTTTAAATCGGATAACAATTTTGACCTCCAGAGGTACCACAAGCTAAAAAGGGCGATTTTTCGGACAATCAGGGGCCATAATTCAGGAAGTTACGATCCGATTGGCGCAAATATCGAAAGGAACCAAGATCTTTGGGTTATAAACATGCATTTCAAGTTTCATCCAAATCTGTTCAAAATTGTGACCTCTACACTGTTCACAACCTTGATATAACATATTTTCACACTATTCGCGTACAAATGGCGGCCATTTTGTCCGTCAATTTTGGTCCGATTTTAACGAAATTCAAACACAACCTTCATAACCATGGAACGGTGATATAATCAAACGGTTTTTTAAATCGGATAACAATTTTGACCTCCAGAGGGACCACAAGCTAAAAAAGGGCGATTTTTCAGACAATCAGGGGCCATAATTCAGGAAGTTACGATCCAATTGGCGCAAATATCGAAAAGAACCAAGATCTTTGGTTTATGGACATGCATTTCAAGTTTCATCCAAATCGGTTCAAAATTGTGACCTCTACACGGTTCACAAGTTTAAAAACGTGATTTTTCATACAATCAGGGGCCATAACCCATGAAGTTACGGTCCGATACATGCCAATATCAAAAGGAACCGAGATCTTAGGGTGATAAACCTATATTTTAAGTTTCATTGAAATCGGATAAAAATTGTGACCTGTAGACTGTTCACAATCAATTGTGGACGGACGGACGGACGAACAGGGGCGACGACAATATACGTCCACATGAAAATGTGGGCGTATAAAAATCAAATATCCCCTACTTTTTTTGAATAGTATATAAACCAGAAGATATTTTACAAACTAAGGTAACCCCTACAGTACATAGTGTAACACTTGCGGCTGTGGTTTCGACCCCTGGAGTGAGCGTATGTGGCATGGAGGTAGGGGCGCCTTCTCAACCTTGTGGGTTTCCTCCGGGCTCTCCGGTTTCCTCCCGCTGCTAAAGACCCCTACACGCAAGCGAATTATTGAAATAAAACGAAACCATATGTTAGTCCCAAAATGACCTAGTTTGTGTCGAGTGGACGTTAAACCCCATTTCTCTCTCTCTCCAAATTTATTAATCCATACCGTGCCGCCTACCCCAAAATATGTGCCAACCCGCATGTAACGAGAATACATATATATCGTAATACACATTGTGCCGTATTCTGCATGGGAAACCCGTTGTACTGGTACAGATAGTGTGACGAAACAAACATTGCCACTGAGCATTTAAATTCATATTTATATTATATGAAGTTGTCTCTGTCACATCCGAACTCTGATCACTGTATTTAGAGATCAATCTATCTAACCATCTTCGGCGTGTTTTTGCAAACTACGGCGGTAAGCTAAATTGCCGACAAATAGTCCCTTTACGCATTGCCACCAATTATGGTTTAAAAAATCCCCTCAGATTCGAGAATATTAATAAATAATTAATCATATATTCAGGTTAGTAATAAAAATATTATGATCACTTACCGTAACAATACTCGCCAGTAATTTATATAGTTAATGATTTCACGTTCTACTGACGTCAGGTCCAATTACCGACGCACATCAAAGGTAACTGGCAGTTATACTCGGATAGTGAGCAGTAGCTCAAATAGTGACGTTTTCTTAATTAGTCACGCTTTCGTCAATTTCTCCCGCACGTGCCCCACTAGTGATATGTTTGGATAAACTCACGTTTGTTTAATTACTCACATTATTTTTACATACTGACAGAAATAAGGAATACTAACCAATTAACTTACATACTCACCGTATGATTATTACTGACCATTTATAGAAATATTGACGTACGGTACAAGTACTGACGGATTTAAGTGACAACTGACAACACGTATATTTCTCACTAGTTTCCATTAATAGTAACCATAATTAAGCTTTACTACTTGCTCGGAGGATTTTCTAACGCAGAAGCCCAATACTAAAAGCTCTGACGCCATTTCTACACACTATGTACCTTGCAGTGTATGGCCTGTTGTGTTTGTTTACAAGCCCATAAATGTCGATTTTTCACTATTTCTCATATTCACTTCAAAATGGCAACCATCAGTTGACCTAAATCAAAATTATGCTCTGAACATTTTTCAGGCATTCCTTCAAGGATTCAGAAAATATAACACCTGTGTCTGTAAGTGCAATATCGTATAAGTTCTATTGATTTTTCACGTTTCAAGATGGTGGAACTTTCGGTTCGATCGACAAACTCCATATTTTGTGACGAATCAGTAATTACTTGTCTAGTATCAAAAAAAAAAAGTAGGTCATCCTGACCTATATTTCAACAACTTTTTTGAAAACTTTGATCCATAATTTCATCAAGGGGAGATAATTTAGAAAATTTTTAAAGTCATTTTTCAAGTCACATCAGTAAAGTCTACTTACATACTAAATTTCATGAAAATCGTACAACTATTAAAGAAGTTGTCAAGTTGGTCTCAACTTCCGGTTCGAAATCACAGCAAGAAACATTTCAACCGTGCGAAATTTTCTATTTTAACAGTTTAATTTGCACGATACCTTTAATTATCAAGCGAGTGTTACAAAACTTTTAAAAATAAGCTCCCACTGAACAGTTTAATCGTTCGCAATAAACGTTTGGCCTGAACAGAAAGTTCTGCACCAATCAGCCATCCAAGCCCCCTAAAATCGGCAAATTGCTGACTTTAAAGTGAGGAACATTACAACCGGGCGAAATTTTCTGTCTTATCACTTAATTTTTACAGTACATTTGATTACCAACCGATTAATACAAAACTTAAAAATAGGTTGCCAGGCAACGAAACATACGCCCACACAGCAGCCAAATCGTCCGGGCAGTCAACAAGAATTGTCGCATATTAAGGAATTATCAGAAAATCATTAGAATTTGTTTGGTTTTTATAATCAAACGTTTTTTTTTAAATCATATAATAATTGTGACCTCCAGAGGCACCACAAGCTAAAAAGGGTGATTTTTCGTACAATCAGGGGACATAATTCAGGAAGTAATGACCCGATGGGCGCAAATATCGAAAGGAACCAAGATCTTTGGGTTTAAAACATATCTGTCAAGTTTCATCAAAATCGATTCAAAATTGTGACCTCTATAGGGTCCACAACCTTGATATAACATATTTTCACACTATTCGTGTACAAACGGCGGCCATTTTGTCCGTCAATTCTAGTCCGGTTTTCACGTAATTCAAACTCTCTCTTCATTACCATGTAACAGTGATATAGTCAAACGTTTTTTTAAATCGGATAATAATTTTGACCTCCAGAGGGACCAAAAGCGAACAAAAGCGATTTTTCTGACAATCGGGGGACATAATTCAGGAAGTTATGATCCAATGGGCGCAAATATCTAAAGGAACCACGATCTTTGGGTTATAAACATACATGTCAAGTTTCATCAAAATCGGTTCAAAATTGTGACCTCTATAAGGTCCACAACCTTTATATAACATATTTTCACAATATTCGCGTACAAACGGCGGCCATTTTGTCCGTCAATTTTGGTCCGATTTTCACACAATTCATACTCAACCTTCATAACCATGGAACGGTGATATAATCAAACGTTTTTTTAAATCGGATAACAATTTTGACCTCCAGAGGGACCACAAGCTAAAAAGGGCATTTTTTCGGACAATCGGGGGCCATAATTCAGGAAGTTACGATCGAAAGGAATCAAGATCTTTGGGTTATAAACATGCATTTCAAGTTTCATCCAAATCGGTTCAAAATTGTGTCCTCTACACTGTTCACAACCTTGATATAACATATTTGCACACTATTCGCGTACAAATGGCGGCCATTTTGTCCGTTAATTTTGGTCCGATTTTCACGAAATTCGAACACGACCTTCATAACCATGGAACAATGATATAATCAAACGTTTTTTTAAATCGGATAACAATTTTGACCTCCAGAGGGACCACAAGCTAAAAAGGGCAATTTTTCGGACAATCAGGGGCCATAATTCAGGAAGTTACGATCCGATTGGCGCAAATATCGAAAGGAACCAAGATCTTTGGGTTATAAACATGCATTTCAAATTTCATCCAAATCGGTTCAAAATTGTGTCCTCTACACTGTTCACAACCTTGATTTAACATATTTTCACACTATTCGCGTACAAATGGCGGCCATTTTGTCCGTCAATTTTGGTCCGATTTTCACGAAATTCGAACTCAACCTTCATAACCATGAATTGATATAATCAAACGGTTTTTTAAATCGGATAACAATTTTGACCTCCAGAGGGACCACAAGCTAAAAAGGGCGATTTTTCGGACAATCAGGGGCCATAATTCAGGAAGTTACGATCCGATTGGCGCAAATATCGAAAGGAACCAAGGTCTTTGGGTTATAAACATGCATTTCAAGTTTCGTCCAAATCAGTTCAAAATTGTGACCTCTAAACTGTTCACAAGCTAAAAAATAGGTTGCCAGGCAACGAAACATACGCCCACACAGCAGCCAAATCGTCCGGGCAGTCAACAAGAATTGTCGCATATTAAGGAATTATCAGAAAATCATTAGAATTTGTTTGGTTTTTATAATCAAACGTTTTTTTTTAAATCATATAATAATTGTGACCTCCAGAGGCACCACAAGCTAAAAAGGGTGATTTTTCGTACAATCAGGGGACATATTTCAGGAAGTAATGACCCGATGGGCGCAAATATCGAAAGGAACCAAGATCTTTGGGTTTAAAACATATCTGTCAAGTTTCATCAAAATCGATTCAAAATTGTGACCTCTATAGGGTCCACAACCTTGATATAACATATTTTCACACTATTCGTGTACAAACGGCGGCCATTTTGTCCGTCAATTCTAGTCCGGTTTTCACGTAATTCAAACTCTCTCTTCATTACCATGTAACAGTGATATAGTCAAACGTTTTTTTAAATCGGATAATAATTTTGACCTCCAGAGGGACCAAAAGCGAACAAAAGCGATTTTTCTGACAATCGGGGGACATAATTCAGGAAGTTATGATCCAATGGGCGCAAATATCTAAAGGAACCACGATCTTTGGGTTATAAACATACATGTCAAGTTTCATCAAAATCGGTTCAAAATTGTGACCTCTATAAGGTCCACAACCTTTATATAACATATTTTCACAATATTCGCGTACAAACGGCGGCCATTTTGTCCGTCAATTTTGGTCCGATTTTCACACAATTCATACTCAACCTTCATAACCATGGAACGGTGATATAATCAAACGTTTTTTTAAATCGGATAACAATTTTGACCTCCAGAGGGACCACAAGCTCAAAAGGGAATTTTTTCGGACAATCGGGGGCCATAATTCAGGAAGTTACGATCCAATTGGCGCAAATATCGAAAGGAATCAAGA